>CAUJRU010000186.1:652989-1305979 GCA_963277665.1 Viscum album
ATATAAGAAACCCACCCAAGGGGGTGGATTCATTATTCTCAACTTTCTCAAGAAAAAAATATTAAAGAGCCTCTTTAATTTAATAGGGTGTGCTTAACAAATCTAGGATTTGGTTTCCTTTCAAGGTAATTCTAGGAAATTGGGTTCATGATGTGATTAATATAAATAAACAACTTGACATTAATCGAAAGGCACAATACCTCCTACCTTAGTTCTATAGTTGATAGGTCATCCAGTGCCAGCTCTTATTTCATCATACATGGGAAAAAATGTATGACTAAAATATGAACATAATAATAGGTAAAATCATCTTAAACTTATATAGAATCATCAATACCAAACCAAGAGATGAATGGCATAAAATTAATGTGGAACTCTCTGAGGTGGAACTAATGCTTTTGTAAAATTTTGGGTTTGAGATCGAATGAATATATTGCCTCAAATCCAACCTTAGGTGACAAATGGATCCTCTAATGATCAAGGGAATTGTCCAAGATTTCAAACCAATTTTTTTCTTATAATTGAGTATAACATAATTCAATATTTCAAAATTTCCCAAAATTTAAGGGGTTTCATAGTTTAGGAACATGGAATGAAATATCATGCACCAACCATGCATGGATATATAGAGGGTAGGCGTACCCACACAGTTTTCTACTAGAGTTTCACTAACCATGTGAAAATCAAAAATGTGTCCACATTCAAAATTTCAGAACAACCTACATGGTCATTTCCATTATCTCGTAATGTTTTCTCAAACTATGTGTCATCCTCCTACTCACTACACATTCCTTAAAAGATTTGTCTGATGTGTGGCCATCTCTGCATTGTTTTCACTAACTTTGATGCATGAATTTTCACCACAAATTTTCGGTTTGAGGATTTGAAAATCTACAAAAAAACCACATTACCATTAGAACATTCAAGGGAATTCCTAATAGACCATAATTAAACATTTAAACATAGAATTGATGGAATATAATAGATCACTCCCTAAAAGAAAATATGAGTTATTACATACTACCCCTTGAATTAATTTTCCCTAAATTTGTAATATAATGGTTTGGAGGCATGGTCTATAAATAACACCATCCAATATGATTTTATATCCACCTATAATACCAAGGTCTCATCTTGTACTCAACCATGTTTCCATATCACCTATACAAAAGAAAAATAGCATACTCAAATAATTTTATTGTTATGAACCACAATATGTATAGGATGCCCCACAATGATGAATCTACTAGTAACTCAACATATATGGTCTAAAAGGCATGAGATGTGCTTGAATAATAATGTCACAGTTGAGAAACATATATTACATCGCTCATGGCTCATTACCTCTAAAGAAACTATAATTGATAGGCTACATGTCCGACTCTCTCCAAATTCTTGAACAACAAGACATAACAAAGAGAAATCTTACCTTGTCTCTTGATTATCCCATGTCCCATAAACAATGAGAGTGGAAAGAAAATCAGATCCTTGACCTCTAATATGATATTCCATCTAAGGAAATCGAAATATGAGTTCTTATAATGCTTCCTATTATTCTTAAGCTTTTTAATAAACTAAAAATGTTATGTGGTGTCATGAACTAGACATGGTCCCAATATAACTACCTCTCCTTCCATTAACCAACATAGGGGTGATCTGAATAAACAATTATAATAATCAACATTATGATACATTTATATTGTAGCTCGGAAGACATTTTTGTAGGATAATTCAACCATGGTTATATTCCACCCCCAATATCTTTTGAAAACAAGGAAGCATTATACCAACATGTTACTAAGAACCTGAATCATTCACATTGATTGTACATCTATATGGGGTGGTATTCTCTGTGAAAATTCACCAATGTACCCAACACCCGCTGTAGCATGTTCTATCAATGTAATGTAAACTCAGGATCCCTATCTCAAATTATTGTATGTGGGGGCCTATAAACCATTACTATCTCATATATATACAACCTACCAAGTTTATCAACACTAAAGTTATTCTTTTATTAACATAAAATGTGAATCCTTCCTGAGTCTATCAAAGAAACCCCTTAAAACATAAATAACTCAAGGTGAACTCAGAAAACCCATTGTGAAATCCATAACGAAATCAACGTACTTCCACTCAGGAATGTGTAACTATTGTAAAAGTCTGGCTAGTCACTCATATTCCTCTTTCATCTGGTAATTGGTGAAACATCTCATCACAAAACCATCTATATCACATTTCATACATTTCCATCAGTACTTGTGAGCCTATTTAGCTAAAGATATGATCACATTGTAGTCTCTTTAAACATCAAGTCGATGGTGATCCCCAACATGGACTTTATCAAGAAAGGGGCCACTTCCAAACCGTGGTACCTCAATAATCTTAATTTTCTGACAAATCATGCCACTAAGTGTTGTAGTAATGCTCCCTCCCTGATTTCCTTAAAATAGGGAAATCGACTAATTCTAAGGTCGCATTAGGGACTTCATTATGAAGTAACAATCAAATCTCGATCGAGAAAACTAAAAATGGTGGTGCAAGAATTATTGAATGATATTTTCAACCATTTTACCACACCTTACATAACATAGAGACATGTTTAAGAAAGTTCCTCATGACCATAAACACCGAACAAGAAAGATAATAAGTCGATTCATCATAGTTTCAAAATATTAGAAGACTCGTCTTAGATGAAAAATGTATTAAAAACTAAATCACGAAACCTTCTACCAAGGCATCATACATTTACAACGAAAACAGCCACCGAAGGCCATACTCAACCCCTAGTGACATTCCTTGGTCATCCCATCACCTTCCCATTTAAAATTGTCGTGAGTCAACATGGACAATCAGTAACCATGATATATAATACTAGAATCATCACCCATTATAAACATTACCCCTTATCCTCAAATGAGTCCATGGTAGCCTCATATTCATTTAACTAGTTTCTAGAGAACTAAACCTAAAAATAGAATTTTCTATGATTGCATGTGAGACATCGGTACTAGGCCATGTTTTCCACATAAAAACATTGACTGATCAAAGAGAAGAATCAACCTGGTGGTATTTTCAGAAAAGAGGGCTGGTGTCCAAGATTCCATCAATGGACGTCCTACTTATGAACATAAGGGTCACTCAAAACTAAGCATTCCTCGATAAGAACCATGAATCAGTGTGAAAAACCGAGAGAAACACCTAGAAAATACCAATAGATTTTAAAACATTAATGTTTTATAAGGAAAATGCTCTCTTAGTGAATCAAGGTGACATAATGATATGGGAAATTCTCATTATTGAACAAGAAAACCATAACAGGATGTGAAATATTTCCCAGAGGATCAGTCAAACCATTACCGATTTCCTTCCATTGAATGATACTCAACTTCACATATAGACACACTTTCATTAACTGATCATAGAATATTACCACCCAAGTCATCTTGTGATCATTAAATTCATACCAAAGATGCCCATACCTGAATAAAAGGGTTCTTAAAGGGTTGAGTACCCAACCAACCACATTAATCTCATGCATCGATGTAAGAACTATCACATAAAGTAGAACTGATGTGATAATATACACTAATAGATTATCTTATTCAAATAAATAATATTGAGACACGCCAATCTTAATAACACAATATTATATTCAAAATAATCAAATGCAAGACACTCATCCAAGTCACAATCACATCACCATGGAATTTGGAATCAAAACCATCACAAACATTACCATCATTTCAAACCACCTAATACCCTAGGAAGTCAACCCATGCATTGGAATGAGCTTGAATACATTAATGATATGATAAATCTAATCTGGAGATGACATGAGTATGTACTAACAACTCAAAGCTCACTGATTTCACTGAACACATTCGGCTCATTATATCATTTAGCAACTTGATGGGTACTACGTATATGAATGCACAGTAACTTAGTGTTTCAGAAACAAGGAGGCCATCCTAGATATATTCCATTTGATTTACACTCTACAGGTCCAAGAATTATGTTTCCTTACTAGATATTTATCCCATAGTCATATTTCTTTACATGACCATCAACCTGGATGATGACATACCAATTCGTCCAACGTTATTGAAAATAATAGGTTCACGATACCTATTAAGTATATTTCCATTCCCATGGAAAATATGACCTACTGAAACTGGTCATTACCCAACACTCATGCCCAAAACAAGGTTCAAGGATACCATGACCCCTATCCGAAAAAGGGAGTCATTAAAAAGATAAGGGTTCTACTAGAGACAATGTTTCCAAAACAAAACCAAATGATAGAAAATAACAATCATTTTTAAAGGAACTTATGTTCCTATGGTGGTACCTTCATATTGATAGCCCATTATAATACAAAAAACACCATACCATAATAAGGTCACACACACAAAATAATCTTGGAAAACGAGTATATTGTTGATGCCACTATAAGAAAGTAAACATTCTACGAAAAATGCTCACATTTCTGTTCCATGATAAATTTTTGGAATGTTTGAACAACCCTTACAAGATGGTTTAAATGATGTATATCACAACATGTTCCATTTCAGATTTAATTACATTAATTAACCTTTAATCATTAATCCTTTTAAGGAATTCAAATAGAACATCAAGAACCATATATAAAACAAAAGCATTTCGTACCTAATTTAACCAATTCATCATGAAAAAAAGGCTAAGAAATATTATTTTCTAAATAATTAATAATTTGATGAAATTTTTTCATAATTAATGAATTTATCATAAAAAATATATTTCAAACTATTTTAGATAAAAGGTCTTATGATGGTCCCATTATAACAACATGTGTCCTTTAAAAAGATATAGAATAACAGTTTTTTAATTAGCAAGGTTATAAACACCCATAATCTGTCATCTCAAAAGAATGATCCCCCAACAGTCCTATATGAACCATTTGTGAAATTTTAAGCCAATAACAAGATCCAAATGTCCGTGTGACAGAGGTATATGAAGCCTCTATGAGGTTCAAAACCAACACCAATCGATCTGGACCATCTTTGTGTCGGTTCCTACTACTTCTGAACTACATGGAATTTGATACTTTCCAAGGAAAGGTATGTTTGAATAATCCCTAAGGTTAAAGCCCAAAAACCATTGGTTCTGGCCCCCTTCATGTCGGACCACCTTCGCCTCACATGACATTAAACCACATGCCCTCTTTTCATCCCACACAATATTAAATTGCATCCACCATCCCGAACTATGTGGTCTTTGATCCTTGCCAAGTCAAGGTACGTAGGATGCCTCCCTGAGGTTCAACCCCATCTAGTGGTAAGATGTTGTGACCCCATCCATCGGTAAGACATTTTGAGCCCATCTAGTAGTGAGCTGTTGTGACCCCATTTAGTGGTAATCTATTGTGACCCCATCTAGATGTTAGCCTTTGTGACCCCATACAGTGGTAAGCCGTTGTGACCTCATCCGGCGGTAAGCCTTTGTGACCCCATCTAGTTGTATGACGTTGTGACCCCATCCAATGGCAAGCTGTTGTGATCACATCCAATGGTAAGCCGTTGTGACCCCATCCATCGGTAATCCCTTGTTACCCCATCCAGTGGTAAGCCTTTGTGACCCCATCCAGCGGTAAGCCATTGTGACCCCATCTTGCAGCCAACCGTTGTCAACCCCATCCAGCGGTAAGCCGTTGTGACCTCATCCAATGGTAAGTCATTGTGACCCCATCCAACGATAAGCCGTTTTGACCCCATCTAGTGGTAAGTCATTGTGACCCCGTCTAGTGGTAAGGCGTTGTGACCCCATCCAACGGTATGCCATTGTGACCCCATCCAGTAGTAAGCCACTGTGACCCCATCCAGCGGCAATCCATTGTCAACCCCATTTGGCATTAATCCATTGAATTCCCCAATTGATGGTAATCCATTTTCAGGTGAACTATATATACTTTGATTCTCTTCCACATGGATACGTAGGAGGTGTCTTCGAGACTCAATCCCAACAGCACCGTCATCCTTGAGTCGACTCTATCTCATCCTTCAACCACTTCAATTAACTATCCATAATCTATTTTGTTTATTACTCGGGCCTCCACATCTCGAGGGTATCATGCCACATCATTCCCATTTTCCCTTGACAACAATATAGTATCTAACCATGTGTTTTCCCCAACATTGGTGTTCCCTCTAGGGGTTTTAATCACCTAATCCACTCTAGTCAGTGTTCTGATCAGTCTGATCCATCTCTTCTAGATGTTAAACCTGTGGCATACACTGTGTTAAACATAAGATGCTAAAGGAAACCTTAGATACATCTCTATGGCATATAATTCTCCACGTTCAACGTGGGAAGCCTTGGGCTTTCGCACCCTCGAGAAGCCCTATAATAAGGGGAAAAACCTCAGACCTGCCAACGTTCCAGTGTACAGACACACCGGTGATATCTAATGTGATTACTTCCCAGAACGAATGTTGCTGCCAGGACCAGACCCCTTGGAATGTCCAAACAGAAGTAGTGTAATTAACTAGTGTCCATGGAGATATGGCACTAGGACGAGTTTCACGAACAACGTCTATATTCGTTAAGGGAGACCCAGATTAGGTGACGAGTTATGAGGAGGAATCCACAGAAGGAATAACGTACATCCCATCATTCCATTTCAATCAAGGAGAAAATGTCCCTAAACAAGGAATAGATGTCACCTGCCTTTGGATAGCGAGAATGAGGGGCAACAAACAGCATCACCAACCTCAAACTGACAAATATGTGTGCCCCGATGAAAGCATCGGAAACAGAAATGGTGAACACGACTTGAAATTATTCTCCTCAAAATGGAGATTAGTAGTTTTGAGACATCAGTGGACTAGCATGTCTTCGGATCCAGCTGTCTAGTGTCGTGTCTTGCCAAGAAAATAGCGGGCCTGGCATGAAACTCACCAGAAGTTGGGGAATTCAAAATGTTGGATATCCCAGTCTACGATGTTGTAAGCGTGCATCCATCTTACCAGCCATGGAAGATGGAATGGTGTTGGGTAACTGGTCATCAATTCCTATCCTTTCAGCAATAATTGGTTAATATCCCTACTTTTCAGAAACCAAGATTCTACAAGAATTTGATCACCGCCCGTCCACCGACGCAGGGGTAGGGGCAATGCCAATGCAGCAGTCTCGGGCAGCTCCACCACTTTGGAGACAATCCCCACACCTAAAAACATCAGGCACCCATGCCCCATCTCCCCATCAGAACTCATTCAGAAGAGTGTAGTCAACGACCTTGTACGCTGGTATGAGGAGAATGGGGTTATCCCTATCACAACCCGTCCTCGGGACCCGTTCCGTGACTACCCCAAGCTCGTATCCCATAGGCCAGGGGCTGGCGACTAGCACAAAAGGCGTAAAACCTGATAAAAAGGGAAGGTGTTACCTATAAGTAAGAAAACAAACACCACAGAGTACGCAAGATGAAGTAAACACTAAGAAAACAGTGTACAAATACAAGTGTTGTAAAAGTAAATGTGCCAGAATACAAACCCAACTGAAGTAAAGTACAAGTGAAAAGAAAGTACAACAGTAGAAAAGTAAAGCAGCAACTTGAAGCCCTCCTCTAGTAATCCCACCTAAAGGGTGGGTACAGATAGTCCCCGCTACTCCTCGGCTATAGCCGTTCGCTCCGAGTACATCCTGCCCAGTGATCCACCTCCAGGTACCGTCTAGCTCCACGAGCTCCCAACTCGATCAGCGATGTCCGTCGTCAACATCCAGCACAACGAAGTACGGGCATAGCCCGAGCAGGGGTGAATATACACTGCTCAGTAGGGACCCCGAGACCCCCGAAGGTCTCCCTTAATCCATGAAGGATAATCCAAAAAGGAAAGATTCAATCACGAAGTAACAACCAACTCTACTTAGGTATATTCCCATACATATACCTAAGTTATCAATTCCAGTTTGGCTCCAACATCCGAGCCCAAGTTCGATCTAGTCCACACAGGATAGAAAAATCCAATCCACACAGGATACCACAACCCAATCCACACAGGATAGAAAAACAATCATATCGAAGATATTGATTGAAAGTCAAGACTCAGCTCACACAGGTATACTTCTTCATAAGATGATAGAGATGATCAGATGTAGCCACTTATTCATCTGAGCTGTCGAACCCACACAGGATACAAGACCAGCTAATTTGTCGGACCCACAAAGGATACAAGACCAGCTACTCTGCCAGACCCATATAGGATACAAGTACAGAGTCAAATACTGCCGGACCCACATAGGATACAAGAACCATATTACTGCTGGAACCACACCGGATACAAGAACAGTAGTCATCACCGTCGAACCCACATAGGATTTCAGTACGGTCTCCATCGCTGTCTAACCCACGGAGGATCCCAGTATATTCTCCATCATCGTCACAGTCGCAGCCAGCTCTAGGGTTCTCGCACACAGAAAATTGATTCCGGGAGGGTCCACTCCATGATACAAGGGCGTTTGATACATCAATTGGCACGTAGTCCGGATTTGATTTATCCCAAAGTTCCGCCTCCTCAAAAGGAACTCAACGTGACAGATGACGCGTCAATCGGACGCCCGGTCTGAGATTTATTGGATTTTTCGTCCCAGGGGCCCGTTTGGTTTTTAAGTCAAAATCAACCCGACCATACTCCAACTATGTCCAAACCTCGAGAGTAGTAAGCCAAAAGAACCGTCTCACTAATACAAATCCAACAAAGTTGACGGCATGCAAATCAGACGTCTGGAGCTCAAGTTATAACTGTTTCCGCTTCGAAGGCCCGGTTGGTTTCGCATTTGAACCAACCTGGCCATACCCAAAGTTCTCTGAAACTTTGAGTATAATATACTGAAACAACTGTCTCGATCCAAGGATCTCATCGAAACTCACGGTGTGTCGATCGGAGGTTTGTAGCCCATGTTATGGGCGTTTGAATGGATCTGTCCGAAAATAAGGGGATTGGGCCCGGTCTAACCCAGCCCAATACCCCCTAGGTCAGCCAGAACCGGGTCGACCCGACCCGGGTCTGGCCTGGTTAGGAATGGCCCGGCCCGATGGGGCCGGGGGTCCAGCCCCGCGTGGGGGTCTCGCCCGGCCCGGGGCGGGAATCCAGCCCCGCGCAGGCGGCCCGACCCGGCGCAGGCAGTCCAGCCCGGCCCGGCCAGTTCGGCCCGGTCCGGGTGCCCGCGTGCTGAGCAGATGCGAAAGGGGGGGAGCCGCCGCCCCCTTCGAATCAAACTGTAGACCCATGAGGGGTCCGCCCTGCTGCGCTGGCCGGCGGCCGACCGGTTGTACCGTGCGGGACCCGTTGGTCCCGCCCCCCTGTAGCCCCGGCGGCCAGTAGTTTCGGCCGCTGCCCTCTGCACTGCCGCAGCCTTAGGTCGCTGCCCTTTTCCGACCGGTGCAGCGCGACGGCGCCACGCCCCTCCGTCGCGGCCCTCCATGGTTCTCTGGCGCGGTGCGATGGTGTCGCGCCCCTCCTCTGTGGCCCGACTCCCACCGCGGCTTCTTTGGGCCACAACGGCGCGGCGCGACGGCACTGCCCCCTTTTGCTACGTTTTTCCTCGATCCTGCGCGGTGTTGTTGCACCGCGGTGCCATCGTTCCAAACCCCGATGGTGAACAACAACAAGGGGAGGAGGATCGGTCGTGTTTGTGTGGTCCGAACACCTCCCATTAATTTGATAACAGGTGGCTAAAAAATTAACCATGAATTCCAAAATAAGTCACAAACATAAAAACATACCCCTACCTCAAAGTGATTCGTGGAAACTTGCGTCGAGGAAGACGTTGTCGCGGGGTGAGGCTCTGTAAACGTCGTTGGTGTACGCCCGAAGAAGGTTTGACATCTCAAACCGGCTGTAGAGAGGAGAATAATGGCTCGTCGATCACTCCTTGCGGTGATGGTGTTCTTCATTGAAGTCTTGGCATTCCGCACGTTCTCCAACGAAGAAGATGAAGATCCTCAAAGCTTCGAGTATCCTTTCCCAAAATCCTCACACAACTTAACAACCCCAAATAAAATAAGGAAGTCTTATTTTATTAACACATGCCATGCGTTTTCAAATCTTCAAAAACTCAAACTCAAAATTAAATTAATTGAATAGAATTAATCATTCAATTTAATGTGAGAGTTGACATGTAATAAAAAGGGGGAGCGGTTGAGTTACATAATTAAGTGGGGTTTCCAAAATTAAGAGGAGGGTTTAGGGGAATTGAAGGGGTGGGGCTCATTTGGGCCCCACATCACTAATATCCTACCAAGTGGAGTTAGGATGTAGTGGGTCTCACCCCAACTTCCATGCATAGGTCATAACTACTTAGAATAGAAATAAAAATTGTAGCGCAAAATTTTTATTTCACTCTTCAGTTAACCCATTTTTTTAAAAACACCACCCGAGAAAACGCAACTCTAAAATAGGTGTTCCTAACCAATTACCGGCACTGTGGTCTCATTGGTGCCTTCGGATTTCTATTCTGAGAACCAGTTCAAAATTTAGGAAAACCCGCTCATTCGTTTACTAAACATACCCGAGCTAAACTTCGAAAATTGATTCGGGGACACCGGGCCTCGGAATTAGGTGTCGTCAGAAACTGCGTACTCGTAAAAATCCAAATGAAATTAAGAATAAATTTCCCTTGAAATTAACGGGTCTTTACATTACTTCCACCTCAGGGATTTACATCCCTGTAAAGATACATCACAAACTAGGGGAACAAATGAGGGTACTGAGCACACATCTAAGCCTCCCACTCCCAAGTGCTCTCCTGGAGGTTCCCGTGCTGCCACCTGATGCGTACTAGTGGAATTGACCATCCACGTAGGACCCACTCTTGTCGATCCTCGATCTCTACCGAGACCTCCACAAAATTCACCCTGTCCTCAATGTCCAGCTCCCCATGGTCGATGATATGTGTTGGGTCGTGCACGTATCTCCTCATCTGAGATACGTTGAAGACGTTGTACACCTAGTGGAACTGAGGTGGTAGATCCAGGCGATAAGCCACCTCTCCTATCCTACTGAGAACCTGGAATGGTCTGATAAAGTGTGGAGATAACTTTCCGCCCCGACCAAATCTCTTTAATCCATGTCGAGGTGAGACCTGCAAGAAACCTTGGTCACCATCCTTGAACTCTAGTGGTCTCCGCCTCCTGTCAGCATAAGATTCGGCTCTGAGCTATCCTCATCCACTCCTGGATGACCTGGTCCTTTTCTGTCATGGCCTAGACCATCTCTGGTCCCACAAGTACTGACTCCCTAGGGTCTATCCAGCACAGAGGTGATCTGTTAGGTCGGCCATACAATGCCTCGTATGGTGCCATCATGATGGTGGAGTGGTAGCTGTTGTTGTACGAAAACTCCACCAATGGTAGGTGGTCCTCCCAGCAACGACCAAAGTCGAAGACACATGCATAGAGCATGTCCTCAAGATTCTGAATGGTCCTCTCCATCAGACCATCCTTCTGAGTGTGAAAGGAGGTTCTTAGACATAGCCACGTCCTGAATGCCTCCTACAACCCCTTCCAAAGCTGGGAAGTAAAGCGAGCATCTCAATTGGAGACGATAGATGATGGCACACCATGAAGCTGTACAATCTCCTGAACGTAGAGGCGTACCAAGCTCTCCACTAAGCCCTTCTCTCTGATGGGTAGAAAGTGGGCCGACTTGGTGAGTCGGTCTACAATCACCCAAATGGAGTCGTGACCTCTAAAAATACGTGGAAGTCCAGTCACGAAATCCATAGATATCTCGTCCCACTTCCACTCTAGGACCTCCAAGGGTTGTACCAAGCTTGCTGGTACCTGTTGCTCTGCCTTCAATTGTTGGCAGGTGAGGCATCGAGAAACGAACTCTTCCATAGCCTTCTACATGCCTGATCACCAGTGTTGTCCTTTGAGAACCTGGTACATCTTCTCTACCTCTGGATGTACCGCCAAAGGAAAAGTGTGAAACTCTCTCAGCACCTCCTCCTGTAAAGCATCTGGTACCATGGTACGTCCTCTGAAAAAGACTATGTGCTCTCCTCCTATAGAGAAACCATCAGGTGCATGTCCCATGGAAATCTATGCACGTCACGTCTCACAGTCAACATCCCCATGTTGTGCCTCTCTAACCCGCTGATGAAGTGGAGGTGTGACTGTGAGTGACTGAAGGAAGGTTTCCCCATCTCTATCCACGAAGGATATCTTCAAAGCGGCTAACTGCTCTATCGCCTCTCCAAGTAGGTGAATGCCCATCCTCCTATTGAGAGCATTGGCTACTAAGTTCCCCTTTCTAGGAGTATTGACTATCTCAAAGTCATAGTCCTGGAGGAACTAGATCCATCTCTGCTATCTCAGGTTCAGGTCCTTATGCGGGAAGATGTACCTGAGACTCTGGTGGTTAGAATAGACTGTAAAGCACTCTCCCATCAGATAGTGCTGCCATATCTTCAGAGCGAAGACCACTGCTGCTAACTCCAGGTCATGGGTAGTATAGTTTGGCTCATGCTGCCTCAACTGTCATGATCCATATGCGATCACTACCTTCTCCTACATAAGGACACACCCGAGTCTGGTCCCTGATACATCGCAGTAGACTACGTACCCTACTCCCTCCTCCAGTAGCCTCAAGATGGGTGCACTAGTCAATCTCTGTCTCAGCTCTTGTAAGCTATACTGACATCTATCTGACCACATGAAGGGTTTCCCCTTGTTCGTCAAAGCTGAAAGCAGTTTCGCAACTCTGGAGAAGTCTGGAACAAATTTCTGGTAGTACCTAGCCAAACCTAGGAAACTCTGCACCTCTATCACGCTCCTGGGTGGCTCCCAAGCTAGCACTGCCTCGATCTTTGCAAGATCTACCACAACTCTTGCCTCAAAGATGACGTGCCCCAAGAAGTGGACCTCACGTATCCAAAACTGACACTTCGAGAGCTAACCATAAAGATGGTTCTCTCAGAGTGTGTCCAGCACAACCCGCAAGTGGTAGGCGTGCTCCTCCTCAGTTTTTGAGTATATCAATATGTCGTCGATGAAGACCACGACAAATCGATCGAGGTAAGGTTGGACGATCCTTTTCATGAGACTCATGAACATTTTTGGATCATTGGTTATGAAGAAAGGCATAACCAAGAACTCATAGTGGTCATACCGACATCTGAAGTTCTTCTTCTGCACATCCGCGTCTCGAACTCTAAGCTGATGATAGCCTGACCTAAGCTCTATCTTCGAGAACCACCGTGCTCCCTTGATCTGATCGAATAGGTCGTCAATCCTCGGTAGCATATACTTGTTTCTCACGGTCACCTGGTTTAGGCGACAGTAATTGACACACAGTCGCAAGCTCCCTTTCTCCCTCTTGGCGAACAAAATCGGGGAAGCCCAAGGTGAAACACTGGGTCGGATGAATCCCTTGCCCTGCAAGTCCTCCAACTGTACCCGTAGCTCTCGAATCTCGGTGGGAGCCATTCGATATGCTAGAGTTGATATCGGGGTTATCTCGGGGTACATGTCAATATAGAAGTCTACATCTCTGTGAGGAGGTAGTCCGGGAACATCTTCAGGAAAAACGTCCGCATACTGATCCACCACTACAGGATAACTCAGACTTCGCATGTCAACTGCTCCTAGGATGAGGCAAGCCAACTGATGATTGATCGGCTGTCCTCTCCTCTGCGTGAGTCCATCCTACACTACAAAGGATCCCTTCTCGTCGGTGAAGGTGAACCTGCTCCCATCGGTGTGAACACACCGCACCTTGCGCCTAATATAGTCGATCTGAGCATGGACCTTAGATAACCTATCCATGCCCAAGATGACGTCGTAAGGCCTCGACGCCGCTACAAGAAGATCCCAGACAAAGATCTCGACTCCTAGAGTAAGCTCACACTACCGGCACCAGTGTGTAATCGTCGAGTCTACTCTTATAAGAGTCTCTAGCCGTAAGGATCGAGCCAACGGCTCCTTCGGAATCTCTGAGCTCCGAACAAGGGCAGTGACAATGAAAGAATGACTCGCTCTTGTGTCTGTAAGAACTACAGCAATGGTGGAGTAGACATAGATAGTACCTCGAATCATCTCTGGTGTGCCGTGGTCATAGGACTCCACTACCTGATGCTGAGCCTGCCTCTATCTGCCAGCTCCCTATGGTCAGGGTGGACCTCTTTGTGGTGGTGGTGGTGGTAGAGCCTCAAAGCGTTGCCCACCACCTGCTGCTCAGCCAGCTCCTCTGCCTCGTCCGCCTGCTCCCTGCAGACCGCCACGGTCGAACCTCTGCCTCTGCCTGGGTGGTCCCTCAACCATCTACTGCTCCTATACATGGCGGGTCGGGCAGTCACGAGTCATGTGGCCCTGCCCGCTGCATGCATAGCACTGTCTGCTCCTCAAAAGGCTGGCTCTACTGCGTGCGCCCCAGACCTCCGAGCTAGTATCCTGATGTTGTCCGCCTGATGGTCTGGTCCGCTTGGACCACTGTAACATCTGTCGACTGACAGCTGCAGAAGACTCTGCTACGAGCCACCCTACGGTAGGTCTCACTGCTGGTGTAGGTTCAGCAAGAAATCTCTCTATGAGTAGGGCTCACTCCAGAACTCCTACCTCTGTTGGACTGCAGAGGGAGAGCATTGATGCCCTGATATCATGCCTCATTCCCTTCTCGAAGGTCCGGGCCCAGAAGAATTGGTCCCATACCATGTCCATGGAATATCATGAGAGATAGGTAAATCTCACCGATTACTGGGCTATCGTCATGCTACCCTGCCGAAGCTATGGTAGCTCCTGAATCCGCACCGCACGGAGGGTGTCTGGTACGAACTCTGAGTGGAAGAGGCTCTCGAAGTCCGACCAATGAAGGGATGCCTCATCGTGCACCTAGAGCATCAAGCTCCACCATTTGTCTACTTCCGCATGTAGGAGACTCACTGCAAGGATCACCATGAGGTCAGTTGGTGTCCCTACTCACCTGAAAACTCGAACAACAACCTCTAGCCAATCCTCGACTGCCTGAGGGTCCGTCTCCCCGTAGAACCTAGGATGTCTCTGACACTGAAACTCATGCAGTGCACAATGGCGATGTGCAATCTCAGTGGTTGGGGCTAGTGGCATCGGTGGCTCGGCGGGTAGAGGTACCGCTGGTGCCTCCGCTGTAATAGGGCCCTGCACCGAGGCCTCATTGCTCGGTGGGCTGTCGTCTCGCACAAAGCTCGGAACCCTAGCTGGCTGCCGTTGTGGGGCCATCCTGAAAAGAATCAGGTGCACCACGATCAATACAGTATACCTGGTGAGCTAACACAAATTAATCACAAAGAAAACTTTTGAAACACACGCGCAATTAGTGTTTTCGTGCACTGAGTCAGAAATCAGACGTCAGGGTCATGGTGTACGGATACGTTGGCCGCCGCACCAACACTGGACTACCTAGAATGATAACCACACTCAATACCCTTAAAACTATTGCTTCACATAGAAGAAAGGTCAGAGTCTTGAGTTCTGCAGTAGAGCCGAACTACTCTGATACCAATTTGTCACGACCCGTCCTTGAGACCCGTGTCGTGACTACCCCATGTCCGTCTCTCATAGTCCAGGGGCTAGCGACTAGCACCAAAGACGTAAAACCCGAAAAAAGTGAAGGCATTGCCTTTAAGTAAGAAAACAAACACCATAGAGTACGCAATCTGAAATAAACACTAAGAAAACAGTGTACAAATACATGTGCTGGAAAAGAAAAAGGGCCAGAATACAAACCCAACTAAAGTAAATTACAACTGAAAAGAAAGTACAACAGCAGAAAAGTAAAGCAGCAACTCCGAGCCGTCCTCTGGTAATCCCACCTGAAGGGTGGGTATAGATTGTCCCCTCTGCTCCTCTCCACTAGCCGTCCGCTCCGAGTACGTCTCGTCCAGTGATCCACCTCCAAGTACCGTCCAGCACCACGAGCTCCCACCTCGATCAGCGTTGTCTGTCGTCTGCATCCAACATAATGAAGTGCGGGCATATCCCGTGCAGGGGTGAGTATACACTACCCAGTAGGGACCCCGTGACCACCGAAGGTCTCCCAAAATCCAAGAAGGATAATCCAAAAAGGAATGATTCAATCACGAAGTAAGAACCAACTCTACTTAGGTATATGCCCATACATATACCTAAGTCGTGAATTCCAGTTCGACTCTAACATCTGAGCCCAAGTTTGATCGAGTCCACACAGGATAGAAAAATCCAATCCACACAGGATAACACAACACAATCCATATAGGATAACAAAACAATCATATCAAAGATATTGATTGAAATTCAAGACTCAGCTCATACAGGTATACTTCTTCGTAAGATGATAGAGATGATCAAATGTATCCACTGATTCATCTAAGCTGTCGGACCTACACATAATACAAGACCAGCTAAGCTGTCAGATCAACAAAGGATACATGACCAGCTACTCTGCCGGACCCTCGTAGGATAAAAGTACAAAGTCAAATATTGCCGGACCCACATAGGATACAAGAACAGTAGTACTTCCGGACCCAAACAGGATACAAGAACAGTAGTCATCGCCGTCGAACCCATGAAGGACTTCAGTATGGTCGTCGTCGCTGTCGAACCCACGGAGGATCCCAGTACATTCGTCATCTTCGTCGCAGTCGCAGGCAGCTCTAGGGTTCCCGCACACAGTATCCTCGATTCTGGGAGGGTCCTCTCCACGAGCCAAGGGGGGTCGATACATAAACTAACATGTATTCTGTATTTTATGTATCCCAAAGTTCCGTCTCCTCAAAAGGAACTCAACGTGACAGACGGTGCGTAAATCGGACGCCCGGTCTGAGAGTTATTGGCTTTTTCTTCCCAGGGGCCCGGTTGGTTTTTAAGTCTAAACCAAACCGACCGTACTTCAACTGCATCCAAACCTCGAGCGGAGTAAGCCAAAAGAACTGTCTCACTAAGAGGAATCCATCAAAGTCGATGACACATGAATCGGACGTCTCGAGCTCAAGTTATAAGTGTTTCCGCTCCGAAGGCCCGATTGGTTTCGTGTTTGAACCAACCTGGCTGTACCCAAATTTCTTCGAAACCTTGAGTATAATATACCAAAACGACTGTCTCGATCCAAGGATCACCTTTCAACTGATGGTGCATCGATCGGAGGTCTGTAGCCCATGTTATGGGTGTTTGAATGGATCTATCCGAAAATAGGGGGTTTGGGCCCTGTCCAACCCAGCCCAATACCCCCCGGGTCGGCCCAAACCAGGTCGACCCGACCCTGGTCTGGCCCGGTTGGGTGCGGCCCGGATTGACGCGGGGATCCGGCCCGACCCGACGCGGGCGGTCTTGCCCTGCCCGGCCGGTTCGGCTGGTCCGGGCGCCCACGTGCTGAGCGGACACGGAAGGGGGGGGGGAGCCACCGCCCCCTTCGAACCGAACGGTGGACCCACGGGGGGTCCGCCCTACTGCGCTGGCCGGGGGTACAAACCCCAGGTTTTCTCGGATCCGGGCAGCCGTAACGGCTGACCGGTTGTGACGCGCGGGACTTGTTGGTCCCGCCCCCCTATAGCACCGGCGGCCGGCGGTTCCGGCCGCCACCCACTGCACCGATGCGGCCTTAGGCCACATCCCATGTCCGCCCGGCGCAGCGCGATGGCGACGCGCCCCTCTTCCGCGTCCCACCCCGACAGCAGACCTCCATGGTTCTCTAGCGCGGCGCGGTAGTTCCACACCCCTCCGCCGCGCCCCGACTTCGGCCGCGGCTTCTTTCAGCCTCAACAGCACAGCGTGGCGGCGCCGCGCTACTTCTCCGTGTTTTTCTTCGATCCTGCGCGATGTCGTTGCACCGCTCCGCCTTCGTTTCAATCCTCGATTGTGAAAAACAACAAGTGGGGGAGGATCAACCATGTTTGTGTGGTCCGAACTCCTCCCGTTAATTTGATAATAGGGGGCTAAGAAAATTAACCATGAACCCCAAAATAAGCCCCGAACATAAAAAAACACCTTCCTCAAAGTGATTTGTAGAAACTTGCGTCGCGGAAGACGGAATCGCGGGGTGAGGCTCTGTAAACATCATCGGTGTACGTCTGAAGAAGGGTTGCGTCTCACATCGGCTGCGGAGAGGAGAAGAACGGCTCTTCGATCAATCCTTGCAGCGACGACATTCTTTGTTGAAGTCTTGGCGTTCCTCACATTCTCCAAGAAGAATATGAAGATCCTCAAACCTTCAAGTATCCTCTCCCAAAATCCTCACACAACTTAACAACCCCAAATAAAATAAGGAAGGATTATTTTATTAACACATTCCATGAGTTTTCAAATCTTCAAAAACTCAAACTCAAAATTAAATTAATTGAATAGCATTAATCATTTAATTTAATGTGAGATTTGACATGCAATAAAGAGGGGGCGGGGGTGAGTTACATAATTAAGGGGGTTGCCAAAATTAAGAGGGGGGTTTAGGGGAATTGAAGGGGTGGGGTTTGTGTGGGCCCCACCTCACTAATATCCTACCAAGTGGAGTTAGGATGTAGTGGGTCCCACCCCAACTTCCATGCATAGGTTATAACTACATAGAATATAAATAAAAATTGTAGCGCAAAATTTTAACTTCACTCTTCAGTTAACCCATTTTTTTAACAACACCACCCGAGCAAACGCAATTCCAGAATAGGAGTTCCTAAGCAATTATCGGCATTTCGGTTTCATCGGTGCCTTCGGATTTCGATTCCGAGCACCGGTTCAAAAGTTAGGAAAACCTGATCATTCGTTCACTAAACATACCCGAGCTAAACTTCTGAAGTTGATTCCAGGCACACCGGGCCTAGGAATCAGGTTCCGTCAGAAACTGCGTACTCGTAAAAATCCCAAAGAAATTAAGAAAAAATTTCCCTTGAAATTTACAAGTATTTACAATCCCGACCTAAGATATGCCTCCTAGGATCTAGAGGCATTTGTGCCTCATCACCGCCACTTCCCCCAAGGTCCGAATAGGGATCCACTGCTCCCCAATCCAACATACAATCGTTTTTTGAGCCTCTCCCTAGAACACCTCGACGACTCTCTCCCCTACTCTGATGAGGTCAGGGATGTTTGGGGTAGCCCAGTCAGGATCCCGTCTCATGGGCCCCCAATAAGGGATCCCAATATTCCGCGCCAGCACCGCCATCTGGTCCCATGAGTTGAGGATCAGGTAAGCCATGCGCCTTCACTATTGGCCTCAATCTATTTGACCCGACACCAGTATCAGGCACATGCCGAGGAGGATGCCTGCCAAGGGGTGTCAACGTCAGCAACTATTATGGCTCGGGCCACCTCCCATGTATATCATCTACCCCTTCCATATGATTAGTAGGGGAACTTGTATACCCAGATTAGATCACATCCCCAACTTCCCCATGGGTAATATGGGTCAACTCTCTCAGCCACCGGTGCAGGTAGTGGCTACCACCAGTATGGAGGCCCTCCCTGTACCGCCACCATAGAGAACGTGGGTCTTACTCACTTCCAAGATCGACATGAAAGAATGCTTCATGCTATCCTCATTCTAAATGAGGGACCTCCCCACGATGGTGACACTCAACACAGAATCATCTCCCATACTCAGTACATCCGGTATGGAGTCATCCCACCTACCACAGACCACCGGTGTAGGAACACTGCACATCTGGTAAATCCCTAGCACTAGTGGCCTCCACATGTCCTCACAATAGCTGGTGAATGTCCTCCTCGCCACAACAATTGAAGGGGTGAGGGTCAGCTTCTCTTCACCAGCACCAAACACGGAGTTCCTACCCGTGTTCGGCACAACCAGTATGAGGACCTTCCTCGCACTAGGGTCACTAGAAGAAACAAGCATGGGGTTCATACCTTCTCTCTTATGTTCTCGAGGGGAGGTCTTACGCGCTGTGTAACTTCCCACAGAGATCCTCCCTATATCACCTTTGATATCTATTCTAGTGCTCATCCCACCCTAGCTTACTCAGGCGAAATTACTCTCTGCCCCAAAACCAGTACGGCCGAAGGTCCCCATCATGCCCTAAATCTTCCCTATCCTGAAAAACCATCCCTGGGTAGGAGGGCGGGTCATCGCCACCATAAAGAAAACAATGCGAAGATTTAGACTGAGATCAAACCCGTTTTCTTCTTAGATTCAAAAGCATAATATGACTGAGTGATGAAACCCTCGCCTAGATTCCCCATATCATGGTTCGGGGCAGAAACAAGGTGCATTAGCCTAATACTCCCAGAGTGCAAGGTACATCGGTTTCCCGCATCCCTTCGCAAGTACATCCAGGAGGAAATTTTTTTGTCAGCTCCACCGTTTATGGCCATGCGATCACCACCATCATCGCCAGGAGCACTCTCTACCTTGACTACAGATCACGAAGAGCTATTCTAGGGAACAATGGTAGACGATCAATATCCTGGTTCACCACTTGTATCCATGGTCCCCACACTGGAAACCGTGTTAGTCATCCCTTCCCACCACGACTAGATGACTATGTCCCTTCACTCTTCAGAGGGCAGCCCGAGATGCGGTAGTTTATCAGCTCACTCTTCTTTTTCTCCACCAGCCAGCATGTCGTCCTAGTGGTCTGCTTCAGTACCACTACTCGTTCCTTAGCCTCCTCCAATTGATGAGTGGGTCAATGAAGGGACATACCCTAAATCCAAGCCTAGAAGCTTATGGGAAATCCTCATGGCAGACCACATCCCTGAGAAGGTTTGGCTGATTGTAGCACCGAATTTTTGTGCGCTGGGATCCCTCACAAAAGAAGAAGTTGCGTATTTCCTCCAGACCCTCTGGGTGATTCATTTCCATCTTTTCCATCAGCGAGTAGATTTTTCTAATATCCATGCACATTTCAAAGAAATTGGTGAACAATCCAGTCTGGTTTATTTGGCTGCAATCCCTGTGGCCAAGCTCTCTAAGTCACCAAGTCATCGTAGAACCCTCCAGCAACGGTGTGTTCAGAGCATGAAGGTAATCCATAAGATCATCAAAGAGGCCTCTCCCAATGTACAGATCTACATCTGGGGACATTATGTTTCCCTCTTATTTATTCATATCTGGCGACAACCCGATTTTTCAGGAAACATAGAGGATATAACTCCAGGTAGAGTCACGGTTAACACGGGGGACCTGCCAGAGGGCGAGAACAAGGTAGAGCTTCTTGGAGAGGACCTTCCCCCTGAGGTAGATTCAAATGTCTTGGATCCATCAAGAAGAGTTACTTTTCAATGTAGTAATATGTTGGGTCTTCATGTGCCCAATGAGGTACTAGTCCTCAGCCGGAATCCCAATAAGGGAAAGGAAGTCCTTGGAGCTTTCAAGCCCTCGGATCTATCTGGATTTGTGCAAAAGGAAAAGGATGGCCCTGAGAAAGCCGTGTTGCATCAGAAACTCACCGAATAGAAGAACGTGGTTGAAGACCTCCTTGCTAAATGCACTGCATAGCGACGGCCGGACTACAGACATCCCAGGCCGAGTCAGTAGGGGATGTCATAGCTTCCCCTTAGTGAATTGCCTCCAGTTGACCCTAACCATCTTGCCTACGCAGATATTGTTGAGGCTGAAACCTACAGAAATAGGGTGCGGTATGTCTCTCCCAATCATCATGAACGGTGTGACAATCCTCAGGACCCATCTCAGATTCCCTTAGCTACCCTGTAGGTCGTTCCACCAGCAACTCCACGAGCCATTGGGCCACCTTATCAAGTTGAAGAACCATCCAATGCATAGGTAGTAAGGGATACCCATCAAGACATGAACCTAAACCCAGATGATAAAATAGTATCACTCATTGACTGTCTCGAGGCATTTGAGATGCGATATGTGGTACTCTTGCCCGATGGCAAGCCTTATCCGGTGTGGGTGGATGGTATGCCTGCACCCTTGGGTTTTTGGAATCCCACAGTTCCCCCTTCAATGGGATAGGGGACATGCCACAACACGTGTCCCACATTACCTCAAGATGTCGCCCCATGTTGGTAACTCCAGCGCTGCAGGAGGCCATCAAGCTCCGATGTTTAGTGCAGACATTGGAAGGCACTGCTTTTTTCAGGTATAAACAGCTCCTCATTGGATAAGTAGTCGACTGGAAGGACCTCGGAAGGCAATTCCTCTACTAGTTCAGTTCCACCGCGTGGAAGAAGATTATGGAAGACCTCTTCATGTGAAAGCAAAGGCTAGATGAGTGCGTCGCCAACTTTGTCACTCAGTTGAATGGACTCATGTATTCCCTTGACTTGTCGCTGACTCCAGAGAAATTACTGACGATGTGAATCGGTAATGTCAAGACAGAGCTATCCCTTATCTGGTCACCTAGAACTATCCCAGGGGATTTCGAGACTTCTCTGATAAGGACCAACACCTAGAGAAAGCCTTACAGTAGGCCAAGCAGGTAAGTCTGTTGCCTCCTACGATCCCTGTGAGATGGGCCCCCAGGGATGAGCCTGCCGCAGTGGAAAAAATAGGGGCCCCCAGAAGACTAAAGGTATTTCTAGTGGAGCCACCTCACCAACCTCGTAGAGACCCTCTACCTCAGGCGTAGCCACCATCCCAGAAGCGCCCACCTCAGAATCGATCGGTTCCCCCACGTAATGTGCTTCCACCACCCAGGCAAGATAACCAAACCTTAACTCCATGGAAGGCTCCTCCAGCCCCTCATTGGGGTCTGGCTCCAAGGGACCCCTTTCCAGACAGTTGAAACTGGGCCTACTCATTCAATAAGGCACAGGTCCCTGGTTACTTCTGTAGTGCCATGGAGCAAGGGATTTTATGTTTTTCTGAGTGTAGAAGGTCGGAAGAGGAAAACCTCACTGATCTCCCTAATTACTGCCCCTACCACCGGATCCTGGGGAACACTCTCAAACATTTCTATGTGTTCAAAGACTATATTTAAGACCAGGTAGATAAAAAATTAGTCTGTTTAGGCCCGACTCCAGTATAGGTGGCATGTGTCTTTGTGAGGCCAGACAGTAGCAATGACAGTGAGGGTGAGTGACATAATGTTTCTAGTCTCATATCCCAAAAGTATGACGACTAGATGGCTCGAAAAAAAGTTGCTTATGCCCATAGTGTCATCCGGGCGTGCCTGAATCATCCAAAGACTTTAGATGCTTCAGCCAACATGTCTACATTTTCGTCTAAGTCGGCCTCTTCCCAGAAGGTCAAACACCGGTGGTGTAAGGGAGAAAAAAGTCCCCTACCGATTCCATCTTCATCTCGTACTCTGAGTGACTTCATGCCCCTGGAGATGGAAATCCCTCCTAGAATCTATCCCATAGTTGACAACTCTTCGAGTGATGGTCAAGGGTGCGCCTTGTTTACCACCGTAGAGCTGGTAAATCCCTACATGATTACTGACGATGAGGAGTGCCAGGAGGATCCTCCCAACATCCCTAGTTGTCACCAGTGTCGATGGATCTGTGGATATATGGTCTATCTGAGTGTCTTGGTCAGAACTTCCAGCCAGATTGTGCATGCTACCAAATCTAGGAAACATGCTCAGTGTAAATCTCGGAATGCGCAACCTTCTCATCTATTGGTATCATGCACGCCTTCGCCACTGTTCTTGTTGCTGGATCAGGAAGAGCGCCTCCATCCATGTCATGACCTGCCACACCCTACTATAGGCTGGTCTTAGTCATATGAACCTCATCTATTATTTTCTCTGTAGGCCTTGACCTGTGGCTGTGGGATGTTCCCAGTACAAGTTAGTCATCAGTCTAGTTGGTAGGTACCACCATACCTCCTACAATAGAGCGACCTCCTGCAAGAAGAAGTTCATGCCTAGCGCAGAAGTTAGATGTTCTTAAGAGTATTCCCTATATTCTAAAAAGGCTCTCCATCCTTGAGGCCCTTCTCTTATTGTCAGATATGCGTGAGTCCCTCGCTGAGGCTTTAATAATACCCCTCCAGTTTGAGACGGATGTAGCAACCGCAGAAGCCTTCCATGCTGAAGCGGTCAAGATTGCTGAATGATAGGACATTATCTCATTCTCTAGATAAGATTAAGTTTCTCCCATATATGGGCACATTCTCCCACTGTACATCACTGTCCAGTTCAATTGCGCGGAGGTTCATCGATGTCATGTCGACATTGGCTCTGAAATTAACCTAATTTCCACTCGGACACTGCGAAAGAAATGATTTTCTAAAGATGATCTGAGTCCCTTTGACCAAAGAATCCAATGTTATGATAGGAAAGAACATACACTGGTTGATAAGATCCCCTTAAAGACCCAGTTTTGTGGCCTAGTTTTCATCACTGAATTAATGGTAGTCTCCCATGACACCACCTACAATGCTTGGATGGGAAGTTCATGGATCCACCTGCATGCGGCGGTTCCCTCATCATATCACTGGTTCCTCAAGTACTCCCATAATGGTCGAGTGGGCGTGCTTCATGGTGATGCATCTCTCTTCGCCTCTTTTAATCCCACTACCTGGATGATAACTACTACAAGATCATGTACAAGCTGATTCAGATGAATGAGGTCATAAATGCCACGACTGTGACCGACTCGTGGACAAATCTAGAAGATGCCTACGTCTTTCCAATCCACCGATTAGAGCCTAGAACCCCGGACATAGGACCATGAGTCATTGTTTCTGGGATGAGGGGGGAACACATTCCTAGGCATAAGAAACACCAGAAGATCACCTTGTACACTTATACAAATCAGGCTCATGTGATCCTGATTCCTCCTACCCCTATAAGGAATCGAGATGTCTTCCCCATGGCAACAACAATATGTCATATGTGCATGTTCCATGAGGCTGGAATTAACCAGCTCAAGATGACATGCCACTATTTCTTCAATATCATCAAGAGTGGCCCCTTGGGAAAAAGGCCAGATGGGATCGATTCAACAGCCTTTTCGCTATGGTTGCGGAAGCACAGGAGTCCTCCGATGCAATGACCATTGCCTCTCTGGCTAGTACCAACCTCCCGTCGGGATCTGCCAACTCAGAAGAAATTCCCCCCACCGAGGATCCATCCTTTATAAGTAGAGAAGATGATTTGGAGGATTGTCCTCCCGCCTTTGAAGATGGCATCTCTGCCACAGTCGATGAGTTGGTACAGGTGAACCTCTGTAGCGAGGCAGACCCGAAACCCACATTGATCAGTGCTACCATGCCCCTCGAGGAGCAGCATCATTACATATAATTCTTAAAAAAACAACATGATGCATTCACATGAATTTATGATGAGATTTCAGGAATAGATCATCATGTATTCCTCCACCGTGTCAGTCTCCCGGAAAATCATCGCCGGTTCAGGCGGCCTCCCAGAAACATGCACACTTCTCACAGTGCCATGGTAAAGGTTGAAGTCGACAAGATCTCAGATCCAATTTTGTTAAGGAGGCTCAGTACACCAAATGGTTGGCCAATATTTTTCCATTAAGGAAGAAGAATGGACAGATCAGGGTCTGCATCGACTTCTGGTATCTCAATTGTCATTGTCTGAAGGATGATTTTCCCCTTCCTGTGATAGAGTTGTTGATTAACGCTACAACTAGATTCCAGGACCTCTACATCATGGATGGGTATATAGATTACAACTAGATCTGAATGGCCCTCATGGAAAAGGATTTCACATCCTTTAGGTAACCACAATGTACTTTCTGTTACCATGTCATGCCCTTCGGTTTAAAGAATGTAGGTGCCACCTACCAGCGGGAAATGCATCACATAATTTAGCGGATACTTGGAATGTTGGTGGAATTCTATGTGGAAAATCCGGTGGTCAAATATCGCTAGCATCAGGATCACCTCAAAGACCTTGAGAAAGTTTTTTACTTTCTCCATTCCCCTCACCTGAAGATGAATCCATTGAAGTGTACTTTCGGGGTCACCTCTGGAAAGTTTCTCAAATTTATTGTCAGGTACAAAGTCACTTATATCGACCTTAATAAGATCAAGGACATTATAAAAATTTATCCTTTGAGGTACATCCAAGATCTTTGAGGTTTCCAAGGCCACTTAGCCTAAATTCTCCAATTCATTGCGAATCTTGTTGATAATTGTAATCCCTTTTATCGGCTCATGATAAAAGGCCCCATCAATGAGTGGCATGAATAATGTAAGATTGATTTTGATTAGATCAAGTATTATCTTCTCCAGTCGCTGGTCTTAATGCCACCCATCTTCAGGAAGCCATTGGTCCTTTATGTGACCTCCCTAGGATGATCTCTTGGAACCCTTCTCATCTCGATGAACAATGAGAGGACAGAGAACATCCTTTACTACTTCAGTCATATGCTCCTCGATACAGAGACCTGATACTCCCCAATCAAAAAGAGCTGCCTTGCACTGGTATTCACACTACATAATTTGTGACCTTACTTGTAGCACCACAAGGTACAGATGGTGTCCTAAGTAGACCCGCTGAATTACATCCTTAACTATCCCATGTAGATAGGTCGTCTATCTAGGTGGGAAGTGATTCTCCAGTAGTTAAATATCAAGTTTGTCCCTTAGAAAGCTATTACAAGGAATGAATTGGCAGACTTATTTTCTACCTATCCGGCTCCTGCTGACCAGTCCTTGGATCTTAATTTCCCCAATGAGGTGATCCTCTTGGTAGACCGAGCCATGTTATAATGGCTGATGCACATCTATGGTTTTTCCCAGAGCCCAATCGGAAAAAGTCTCAATAACCCCAAGCTCAACAAATTAGTCTTGGGTATCATCTTAATTATCCAAGAACAAGCCATCCTTCTATACTCATTCCTATTCTCAGAAGGCTACACCAACAATGAGGTAGAGTATCAGGATCTCTTCACTAGACTCAAGCTGGCCCTCGAGATTGATGTGTCCCATTTTCATGTGAAATGGTACTCTGAACTAGTCATCAAATAGATCAACGGTGACTATGTCATTAGAAAGACAGAGCTCATACCAATTTTTGAATTCACTCTCTAGATAATGGCCTAGTTCCCATCTCGTCCAAAAGTTACTCATGTTCCTTAATCTCAGAATGGTTGAGATGAAGCCCTAGCCGGCCTGGCTACATTTCTCACAGATCCCAAGAAGTATGATCTTATTATCCACATGGAACATCGTAGATTCATTTCTCTTTTCACCCTCGATGATGACGAAGGCCCACAGGTAATCCACCTTACATCTGGAGCATCCACGTTAGGACCCCCAAGTCCCCTGGATGCGTTGATCAAAGTGACTCCCAACTGGAGAGCCCCCTTTGTTGAGTATCTCTAGAATGTTAATCTCCCTGTAGATCGGGCTTGTCATGAGAGAATCTGATGTCGCTTGTCATATTTTAACCTCTTGGGTGGTCCTATCCATGAGAAAATTCTTTACAAGCATGGGTTTGATGGGGTTTTCCTTTGTTGCATTCATGGAGTCAAGATTTCCCAAGTCATGCAAGAGTTTCATGTCGGTTCCTACAAGGCTTATCAGATTGGGCTGAAACTATCGCACTGAATCCAGAGATTGGGGTACTTTTGGATATATGTGATCCATGACTTCATCGAGTACTCCAAGAGATTCCATGCATACAAAATTCATGTTATCTTTATGCATAAGCCGCCAGATCCTCTCCACTCCACCAAGTACTCTTGGCCATTTTGGGTATGGGGACTCGATGTCGTGGGACCATATTCACTGAAGACAGCTCGCCAGTGCATGTTTGTCCTAACTGCCACATATTTCTTTTCTAATTGGGCAGATCCAGTTCCACTCAATGAAGTCAAGGCGTGTTCTATCATTGAATTTGTGAGATCCAATATAATCTACTAATTTGGAGTCCCTCATGTTGTCCTCATTGATAATGGCACGAACATCTGAGCATCTGAGCTGAAGAAATTGTATGCTAAGTAAAACATATATTCTAACCATACCTATCACTATCATGCATAAGAAAATGGACAGATCGAGGTGTTCAACAAGAGCCACTCTCAAATTCAACAAAAAATTGTTGGCCAGAATAAGAAGAGTTGGCCGGAAAAACTCCACAATGCCCTCTGGGATTATCGAACGATGACTTGTATGTCCACCCAGGTGACCCTATATTCCTCGGTGTATGGAATGGAGTCTGTAATTCCCATCAACATTTAATTTTCCTCACTGCGCACATCTATCTATGATCAGAGACTGTCAGATTAAGTATCTAAAATCTGTCTGGCCGAGATAGAAGTGCATGAAAAGAACAGGCTTTGTGCCCTGCATAATCTGGAAAGGAATCAGAACAAGATAGTCAGAACATTCAATAAGAAAGTTCACCTCTTCTCATTCTTTCAAGACGAATTGGTATTGGCCCTAAGGGAACCAATGATACTGGGAAGGAAACCACCCAAGTTGGAACCTAAATGGGAAGGACCAAACATCATTCACAAGGTTTACTCCAATGGCGTGTACTCACTAGTTACAATGGATGGTGAGTGTGTATCTCCTCCCACCAATGAAAAGATCCTCAAGAAATACTTTGATTGAGCCATTGAGTCCCACATGACCATAAACTTTACGATCCTGCACAACCATAAACTGTATGGTTTTGCACGACCCTAAAATGCATGACGGTCCTACATGACCTTAAACTTTACGGTCCTACATGAACTTAAACTGTACATCATCTTTCATGATGTTAAAATGTATCTTACGAACTACTTACGGCATGATTCCCATCCTTATGGGATACGTAGGAACACTCGAATGCCTCGTATTAAGTCCAGCCCGAATTTCCTCTTGGACTATCCCCTCCTAGGAATGGTTCTTTTGGGGGATCTCACATGGCGTTGTGTAGGATTATTTGGTCCCACCCATGTCAGGGTTACGATGATGTCACCATGTTCCATCCTCCATTCTTTTGATCCTCCCACATCCTTACCGCATGAAGCTAATCTTCATGGCCTTTCTAGAACTACATGTGGCTTGATTCACATCGTCATGGGATATGTAGGACCGCCTAGACATTTCATCCATAGGCCCAGCCCCAAACTTAATGAACTCCCATTGGGATGAAACACATAATGTGGTTCCGGCCTTTTCCTTCATTCACGTCGATCTCATCATGACCATTCCAGGCACCCCTCTCTCCTGAAGATCTTTTTTCGGTCATCTATCTTTATTTGACATTGAAAGGGCACATTCATGCTCCAAAAAACCCATCATTCAGGTTCCCATTATCTTTCACATTCGGAGGGGCCCCCAAACGATGAATATACTTAGCCTTAGGGCTCTCCTGTACTTTCGGGCCAACACCCTCAAGGGTTTTAGAAAAAACAATAGATATGAGTCCTGCATTGTGAATATGGTCAGCGGTCAATGATCATTTTTCATTCCCATTTTGGGTAACATGATATAGATGTGGTGTTTTGAATCTGATCAACAACTATCTTTTTTCATTGTCACCACCCCCATATATCCCAAACATGGAGTATAGTGGTTCATTTTGCCCCTCTTTCTCTCCAAATCTTGGTCTGCATCGAGCAGGAGGGTGATTCCAGCTGTCAAACCCTTATGTGATGGGGAGAGCCTAATCCTCCTACTTTTACCCACACCGGGCAATGATCACATGGGATTAGGAGATATGAACGCAATTCCCGCATGAGAGTTCATCTTGTTACAATTGGCTGGTATGCTCAGCCTTAGGTCCTTTGACCCCTTGGGGACCCTGGACCAAGTTCTCATGTTGAATTGTGTGTTGTGGTATGGACTCACGTCCTCATTCATGTTGGGATATTTCTCTACGCCACACATATCCCCTTGATACATCCCTCCATTTATTTATCATCTTTCATGCGAGCACCCAACTTGCTATGTTTTTTGAGTCCCATCATTCGGGATTCCAACACCCTCTATATTCAAAAGGGCCCCCGAATGGCATGGATGCTTGACCCAAGGGCTCTCCTACCATTACAGGCTAACACCCTTGAAGATTTAAAGAAACAAATTCATACAAGTCCTGTGTTGCGAATATTGTCAATGGTTGATGCTCAATTGCATACCCCAAATTCTAGTAACACAAGGGTAGATACTGTGTTGTGAACCTGGTCAACAATTTTCCTCTATCATCATTTCCACTTTGTGGTCTTCCATAATCTTTATGATTCACCCTCTCTGTCCCACGCATATGACATTAAACTAGGCATATACCGATTGAGCTCTATGACCCTAATCTAAGATCACTTTTGTCCTCACTACAAGATGTTAAACTGAAAGTTGACCATGACAATATTTCTATGGACCTAGCTCAGGCCCCTTGGCCCTTTTTGGCCTTTTTTCACTTAGGGTTGTACAGTGGGGTGCAGGATTGCGTCCTCATTCTCATCGAGTTACTCAACATGCAATTAATGCCCCTCATTGGGGTATCTTGTCCTTATTTGCATCATCCAACCTACCAGAACTACACATGGCTTGAATCCCATCCTCATGGGTTATGTAGGACTGCCCAAATGTATGGTCTTCAGGTCTATCCCCATATCTTAGAAACCTTCATATCATTTTGTCTCCTTGGCCTGCATTCTTCTAGAATAGGGGTATACAATGTGGTATGGGAATATGTCCCCATTCACATTGGGTTTATAACAACCACGCCGCATACCTCTCTCTCCAGAATGACCTTCACTCCCTTTCCCTACATTCACCCCTTTAAGTCTTCTACGCTTAAGTCGGGTCCCTTCGCCCTCCTTAGTGATTTACCAATTATCCCATGAGTACTCTATTCTAGAACCTGTAGTGTCAGATTCGATGTGGACATTCTTTCTCCCACTATTTCGGCTTTGTGTTCTTCTTCATTTGGGCTTCCATTACCTTTCACACCCGATGGGACCCCCAAATGGAATGGATTCTAAGAATAAGGGTTCTCCTACCATTACGGGCCAACATCCTTGAGTGTTTCATACAAAAAATTGATACAAGTCCCGCATTTTGAATATGGTCAGTGGTCGACACCCATTTTTTCTTCCATTTCATACCACAAGATATGGATGTTGTGTTTCGAACATGGTCAACAGTTATCCTCCATCGTCACACCAAACCCTTCAAGCCTTCAATGTTGGTTGCATGATTCACATTATTTTCCACCCCATCAAGTCCAATTGGAATTTCGACACTCCCATCACAATACCTCAGTGCGCATTTTCACGTTAGGAGGACAAAACCATGGTAAATGCATCATCCAGGGCTCCACACTGACTTCCCTTTGGCGTGCGCTCCAGGTATTGCAAAAAAAATCATCCACCCTTGTTTCCCACACTGAGTTTCACTCATGTGGGTTTAGGGATCAGGTTGAGGTATGAACTTACATGGAAGGATTTCACTTATCCATTTTCTAAGCTATAAGACCTGAAACTAAGATATCTTTTAGAACCATGTATGGCTTGATTCCCATCCTCATGTGATTCGTAGGAATGCTTAGAAATTTCATCTTTGGGTCCATCTCAACTGAGAGCTAGTCTCTCCTACCCCATATTCTCTATCCATTTCTGGCCCCTCAGCCCAAGGTTTCCAACTTGGAATCCCGTATGGTATGATGTGGACCTCATCCTCATTTCAGGTCGGGTATGCTTTATCATGCCAAGCACATTCCCTTTGGAACCTCATCTCTCATGTATATGTCTGAGCTATATGACTTTAAACTATTATTCCTAGTCCCACATGACTTTAAAATCTTACTTCTAATCTGCATTATTTTAAAATGCATGGCTGGTCCCCTCAAATGACCCTAAACTATGACATTTTCATTATGGCTGCACAACAAAAAACGGCATTGCACCGTGATATCCTCACTCAAGGGGGCACCATTTTTGGTACCAGTCACACACCATATCATTTGTTAATGTAGGCATATGGATTGATTCTTATGGATATGCCTTAACTTTATATACTAGGTTCATCTCCTAACAAACACATTCATCCTAAAGGACAAACTAGATCTATCAAATACAGCTTCTTTCAGTGAAAGGGCCAGACCCACACAACCATATTATCTCTGACACTGGTATCCTACCATGTCTTGTTTAGAACTATATATGGCTTGATTCTCATTCTCATGTGATACATAGTAACACCCATGCACTTTGCCTTAGGCCTAACCTAACATTCATTTTCGGTCACTCGACCTAAAACCTCCCCAAGGAACACATTGTGATATGGAATCCAAATCCTCATTCACATCGTGTTTTATAATTACCTCCCCATGTGTCTCCTGTGTTCCCTACCATCCTTGGTCTGAGATCTAAGACCATAAACTAAGATCTCTTACAGAACTATGTATGGATTGATTTCCATCCTTATAGGATATGTAGGAATTCCCGGACACATTTTCTCTTGATCTAGCCCCATGAATCCATAATCTTGTCCCCTCTCATGAGGCCCCTCGGCTCAAACAGTTTTGGGAACGTGTGGTGTGGAGAGTACATCTTGGGTCCTCATTCACGTTGTGCTTTGAAAAGGTTGCACCATGTTCCTCTCATATCTTTTCCCCACCTGGTCTAAGTTCTGTGACCCTAAACAAAGATCTCCCTATGGGAATTATGCTTCATTTTTGGCCACTTCGCCTCCCTTTGCACAATCCATTAAAATAAATCCCCCTTAATGGTCCATCCTATGACCATTATGTTGGAAAATCCAACCTTTGGACCTTTTTCTTTGGACGGGGACTCGACTCTATCTATATGATACGTCTTACTATCGTACTCAGATGCATTGTGTGGTGCAGAATGATTATGTCCTCATTCACACCAGGTTTATAACTACTGCACCACATACTCCCTTCCTGGGATCTCCCATTTCACCCATCGTCCTATCGTATGACATTAAACTACACAAGTCCTTATGTCCTCAGCACATGACACTAAAATGCGATTCTACCCTGAATAAGTTCAGGAAGCCCCATGTTAATCATGGGATGCACCAGATCTCTTGCCAAAGAGGTACTTCTCGGAAGTATGTTTGATCCAGGATCATACAGATTCACCCACCTAATGTTACTTTATCACGGTGGTATGATTTCAATGGTGTTGGACTACATTTGAACAACCCATCACTCCTAATCCACACTTTACATGCCCTTTATTTGGACTCTCATCCTCTTTCACACCCAAAGGAACCCCCTAATAGTATGGATGCTCGGCCTATGGTTCACCTACTATCCTGGGCCAATGTTCTGGAAAGCGAATGTATTCAATTTTGAGTTGAGCCCCACATTTCAAACATGGTCAAAGGTCATCCCTCCTTTGTTATCCCCATTTCAGGCTAACTCAATAAGGATACTCTGTTTCGAACACTATCAATAGTTCTACTTCATTGATGCACCATCCCCACAGTGTTCTGAATTTTGGGTATCGTGAGTCACACATCCCACTCCCCTATGTTCGGATCGATTCTAACACCCCTGGCATTACCCTGCTCATGCACTAAAGCATTTTGAAGAAGTGACAGTTCGCATGTTCCGAGGACATTATTCTCCAGCATCGTCTCCCCCCTTTTCTTTTTGGAAGCCCAAAAGAGTCGTTTCTACCTCGTGTGTCTGATGTATGATTGTCACTCCCACATTCAAATGGATTAATAGTGCGAGCATCCCTTGTTTCTCATATAGGGCGTGACCCACGTGAGCTTAGGAATGGATCTCTATTAACTTCAGGATTGTGGTCGAAGTGAATTAAAATAAACAAGTAAGTAGTCCGTTCATACATACAATTCAGAGCTGTATGTAATAAAGAATGATGAGTTTAAGGGGGTCGGTTAAAACAGGGCTCCTAAGGATCGACATTTTGGATGGAATGCTCCAATACTTCCACCTTTCAACTTTTGGCCTCTAGAATTGCTTCCCATCCCCTGAGATCCTTCTCTTCGATTGTAGCAGTGGGGAAAAATTCATTAGCCATTACATGTGCCTATGATTGTTTAGTCTAGAGCCCAATCATTTTGTGATTCGCCTGCACTATATTCTTCTGATCATCTGCAAGATGGGCCTTCAATATCTCAATGATCTCATATTGGTTTTCAATGAATTCCTTCCTTTCCTTATTTTTCACCTCAAGGCGTTGGACCTCCTGCTCCACCTCCAGGAAGGAATTAGTATTTTGTGAATCCTTCTAGCACTAAGAAACATCTGAACGCCAACTATCTTCCGGAATCATCTCTTCCATGTAATCACATATCATTATATGAAAATGGCAAGCATCTACCACTCCAATTTAGTGAAAGCATAGCCAGGTGTAGAGTGACCCTATCCGGCTTATCCATTCTACATGTGGTTGGCTAAGAAAGTATCTGATGCACTTCCACACCTTGTGTTATGTCATATGGCTCTCCTCAATTGCATCTGAGTCATAATTGTCAATTTCTATGGGGTTTGCGGGCCTATATTTGGGGAAAATGGAAAGGAGTTCAGTAGCAGGGTCTTCTTAGAGATCCTCATCCTCGTCAGAAACCCCACTCTCATTGGGATGGAACTCCACCCCAACAGCATTACCATCCCTCATTGCAATCTATGACTCGTCGAGTACCAGGGTAGGGCAACCTAGAATGGTTTCTTCTCTAACGGTCGATGAAGTCACTGCCCATCCAACTCCCGTAGATGTACCGGGCTCGATGGTTTTTCGTGCCTCTAACCTTGCAATCACTGAATAAGGAATCAATATATTTATTAGCTAAATTCTCCAGAAAAGAGGAAAACCTATGAGAAAGGACTTTTGGGAGCGAAGTGCGGTGGTGTCCAATGCCAGTGTAATGGCAGGGGCCGCAGCCACATGGTATCCTTTAGTGCTTGTCAACTCGATCACCGACGTTGGCTCCTCTTGAACAATGGGGATGGTGGGTGATTATCCTTCTTGATCAATGTCGACTAATCAAACTGAAATTGGCACCCCACTATTCTCGGTTTCGAGAAATGGCCACCAAGGTTACTCCCTGGCCTCCATTGGCATACCTACGCCCCCTGTGGGGAAGGCTTCTTGGGGACCCTCACCCATGTGTTCCTAAATAGGAGAGGGTTTGGTTGATAGACAGAGATTATGAAATTATAAAGTTCGGTATATGTTTTAAACCATACCTCAAGATGTTCTGCTAGTTCTGCATCGGAGTTGACGATTTTTCCACTCTCCTGGGAGCTCCACTAGACAGTGAGAGCTTCTGATGGCCCCTTGCCACCAAGACCATCAACATGGTACTCTTCTTTATGTTATTATTATTATTATTATTATTATTATTATTATTCTCCTTCCCCTAGACTTTCATCCTCGGATGACAGTTTCTATGGGTCATGTTCTTGGTGAAGCATTACTTTCACCAGAAGATGCGGTTCTTCATACCACCCCCAATGGCATGCCTATATATCCATGGATATCAGGTATACATGATGACAATTAATGTTTACCCTATCTGATATATGGATGCTCCCTATGACTTGTAGATCGATCCTGGTTCATATTAACCTCCGCCACAACTCTTCAGCGGAAATGGAATGTCACAACATTTTCTAAGATGACCATAGAGAAGGGAAGATAGCATCAGCAGACAACATCAAAAGGTACCTGAGTTGCTTTCTTCGGAGTTCTCTAGTTGGACCATGAGGCCATACACAAGACCACCCTACCCCGGAGGGTTGATGCACATTCGCAGCCTACGCTGAGCCTACTAATGAAGGATCAGAACGTGTTGTGCTAGCTGCTTGACCCGTTTTTTGACTCACTTCCCCTACAACACCTCGACTACCTTCCCACTCTTCAGGCTCTTCACTAGAAACTTTGATATTCCATATGCATTTCCAAAGATATTCCTTGGGATGTGTTCTTATCCAGTGTTCGGAATACTCTATTGACAGTCATGTACTGACAACGGTGAGGGGAAGAGTGATGATTTCTCCCAATCCTGCCGTTGTGAACATAAGCCACAACTGGTGGAGAATGTAGGGATGCTTCTCTTCCAGAACCTTTGTGTATACTTTATTGGGAATCTGTTGCATGTACGTCAACAGCCTGGAAAACCTAGTCAGCACATACGGTTTGCAGAATATTTTATCGTCAATCTGGGCCACCTGCACACCACCCTGGATGCTCTGTAGGTACTCCCTCAGCTTTAGTGGACCCCACCCATCACCTACCATTTGGTCGACCAGGGTTCAGAACGGGTAGAAGATGAAGAGGGTGTGGCTTCCAATCTTGAGCTTGATTCGTTCATCCTTGAGCATCAATGGGTGGATTATAGAGATGTTCAAGAGGGATTACAGCAAATAGTTACCAGGGGTGAATGACATTTGGGAAGTCATACCCACCACGATGGGTTGTGACCCAGTTGTGGAGAATCTGAAATGGCCCATATATTCTCTTGGGCGTACTTCCCCTCAAGATGTGCCCTAAAATACTATATAGCCTATCCAACACTTTCACACCTAGGATAACCTTGTTCTTTGCTGCCATAATCCCAGCCATAACTAACATCCCTGGGTGGACTCCCATCCTTGTGTCCCTCACAGGAGACAACCATCTACTCAAGAACATGGCGAGGAACCCAGCATATCACACATTCGTATCATGACCTTCGTTAATCCCAAATCCCCATGATTGGTACTCTCATGTCTCCAAAATCTTCTAACATGAACATGCTTTTCCCCTCTGAGATGTGTTCGGGCATTGCTTCCCTCGGCCTAGAATCTCCGCATCCATTTATAGGGTCAGGAAAAGACTAAACCATCCTGAATAGGATATGTCCTTCAGGATATATTTTATTTTTATCTCTTCTTTTTCCAACTCCAGGAGGTACCATGACAGGATTGGGGTGTGTGTCATATCCGCCCAGACATTCTCCGTCGGGAGGAACTCTTCATACGTATTTCCCTACAAAGGGATTCCCCTGATAAAATGGATGTCCCATAGGCTTATTCCCATGTCCCCATGGTGGAGGTGAAAAGTGTTAGTATCAGGTGACCAACGACAAAACAACTCCACTACTAAGTCCTACTTTCGGTAGAAGTTGAATTGGGATGTCCAAATAGCCTCAAAAATCCCAATGGAATGCATCCCCAACCCGAATTACTCGCATGTCTGATGTACCCATTACACCAATTCCCATTCATTAGTAATGTTACTCCGAGAGCTGAAATCCAACACCTTCCATCCCTTCATTTCTTCAGTAATGCTGCTACAGAAGGTACTCACATAATTAGCAGATGATTCCTCGGGGACTGGGTCACCTCCCACAATCTTCTTAGTCTTCAGATTTAGGACATAGATGTATGTGTTCTGTGTTTCTATATCAGGATGGCTATTTTTGGTAATATGGAACTGTGGAAGACTATCCTCGCACATCAACCACGACCGTGGTGTGTCCATCTCAAAACCGGGCATCAGCACCTCTTTCAAAAGATCGAAGTTCCATAGCGGCAGGCTACCGCTCAGGATGTAATCCTTTTGAGCCAATGTAAGCATGTCGAAAAGCATTTGGTTATTAGATGAAACCCTCCTCTCATAAATAATCTAAGGGTTAATGATAATTTGGGTTCTTCTTGTAGCAGTGGCAACCTCCCTCTCAGCATCGGTCTGTTGAGCGGCCATTTTGGAAATGTGAAGGGATCGACATGAAATAATGAAGATCTGGTGTGAAAAAGAGATGGCGTGCAAAAAAATTATGACATGCATGAAAAAAAATTGGCACGCAAAACCCAGATTCAGTCGTGGAATCTTACGAGCTGAATGAGACTGTTTTCGTGCACGAGAAAAAAATACTTGTCACGTGGAAAAAGTCAAAATAGGGCCTAGGGGGTCCTCAACATATTTATAAAGTGCTAACGAGCCTTCCACTTGCGTGAAACAATCTTGCACATGAAAAGTGAATTTTTTCACGGCAGAAGTGGTTTTTCTTATTTTTCAGCATTCCCTCAAAATCTGACCTTCGGTGTCCCTTTCAGCTCTGATTCTAAGGGGGAAATTTTTTGACACTAAAATTCAAAGAAGGGCCACATCGGGTAGAAAAAACAACAACGAATGAATCCAAGGAGGTTGAATGAGATTTTGGGACCCGGGAGGCTGGCGCGTGCATGATTAGGGGGACGCGCGCAAGTGGCCCTCCGGCATGAAAAATCTTGCACAAAGATCCCCCCTTTTACACCCAAGGCACTGTCAAACTGGTGTTTGAGCACCCAATCTCGTTTCTGCGCACAAGGATATGTCAAACGAGCATTTGTGCACCACCCCCCCCCCCCTTCCGCGCCCAAGGCGACATCAACCGCAGATTTGTGTGCTCAATCCAGTTTCCACGCATAAGGCACCGTCAAACAGGAATTTGTGTGCCCCAACCCATTTATGCACACAAGGCGACGTCAAATGGTTGTTTTCTCTCCCAACCCCGTTTCCAGGCACAATAAGACGTCAAAAAGACATTTTCATGAATGACCATGATTCCGAGAACAAGGCGACATCAGGCAACCATTTGCACGCCCGGCCCCCTTTGCGTGCCCAAACTGATGCCAAGCAAGAGTTTGCGTGCCCGACCCTTTCGCGCCGCCTCATGGAATCCTACGATAAAATGAATTGTATCCCCACCCTTCAGGGGTGTAAAATATGGAAAAGTGACGCTTTTCTGTGCGAAGACCACGTCTTCCATGACCACGCAAAAAACCGCATGGCCTTCAGGTATTGTATTTTGTGCGACACGTCCCCCGAGGGGGTTCCTTCGAGCAGGCCCTCTTGGGCATAATCCTCGAGACTAACTTTTCTCCCCAAGTCATTTGGGCACAAGGGATCCACTATTCTGTGAAATTTCCCTCTTCATCAGGAACTCTTTCAGGCCCACCGTCCATCTTCTGCGCCACCCATCCTTCTTACATGCAACTCGTACTTCTTGTCTGCAATCCTTCCGTCTTGCACGCAGCCAGTACATCTTGCGCACAACGCTTCCCTCTTGCACGCAACCCCTTCGTCTTGCACACAATCCTTACATCCTCACAAAAACCTTATATTTTACCTCCTCTCACCCCCTTACGCACACTCCATGTGTCGCCCTCACCTTAAGACACCCTGTTTGAACCCCTCCTATGCACAACACACTTGTGTCACAAGCTCTCTTCCCGTGCAGCCCATCAGGTTTGCATGGAGAAATTTCAGAGTCCCTTTGGTGGTGCTTTCTGTTGCATTTCACTTCCCCATTCTTCTTCGCATAGGCATGCTAACGAATATTGCTTCTTTGCATAGCCACGCTAACATGGACCCCCCCCCCCCCAATGGATCTCTCCATAAGGCCCCCTTCCACTGAATTTCCAATAACTTCCTTCCCTCAAGGGTAGGTGGGAATCAGTTATGCATGTCCTAGGGTGTGGATCAAACCCACTTTGTCCGAGCTGCAAGCCGTTAAACTGCCAAGCACCTTATTCCTCATCAAATGACGTTAAACGGTGACCTCTCCCCATGCCTTGCTCACCTGGTGCCCTACCTCGGACATTATCTATGACCATTAGTCTCCATGGGAGTGAGATCATTACTCACATGGAATGAAATCATCTTTATTAGAGTGGTGTATGTCCATGAGGAAAGGGAATCCACCCTAGTGTAAGCCCTAGCTTTTCTTGCAGGAGGTTGCATCCCTGCTCCTCATCCCTTCATGGGGGCCAAATCCCTCTCCCACTGGGCTTTGTCACCACTATGGCCTCCATACTGAAGTAATTCTCAATCTCCATCACCCTTGGGATTTCAGTCACGCATAATACCATGTTTACTCTGTGGGCTACTAACCACGTGTAAGCCTCACTCCACTTCCCATGGATGCACCTTCCACAACGTGATCGTCATGCCTTTGTGGCCTCTTGTTTCTCACACCGAGCTAGACTCACATGGGATTAGAGTAAGCATCGACCGTGACATCCTATTTGGGTTCCCTAGAGCATAAGCTCAAGACACCATTCCGAACTACGTGGACTTTGAATCTTGACAAGGAAAGGTACGTAGGAAGCCTCCCTAAGACTCGTGCCCAACACCCATTGGTCCCGGCCATCTTCACATCGGTTCCTAATCTTTCTGAACTACATGGACTTTGATCCTTGCCATGGAAAGGTATGTAGGAAGTCTCCCTGAGGTTCAATACTAAAAACCATTGGTTCTATCCCCCCTTCATGTCGAACTACCTTCGTCCCGCATGACATTAAACTGCATGCCCCCTTTTCGTCCTGCAAAACGTTAATCTACATCCACCATACCGAACTACGTGGGCTTTGATCCTTTCCAAGGAAAGATACATAATAAGCCTCCTTGAGGTTCAACCCCATCTAGTGGTAAGTCGTTGTTACCCCATCCAGCAGTTCGCTTTTGTGACCCCATCCAATGGTAATCCGATGTGACCCCACCTAGCGGTAAGTCATTGTGACCCCATCCAGCGGTAATCCCTTATGACCCCATCCAGCGGTAAGCCGTTGTGACCCCATCCAGTGGTAATCCATTGTGAACCCATCTAGCAGTAAGCCGTTGTGTCCCCATCCAATGGTAATTCACTGTGACCCCATCCAGGGGTATGCCGTTGTTACCCCATCTAGCGGTAAGCAGTTGTGACCCCATTCAGCAGAAGTCGTTGGGACCATATCCAGCGGTAATCCATTGTGACCCCATCCAATGGCAAGCCATTTTCAACCCCATCTAGTGGTATTTCATGGTGAACTCATCCATCAGTAAGATGTTGTGACCCCATCCGGTGGTAATCTGTTGTGACCCCATCCAGTGGTAAGCTGTTGTGACCCCATCCAGTGGTAAGCCGTTGTGACCCCATCCAACGGTAAGCCGTTGTGACCCCATCCATCAGCAAGCCATTGCCAACCCCATTCAGCGTTAAGCTGTTGAAGTACCCAATGAATGGTAAGTTTTTTTCAGGTAAACTAATAATACATTGATTCCCTGCCAAAGGGATGCATAGGAGGTCTCTTCGAGACTCAATCCCAACATCAACGTCGTCCTCGAGTCGACTCCATCTCATCCTCCACCCACTTCACTTAACCATCCATCATCCATTTGGTTCTTACCCGGGCCTCCATATCTTGGTGGTATCATGCCACCTCATTCCCCGTTCCCCTTAACAACAATCGGGTAGGTAACCACTAGTTAGCCACAACATCAGTGTTCCCTCCAGGGGTTGCACTCACCTGATCCGTTGTAGTCCATGTTACGATCTGTCTAATCACTCTCCGCTAGATGTTAAACCTTCGGTATACCCTGTGTTAAACATAAGAAGCTAGGGAAAACATCAGATACATGCCTATGACATATAATTCCCCATGTTCGACGTGGGATGCCTCGGGCTTCCTCCCTCTCGATAATCCCTATAATAAGGGGATGAATCTCAGATGTGCCAATGTTCTAGCGTCCAAACACGCCAGTGATGTCCAACGTGACTACTTCTTTGACTGGACCCCTTGGAATTTCGTGACAGAAGTAGTGTGATTAACCAGTGTCCATGAAGATATCGCACTGAGAAGAGTTTGACGATCTACATCTAAAGTCTATAAGGGAGACCCAGATTTGGTGACAAGTTCTGAGGAGGAATCCACAAAAGGAAGAACTGATATCCCATCACCCTATTTCAATCAAGGAGAAAACATCCCTGAATAAGGAATAAATGTTGCCCACCTTGGGAAAGTGGGCATATGAGGCAACAAGCAGCATCGTCGTCCTCGAACAGACAGACGCGTGTGCTTGGGGAATGTGTCCGAAACATATATCAATAAAATAAATTTTATCTGCCTCTTTTATCTTACATACTATTGAAGTAGGAATAATGATAACTAAAATCATTTAATCTGCATCCACACTATTCATAATTTTTTTCTCAAATTTAATATCCCAAATAAAAAAGAAATTATCTCCTCATAACTATCAAAAATTTCTATAATCAATTATAAAATAATTTTATATTATCTTTCAAGATGTAACATGAATATTTGAGTGAGATTTATTGTTTAATCTAAACAATCATGACCATCTACAATTAAAGATATGAAAAAATTGGAATCTCAAAATCTAAATTGAGTTTTTTATGAAATTCTTTAAAATCCTTCTAAAGTTATACTTTATAATCTTGGTAATAAATAGTAACTCTAAACATGAATGCTTAGGGATTTCATTAACATGATATTAACCTTGTTCAACCATTTAAGATCTAAAAATTTTCCTTGAATAACATAGCTTTCCAAACTCCAACCATCCATCCAAATTTAAATTTTTATTATTAAGCCATTTTGAAGAAAAATGGGAAACCATAATTCACAGACAAGACCACTACATTATAAAAGAGCTCACAAAATTATTATACATGAGACTTAGATTACTCGAGTCAGCTACCCTATAAAGTTCCCATTGAAGCGGACTAACCTCTGTTTTTGGGTCCTCTCTAATAAGTTCTTCAATGTGAGTGAAAATTCTATCCATTGTGTGGATGAATTTCTCTGAGTTGATTATGCTCTGATTGAAACCCTGGGCCAGTATTCAGTCTTGTTTATCTATCCACATCTCTTGATCCTCGTTGGCATCAACTTACAACCTTCTTTAAAAAATTCTTTTGATCTCCTCTTCGAAGACATTGGGTGGGACATATTTGTCTAACATTCCTTTATTGGAGTGAAGAATAAAATTCAAACACTCCATAAGATCTTCACTTTCCCCCTTCATTAGGCCTTTGGTTCAATTTTTCCAGTCCTTCTTGGCCGACCTTGTCTCCATCGGCTTTGGAAAATGGGAGTAATCCTGCCATCCCTTTGGTTTTTCCCTTGAACCACAATACATTTCCCTGATTCTCGGAATCCTTTTCTCCCCTTATTTCTTTAAGGTCTATGAGGCCCTTTCCCTTGAAATAAATCCATGCTATCCATCAAGAGTTGACTATAGTTTTCATCTCCTGAATATTATTCCTCTTGAGTAAAGGGGGGTTGTTGAACCACCATGCCCTCAAATCAGTTCCATATCTCAATCCCCAAACCTTCTTTGATGCCCCTATGCTTTCCCAGATACTCCCCCTTTCCTTCTTTGTTATCCCATCCATTCTTCTTTCACCCATTCCCAGCCTTTAACTGTGGTTTCGGGTTCTCACAGAGTGCGTTAGGTTCTAAGGTCCCCAATACAGTCACTGCATTCGGCCTCTCTTGTCCACTTTGAGTCTCTGATTCAACCAACAAGGCAGTCTCCTACACCATGTCAAAACTAGTGATTTGTTCATATCCTCACCCCATGAACTGAAAATTCTTTTTAGTGTCTTCCCATCCATTACCAAGGTTGCCACCAGTATCCTAAGAATCACAAAAAATTCAGTCCCTCACACTGTTTGAATCCGGTATATCCACTACCATCACTTGTGTTCCACCTCCCTCCACAGCCTTCGTTCTGCCCTCCTGTAAGGAACTAATTCCCAAATCCTCTTTGAGATGAGCAAAAACATCTGCTACCCATTGTTCTTCCACCTTAGACTTCACACATATCACTTCCTCCGAGGGAACTAGAGTTATATGATCCTCCTAAGAACTAGAATACACTCCTGTACAGTCCAGTTGCAGGACTCATTCTACTACCTTTGGAACAGCCCCGCTCACCTCCTTGCGCTCACCCATTCCAGTATTATACCAGGCCTGTTGGACTACGGGTTCCACCTACACTTCATTCCCCTCATCTGGACTTACCACTCGAATTTTGATATCCCTACCTCTAAGACCGCGGAAACAACTAGAGACCAAATGGCCTAATCGATGGAACCCAAGGCAGAATGTTGGCCACGACTCAATGACCACTCTTTGCTTCCATCTAAAGTCTTTTCCAACAGAGATCCATAACCATTATATTGGAGCCTTATTAGACGTTGACCTCAACACATACGCAAGGGGAAATTGGATGAAAACCCGAAAAGGTGCAGGTATCAGAACCCAAATACCTTACGACCAGATTACCCTGCACACAGATAATCGAAGGATTCGGAAAAGGGAGAGGCAGGTTAGGGAAGCTTACCCAAACCATTGTCAAATTTGCATCCTGATTCATGCTGAACTCAAAGGACCATCGAAGGATGTGAAAACCATATCCATTGAAAATGCGAGGGGCATTAGACCAGGAAAAAATCAAATCTTCCTCTAAGGTGAAACAGATCATCAAGTAGCATCGATCAAGCAGACCCACCACTACACGATCTTGAATCGCCCATGAGTAAAAAACAAATCTATAAAAATTGTCCACCAATGGTTTTATACCGCTGAATCAAGCCACAAGAGTCAAACTATGATCATCTGAAGCTGTATTAAACTTTTTTTTAAGAACGATCTAAGGATAGCCATTATGAAAATTGAGGACCTTAGAGAAAAGGTGGATCAACAAGAAAGGAGGAAGGAAATTCAGGTAAGTGAAGGGGATGAATGGCCTAGGCAACAAAAAGGTAGAATTCTACCCTCCCCCCAGTGAGGAGGAGGGGGCCGGATCCACAAGCATCCCCGCTAGGTCATTGCCACTACCGAGGCTTCGATATCCGCTCTACCGCCTAGTCCCGCTCGATTTCCTTCTTCCAAACTCTAACCAATCTAATAATTCATGATGCTTGGAATGATGTCATTAGTTCTATTGCTATTTTATTTTTTAGAGAATAATAATATTAGAGGTTTATGTTTAGTTTTAGATGAAATATTCAGACCATAAGTGGATGAAGTGGTGTATGATTGATGGTATGAGTGAGATATTATCTCTAATAGTTTTAAATATTTTTTTTGCATTCATGAATAAAAAACATAGTGCAATCCATTGAAAATTTAATTATTAAACCGAAATTAGAAAATATTAAATTATAAATTTTATATAGTAAAATTTTATACGTAAAAATATAATTTTTTAAGAACATATAAAAAATTAAATAATATTTCAGAATTTTAAATTTAAATAAATAGAAGAAATATCAAAAAAATAATATAGTATAGTAGAAATATCAAATAATTTTCAGTAGAGATTTAAATTATGGTTTTTTCTTATAATAAAATAATCATAATCCCCTTAATAAAATCTTAACTAGAATTTGGTTGAGGAATAGTAAAAATATCATCATGTTGATGTTGTTTGTTAACATGTTTTGAGGATATATCCTCCATTTGGGAATGATCTCATAGAAAATGGTTAATTATGTCTTTATGTTTAGTCCTAGAGTGACTTTTAATGTGTTTTATTATAATAGGATTATGAATAAAATGTTATCCAAATTATAAGGGAGTCTATTTCATTCACATACATCTTCATAATAGCTTCATGTATAAATATATTCTCTATCAGCTGTTGGCAATGCAACTGAATGTTCTTTCTTATTAGACCATGAAACTAGAATCTTTCATAAAAATTGAAAAGTTCATGAGGTTCATTTTCTATCCAATCTACACCCTCCAAAATCATCATCTAAATAATATATTAAAGTAAAAACAATTTTTTGACAAAGTAAATAATAATATATTTTTCCTTTTAAATATAAGATGATTCATTTAAAAGATGTATGATATTATTCTTTTAGGATTATTAGAAATCATGTACAATGACATATATAAAACATAACTTCTATCCTAATAGTATTAAGATATAGAGAAATAGCATTCATACCACCATATAAAATTTTATTCACTAGTTTTATAGCTTTATCCAAATAAACATTTAAATTTCTACACATTTGAGTTTCATAATTCTTACTATTTTATGTACAATTTTATTAATAAATCAATCATACAAACACACACACACACACACACACATATATATATTGATACAAAACAATTAAAAAATATTTCTGAGAAATTTGAAATCCAAGAAATAAATTTAATTATCCAATCATACTAATTCCAAATTTTATATGCAATAGATTTTAGAAAATAGTACAAATAGTTTAATTAGTTAATCAAAAAATATCCTCGTCTTCATTGATTTTTACTCAGAAAAAAAGGATCAAGGGCATTTCCAAAGTAGTGTATGATATACCTATCCTACAAAAATCATTTGTTTTAATGAATTGAACTTAATCATTCATACCAATCCCTAGGTTATTGTTTAAGGCCATAAATATCTTTTTGAATTTTTTAAAAATAATATGGTATATATGGATTTTAAAATCCAAGAGGATTATCAGCATAGAAATGGTCATGACCCTCTCCCCATGATGATACTATAGTCATCGAAAGGAGATGGTTATGACTCGATTCCCTCATCCTAATGGCCCCGAGTTGATAACTAGTATTGAGTTTATATTAAGCATGCATACATAGGGAATTTTCTTATAAGGGAAACATGAGAAAGAGAGAGATAAGAAGGACATAGAAAACAACATCTACTTAAACACACATCACACACACACACACACACACACACACACACACATATATATATATATATATATATTCTAAGTGAAAACATACATACAGTACTAAGATAACTGAATGAAAACAACAGCAGAAAAAAAAAATGGTAAAGATGGTAGTGACGTATAATCCCAAATAGCCCCTACAAAACCACAGGTTAGTAATATCCAAATAGACATTAAAACTATATTATATAACCTCAAAAACATTATATATACATTTAGTGAACACAATAATATTCATTTATGGATCCTCCCCAGAGCCTCTTATGAGAAATATACAAATATAATGTCAAATAACGATGACCAATGATGAAAATAACCTATCACCTAAATAGGTTTACTAAGTTCCCATCGTCAAAATTGCTAACTCTCACCAATTATCCCATAAAATAAAGAATAAAAAAATATCTAGGGAACCCCATGCCCTATTCTCCACTAGTTTTCTACTCTTCCCCAACATTTCACATCCTGGGAAATAATTCCAAATGTAGGACAACGTGAAGACACCTAGGCAAGACAACACGTCATGCAACTCATGCTTCCCATCATCACATCATCCCATGAAACATATCCAAATTTATAAACCTTTTAATTTTCAAAAGCCTCCATATCCCAAATGATGTATATCAGAATCGGGTATTATACATCATGCTTATATAGCCCGTACACAATGTATATACCTAAGTCCATCACTACCTATAAAAAAATTTCTTATAATAATACTTTGGATAATATATAATATAATACATGTATATGAAATAACAAAAAACCATCTAAATCCCCTGGCACAATATGTGTGAAAACTGTCCACAATGCATTCTAGTGATGTAAGTACCAAGAGGAGAGAGTGGGGCTAGTGGGGGTAGTCAACCATCCATCCTCCCATGAGAATGATGGGGAAAACAAAACCATAGATTCTACTAGGTGTCAGTTTTCCAAAAAAAATTGGGGAGGTAGTGTCTAAAATAATTGGATATACATGAAATAATATATCCCACAACTGCACTATGGGTGTAACCTTGTCTTAAAGTCAACGGTATAAAATTTCCCTCACACTCCTGACTATCACTACTATGACCATATATCTTATAAGAATAAAAACAAATAATATACCTTCATTGAATTCATTATTTTATTTACATCATTTATTTCCATTTATTAATTGAAAGTACATTAATTGACCATTTAAATTATTCCACATTACATTACATTTAATTAAATAAATCATCGGAGTATAGTCCAGGTACTTTGGGGATATTCCAATAAAAGACCATCGTTTATCAATATTAACAACTTTTAATAATTCTCATTCGAACATCCATCACCCCATGGGTTAATAATTATTAAACTATTAATTTAAGAATCCCATATACTAGGTAATCTTGGAAAACCATTCTAGGTTACCACCATGTGGTATCATACAACCAAACCCATCTAGCTTCGTAAAGATGTCGGAAAAAATAATGTAGATTAAAATAAGAAACCTGACCAGTGACCATTAAATAGATTCAAGTGAAAATAATATCTCTAAGTATATCATCCATGGATATCCCCAAATTTAATTGATTAAATCACCTCCAACTCTATCCCTAACATCCACAAGCATATAGCAATGCATTTATTCATCACATGCATCATTTGTGACCACATCATCTGATCCTCCCTTCCTTATATAACAACAACCATTGAGGCTCACATCACTTATGAGGCCTCCCCACCCCATATAACATCATTCATCCTAGGGTTATACATATCATTCTTATTATATAAGGCTCACATATGAATAACTTCACAAATTTAGTAGGAACAAATAAGAAATCAACAAGGCAACTAGGCCCTCAAATTAAGGCATTCATCTTTATCATGGAAACAATCTCTTATAGCTCAAAAACAAGACCCTCGACCTTATTAATAAAATAGTAATCGTAATCCATAGGAATATATTTAATTATCAAGATACATTTTTTTATTATATCATGAATTAACTGAGACATCATTAATATGTTCCCACAATGGGAACCCTAAGGCATCAACTATAAAAATCTATCAACGATAAGCCTTCTTTAAGCATTTATTTCTAGTTTCAATAATATATATAAGTAATATTCTCACTAAAAATGATTTATTATTTTTAAAAAACATAATAAACATGATTCATATTATTTTACCATTTCATTTATCCTATGGAATATCAATTTTTAATTAATCATAGGCATTTCATCATTTTGGATTTTATCAAATTAAAGTAACCAATAAATAACAAAAAAATACTCTCCTTTAATTTCTACATCCAATTAATTAACCATTTCTTATAACATTACATTATTGATAAAATTTACATAATTCACCAAATACTAATCCATATCATAAAAACGTGCCTACAAATCATGGAATGGATATCACACTATCAATAAAATAATGTGACAATTCTTCATCACAATATAAATGAACATTGTTATCAAAATGATATTGCTATCTAATTATATTATTCTAGTGAAATATTTCTTTGGACAATTCCATCACCATACAAAGTTCAAAACCATTCTCAATTTACGATTTAATGTCAATGATAGAAGAAAAGGACCCCAACTAAAATTCAGTCAATGTTATCTTCTTAATAACAGTGCATGCTATAGATTTCTGATAACCTCTCTGATAATGAACTGAATCCGTCCTAGGATTTCATGAAAAAAATGAACTAGAAAAACATGATAAACCCCATTAAAAATATTGATGATCATGTTACATAACTAGTAAATATTCCATGGGAATAAATGAGATTAAATAGGGAGAACCTGATAGTATATGAAGGAAGAATGAACATTGGGTCACTACAGTTTAAAGACAGAAGGGAATAATCGATCCATCGTGAATGGAATCTTAGAAAAATTAAGGAGGGATCCATTTGTGACCTATAAAGAGAGAGGGTGTCTTCACTATCCATAGGGTTTGGAGAAATCCTTAATGGATGAAACATTTAAAGATGTGATGCCTTGGGAACTTTCACAGCGTGTAACCAATTTACAAATAGTGTAAATTTTAGATATTGGTTTTCATTGAAAAAGATCAAACTTTTATTACTCTGCCCTGCTGTGCTATATCCTAAATAAACCGTGAGTCTAACATACAATATGTGTAATCATTACCAGTTGTGTATTCACCATAATCCCAACTTTTTTAGTAGTCAAAAATATATTCTACATCCAATCCTCCTCTGATAACCATTAGACTCAAAAAATATTAGGTTATTCCAAACTGATAAGATCCCTTAAATCAAAAACCATTCAAATAATTCACTTACTCAATAATCCAATATAAAACTAGAATAAAATTGAAAAGTGGTTGACCAAACAACCATTCCTTGAGATTCCTCTCAAATATATCAACGACATAGGAGCTCAACCACCTCATCCGGGGAACATGCGAAAAAACCACCCCACTACAAATACCATCTCCAAAAAACTCTTATTGAAGGGATACCAATAAAATGAGATTAAATCAATAAAATGGAAAAATAGTAATCCATCTTATAAACTAGAAGTTTCTATATCCACAAAAGAACAACATTACAACAGATGAGATAAACATCAAACAACTCGGTGTAATGAGAATGCATCTTATACTAACATTCCAAGGTACACTCCTCCATTGCATCATGATTCCACAAAACATGATCAAAGGGAATGTCATTGACATCCAACACCATATTTGGGTGGTCTTGGATTGGTAAAGGAAGCTCCTCAATGGTAACATCATCTCTAACATCAATCTCAACCCAGTTGATTGTATGAGAGTCATCATGATGATAAATTCTTAGACACAACACTTGAAAATAATTTTGTATCCATGTTATCTATGGGGTAAGTTATTTCTAGTATTCTACAACTCTAACATGAGACAACACCTTGAAAGTCCCAACAAACATGGGATAAATATTACTCCAATGATCAAACCTCCACTTCCCATGATGAGGGTCCACCTTCAGAAATATGTGATGTCAAATATAAAACTCTAGATGCATACTCCTTTGATTTAATTAGTATTTATAAATATCTTACACTTCCTCCATTATCTCAAGAATTACATGAGTCATCTCTTTCATATTCTAAACTAGTTCTTTAATGAGAATTACGTCATATTAGACCCTTGTCCAACATAATGTAAAATGAAAAGGTAAACCATTCAAACATAAAATATTACCAAAACATTGTTTTATTAGAAACTATTATTTTAGGAATGAATGATCATGGGAGGATCCTCTTACACAAACCACTAAAATCTAGGACATAAGAGTTTAAAATTTCCTTAAGAGTTTTTATGGTCCATTCGGTATGACTTCCCATCATTGGGTGAAAATTAATTCAAAAGAATAACTAAGAACCTAAATCATACTAGAGAAATATCCATACCTTGGAGGTAAATTGAGGATCATGATAAATGATTATTGTCCCCACAACTCTATGGAGTAGCCCCAACTACTCCATATACATCCAAAAAACATCAATTAATCTCGACACCCTAGTTGATATAAATTGGATTTATTTCATCAAATTATTCACTATCACTCATATATCATCATAGAATCCTTGTGGTCAAGGTAAACTTTTAACTAATTCCATTTATATTTCCACCCACTTACACTGAATAACATTTAATATCTAGTGAAAACAACAAAGAACAATTTTCTCATCCCTTACCATCATGAAGACTAAAATTCATCAAACAAACTATGTAACTGCATGCTTCAACCTAGGACACCAGAAATAAACACAGAAAGACTTGCACATCTTGGAAATGTTGGGATGTATTTCTAATGTGGGTTATTAAACTCATATAGATCAATCTCACACATCATCGAAGGAATGAAAAACAATTCATCAAATAAAAACTGATGTTGTTTATCAATAGATCAACCATTAGGGACATTTCCAAAAACCACTTGGTATCTCTAAATCGTCAACATAGAATCACCCAACTTAGAATCCACCACCTAATGCAGTAAATAAAACTGTACAATCACCTAGAAAAGACAAAATATGCCTAAAAACTCATATAATAAAGCATCATTTATAGGTCTTCCATCAGTCTTTTGGAATCCCACTATTCATGCATTTCATAACATAATGAATTCATAATAAATTAATCAGCTAAAACAATTTCATTTCATAATATATATATATATATATATAAATTCTATTTCCAAATCCAATAATAATTCTATCCACTCATGCTGACACATGATCAAGTTACAATGTGAAAGAAAAAACCTTCTGATCGTATAGTTAGTATAAAAACTCAAAAAGATCACTGATGATGTATTATCACCACAATTTAAAACAAAATGGAACTAATTCCAACTCTGTCTCATGGGTTATATATTTATGCTCATGGAAATGTTGAATTGGAGACCTAAAATAACCGACCATGCTCTATTGCATCAGAACACAACCCATGAAATGATGTGAAGCATCAAAAAAGGCCTCAAACTAAACTTCCTCGTATAGCCCAAAAAGAATTTATCTTGTGAAAAACATCACCATTAGGTACTAAAAAGATAAATGACGTTGTTCAATTCAAAAAATAGTGTGATCCTCCAAGGTCAAGGATATCAGATGAGTTATATCTTGTGAGAAATCATCTACGAAACTCTTATAATATATTGCAAGCCTATGTAAAATTAACACCTATAATAATCTCTTGGGGGATTCCCAAGACACCGTTGCCTCTAAAATCAAAGGATAAATAGGTACTCTATAATGGTAAAAATAATTCCCTAATAGATAGAGCTATAAATCCTATTACTCACCCTTAGATACCTTCCCAATTATCTACTCACGAAAAAGAACTTCAAAAATGGCAGCCAGATGCTCTGCATGCTCCTCCTCAAATGCATGGTACATAGGGATGTCATCGATTATACCATCCACAATCTTATCTAGGAACTATTTGAACTCAATTTTCATCAATAAAATGAACATTGTTATAGAATTCATCACACCAAATATAATCCAACTGACTCATAATGCCCATGATAATAATGACAATTAGTTATCTGGGTATACTATTTCATCACATGCATATAATGATATCCTAACCCAAAATCTATCTTAAAGAACCAATATGATCCATTTATCTTATCAAGTAATTAATTTTCCCCAAAAGGGAATTTAATATCTTCACAGTCACTTGGTTCAGGATCCAATCATCGATACAATGCCGCAAACATCACACATCCTTATTCATGAACAAAACTTGTGCATCTAAATGTGACACACTCGACATAACAAAACATCACTAAAACATATCATCATGATGTTCTCATGTATTTTATAACATAGAAGGACTAATCCTATACTAAGATATCAATAATGGACACATTCTGAGTTGTATTTTCACCACATACTTTATCTCTTGTTATGGGGGGTAATGTTAGAACATCTTCCAGAAAGACAATAGGGAAATATTCTAAAACACTAGGAAAAACTGATTATCAAACATCATTATAGATTTTAGTCAACCCATATATCAATGATGACAAGTATAGAGCACACATATGAATTATTGTTTGGTATTTATCTTCAAAAAACATCGATGGCTCTTCATTTACCTCATAGAACAACACCTTCCCCCTAAATAAATCCATAAAATCTCATACCAAGTAAAACAATCTATTCCAAGGATTAGTTCATATAGAAGTATCATAAATCATAGAAAATTACCCCAAAATCGATGAAACACAAGAACTAACTCAAATTCCCTGAAAACAGCATTCAAGCCATCTCGATCCCAAAACAATGTAGTTAATTCCAAGGGAACTGGATGTCTCTATACCGAATGTCACAAGTAATAGAAGGTGTTAAGTGATATAATAGAGTGTGTGAATCCTTAATAAAAAAATAATACAACCAAGAAGTAAATAATTGAAGGGTATATTGAATGACATCTGGATAAACTGGTACTAGAAACACTATAATAAGATGCTAACCATGACCGCCTGTATAAACTCTGCAACATTGTGAAACACCATCACCACAACCTCACTCTGTTCTATGAGGGTGAATTAATCTCAAGGATATCCTCTACATACCACATCCCCTCTCTCACGATCCCATAGTAGGTCATTTTTTGGATGCTACCTCCGCTAAAACTACCTCAACAAAGGGACCTAATTTTGAACACTTGGAACACACTAATAGCTCATCATGCTTTGAAAATATCACTCCTCATGGCCTATCACTCCAAATGAAATATAAATTTATGATCCTTTTACATATTTATGAGAGTTTACTTGGAGAAATAAGATTACAAGGGATTGTAACAACCCCTGGATGAATGAAAACACTTATTTCCTTAAAACTAGGAACCCTATAGCATAGGTTATCTTCATGAAGAATCTTGAATAGTCCCCTCTATTAATGAACCTGTTATTTACTACATCAATTCAATAATCTCTTATCTATCCCAAACCACAAGTTATATCTTTTCTATAAATGGGGTGACATGTAATTGAATATCTGGATATAAATCCTCCTTCAAATTCCTCTTCTTTTTCTCATATCTTATAATATCTCTAAAGCATATCATCTAAGGGACCTAAAATAAATCTTAAACTCCTATAAATTTGAGCTCCCCTACCGTAGGCTAAAAAACTCAAGGATATTGGGCACCTATATGGTAAAATAATGATATTACACATGAATATAGTTTTGATAAAATATATTATTATATTTTCATCTTCTCATGATCCTTAAGGAATAAGACCAACCACTACCTCACTGCACAATTCAAAATTTCCATATCCTATCAATCCAAATTCTTCGCATGATGATGTATCAAACTAAAATCTATCTCCACCTCCTTAGACCTATTCTATATGACTAAATATTAAATAGATCCCTCATAATTCTGTAGACTCTATAGGTGTAACTCTTATAGTGTACTACTCTAATATTTTTCATTTTCAACAACCACTCTATGAAAATCTATTGGAACACCAAACGAAAAATATTCGGCACGAACGTTAGGATGATATTGTCCTCAAACAAATGCTAAAAAATGAAAAAACATATTATAACTATTAAACCTGGAATATGGAATATTTATCATTAATTAATTAGTTAATTAACATATTAATGGATTTAACATTTCCAAATGTCTACCTATTTCAAACATTGGCATCAAGAAGAACAATGCATGATCCTTTCCTTGGGATCTAAACTGCAACCCATGTCAAATTTTTAATATGACCATTAAACATAATTTCATGTGTATCAAATCATAGGGTGACCTAAATAACCATGTCCTTATAGATATCTATTGTTTAAATTTCTTACTAGACTTAGCTGACACATTTTCCCTACCAACCCATGCAAATTCACATGTTCTAAACTCCATCCTCTATCCTATCACTCAAACATGAACCTATGATACCAATATGTCAAGAAAACCTTCCCAAAATGATATGTAAATTAAGTTAATAGGATGGATAACTCCCAAGTCCCACCATCAATAGACCCTAGGATGATGACTAGAACTTGAGGTTTAATAGACATGCATATGGATGGAATTACCCTCAAAAAGAAAAATACATAAGATAAAGATAAGAAATATTAACCAAATAAACCTCCCATAATGTATATATATATATATATATATCAAAAGATTAAATACTATTTCAAACATTACCGATACAACTAATACAAAACTACAGGTACCAACAAATAGTAAAGACACGGGTAACCATGCTTTCCAAGAAAACCCTTCAAAACCATGACCTAGTAGTATCAATACTAATCTCCAAAATACAATAAATTACCTGAAAATAGTATGTATATACATAGGGTGAGAATAATAGTAAACTAAATAAGATCCTCCCGTAAGCCTCTTCATCAAAAGATAATTAAATCATGTTAAAGCATAGAAAAAAATAGTGAAACTGACTCACCACCTAAATAGGTATACAAAGTTGTCGGCCTCACCATGGATAAATATGAAGAATTATTTCACCCAATAAAGAATTTAATATGATAAAAAAACATCAAGCGTACCCCACTCCCTCTTCCCTAATGGTTTACAAATGTTTCCCAATGTCACCTAGGCTGATCTTTTCTCCAAAAGTCAGCCAACCCAAAGACACTAGATCAAGAAATCAAAATATGCACCTCTTCTATCGAATCATCGCGTCATCTTATATAACATATCAAAATTTATTAAGAAAATGTTTTAGGGATCGTCTATATCATATATGATGTATATAAAACATTTTTTATTTTACCTTAAGCCATTATATCCTATACACCGTTTACGTACCTCAATAAATCACAACATATTCACATCATACATATAATAAACCATTTGATACTCTATCTGGTGATACATGTGGATGATATAACCATAAGACATCACAACCCTAAATAAACAAATTTTTTAAAACTAAACATCAACCATACAAGCATAAGTAACTACCATGAGCAGAGATTAGGGTCAAAGTAGGTATTCATCCCTATATCCCATCAGGTGGTTTGGGAAACACCAATAAGAGTCTGCTGGGTACTAGTTCCCTTAACTGACATGGGTGGTGTAGAATATGAAATAATCTTATATAAATGAAATAATATATCTCAAAACCAAACTATTTTAATAATATAGTCTTAGACTCAACTACAACTAACCTCACTCAGACTATCGACTTCCACAACTGAGACCATATATCTTATAAAGAAAAAAGAATATAATATAGAAAAATTTTAATTCATTATTTTCTTTATAGAATTTAATTATGTTAATAGATTCATTATCCATTAATTAAACATTAAAATTATTACAAATTACATTTCATTTCATTACATTAATCACCCGAGAAAAGTCCATTCCATCCAAGAAAAATCCAAACAATGTCTATGGATTATCATGATTAAAATATTTTATTCATTTCCATTCCATTATAGACTAACCGCATGGGTTAATAATTTTTCAAAAATTATTGGACTTATTATGTAAACCATGTTCTCTAAGAAACCCATAATAATATAATATTAAGAGGAAAAATGCAACCAAGCACATCTAGCTACCTCAAATAGTGGGAAAAATGAATGAATATAAAAATATGTTACCCAACCATTGACTATTTAAAAAATAAAGTTATCATACAAACTCTTAGAATATAATCAATAGATGACCCCATCATTCACCTATTACCAAACCTCCACATCCATACATAACACCTAAATGCATATTCTGATGAAACATGACATTACATTCATCATCTACTACCACGTCATTCAGCCCTCCCAACCACATATAACAAGATCCATCCTAGGATCACATTACATCAATACATCTGCAACCCATATCACATAATCTGTACTAGGATCATCCATACCATGATCATATCAAAGGGATCATATCCAGATCATATCACAAAGTAGTAGGAACAATCTAGTATTAAACTAAGGATTCAACATTCTATTGCAAATGAGATCTAATGTATCCATAACAAGGCACTGGACCTTTTCAAGAAAATGAAAATATTAGGCCCTATTAAATTATATTTATAAAAAACAATTACTTATTAAAGATTGAATTAACTAAATAAAAATTTTAATTTTCAAATTATGGTAAACATAATGCATCAAATAATTATAGGTTCTTAGAGTAAAACGTTCTCCAATCATTTATTTGTGATTTAATCAACCTATAAAAGTAACATTGTAATTATTCATGATTTATAATTATTAATACAAGAATAATAATTATTTACATTATATTAATTTATCTAATCATATATAATATCACATATTAATTAAACATGTGCGTTGCATCAATTTGTATACCATCAAATTACATTAACAAATGGATTAGAAACATATATCTTATTTAATTCCTCAATACATTTATTCTAAATTAATTACAGACATACATTACTTATCACATTACCGTCATGAAAATAATGATAATACATTGAATAATCAAATTTTATATCAATAAAAGGAATAGATATTACACTATCTAGAAAATAACGAGGAAACACTTTATCATGGTATAAAGAACAACATCGTCAACATGTCATCATTATCTAATTCCTTTAATATCATTTAAAACTTATTACATAAATCCCATAACTATGAAAGTTGATAAAAATGATGAATTTACGATTGCATATAAAAAGAGAAACAACGAATCCCATACCACAAAATCTATTAATGTTCTTCTCATGAGAAGACACCACATAATGGATATTTAATCACCTCTAATGCATTAAATACCATCCATCCAAGGATTATATGACATAAATACACCAAAACAATCCCATAGCCACCCCATTCGAAACAATATTGATTAAAAAACAAAGCTTTATGTGAATATAATTGAGGAAACGAAATCAAATTGGGTGAAACTACTAGAAAAATAAGGAAGAACATACCTTAGATTACCACAGATCAAAGACAGAAGCCCAGAATCAATTCCTCGATGAAGGGATCTCATAATCACAAATGAGGGTGCCACTGGTCCCATGAAATGAGAGAGTGGTCTGTATAACCATGGTTTTTGGATAAAATACATGACAATGAAACATTTAATGATGTGACGCATAGGGAATTAACATGGTGCATAAACCATTTACACATACTGTAAAAGTTGGGTTCTATGTTCAACTAGAAAACACATAGACTATAATTATTTAACATATATTATTTAAACATCATGAATAAATGTGGGAGCCATCCCTGAAAATATATGAATCTCACTTTCTTGGCTGGTAAGAATTAAAATTAATTTATTCAACCTTTCCCCAAGATTTGTTAGCTTCCAACACTCATAAGTTACATCCAAACCTCCTCTCAGAACCACAAGCCTCAAAACCATTAAAATTTTCACTCTACACAGATCTAGGCCCTTATAGACTTCCTCTATCAAATAGCCAATTAAAAAAAATTATTTAATATCCTTATGATATAATTTAAAATTAATATAATATGAATAGTATAAAAGGATCCTAATGGATTCTAGTATAGAAAGATACGAAAATGTTTTCTAATAATATATCCCTTCATCCAATTTATATCCTTTATAATCTAATTTAATTTATTTATCGTAATTATTTTTTATTCATAATTCTTATTTTAGTGACACATTTTGTTTTTATTATTGGTTGGTTTGACGTCTAAACTAAAAATTACAAAACATTATTTCTCTAAAATGTTTTAGTATTTCTTGGCTGGTAATTTTATAAATTTAATCATCTAAGGATGCTTATATCATCTTAGCATGTAGCTTTGGAAATATGGAAATGAATTTTGTTTGGTTTCCCACAATCCTCTTTACATCATAAACATATATATAGGTATTCTATAATAGTTTCTAATAGAATATTTTTTATAGTTATAGGTTGTTTACCTAAGAGACATTTATGTAGCCCGGTTTCATTTTTTTTAAATTCAATTTTATTTCATAATATTCATTTTTTCTGAAAAAAAAATTATTTTAATGATCATGGTATTTTTGTAAGAATCAATAACATCAAAATTTTGAATTTTATTATGATTACAATTATAAATTACATAAAAATTCACATGAATAGATTGTTCAATAATCATTTATTTTTAATTAAACAAAATATAATCTTTAAATGTATTAAAATATCATAGAATGATTTCTTTATCATACATTGGGTCAAATATTGAATGCATTCCATAGTATTAATCATATATACCTTTAATCCAAAAACATTAAAGTGTACAAATTTAGGTTTTTTGTTATCCACAATTCATTGGGTGAATTTATAAAAATGGGACTTATTAAAACACTATTCACACTATAGAAGGTTGTGAAAAGAACTCAATCCTTGAAATATGAATGAAGAATATATTTATATTACATAGTTTATTCTATTTAATGGATTTTTCATTTTATTATTTTACATATTCCCTTTTTGAAGTGTTCTTGTAGAATAAAAATAATCCTCAATGCATAATTTTTTTTGAAAATAATTAAATTAATAAATATTAAATTATCCTACATGATCAATTTCTAATGAATATTTTTAAAAAACATTTTTGTAATAAAATTTTCAAAATCATACAAAAATAAGAAAGAATTCACTTTTAGGTTTTATGAAAGAAACTCTAGTTAATTAAGAAATATAATCATCTAAAATACATTTTATTTTACCACCATGATTCAAAATATTGATATTCTAATAAAATAATTTTGTAATATTTCAAAAGGTTCTATATAGAAACTTTTTAAAATTATTTAAAACATTGCATATAATGCATCCTTAAATGGAATTCATCATAAAGCCTATACTACTCATATTCAAGACATGAAAAATTAGAGACCAAATGTTTATGAGATAAATTATATGTGGAATATTTATTATAGTTTCCAAGACCGCTCCAAAAAACCCATGAATCATTTATTTAAATAGTAATATATCTCACATTTTATTTATATAATGAACTATAGACTAATGAATACTAATTTTTATTTATTATTGGTGGAATCATTAGTAGTTTTACTTTAAATATCTTGAAAGAGTTGTTAGAAAGATCAAAATAAATAAGGTAATGATAATGTTAAGAGATACTTATAAGATTTTGCGTCATCGGTTTTACATATAGAACACTTTTTTGTTAAGATCGATTTAGTGTCTATAACTTATCTAACTACAATTACCATTCTGTTATCATTATCATTAATTGTAAATAATAATGCATTAAAATTTTATTGTGTTTGAAATTATTAAATGCCTCCACTCATATTCCTTGAGAAACTATTACCTTTATACTATATTGAACCAGTTTTCTTGGGGCCTTTTACCTATAAAAATCATCTTTAAAAACTTTTTTGTACCTAAACGCCATTTGGTACAGCTATGTTCAAAATTAATGATCTAAGAACCCATATCTGATTAATTTTTAGAAAAATTGTGTAATCAATAGAAAATATTCTGTAGATATAGGTTTTCCTTACACTATGGATATATGCGTTCCTTATGAAACAGTTATTGACATCATGAGCATTAATGACATAATAAAATCATGTAATACTGGATGTAAATTATTTTTCAGAATATGGAAGAAAATATTTTTATATAGTTTTGGATTATCAGTATTTCTCTATATTCCATATTTCAAATTTATGAAAACGTTTTTTTGGAATTTTATTTAATGATATTAAACCATTATTATGTATACGACCTAAACTTTTAAATGATTATACATCAATATGTAACTCTATAATTCTATCTTATTTGATTCATAAATATAAATCAAATTCACTAAATTTTTATTTTAATTCAATGTTCTATTTTATTATAGAATCCTTTTCACTAATCTATTCATTATGAATTATATTTTAAGAAACAGACTTATTTACTAGGTATTATATTTCTTCTGCTGAATACATCTTCTTAAAACTAATGTACTATTTGATTAATTTTTTTGAATAATATTCATAAGATTAATATGATTATACCTCTTCTCCCTTATCCATAAAACATATATATTTTTTTGGATTTGATGGATCCTTTTTTGAGTCAAAAGGTAAAGAGATGTTTTTTTCTTCGAAAACAATCCATTTATCATTAATAAATGTCATTCCATTATGCTCATAATTATATTTCATCTAACACGTATTTCTATTTTTTCAATTTTTCTTTTCTCTTATTTCAAATATTGAAAATTAGATATGATATGCCCCATATGTTTTCATTAATAATGAGTGAATTCCTTGATCATGTGAAATTTTTATAGAAGATATTTAATATCATCTTGAATAAATTATTAATTTTATAAAATTTACATAATATTACAGCTAGATGAGAATTTTCCAATGAAATATAAACATTTGGAATCATTTGACGACACAATGTCCTCTTTATATTTACTATGATTTTTAGAGTATTAACTTTGAGAATTGTATTATACCTTTTTGTTAAAATGTTTTATTTTACATCATCTTTCATTTCAGCTTAATGCCTCATTTAGGTTCCAATTAATTCCTTCATTGATAGATTTTTAATAGGATTTGATTTTCTGACTTAGAGATTTTCAATTCTATTTTTAGGGTAACATTCTTATAACTATTGATACTTTCCTTGGATGAGTAATTGGATCCCCTATATTAGAACCCCACTAACAATTTCAATTATTCTTCCATTCAGTTCAGTGATGAATTCACCATCATATATCTTGAATATTTTACACTTTGTATTAACATTCTTATATCATAATTTCATTTGATTTTCCATACCTTCATAAGAAACTATAATTTTTTCACAACTCATATTCCATAGAGCATAATGAAACATTATTGAATTCATCCATACCAAGTCCACATATAAATGATTTCATGGATCCTATATTAGTATAATATTAATATTCTGCTATTAAATACACCATCTATAGTTGAAAATATTTTTTCTAATGTTTTAATATATTCACATATAAAATAACTCAAATATCATTTAGATAGATAATCATTTTTTAATTCAAGTAGAAATAATTTTTCTATTGTAGTTTGTCACTCTGTTCATTGAAATTACATATTTATGTTTGACCATAGATATATTTCTAGGTATATAATATTTTATAAATCATAATATATCTTAACATTATTATTCCTATAGAACTCAATTGATTCAAGTTGTGATTTCAGAATAATATGTAAACACAATAGGGGGTGAATTAAGTCAGTTTAATTTTTATTGACAAAATAAATCTAAATATATATATTTTTTGAAATAAAATGACATTTTCATTTATTTAGGAGTATATTACAAAAATAAATATAGATTAATAACAAAACAATTACTGCATCGGTGTATAAATAACCCCTATTTTTCTCCGTCAACACTATCTTAGAGAGTTTTATGATTTTCACAAAGCATATCCTCCTATCCATTGACATATATATCTTAGTAAAGATAGTAGAAACTTTACATGAAGTTAGTTTCCTTTAAAGGGAAGTTATAAAACCAAATATTATTGTGATTAAATGAAATTTCACCATGACTATGTGTTCAGGGATAAAATAATTATGGAAAATGATATTGTTTATTTAGATGAGAATGAAATTTAGCTCACAATTTCACAACAACTGAAATATGCTGGATTTTCTTTAGTATTTAAAAACCCATTAAGAAATAATAGCTCAAACGAGATACCAGTTATATATTAGCCTCAATAAATTATAAAATAAAACAATAATAATTCATGATATGTATAGTTTACACTCAATAGATGATAAACCTGTATGTTTCCAAAGGTTTTCTCAGAAAAATTATCAGATGACCTACAATAAAATATTGACAAAGAACACAAAAATAGAGATTGGTCAATCATAAAATAATATATTTAAAAATTTATGCCTGTGAATTTTATCTCTATATATAACTAGAGAGTTTTTTTTACTATATATATTTGATAATAAGAAATTCATGATATTTATTTAGAATTATTAATTTCTTCGAGTCAAGAACAAATCTAGAACATCCACCTCATAAAATATGATCATATTAATTTTAAACTCATATTTATATTTATAAATTACTTTAGATATATGAATTATTCAATAAATTTAAAAAGTTTATTTCAATATGTATCTAAATATCTTTATGTTGATATAAACTTAGACCAAATAGATTCTTAAAATAGTTTAATAATCTATAATTCAATTCTCATTGATATCAGGGTTAAATGTTGGGTTTCATTGCATGTCTATAATCATAAAAATGATGTCTTGAAATATCTAGTTTATTTCAAACATATGGTTGAAAAACCATTTTTCAATTATACAAAATTATTCTAGCAAACAAAAGTATACTTCCTTGTCTTAACATTTACTTCAAACATACAGTTCCAAATGTTAAGAAACTAATAAAATCTGGGTTCCTACTCCTAATCTTCTACATAATATGTATGGTTATGAATATTGATTCTATTGTATTAAAATTTTGTATAATACATAGGAAAACTATTATTCATATGAATTTAAGTCTAACATATCATAAACATGAAATTTGATGAATGTAATTTGATTAGTAAAACAAATGTGGGGATTTTGGGAATAAAAAAATTTGAAAGTATAGAAAATGTTATTTCCATATATTCCCAACAACATGATTATATGAAAGCATAATAAAATTCAATATAAATAATTTATTTCTATTTTTGGTACAACCCTTTTCATCTCTTTTTCCATTCTATGAGAAATCAAAACAATGTTGATTTATATGTGTGGACTACCAACTCCATGAAGAGATGCATTTTTTAATCACCCTCGTACATTGTTGGTTATTGTGATGGATTTAAAAAATATATATTATATTAATGAAATAATTAGGACTATAGAAATATAATATATGACTTACCTACTTACGATTCTATGGTTGGTAAATCATGACACAACTCGATCATATGTGTGGACTACCACCTCGAAGATGTGATGTGATTAATTTATCATGTATTTAATTCATGGATAGTTCTCAAAATATATTTTTTGTATAAAATTTATAATTATGTCGTGATTATTATTTTTGAGATGATAGAAAAATTAACCCTTTGACTACGGTCGAACATCCAATGGTTCTTTATGATTTTTAACATAGCATCCTCAAAATGTCTATCATGAATTAAAAAGCTATAGATATGATAAAATAATACCAAGAAAGTCCAGGATCTAGTCAAAACTGGTCCCAAGAAAAATTTTATTATGAAAAAGAAAAATATAGTCAGGAAACAAAGGGAGTATTATAATACCGAGAGTACAAAACACCACGCATATATGCCTCCACTAGTGACGAGCCGTAATTAGGGGCTGTAAATGACCAAACCATATCCATTGCCATGATTTCCTTCTTGGAAAAAGCATCTGCCACCTGATTGACCTCTCGAAAAGCATGCGAGACAATCAAGTTGATGCGACTAACCTGATTGATACATTCAACCCACTTTGGAAGTATCCGCCAAGTCACATTCCGCGTTCATGTTCGGAAGGCTTGAACCGCAAGTTGAGAATCTGATTTAATCCACAACAAGTTCTAATTATATAAAGCAACATACCTGATTGCGTGAAAAATCGCCCATATCTCAGCTTCAAAAGAAACACCAATGCCGGTGAATTGATAGAAACACCCTTTCACAAAGCCATAGTACGTATGAAAAACACAACCACACCCTGATGGGCCGGGTGTACCGGAAGCAGCGCCATCCACATTAACTGTGAGCCATGGACTGATTAGAGGGATCCAGAGAATGTACCTATTCATCTTCGGCTTCTGAGGCTGCCCAGAAACACCAAGTAACTGCATAACCAGAAAGTCGGAAACACTGTTATGCATCACACCAGATTGGACCTTCGAGGAAGCGTAAACCTCCTGATGAATCTCCATCATTCCAGCAAGGATAAGAACCTGCCTATCCTCAAAGGCTACAACATTTCGAGTAGCCCAGATTGCTGCAATCATAGCCGCAGCAGCCACCAAGAGAAAGTTCTGCACATGTTCGCTATAGCAGAGGTCAGACATCCTTGCAAGTAGATCCAGCATTGGGAGCCGGTGCACTTACAGTCCGAACAGAGTTCCAAAGTATTCATATAGCTTCCTAGAATATGGATAGTCAATAAACAGATGTTGCGTATCTTATTCAACTCACATACATAAGTAGCAAGCTGATGCAAACATAGAACCAGGCCTCTTAAGCTGGTCATGAGTGGGGACACGGTTCTTCCAAATTCGCCATATGAGTAAGAAGAAAGAGGGCCAAATGAATGAGGACTTATATTTCTTGAGCCATGTAGGTGAACTACAGGAGACCCCACATGCCAACTGATAGTGACCCCTACTATTAAATTGACCATTCCTATTATGCTTCCATATGAGTGTGTCACAATCCATAAAAACATAAGATTGAAAATACAGCTCCACCTGAGGGGGTACCATGCTATCAAAGAGATGTTTATATGATACAAATTCAGTAATGGAAAAATTCACAACACTAGAGGGAATGTCCATACTGTCCTAAAGCGGTCGATCAACCCATTTCGTGTTCCAAAAATTGAGGTTAGAGTCACGACAAACCAACCACGTTGTGTCATTCATGATCTTCATGAAGGAACGTCTCAGAGCAGCCCATACAGACGATGCAAGGTAGTATTTATAGTAATTAATTAACCTGCCTTTGAAATGGTTAACTAAAAAATCACTAGAAGTATCTTTAGAGATTATACCCCAAGTGAACTTCCCAATGATCCAATCATTAAAATGATTGAGATCCTTGTAATAAAAAATATTTAAATTATATATGTGGCACTTCAAACTCCACGTAATGATTTCTATATAAAACCTTTTTTCAGTGTTTTAATTTTCTATGTCTTTTTTATTACATAAAAATGTTATTTAAAAATTTCCAATATTTTTATTAATAAAAAAAAATTTATTCATATACTCATTCTAAATTATGTTTTACTTTCATTAGGATTCTATTAACTGACGGCATTTTAACATTTTCAAAATAGGATATTTATTAGATTTTTATAAATATGTGAATTTTTTTTTGAAAAAACATGACACATTTTGAATTTCATTCCATAATGACCATGACTGTTTAACATTCTTCCTCATTATATTTAAACATGTTTTAAAATAATATCCTCTTTTTAGTACTTTTGGGAATTTTATATATGCTTTTAATTGAAAAATTATGTTGTCCATGTTTTTACAAAAATCCAAAAATGGATTCTGAATTTCTATTCAGTAGAATAATTTATGATATATGTTTATATAAATTAAAGGTTATTTGTGTAAAATTTATTTATGGTCCTTTTAAATTTCTCATGATGATGGGTTTATACGATGTAGATCTCTAATGCATCCCAAAATGATTGTTTATGATAGGGATAATATGTTGGAATTAAACAAGTTGGATGTTGCATTTATAAGAGTTCATATAAGTATGAATGTAAGGGTGATATGAATATGATATATCAATGGTACAAAATTACATTTCAATATTGAAAAAGAGTTTTTTGTAATTTTATTAATTTTATAAGGTAATATAATGATATTTTGTTCAAAGTAATGTTTTCACCCATTGTGCGGGTGAAAAGTATGTTTTATAAAAAAATGACTTCTCATGGTTCATAAGATACACACCTGATGAAATATTCAACATTAAGAAATATCATGATTTATTTTATGGAAATATTTGTGAAATAATTGAGATTTATTGAGTATGTAAATGAATATATGAGAAAGGATATTGTTATATAATAGAGAGAAATTTCGTATGGGACTTGATTATTTTAAAATAGAACTAACATGTTTCTTTCTATTTCAGATCTAAAAAAATTCAAATGATTATAATGGGTATTAAGGGTGAGTAGGAAACTATTACATTGTATATCATTATGTCATGTGGATTCATTGTAATATAGGTGAATATGTATTGATTTAAATAAGAGTTTCAAAATTAGAATCATTTTGGAGTTAAAAAATGTATATTGAGTTGAATTGTTTATTTGTAATTGATTTACATGTAAGAGTTTTTTCAAATTCTATAAAACTGTAATCTAAAATGTCTATGGTAATGCAGTAAAACTCAATAATTTACAGAGAAATCGTATTTTTTAAGGTACATGTCAATATAAAAGGTTACTATCATTATAACACCCTAATATTTAAAAAAAGAATATTATTTTCAAAAGAGTATGAGATGTAAAATTCCAAGATTAAATAGAATATGAAATATATTTATTTGAATTTAATCTCCCAAATGGAATTCCATAAATGAAACTATGTGTCTAAATGAATCAAATATCACCATAAAAAATCATTATATTAGGTGATATGAATATGAATACTAAAATGTTAAAATTATAATGTGATCACGTTTGTAATATGAAATAAATTATTTTATATTTCACAGAAATAAGGAAAAACATTTGAATGAAAAATAAATGGTTTCTGAAAAAAAAAATTACCAAAGGGAATATCGTCACACATTATTCGCATACATTAAATTTCCTTTTAAAAAATATTATAAATTTTATTTTATAAAATAAAACTAATTTTATAAATCATAATTTTAAAAATATATTACATAATTAATTTAAAAAAATTATGAAAAGATTAATTTTCTGATGAATATTTAAAGTAATGGTTTTTATTAAAAGAAACCTTTTTATTTATTGAATTTTAAAGTTATAGTCTGATATGATTTTTTATAATTGAAATTAATTCAAAATGAATAAAATTAATTTCATTTAAATCAAATTCTGTTTTATTTTTATTCTAACACATTTCATACATATGATAATTTTCCTTTTGTAAAACTGTTTTTCATCTTGTTTGTGGGTTTTATGTTAAATTGAATTTTCTAAATTAAGTGAATGGAATTTGGAAAAATGGATTCCATATTATTAATTATAATATTTTCTATTATATAATAATGATAACTTGATTTTAGGTTATAATGATTAGTAAAAAATTAAAATTTAATTATAGTGGTTAAATTTTGCTAGGGTTTACATGGGGATAAACTATAATGAGAATGGTAAAATAGAACTGTATTCATTTTCAAATTCTATTTTCTTTACATATACTATTCATATCTCATCCATGGTTCAATAATTGTCTATTTTTAGGCCATTTGTAATGTTAAAAGAGTGGGTATCAATTTTTCTTTAAAAAAATCACAGTGTGACCTCTGCCCCACTTATAAAGGGTTGTCCACTATCCTCTTTTATTCAAAAAACCAGAGATTTTTAATTCATACAATAACTTCCCAAATGGTTTTCTAGCATTCCAAATAATAACGTATAGGCCTTAGATTGATCTGACATCCTATTTAAGAAGGAATTACATATAAACCTAAATCGATTGTCCAAAGAAAAATTAATGTTCCTAGCTATATGTTTTCATTTTACATATTCATTTATATCCATAAAATATTATACCACATTGATAAAATACCATATAATTTATATCATATATAATAATATTTATTTTTATTATATAATAAGTTATATCATTCTTATCTTTAGATAAATTGGAAGATCAATCATCGATCTTATGTATGAAAGACAACTGCCTCATGAGCCGGTTTAATTAGTTTTACATAACTACCTTTCAAAATAATCTACAATGATGTTTTTAACATATTAGTATACAATTTTAACATTAATATAATTATATAATTATAATATCACATATAAATTATTACTTTATAATCTTTTGGAAAACAATAATGTCGCTTGTTCGTACGTGTAGACTACCACCTCTATATATCTGTGTGAAATGTTTTTCATTCTATTCAAAAATTTATTGTAATAAGGATATATTTAATTTATATAAATAAAATAGTTTATATAATAATATATATATAATTTTGAGACATTATTTTTATTTTTTATGATTCATATATTGGAAAATAGAAATAGTGTTCATGTGTATATACGACATATTGTCTCCATGAATGGTGTAACTCATTTGTTCACCAATATATATTATGGTCATATATTTATTCTTCTTAAATAACTATATATTATAATTATATCATTGGAAAATAATTAGATTATTTAACCAATATGAAGGTAAAAGTACCGAAACTAGCAATGTAAAACATACATATAAAATAGAACAATTATCCCCAGAAATAATGATTTTAACAATGAATTGTTAGTAAATCAGGGATAAAATATTATAATAATGTAATATATAGTATAATATATATAATTTTCTTATTTAATAAATATATTTAATATATAATTATTTTATAAGAGTTTGGAACACGTAAGAATGAAACCATGCTTAAGGTATTGTTATCTCATCATACTTTTACTTATAAGAAATAGATTCTGTATTCCATCCTTATTTATTTTGTATGGATTATGTAATTGAAATTTAATATGTTATATAATGTTTATATGCATGATAATAGTAATTTTATTTGATCTGGAACATAACATATAATGAATATAATCATCAAAAGGTTATATGACCATGAATAAAACTTAAACATTTAATAATCAACATGTAATAGATCATAAACATGATTAATGGAATTGAGCATTATCTTTTCATATAAAATTGGTCATAATATATATTAATTTTCATAAATAACTCATGAACCATAATCACATTTCATAGAAGTGTGACACCCTCATTAATATAGAAATGCAATTCATGTGTCAAGGTGATGTATAAAGACCATAAATATTGGGGATAGCGACTCATCATTTGTATCTCATTATAGATGATGTCCCAAGAATTTCTAATAGTATATCAGGACTCACATGTTTTCCATAGTTGATCATGTGATTCAACTTGTTTCCTATTGTTTCCCCACGAGATATAAAACTTTCCTAATTAGTTGGATGAAGATAACAGTCACACCAATATCATAATGAAAACACCATTGTTATGTGTTCCATGATATAATAAGACATTAATAGTATTATTAAATCATAAATAATGTAATGAAAATTTGATTTATAAATATTTTATCATTTAATCATATCATTTCCAATGAATAATTAATGGTTTTCAAAATATTTCATTAATATAAACCTTAACCATCCAGAGAAATAATAAGGATGGTATCATTCAATCTTATCCCCTATAAAGAAGAAGTAAAATTAAAGGATGTCATTGTATATAAAAAATGAAATTGAAATCACATTTTCAACATTTCATGAGGAAACAATCAAATCCAATTATAAAAATAATATTTTAAAACTATGAAATTACATGTATATTTGAAAACCATTCTGTGAAAATAAAATATGATTCTTATAATGGAAGCCTTTGAAATAATGTAAAAACATTCTTGAGGAATATATCTTTAAACAATTATTTTTTTAAAGATGTTATTTTTCGAAAATAGTGTCCTTTAAAAGAATCCTTGAAACCTAAAATTTAAGATTTAAAACATTTTTTGGTCAAGATGGAGGGAAATTGTGTACATGTTAAAGCAATGTCTCATTTCATATTTTTTATAAAATCCAAATAAGCCTTACCATAAACATGAAATAAAGAATACTTTTATTTTTTAATATAAAAAATGTGTACATTCACATTTTAAAAATCATTTTAGGAATATAAAATCATTTTGTAATATTTTTAGAAAATTTTTATATTGATCAAAAAAGGTTTTTTAATCAAATTGGGAAAAATGGATTTTTTTAATGAAAAATTCTTTTTAAATTATTGATTTGATAAAGAGTGGAAAATGAATGGAAAAAAATTTTTCCCATGAAATAACTAGTGGAGGATAAAAATAATTATTTTTTGAGATATATATTACAATATTTCATTATCATAATCATAAATATAAAAAATCCTCATAACATATAAAATTGTATCATAAAACAAATCCAACATTGGTAGCATTGAATCCAAAGGTCCATAAATGAATAAAAATTGTTTAAACATAAAATATCATGAGATTAATATAAATTAATTAAATTATATCTCAAAGGATAGAAATATACACCTAATAAAAAAAGATATGTTCATAACATAATATATGTCTCAAATATGGAAAATTGTGAAAATAATCAAATACCATGAGTTTCTCTTTCCTAGAAACAACATTGGACTAAGTTAAAATAGATATAAATTAATTATAAACCTATTAGTGGAACATGAATATTTAAATAATATTGTATAATATGTACTTATACCCTTTTATTACATATTTATTAACAATTCCCTATTAATGTCACCTTTTGGGTAATAATTACTTCAATTTTCATTTATTCTTTCATGGGTATTTTTTATAGTTTCACATTAATCATGGTTATATCATTTCAATAATTTCAAAATGATATAAAAAACATATATATATATTATATTTGGATTTATATGAATCCCTTATTCATAGAGACACAAAATTAATTACACCAATTAAGCGATTGTAGTCATAAGAATTCATGAACGTTGATTCAAATTTCTTGACAATTGAAAATAAAGGGAGGTAAACAATAATTATTTATAAAAATCAATTTATATATATTATATATCACATATATTAATTAAATGTATCCATTATTACCTTTCACATAAAAAATATGTGAAAAAAATAATTTCTTCATTTCAAGAGAAAGTAGTCCCCCATACAAACATTCGGTGTTATAGTATCCCCCACAGAATGATAGTAATATTGTATTTGTTATATTATACTTAAATAAGTAATTTCATGTTAAAATTTTCATATATATACATTATATCAATCCTTATACTCAATCATGAAATTTCATGATGTAAAACATGTCACATTGGGTTCTGACGCGATAGTTCGTCGTACACACAAGTGATGTTATACATTCCCATTTTATAGAAGAGGAGAAGGATGTGGGCAATAAAATTTACATAATAACATCTAATTTTACTAAATATTATAAAATTTTAATATTATAACTTTGTAATCATAATGTAAGGAGTTTGAGGAAGAAATATAATAAAAATACTTATTGAAGTATGTTACCGCTTCTTCGGGTAACCTTCTTAAGTTCGCAAGTGAAGCCTTCATACGTTTCATTTTATTATAAAAATATGGATTCTAAAATTATAGTGGTAAATTACATAAGGAATTTTGATATTTATTTTCCCAATTTTTTTTTGTATTATAAAGAGAGGATAGTGGGGGTTATTTTTATGTGAGGGAGAGGACACACATCAAATTTTTAAAAAGAAATAGTCATACCCGCTTTTTGTCTTAAAAGAAGTCCCCAAAAAGAACCATTTTTTTCCAAGATAGATATGGTTAGATTTTGAAAACCAATGGGTGTAGGAAATGTTTCAATTTAATTTTATCCTCAATTAATTTATTATAACCAATCATAAAACCATCTTCACTTTAACCAAGGAAATTATTGTTAGTGAATTCACTATTCATAATTGTAAAAAAATTGCTTTAAAATTATTATAAAATATAAATTATTCTTATTCCAAATATGGGGTCAATTTTGAAAAACTAAATTGTTAGAAGTTGTATAATTTAATTTTATATAAAACCCATACACACGATGAATAATAGTTTTCAAATGTAAAAATTCTCATAAGAATAATAAGTATTAATGTCCCTATTCAATGTAGAGTTGATTCCAATGACCTGAATTTTATTTCTGACTGTATATTTGAACTAATTTTTCTTTTGAAACCATACAAATACAATTTAGATGAATTTAAATTTTCTAGTAGAAAATAAAATTATTAATAAAATCTAGAATTTTTAACTATTCTGTGAACATTTTATCTTTTAAAACAATTCTCAAATGTACACTTCAAGATAATTTTTACATATATATTTAAAAGTGCTGTTTATTTTTTCATATAAATTTTATAATTTTCTTAAAATTTAATGTCGTTTTATTTTTCATAAAATGATATAAAAAAAATTTTGATTAAAAAAAGTATTTTCCAAACATATAATGAGTCTTCTAAAAATTATGAAGATTTTATTGAACAAGTTTTATTTATATAAAAAATGTAGTTCATTTTTAATAATTAGTTATTACTATTCAAAATTATGTGTTTGATGGATATTTTATAGTGGACCTGTTTAAATAATAAAATTAATAATTTATTATGGTTTGTTAAAACATTATGTCTTGTGTAATAAAAGCTAAACATATTGTTCAATGTAACGCATGATATCAAATAAATTTAATATATTTCATAAAATATATTCATAAAACATATGGTTGTTACATTATATCCATTAAAAATGAAATTCTTTATCAAAATTCATCAATATGATGCAAACAAAATAGGATACTTCTTCCTCATCATTTCCCCAGGTTCTGATATAGCTTTTTCAAACTTGAGTTTCACCCTAAAATTTTAAAAGTGGGGGGGGGTATTATTTCTCAATAGTTTATATATATGATCTAAAATATATACTATTTATTCCTCATTATAAATATAAAAATCCAGACATAAGAAATGTGATTTCATTATATGTGAAGGGTCATGTATGTATATTTTCTAGAGAGATACATGTTACAAATCATGATATGAGAGGGATTTGGTGGCAGCACCAAATGATATGATATAATGTTGATTAAATAGTATAAAATGGTAAATTTGTTAAGGGATTATCATTCCATTATTTATAGTGATTATAATATCGTTACATATATATATTAATAGGAATAAATTGTCACAATCTTTAAATTCTAGTTTATGTCGACAATTGTCAGTGTAACCTTTCTGCAGACTATGAGATACATTACTGTGTTTTTGAATTGACCTAACTTTATCCTATATTTCAATTTCTCAAAAACCAATAGCATTCATTCTCTCTCTTCATTCCATCCTATTGGATATATATACTACATTACATAGTGGGATTCAAAATGATTTATATGAATGATTGAGTGAAAGATAATATTATAATAAAACTCAACCAAAGGATGTTGTTAATCCAAGCCAACTATGAAATACATTTAATATGATCTTGATATACCTCTAGGTTTTGAATTATTATATCAAACTGAACATTTTTTAAGGATGATATATAGTGCAGGAACATAACTGTATATCTAAATCCTATTGAATACATCAATAGAACATTAAGGTAAAACATTGATCCTGACAACAAACAATATAATATGATACCCCATTTTTTACATCCACTTAATATATATTCTGGAAAAATTATCATGATTTATGTCTTATATAAAAGATATTAAGTGTTCTGAATTTTTAAGATGATCGACTACAACCCAAATAGCATTATTCCTTTTAATTTTTTTGTGGTGTCGAACATAAAAAATCCTCCGTGATGTTTTCCCATTTCCATTATAATATGGGTAATGTTTGGAAATGTAACACCACAAAATTATAATGTAAAACATTATATACAATAGATTTTAGGAAATGAAACACAAAACACAAAAGGGAATATAATATCCAAAGACTCTACATTATATTTACTATTTTAGATAAATTCAACACATTGTTATGCTTGTAATGCACGCAACACCTAATTAGATTGTGTTACAAATAAGAGTGGCTTTATTTGATAGCTTTTGTTACACAAAAGGGAGGCCTTCCTCAAAATGTTATTTTACACACAACAGTGACCTTCCTCGATAACATTTTTTATAATCAAAAGTGACCTTCATCAGTATCGTTTGTTACACGCAATATCAATTTTCACCAAATATCAATTCATTATTAAAATATTATTATTTAATATAACATTATAAAAATAAATGTTAAATTAGTTTTATTTTTAACTGTAATAACTATGTTATAAAAACTATGTTTTACACCAATATAAAATAAACTCAATGGTTAAAAATTAATGAGAAACACAAATAGGTACCAATTGGATATAAAAATAAATATTTTCATTTTTATTCTTTTAAAAACGTTTTACCTTAATAAACATGACTAATTATAATTAGGGAATGATTTTAATGAAACATATATGTTATATGTTAAATAAAATACTTTTGGTATTTATCTATTAGTATTTATATGCATATTATAAGAACAATTCATATTTAACACATAAAACCCTATATTTTTCTAATGGAAATTTTACAACATTTTAATGGAAAACCCTATCTTAAATTTTAATTTTGACACTAATATATATTTAAATTGATAAAATAAACATATTTATTTAATTTTTAATGTAAAAATTATAATTCCATGATTTTTTAGATTTTTTTTTGAAAATCTACATTTTGATGAATATTTAAAATAATGAATTTTAGTTAAAAGCTTCCTTTTTTTAAATTGTTAATAATCGTAAATTATATTATAGTTTTACTATAAAATAAAATTACATGAATAATACATATATTAATACAATTTAGTTTTCTATTATAAATTTCCACTTGATATTAAATATAAAACACAATAATTATTGGAAATGTTTTCAACTCAAACTAGTTAAACTGTCTATCAGCTAGATTAGAATTTACATAAAAATAATAGTTTATAGTAGATCAACTAACAGGGATAAGAGAATATATTTAATTTGGGATTTGGATATTGAGGAATGGTGGTTAGATGGAATTAGAACCCCTCCAGAATGACCTGGGGTCACCTAAAATCGTTAAGTACTGATCTAAAGTCCAAATGGTGGTGTTTTGGGGGTTTAGGGTATTTTAAAATAATTTTTCTTGTATTTAAAAACCACATGAAATGTTTTGTGGGTAGGGTTCACGGTTTGGAAAACCTTTCATCAACTGTTTAGAAATATGTGTTTGGGTTTTCACAATTTCATGGGATTGGGCGCATGGTTTTTCAAAACGTGCCAAACTGTGTGAACCTCTCTATCTAAATTCCCAAGGTTAGCTGTGTTGGACGCACAATTTACCTTAACCATGCACCAACCATGCTGAGGCCGATATTTCCAAATATTATTAAAAACTCCACCCAAACACACCACAAGTCATAACACCAATCAAGGGATCTAAAATAAGAAATAAAAGTACCTAAATTCAAGCCTGAAATAACTCAAAAAAAGGTCGTGATAAAACATTCTACCCACCTTATGACAAGTCATCCTTAAGCTGCACTTACAATAATTTATAATACACTGAGACCAATAATAATGGGCCATAGATACCCTAAATAATCTTCTCATTCCCATGATTTCTCTTGTAAGTGTCCATATCGCTATAACACACTAACTATCAGCATGGTCTTTTCGGGGAACACTTTCTCACTATGATCCAACACATATATGAGATTATTTTTAATGAATGCATATATCTCATGGTCAAAATCATCCACATTTATCACATGTTAATGTTTTGTTTGAAATCATTGTATTTGTGATACATGGAAAAAATTGTGCATAACAATGTATCTTTCTGGAAGAGCCAATCAGTATGCCCCCAGCGTGATTCTCTCTACTATCTCAAAGGGTCCATAAATCATGAAACCGACTTGACCGGACTCCATATCCTCTCGTGAACCAACCTATGTGATACCTAGTGGAATATATGATCACCCTATGTAAACTATAACAATAGTCTCTATCTTTTAGCGTACAACATCTGTCTAATATTAGTCGTAGTCATATATTTCTAAATCAATTGTACATACACTAATGTCCCTTTCCTAAGACATGGTCCCAACAACTCTGACTCACCATCCTCTATCTAGTATACAATTTATATATATGGAATACAATAAATAGACTCATATGATGTCAATTTTATAGTTTCTTAATAGCTATTTTTCTTGGAGAAGTCCACTAAAACCAAGTGTTTTCCCCAATATCCACTGAAGTTAATCACACATGCTCACAGTGTATCCTCATGAAACTGTATAGTATATTTTGAAAACCCATATTATATGCATGCAAAGTCATATATAATAATACCTTCATTCCATGTTCATTCTGAAATCCCTTCTAGAATCATGATTTTAAAATTCAATAAAAAATAATAAACTATAGTTTGTGGCACTCAATGCAGAGAGACTATCTCTCGAATGCACATTTCTCCCAAATATTCTACTATAAAGGTTTCCCTTATAGGTAGTAAATGTGTTTCGATTTTCAGTTGATCCAAAATAACCCAAATAGAATCATTAGTCCTAAGAATCTTTGGGAGACCCACCACAAAATCCATTGTCACATTATCCCACTTCTACTCCGGGGTAGGGAATAAATGGAGTAAACATCTTGGTTTTTTATGCACTGCCTTCACCTGATGATAGGTGAAGCATCTTTTCACAAACATTGCAATCTCTTTTTTCTTGCCTACCAACCAATACTACCATCAAAGCTCATGGTGTATTTTGGTTACACCTGGATGCACCACTAATTTTGTGGGCTGAAATTCCTGCACGAGCTCCTCTCACATGCTCATAGGTACCATGAATCGATTCTTCACATAGTTGATCTCAACATCATCTATGAACCAGTTTGATGATGTCACCCCACCTTTAATTAATTACCTCTAGTCTATGCACTCCGGATCCTCATATTATCTATCCCTAACCCGTGTCAAATGCGTAGATCCCACTAAAACTGAAACCAGAGTCAGCTGCTCTTAAATCTGTTGAATAAAAACATGTATTTAAGCCCACAAGGTAATCATCCTCCACTCTATAGTCATATGTTGAACCATCTGAGTCTGCTTTTACCTACTCAAGGCATTAGACACACTATTTCCCTTCTCAAGAATATATTTCAGTTCAAAATATGATGACTACATATATTCAACTTGTCTCTGCTTATGAAGATTGATATCACTCATTTAAAATATAATCTTAAGGATTTTATGATATGTATAAACTACAAACTTTTATCCAAAAATAGTGTTTCACCAACAATTAATACCATAAAACACATCTTTAGACATGAGGTAGTGTGTAGGGTAATTCGTTATATGAGGCCTCAACTATCGAGACTGATAAAACAATATTTATCTCCATTCATCAACACTTCTCCATTTATTGATGTTAAGTGATTCTTAAACTCGTGATAATATATCTCACAAGCCTCATGCCATTAAAATTTTACACCATTTTTGGTCAAGCCCAAAAGAAGCACTGCCAAATAGGAAAAGTCTTGGATGAATTTCCTGTAATATCCGATTAAGCCCAGGAAGCCTCATATATCAGAAAAAATATTGGGATACTTACAAGAAACCACAACCTAAACCATCTATGGGTCCACTGACACGTTTTCTTCTGAGATGATATGCCCCAATAAGTGTACCTATTCAATCCAAAATTGACACTTTGATACCATGGTGTATAAAAAATTATCTCTTAGTGTACCCAAAATGATGTCAAGATGTTGAGCATGATCTTTATGAGTCTTGTAGTGCACCAAGATTTCATCCAAAAAACCTCCAAAAACTAATCTAGACATGATTGAAAGGTCTTACTAATAAAATAAATAAACATTTTTAGTGAATTTTTAAATACAAAGATCATTATAACTAACCCATAAAGTCCATACCTACTTCTGAATGATATCCTCATTATATAAGAAGTATGTAATATAAAATAATTATAACATGATTTCAAATATATATAATTTAGAACAAACACACTCCTTTAAATTGGTCAAAAATATAATCAATACATGGAATAGGGTATCCGTTCTTCTCAGTCATTATATTAAACTTTTGGTAATAAAATCATAAATGTATACTCGTATCATATTTATTTGCAAAAAAACAATGGATCCCCAAGGAGACGTATGTGGACAGATAAATCAACTATCCTATAACTCCTCCAAAAGAGTTCTAAGCTCATGAATCTCATTTTGTGCCACTTTATATGGTGGAATAGATACTAGATCAACACATGACATGATCTCAATAGTTAATTCCATAACCCCATTAGGTGGTATCCTTGAGAATTCATTAATAATGACATATTCAAATAGTTCCACTACGGGTGGAATGCCATCTTGTCTAACACCCCATTCATCTAATAAATGAATAAAAACATGGTCTATGAGCTCTCTCAATTACTGAGTAATTGTCCCTACTCAGTCACACTTGATATCCCACTCTCCACGATGAACATATTTCTTTCCCTTATGAGACCAAAAGGTCATTATCTTGTGGTTACAATACATGTGGGATCAGTAGGCAACAATCTTGTCCATCATTATAATTGTGTTGAAGCCTGTCATATCAAGAACATAGAAATCCCATTGGAAACAATATTCCCCAATCTCAAGTGATCATCACTTGAATAGACATATATCTATATACTGAAATCACAATGGTGTATCTATAGTCATTACCCCACTCAAAAACTCCACCATTAGGCTCAAACCATCAATTTTGTTTTGCAGATTTTAAGGAATGAGAGTCACCAGTATCAAAAAAGAAACTAGATAACATTGAGGCTACAAGAATAGTACTTATCCATATCGATGGTCTAATCTGGATATCTAAAATTGTAGTTTGTACGTCATGTTACTATGTTTACACTATTCCCTATGACGCTTTCTGACTCCCCTATATAGTAGGAGATCCTACAAAAACCACCACATACAATACCTCTACTGCCTAGGCTAGTAGAACTCCATATTCTAGCCTGATATGGAGTATAAGATCCTTTTCCAATACTCTGATTCTGCCTGGCTGATCCATCACTAATATTCTATCGCTAAAACCTATAGAATTTATTTAGAAGTCCAATCATGTTGCAAGATCGACACTCTATAGGTGGTCATGAATAGTGTCGATGATAGTATCCTAACCAACCATACTAATTATAGATAACCTCAATAAGGTCATGTCTAACCAAACATCTTATTATTGTACTATTATTTCCACTACCTTACCTAAAGTTTTCATAATGGTTCTTCCTTCTCTCGGAAGGTGTACCTCCTCATCATCCAGTAATAACTACACGTCCAGCGCAGAAAGCCTCCCTTTTGTTCCCTTCAACTATGAGAGCATGATCTACCACTTTCGTAAAATTATTCATCCCAATGATATTCACCTGGGACATAAACACACACTTAAATCCCTCTTGAAAATGTTTCCTCCTAGTTTCCTCATCTCCTGTTAAAGTTGGACCAAAGAGTTGGAGATCGATGTGGAGTCTAACATAGTCTGTCACTAACATACTCCCCTGGGTCATATGCATGAACTGAGAAACTTTATCGTGTCTCAGTATCTCTGGATAAAAGAGTTCCAAGAACCTCTCAATGAAGTACCTCCATAACATATTATCAATCTGTCCATTTCATGTCTAAATTTCCTACCAGTTCTTTACTGGTCCCTATAACATTTAAGTAGACAACATGACCCTCCACTAATCTTGAGTCTCCAAATTGTTGAGTATTTTCATTATAGACTCAAAAAAATTCATATCTCTCAGTTCCACCCCCTTTAGTAAAATTAGGAGGGTGACTCAACTGAAACTCCCATGTCAACTCATACATACTACTCACAACTCTCCCTGGATCCTTTATATGAATTTCATGATGTGAAAAAATTTCTCTAAAAACATCTTCCATTCATCTTCAGTTGGTAAATTAGCACCTCATGTTCACTAACTGGAAATAAATTCTTACACATTCACGTTGGTTTACCCCTCAAAAAGAATCATGGAGGAATACACTCTAAATTTCCAAACTCACATATCAGGCCTCATATCACATCCTTATAATGTTTACATCAGAGGAAAATAATCATAATAGATCACAACATGTATCTTCCCCCAAATCATTCTATATGGTCAAACCATTGTGCTATCACTAACCTTAACCATCCAAAACATTGGTTTTGGTTAATAAAGGTAAACACACTGTGAAAATATTGTTTCCCATCTATACACCTAATTATTCTCATTTCACATCATTTTTTACAACCTTTTTCAATTCATGTGAGGAACCATTTTTTTATTTAATCATAGAAACATGGAAAACCATTCGACTTTTGAACCTTACCCATATTTTTTTTTCTAGTGCCTACCAAAAATGGGGCATGTCACAATATTCCTATGTGTTTAGAATAAAGCATACAGACTCAACAATTGTTCCATTCGGGGTCATGAATCAATAGTTACAATTTCTCCGAATAAATAATCACACCACACCAAAAGTGTGTCACCCATGGTGAAATAATATTCAACTATAATAGAAAATTGAAATAACCACAATTCAACACTATGTTTTAGGTTTTCCCATGTTCATGGGTTTGAAACTCCCATGTACGAGCTCATTACCATGCCGTGAATCTTTCTAGTCTCCTTTCTACATTTCCCAAAATAGTAAGACATAATAATAAGAAAGAAAACTTGATCCTATGATAAAAACATTTTAACTTTTCGACCTGGGTTCCACGCAACGGTTCCTCGATCCGGTTCACCACATGACATCATGTGCATCTTCCCATTATCTAGGGGTTACCGACTAGTAATGCGGGTCTATAAATTCATTCAGGGGGAGACTATAACATCATTTATTAGAGTAAATCACTAAAATAAATAAATTGAAAAATGTATTAGAATATATAACTAGTGAAATACTCATGCCACAAGATAACCAAACAGGAGATACAATACTCAACAGAAATAGAAAACATGTTTTGCCAATATAAATGTCATGTGTCTTTAATGAAACTAAATGTAAAGACACTATGACTCCCCAAGAGGGTTCTAAACCATGTTCAGTTCCCTCATCAAATATCCATCCCAAATTAGCAATCCTTCCCAGGGCCATTACCCTTATCATTTCCTACAATAATATAATCTATTAAGGTACCAATAAGGTAGCTTGAATAGGGTGTGAGTAAAACTCAATAGAACACCACCAATGGTGTAAAAAACAATTTAAGTCAAAAGGTAGTGTATTATGTTCTATATAAAATAAGAACAATGTGTAAATAACTAGTTATTAAATTATCATTTATTCTTATCTAACTACATTAACTCTAGGGTCCCAAAGGAGACATGTACCCCAATAATATCTTTATCTCATGCTAGTGCCTAAAGTGTTACCTAGGTAATATCATATATTAATTCCTTATTTTTTCATATATTGATGTATTCAAAGGTTCTATGATTTCTCAATACCTGATTTTACTCATGTTGGAGTTCAAATATTCTCTTACGATTCTATAAATTGGATTTACATTATTTTCATTCTTTAATTTCTCATTTATATTCCACATTTTCAAAGATACCAATATCTAAAAACATAAGTAAGATGTCCATGTTACAATACATACTCCCCGATAGAATGACCATGTCCCCATTCTCTTACTCATAAGTATAATGACCATGTTACAATGTACACATATCATTTGAATGACTATGTTCTCATTCACATACACATAAGTATGATTACCATGTCATAATTTGTACTTCTCAATTTTGAATAACCATGTTCCCATTTGTTCACACATAAATAATTCAAAATTAATTAACCTCATCAATTCCATTAATAATTTAATAATTAGTTAAATACAACAAATCCATTAATTATCTAAACAATTAACTAAACATTTCAATAATCATAAATTAATTCAATCAATTAATTAATCAATGTCACAATTCATATCCCTATAATTATTATTTTTTCATAATTTATTATCCCATTATAAATATCAAAACATCATCATTAATCCTATAATTAATTATCTAGATCATAATATCAAAGAAAAAAATTAATTAAAAATTAATTATCACTACATAACAAATTAGATGTCTCAAAATTAATCCACTAATTAATTACTTAGATTACAATCCCTAAATCTCGTAATCAATTTTCCAAATTAATTATCTAATAGTTCATCCTCTTAGTCTCATGAATAATTCCCTAACTAATCATTTAATTAAAAAATTATTCAATAAATTAATTGGTCAACCTAATTAACCTAATTTAAGAAAATTAATTGATAATTTGTGAAAGAAATTATACAACTTTTCATATACATATCAAATCCATGACTATGGGAGATATATGTTGTACAACCTACCACAATTTTTTGATTGATGTCTGCTAAATAAAAATCCCCAAAATCTGAGAAGAACAATGATGTAGATCTTAGTTATATATATAAATCCATAAATAAAGATCAAATATATCAACATATTATCAATCTAGATCAAAATCCACAATCCTAGATCGATATCCCACTGATTAGTTTTACATCTAAAGAAACAGAGAAAAAAATCCTCTCTAAGATCAAGGAAAGTGAGAGAATAGGAATTGTGAAGAGATAAACTAATTGAAAGAAGAGAAGATATTAGATTTGGGATTTGGAACTTGAAGAAAAAATGTCAGAATGCATTGGAACCCCTCCAGAAATCTCTCAGCTCACCCAAAATCATCATGTCCTATTCCAAGGTTGAAATAGAGGTGTTTCTTGGGTTTGTGGGATTTAAGAATAATTTTTTTGTGAAATAAAATACAACTCTTATGATTTTCGGTTTAAGGGAACATGGTTAGGGAAACCATATGGAAACTATGAAGACCACTATCTTCTGGGTTTCATGCTTTCTTGGGTTTTAGAGTATGGTTTTGAAAACCATGTGCCAACCGTGTGAACCTTTCTACCTTATTTTACAAGGTTAGTTAGGTGGGTCCCATGGTTTACCCTAACCATGTGCCAACCATGTGCACACACATTTTTTGAATATTTCTTAAAAACTCCACCCAAACACACCACATGTTATAACTATAATCAAAGGTATTTAAATAAGACATAAAATTACATAAATTGAAGCCCAAAATAACACAAAAATATGTTAGTATCTTACAACGTCGTTCTGGAACAAATGTACTTTTGGAATAATAACTGCAACAATCTATTCCAATCATAATTGAAGGTAACTTGATACACATTAATGGGCCATACATATCACCTAGTTTGACACTCCTTATAGATATTTTTCGTATATTCCGCATTTTCTTTTAAAATCATTCTAATGAATTTGAATGGATAATGAAAAAAATGATTGAGGTTAATGGTAATAAGTTTTAGATCGAAGATGATGTTTCCTGATTCATAAATAATAAAAATGATATTATGGATAAACCACAGACCACAAAAGGATCTATGTGAAAATAAGTGGATGAATTATTTTTGTTTTGAGGTTTAATGGAAAACATTAATTAAAAGGATATTTAGTGACTAACCTAATTTCAATTATGTCCACTAAATTTATTTTGGAAAATATATTAATTTGGTTTTTGAAAATGAAAACCAATAATCTGGGTGAAAACCAATAAAATTATGGAAGGTCGTGGTTCTTGAACCATTGATCAAAATATGATATGGGGTTGACACTAACTATGGACCAACACAATATCCTAGTTAATTTTTCATTATTTTTAGTTAAACAATTTTATGAATAAATTTTATTGATGAACCAGTAGTATCTCCTTTTTGGACTAGTGATTTAACAATGAACCATATTGGTTTTGGAAGATAGTAAATAGAAAAATGTTATAAGTTTCACTCTTTTATAGGTCGTATGAACCATTAAAAATTTATTTAACTGCTTCATCCATAACAAAATCATTATTGGAAATTAATTTATAGTATTAATGGAATGAATTAGAATTTTATCAAAGCACAAACAAATATTAGGATTGTTCAAATTAAATTTAAACACATATAGAAAGAATATTTTTTTATATTCTTTTCTAGTAAAATAATTACCCATCATTGGTCAAATGACATACAAAAAAAGGTCATCCTAATACTTTTTTTGGATCTAGTGGTCTTATAAATCATATCATATTTATGTATTTGTTGCCCTAAAATTTCATTTTATCATTAACTGGATTGTGGATGATGACCTCATTCACCCCTATAAATATTAACGCTTTCTTCCAAGTACATATAACTACTTTCCAAAAATGTTCTTGTCACGAACCAACCCGGGTCGACCCTGAACCGGTCACCCGAGCCGGTCCGCGGCAAGTCCCGAGGGGCGTTCCCGATCCCCCCGGGATGGCAACCAGTGCCGGGCAGGCAGCAGAGGGCGGCGGTTCGTGCAGACAGGCAGCAGAGGGCGACGGTTCGTGCGGACAGGCAACAGAGAGCGACGGGAACAGGCGGAGGACGGGGGAGCTCGGAGGCCACGCACGCAGGAGAGCTCGGGCGTCGCAGCGGAGGGCAGGGGAGAAGCGGGGCGGTGCGGGCGGAGTGCCGCGATGGAGGCGCTGGCGCCGGAGGTCGGGACAGAGGTCGGTGCGGCGCCGGACGAAGGGGAGGCCGTGGACGCCGGACTTCAGCGGCTGGACGGGAGCAGGGGAGGGCGGCGTGCGGCGCTGCGTGCAGGAGCCGGAACGGGAGGGGCCGGAACGGCTTGGCTGTGCGACGGCAGGAGGGGGAGAAGGTGAGCGGAAGAGAGGGTGAGAGAAGAGGGAGGAGAGAAGAGGGAGGCGGCTACGGGAGGTTAGGGTTTAGGTTAAGGGGTTCTAAAAAATATATATATATATATAATATTAATAATGATATATAAATAATGAAAAGGGAAATAATAATAATACTAATAATATGATAAATTAATTAAATAACTAAAACCAAAACTTAATAATAATAATAAGACATTATATAAAAAAAATAGTAAAACTTTATAATAATAATAATAATAAGTATAATTTTAATCGTCAAACCTTAATATATTAATAATAATACTAAAACATCATAATAATAATGATATAAAACCCTTATAATAAAAATAATTAAACTTTATAACATTAATGAAAATAATGATTAGAACTTATAATAATAATAGAATTTATAATAATAATTGTAAGTTAATTCTAATAATAATCATAACAATAAAATAATTAAAGTAAATAAAAGTTAGTTAATTATAATAATAACGCAACTCAAATAATAATAATAATAAAAGGTCAATGTAAAAACTTTAATATTTAAAACGCCGGGTGGGCACGTCGTCCCCCGGGCCGAACGCACGACCATCGCCAGCGATGTGATGACCGCGCACCGGCGCGAAACCACCAATCACAATTAATCTTCGAAAAATTTAAATCGGGACCAAGAAAGAAGTAAAATAAAGATATCTGCGGTCGGGGTGTGACAATTCTCCCCACCACAGACACTTTCTGCCCCCAGAAAGTCACCAGGCCACTAGTCAGCCAAAAACCAAGTCCATGCCCAAACAGAACTAAAGGAACTGAAGAAAACTGAGGTTCTCGGGGATGACCTTACTCTACACAGGTCACACCCGACCGATTCAAGAGAAAACAGGGGTCCGAGATTGAGGGGAGAACACGAAGGGGTTCTCCCCACCACAAGAACTTAACTAGTGCCGAAAAGATGGCCATTTAAATAGAAAACCCCGGGAAGGGGGGGGGGTCGACGCGGGAACTCCCAACCAATTCAAACCAACTCCTATAGCACGATTAAAACAACACTTCCGTCAAGACATTAAATCCTCGACCAGAGTCAACAACCTTCAACACCAGGGAAAAACCATAGAAAAACATTTAACCAACATCAAACTGGAGACATGATCCACCGAATTCCACAATACATAACCACATCGACAACATTACTAGAACGAGGTCAACCCACACGAGAGTCGAACACACTTTTAGGAAGGACACCCGATTTAGAATATTACATTCCCATGACAAGTCCGCTTAGATTTATCATCGAACAAGTCCATTGTCACTTTTTAGAAAAACCACACATTTACATAAACCAGACTACTTGGATTATAATAGAACAAGTCCATGATAACCCCATGGTAAAACGATGAACATACAACAACGTCAAAACTTATCAGCAGAAAAACAGGTGCTAAAAGATCTTGATTGTTCCACTGCTAACACGGAACACAAAACCTGGACCAAGGCTTCACACCCCTGGGGACTCCTGACTGTGCGCGAGCTTCACCCCGAGACTTGTGGCTGGGGTTCTGATGGCTGAAGCATCTTCTGCCTCACAGTCAGGTACTGACATTCTCCCATCGCAGCTTCCTCTTCAAGCAACGCTTCTTGCAAAACTTCTCCAGATGACCCAGACAACCACAGCGATGACACGTCTTCGGAGGGTTGCGACAAGACGGCTTTAAATGCCCGAAACGACCACACTGAAAGCATACCACCGAACGATCTGATGAACTGGAAGCTGGGACCAAAGGGGATAACTCATTAGGAACAGGTATCTCTGGCGCCTTTTCCTCACCAGAGGGGGAACTCTTATGAACAACAACAGGGGACGCTGAAGTAGTAACCACCCGCACACCGGAAAGCAACTCAGCCAAGAAAGCTTTCTCCACCAGCTTCTCGAAACAAAGGTCTTTAGAAGGGAGGACACGCTCCTTGACCTCTGGACGAAGACCTCCAGTGAAAAGAGAGGCCTTCATGAGCTCATGTGACGCTACATCTGGAGAAAAGGAAATCAGTTCCTTGAAATGGTCAACATATGCCTTCATCGTCCGTTGGCCTTGTTGGATATGCACGAGCTCTCTCCTTTTCTCCAGCTTCACTTCCTCAGGTACAAACCCTTGGATGAAAACAATTCTAAAGACATCCCACGTCATTTCAACTTGCGCCGATGGTGGGGCAACCACCTTCCACTGGTCCAGAGCTGGACCCTCGAACAACTTCATAATTGCACGAACCTTAACACTATCGGGAGTTCCCAACATTCTAAAGACACGCTCCACTTCCTCGAGCCATTTCACTACCTCTAACGGACCCTGATCACCATGGAGAACAGGTAAAGTCTGAGGAGGACTAAAAACTGGGCATGACATATCCGAATCCTTAAAGACCTTTCTGGGCGGCATTTCCTGAGCGACATATAAAACACAAGGCCAAAACCCACATCAAAATGAAGCAACATCAATAAAAGCGCCTTTCTCAAAAATAGTCAGCACCAGGACCAAACAAATACAACACAACCCAAAATAAAATCTCCTATTCAAAATTCCCTTTTCATTTTTGATTTCAAAACCACCCTTTCCCAAGATCACTTTCCAAAAACCAATCCACTTTCAAACCAAAAGCTTTCCAAAAACTGTTTCCCATTTAAAACCAATTTAGAAAACAAGGTCAAGCCCTTAATTTTCAAATACATACCCAGGTAATCTCATGAACCGTTGCACATGTCTTTATCCACATTCCATTCATACGTGCGTCAACACACACTTTCCATGCATTCTCACACATGTGCAGACGTTCATAAAGAGGAACCGAGGTTTCAATCCAAATCATTCTTATCCAATTCCAAGAAAGCAACAGATTTTCAAATCAAGAGATTTCATTTTCAAAACCCATTTTATACATTTAAAATCCTTTAAAAGAAACCAGTCAAATTTTCAAAAACCCTTTTTCATTTCCAACTACGCACTCACACAGACCAAAACGGAAACAACATCCAAATTTGCATCAATCACTGAAATGAGGGACTAGTAGTCACACTCAACCTGGCGACATGGTAGTGGGCCATGCCTCAAGTCAGCGTCGACCACTAGGAGGAATTCAAACCACGTACTCGGACTCCACATGGGTCACTACTCCATGTGAAATCACGACGTAACATCGGCTTGCCTCCATTGTCATCTCTCAATCCAAGACAAACCAGAAAAGAAAAGGACACAATTCCCGAACTACCCCTGGTAACTCGAAGATCAGTGCGAGCAAGAGTTCGCGACGCTCTTCCCGTACTTACCCCTCGAGTTCCGACAGTCCTAATCTCCTTCTACCGGACAACCCAAATAACAAACCTCCTCTGATACCATTTTGTCACGAACCAACCCGGGTCGACCCTGAACCGGTCACCCGAGCCGGTCCGCGGCAAGTCCCGAGGGGCGTTCCCGATCCCCCCGGGATGGCAACCAGTGCCGGGCAGGCAGCAGAGGGCGACGGTTCGTGCGGACAGGCAGCAGAGGGCGACGGTTCGTGCGGACAGGCAACAGAGGGCGACGGGAACAGGCGGAGGACGGGGGAGCTCGGAGGCCACGCACGCAGGAGAGCTCGGGCGTCGCAGCGGAGGGCAGGGGAGAAGCGGGGCGGTGCGGGCGGAGTGCCGCGATGGAGGCGCTGGCGCCGGAGGTCGGGACAGAGGTCGGTGCGGCGCCGGACGAAGGGGAGGCCGTGGACGCCGGACTTCAGCGGCTGGACGGGAGCAGGGGAGGGCGGCGTGCGGCGCTGCGTGCAGGAGCCGGAACGGGAGGGGCCGGAACGGCTTGGCTGTGCGACGGCAGGAGGGGGAGAAGGTGAGCGGAAGAGAGGGTGAGAGAAGAGGGAGGAGAGAAGAGGGAGGCGGCTACGGGAGGTTAGGGTTTAGGTTAAGGGGTTCTAAAAAATATATATATATATATAATATTAATAATGATATATAAATAATGAAAAGGGAAATAATAATAATACTAATAATATGATAAATTAATTAAATAACTAAAACCAAAACTTAATAATAATAATAAGACATTATATAAAAAAAAATAGTAAAACTTTATAATAATAATAATAATAAGTATAATTTTAATCGTCAAACCTTAATATATTAATAATAATACTAAAACATCATAATAATAATGATATAAAACCCTTATAATAAAAATAATTAAACTTTATAACATTAATGAAAATAATTATTAGAACTTATAATAATAATAGAATTTATAATAATAATTGTAAGTTAATTCTAATAATAATCATAACAATAAAGCAATTAAAGTAAATAAAAGTTAGTTAATTATAATAATAACGCAACTCAAATAATAATAATAATAAAAGGTCAATGTAAAAACTTTAATATTTAAAACGCCGGGTGGGCACGTCGTCCCCCGGGCCGAACGCACGACCATCGCCAGCGATGCGATGACCGCGCACCGGCGCGAAAACACCAATCACAATTAATCTTCGAAAAATTTAAATCGGGACCAAGAAAGAAGTAAAATAAAGATATCTGCGGTCGGGGTGTGACAGTTCTCCTACATAGAGACCTAGTTACATGGTATTCCATGAGACCGTTCTAATTCATATTATATCTTTTCTAGATGATTCTTTTCAAAACCTTCTCACATTGTGGTATTTTAAACATAAAAAGTATCAAAATATCTATCACCATGACCGAGTTTAAATTGAGAGGATGCAATATAATTAATGTGGGGAGAATGTAACATCCTTAAATTATAAAGCACACATATTAATTAATTAATTTTTATTAAACACAAATCCAAACAAATAAAGGTAATATAATATCCCATGGCTGTACTATATATTTCCTATTTTAAATTAATTCAACAAATGATATATCTTGTAATGAACGCTACACTGAGTTAGATTATGTTACACACAAGTAAAAACTTCTTTCATAGATTGTGTCACACACAAGTGTGACCTTCTTGGATTTCTTATGTTATAGGAAAGTGTGACGTTCCTCCACAACCTTTGATATATTCAATATAAACCTTCCTCAATAGATTGTGTTACACATAAGACCAAGTATCGCCAAATAACAATGTATTATTTAAATATTTTTATTTAATTTAATATGATATAAAATACCCATTAAATGAGTCTTTATGAATATTAATTACCCAAATATAAAATTTATGGGTTAAACCAATATAAAATGAATTCATTTGTTAACAATTAATGAGAAACAAAAATAATAACCAAATAGATATAAAAAGATATATTTTTATTTTTATGCTTTCAAAATAGTTTTACCTGAATAAACATAACTAATTAAAATTATTAAATGATATTAATGAAACATATATTTTATATATTTTATAAAATTTCTTTGAAATTTATCCATTAGGTTTGATATCTATATTATAAGAACAAACCATATTTCCCAAAAAAAACGGTATTTTCATAATGGCAATTTTACATCATTCTAATGCTGAATTTATTTAAAATCATAATTTTGACACATATATAAATTATATTAGATAAAATAAACATTATTATTTTATTATGAAGTTCAAAATTATCCAAGGGTGATTTTTTTATTTTTTTTTTAAAATTCACTTTTTGATAAATAGTGAAAAATACTACATTTTAGTTAAAAACTTCCTTTTAGTTTAAATAATTATAAATAAAAAATTATATTTTATTTTTCAAATAAAGTATAATTAGATCAATAATAAACCTATTAATATAAAGTAGTTTACTATAAAAAATTTCACATTGAAATTGAAAATAAAAACTCAACAATCTTTTGAATATTTTTCTACTAAAACCAGTCAAACCATTTGTATATAAGATTCTCATTAATTTTAATTTTTCTGATTCTTTTATTTTAATAAAAAAAATGACATAAAAAATTTAAATTGGGATTATATTTTGATTTTAATTTTATCTTTTTATTTTTTTACCAAAAGTATTTTAGAAAGTGATTAAAATTAATTATAGTGATTAAGGTGTAATTGGGAATAAAAATAGACTAAACAATATATTAAAGGTCCAAAATGACCTATACACTTGTCCAAAAACCCATTCTATGTCCATAATTCATCAATGAACCTTAAATTATTGATTTTTTTTGTTTTTTATGTATGAACAAGTGTACACCTAACTTGTTTAATAAATTTCCAAGTGAGTCCTTTTCCATCCCTATAAAAGACCACAACCTCTACCCATTTCTCACACCTCTCAAGACACATTTGACCATAGAAAATCTGTTCAATTAGTCTCCCGACATCTCTCCACTCATCTAGGAATTCATATATTGGGATGAAGGCAATCCGAGTAACATGTTGGTTCAATCCAAAATAAGATACCCAGTTAAAAGGTAATGTATTCTATCATGCTTTTTAATATTTTCCCATTCTCCAACCCGTAACACCTATTTATAATATTATTATATAAAAATTATTAAACTAAATACACTTGGAATATTTATGATATGTTTTTACATACACTTACACACTCTAACATCTAATGAATAATGAAGACATTATTTCTATGTATGGTGAACTACTGCCTCATGAAACGAGGATTGTTCATTTTTCAATTTTGGAAACTCATGGTTTGGAATTATGATAGACACTTTGTTTAAATAATTTATTATATATGATGTTTATAATTTCTTTATTCTTGTTTAATTTTTATTTATAACATACCATTATGCTTTCCATCAATTGCAAATATGATAATTTTATTTGAGGAAGTGTAGAATACCATCCCCTCTAGGTGATATAAATCATTCATTCCATACATGGAACATATAAAATATGATTTTAATAAAAAAAATTATAACATATATATTCTAATTCAATTTTCATATACAAATTTATCATTTATATTAAATTATTTTAATATAACAATGAAATAAATGTAATATTCAAGCGTACATGTGGTCTACCATCTCCAAGAACGATGAACATAATTTCTAATACAATAATATCATATACTACTATAGATAAATATATTCTAGATATATATTATATTTAAATCATGTTTTACATTTTTGATATGATAAAACCATGTTTTATTTAACAATAATGTCAAATAACATGTTAAAACATACTCTACAAACTTGGTAATTAAGTCCTGAAATATTTAAAATAATGAAAATTTATTATCAACAGAGTAATAAGATATTAAAAGTGGATCATATATAATATAATAAATATTTTTATGTCTCTCTTAATAGTTATTAATATGTTTAACCCCACTATACATGAGGATAAATACCACATAACATGAATAAGATTCAGGAAAGGGATTCTAATATCACTATTTTACACGTGTGAGATAAATGTCATGTACACCACATACATATTTTGTGTGGTGTATCTACTGATACATTTCATTACTATATCAATAATCCATTTATATTAATGGTATATTATTATTTCATTTAATATTATTCAGTCACCAGTTTTATGATTTAAAATGTTTCAATGTTGAATGGGACACATTGGAATGTTAAAAGATTATTTTAATCAACAAAAAACATTATTGATAATTCAATTGTATTTACTTTAAAGGAAATTATATAAAAATTATTCAATAAAACCTTTCATTTTATATCCTCTGGTTATTCATTACCATTTTAAGTATTGGTACCATTTTCCCACTCTATGAAACTCGATTGTTTGGAAAATTTATTTATAAAAACTGAAATTCATTTATTTCTTTAGTTGGAAAACTTGTTTTATTTTAAAACCCTTGTTTAATTAAGAAAATTCATTTTGTGTAAGTGATTTTGTAATGAAATTTTTACTCTTTTTTCTTTTAGCAATATTCTTAACAGATTATTCTTTTCAAATTCCGAACAAGGAATTTCTCTCTCCTTTTTACCATGAAAAGGAAATTTTTTTACCTTGTACGACTAGTATATATTAACCCATCATCATTCCTTCAATAAATCTTTTTTATTTTTTATTGACAATTTTTGAAGAATATATTTTTAAAATTTATTTTAAAATAATTATTTTTTTCAAAATAAAAGATTATTTTCTTCAAGAATATTTTTAATAGATATTTTTATAATGTTTCCATTCATCAATGATAATAACCCTTTATGTTACACTACTTGGGTTATGTTATATTGAATAAATATTTAATCTTCCTCTAGATGGTTAATCATTGATTTGTCCAAAGATATTATTCACATTCACTTCCTTGATTTCATTTATTAAACTTGACATATTAAATTTCCTATGATCATTCGACATTGAAATTCCCCTAAATATCCATATAAATTTTCTAGGATATTATTATTTCATTAACTGTATATTATTTCCCATATGATGTTTACTTTTCCTGTTATTTTATAATTAGGGTAAATGTTGTTAATTTTTTTTCTCTTAATTCATACAGGTATTTGATGAGGCACATTGTTAAATTAATTATTCAATATATGAGGAATGTTTTGGACTGGTATGACATTAGTGGGGAACAATTATAGATAGCCCCTTCATGCATCTGTAGTTTCATAGGATGGGTCATTTGGCTAGTCACCTAAAATTGGGTTTTACCCTGCATTTTGTAAACCGTATTCTGAAAGGAAATGACAGTGATTGTACCATGTACATGGGAAACATGGTGTCCAATAATAAACCTTTTATATAATTGATATTCAGTTATTATTATTCTATGAGATAATGTGTCAATATACCAATAGGTTCATTTCATTTTTAGGCTTTATTTATTATTTATACATGATATTTTGCATCGACATATCTATGGATACATTTCAACCTCAGTTTATTTACATAAAATTAATGAGTATTCATTTTTAAGCATTCTATATTAATATTTCATTATCTAGTTATTTGAATGGAATGTGTTATTTGTCATTTACCCGTTCGTGCATGTTTATTTTCATTTATTCATTATTTAATTTTCTTTACATTCCCTTACAAAGTATTTGACCACCCTAATTATGTTTCCTCCCATCGGTACCCAAGAAGCATATAGTTAAATATATGAATTGATTTACTTAATGGATTAGATTTACCCTTATTTTTATTTGGTTAGAATAAAAAGCATTATATTGTAATTAGTGTATTCATTTGTAATAAAAAAAATAATTTATGTATCTGGTTTACCAAGACTACTAAATTTATTGATCCTGTTTTGTTTGATTCCTTGTAATCATGAAAATTTAATTTGAAAAAGAAACTGGCTTCAAGATATCTACTACTGGGTTACTACAATAAAATCACCATATTATTTTATCTCTTAACCCTAACATGATAACATACCAAAAAGTAATATAGAAAAATTAAAATATCTCTCTTCATGTCTCTCCACTAGAAATACTCTTTAAAACCTATAAAAATATTTTCACTCCAATGATTAATAGATAATAAAGAACTATGGTATTTATCTAATTGATCAGTCTTCAAACAATATATGAATGGTACCCATACACAGGTCCTGAAACGTATCATTACAACATGATCAATGATAAACCGAAGAACATTTCCCTCCATTTTTAGTACCCCATCATCCATTTCCACCTCTTTAATCATTAATGGTTAAATAATTGAACACTCATTTGATAAATATTACATTTCTCTCCTAAAAAATAGTATTTATAGATCCATACATTAGAGATATATAAATATTGGATCTTTTCTGATCCCCATTATAGATAATCTGGGCAGATCATTTAAAATTATTGAATTCATTACCTTATTTTAATTCCCTTGGTGTTAATGTATTGAAACATTATAATATTTAATAGACTCAAAAAATTACTAATGAAATTTCAACTCATTTAGTGAGAATATAAAGATTAATTTTTTTATTAGTATATTTGTCATGTTTTTTCTCTATAAAGTTAAAATATCCATATCATTAATATAGAAATTACCATAGTTCACTCTATATAAAAAATAAGGTATTATTTCTTATGAAGATTCAATTATTTTTATTAAAATCTTATAAACATGATATTATGCATAGTAAAATATCTTAATACCTTTCTGGATCAATCAATACTGATTAAAAACCCTTTCCACAAAAATATAGTGTAAGGACCATTCACTAACCAGCCTTCTCTATAGATCCTTTAAATTCACCACACACTAATCCATAAAAATTCACTTGACTCTATTTTGAGATAACATTGCGAGTGGATTAGAAAACTAGGAATGTGTTTCCTAAAATAATCTATAATATCCCTCCAAACCAAGAAAACTATAGATCTCAGTCGTTTTTGTTGTTATGAGATAATATTAGATAACATCTTTCTTTTAAGGATCCACCATAATACCATTGCATGATATTATTTGTCACGGGAAAGAATCATTCTTATGCCAAAACTCACACATGGTAAAATTTTCATATATAATTTCTTTAAATAGGTTCCTTATAAAAATCCCCAAACGATCTTCATGTTATTCTATACACATTGAGTATATAATGAAATTTTCTATAAATATGACAAAAAAATGAACAATGTGATCATTAAGACTATATTTATTAAATCAATCAATAATGCATGGATATTTGTTAGACCTACTGTAATCACATTAAATTTAGTGTTTTTATTCCTTATAAATAAGTATATATTGGGTATGTATTCAACTTTTACCATTAATTGATAGTACCTATATCGAAGATCATTCCTTTAATAGTACTGTGCTCCTTTTAATTGATCAAAAAATTGATAATGGCTAGTGGAAACTTTTTCTTGATAGATATAATTTTATGTTCTGGATAATAAATTCCAAGATAAATAAAACCATGTTTCAATATTAAAAAGAAAACAGGTTATTCCTATAATTAATCCCTGTGGAATACAAATCACTTAGCAGTATTCTCTGAGAGTTACTTTTTCAAATATTTCAACTCAATCATTGGAAGTTTATATGGATTCATCATAATAGGTGCTTCAACAGATATACATTATATAGTGAAATCAAATTCAAACCCCCAAGGAACATTAGAAAATTACTCTATAAAGACATAAAAAATATCCCAAACAATATAAATGCCTTCAATACTAAGTGAATCTCCTACCATATGGGAAAAACGCATTCATGGATACGAATTTAACCCTATACGGATGAATTAATTTCCATTGGAAGTTGGCACTAGTCCTCACAATGTTAAATGAGAATCTTTTCTTCTCGAAATTTAATGGTGACATTCCCTCCTTGGATATACATATAGGATTCATATAAATAAATCTAATCTATGCACAAAATCATATAAAATTAAACTAAAGGGATAATCAAAATATTTTCCAGAAGAACTCTCCCAAAAACATTAATCAAGTAGAAAATTTTGAAAAAAGATGAAACTATCAAACCCTTAGGTGTTTTCACTCAAATATAAATATATAATAATTGATCTAGTTGTTCAATACCCTTTAAAATTGTCATATATATATTACAATTGATAGATATGAGATCATATAATACATTAGTTGTTACAAATTAGATGATAAACATACATTTCACCACACCATTCACATATCCCACATTAGTTTTCATGATATCAATAAAATTATATGTTTAAATGCTATTAGGATGTTGTTGATTCTAATAATTTTATACAATTTGATTTGGGAACTGGTTGGAATAGATCCTATACTTCTTGTATTTGAAGCATTGGATCACGAGTGTTGTATTTGTTAGAATATTCTTCTCTTTTATTGAATTAAATATCCCATTATTCACATATCAATATTCAAGGTATTAATGACCTAGATTTAAACATTTAAATAAAATCCTAGTTTCATTAAATATATTACATTCACGTTTCATCAAACATTTCTAACATGAAGATGTATAAAATTTCATTCCATCGTGAAAATTATTCAGGTTATCATGAGACTCAGTCATCTCTTTACATATCAAAGACATGGTAATGGTGGTAATCTATCATTTTATTATACCTCAAGTGCACAATAAATGATTTATTCATAGAAAATAAATCATCTTGTAACCAATGACCATTATTGATATAGTCAACTCCACCAACAAATTGATGATTTTTCTTCTCTAATGATGATTAAACCCAACTGTACATTGAAATATTTTTTAAATTAGATTCATTGGAACTGATCGAACCATCATCCTTGTGATTAATCTCATTGAATTAGAGACATAATCTTATATATAATAAGAGGGATTTAATTACTAAAAAACATACTTATAAACTCATCCCATTCAATGGAGTAAATTTCTTTCTCTTGACCCATAATCTTAATAATATTCCACGAATGATCTGTTTCACCTTCCAAACTATAAATAGCTATAAGAAAATTTTCATGTAATGAACACTAGAGAAAAAAATATATTTTAAATGGAAATAATCCATATATCTTCAACAAATCATTTCCTATATTTTATTTAAGAATAGATGTGTCGATCTTATAGGAAAAAATATTAGAACAACCCCTGGACTATGGAGGTCTTGAATAATGAAGACCGAATGCATCCCCTCACACAAAATCTACACCATCGAGAGGTAAGGAACCTAGGAAAAAATTACAATTAACCCTACATATTTTATAATCCATGAAGGAATGGAAATATGATACTATATTTATCACATACCAGGTTTTTCGAAATTCTAAATGGCTGTAAATAAGGCTAGATTCTTTCAAATTAGCTAAGAGATTGACTAGAGGATGGTACATACAACTTCTAGATACTGATTATTTAGGTTGGAGTTCATTTCAATCAATTTAGAGTCAATACCTCTATGGATTCTAAAAAAATTCTAATATGAATAACAATAATTCATCGAGAATAGAGTCACTGCTTCCCAAGAAAGGTGATAAATCTATGATAGCTAATCATTTTGGATCCCATATGATGTCATTACCCACCATTACAACTATACTACATTCTACGTATAAATTGAGATTCAATCTTTATATGGGAGGATATAAGTAGTTCAATCATCCTGGTGGGACACTATATGAAGTAGGGGGTGTGTTTCTCGACACCAACAACACCATATGGGATAGAGAATCCTCACAGTCCATGAGGATATGGGCTTGATAAATTATTCATCTCTTGGTTCTGAAGGTAAGTGATATCCTTGTGAATAATATCCCTTCATGTAAGTCCTTATTTATTACCTTGTAGATAAACTGTAACCCCTATAAGAGTATCATAACTCTTACTTTCCCATCAATTTCTTTGTTCAATCCCTATGAAAAATATTTAAGATAGTGATTCTCGGTGGATCATAGTTATAATGAAAAGTAAAATAACCAATGGAGTCCCACACTGCATTATTGCTTTATATATTTGTAATTAAATTTAATATCAGGACCATATATTGTGTGAACATAAAAAATATAGTAAACAATTTCTTTTTTCAAGGATAAATACCAAGACAATCATCACAATTGATTTGGACTAATCACATGTTTCCCATTACATACATGGAGGAAAGTGTTTCCCATATGATATTTTCTCCATAGTATATCAACCACATTAAAATTTTTCACATTTTTATGCCATGGTATTTAAAGAATAGACCAATTCATTGGAAGGATATATGAGTCCCAAAAAAACTCATAATTAAAAACATAAAAATTTGTTCTAAAATATCATAAAAAATTGACCATTTATCAAATAATAATTTTTTAAATAAAAAAGGTTTTATAAAATTTTAAAAAAATTTACCCTATCATATCTTAGAAAAGATAAATGGGTTTCATAAAATTTCATATATATAAATATTTACCATTTAGAGACAACATATGTATTGTATCATTCATTCTATTCCCCAGTAAATGATAAGTAACAAAAAATATGTCATCATAGATAGAAAATGATTTTGAAATATCAATCGAATGATTTCATTTAGAAAATATCATTTCCAAATTGAAAACCAATTTTTAAAATAAAAATATCTAATATATTTTGTAAATCATTTTCTTTGAAAATAATCATTAAAACTTATAAAGGATTCATTAAAAATCCTTTTAGGAAGTTTTTTATGATTGTATCCTATGAACATTGGAAAATTTTTATTTAAAATATAATGAATAAACTAATACATTATTTAAAAATAGATTTTGAAATATAAAAATAAATATTTAATACATTGGGTGGTCATGATGGGGGGAAATGTTGTACATGTAAAAAAAATAACTTTTTTAAAATTTTCATTAAAATCTAAATTTGTATTACTTTGAAAACAACATAATGATACCTTTTTAAAAATAATTTATGAATTAAAACATGGGTAATAATTTATTTAATAAAAACATTTTAAAATTTAAAAGTACTTGAAATTAATTTTTAGAAAATATTGGTATTGATGCAAGATATAGTTGTGAAGAAAGAGAAAAATGAAGAGGAATTTTTATTTAAAACATTATTTTATACTATTGAGTATTTAAATGATGGAAAATGAATGGAAACGTATATAATGATAACATAACCATAGGATATAAATATTCATTAGTTTCTTGAGATATATATAATAATATTTCCTCATTGGAATCATAGGCCAAAACAATCTTAATAAACAACGAGATAATATCATAAAACCATTACCACTATAGTAAGATTGAATCATAATCCCCATAAAAATTTATATAAGATAATGATTTTAATATAATTATAATAAATAAATTCATGAAAATATATTTCAATGTGGATGTATTTAAGAATATTAAAAAAATATAGTTCTATAACATAAAATAAGTCTCAGAGAAGAAAAATTGAGACCAAATCCCTTTTATTATGTTCCTCATGAATCAAAATCACTATAGCCACATATATAATAAATATAAATTTATTATAAATATATTAAATTACCATAATCATTTTTATCATATAATATGTGATGTATTTATATAATTTTATTAACCCTTTTATATTAATTACTTTTTAGAATTAAATTTTGGGTAATAACTGCTTCGTTTTTTTCATCTATTTTTGTATTTTATTTTTCGTGTGTTTAAATTTATCATTTTTCTAACATTTCCATAATCTTATAAATGATATATATATCACATATATTCATTATATATTTATTTATAGAAATCCATAAATGTTATAGTTAGAAAATGAATTACACCATTCACATAGAATATTGGTTGTACGCAATCATGAACTATGATTCCCTTTTCTAAATAGATAGAATGAAATGAAGGTAAAAAATAATAATTTCCCCATAATATGTATTATTTAGTATATATAATATATATTCATTACATTTATCCAATATTACCTTCAATGTAAAATGTACTTAAAAAATTAATCACATCACTTTGTGTGGTGGTTGTCCACAGTGCACACAATCAATGTTATTGCATCCCCGATGGAACAGAATATAAAATGGTATATGTGATAATATATTTTCATAATTATATTTATATTATAAATATTATATATATATATATATATTATTCATAATCATACCCATATATGAGTTTTTTTATGGAAAATGTGCCACATTAGATCATGAGGCGGTAGTCTACCATACAAATGACTGATGTTATCATTTTATATTTGAGGGAAGAGAATATAGTATTGGGTCATTTCTATGACATATTTTAGTCTCATATTTTTTATTATTAATTGGATTGTATTTTATCAAGGTTTAATAATATCTTATGGATGTGGGGGAATAAATAAAATAAGAACAATTATTTAAGAACCTTGCCTCTTCTTCAGGTAACCTCCTAAGGTTTTCTCTGAAAGAATTCATAAGATCGATTTATGAATAAAATAAGGAATCAATGATGAGATGATTGAATTAAGGATCTTATTTTGGTAGTAATTTTCTAATGGAAATGAGTTCATTTTGTGAAGAGGAGTGTAGAGGGGTGGCCTTTAATATGTGGGAGATAGGACAAACATAAATTTTTTTAAAAGGGAAAGGAATAACCTTGTTTGTATCATGCAAAAAGGCTATAAAATAAACTATTATCCAACCTATATTAGATAATTTAAAATATGTCCAGTAAATGGGTGTTGGAAAATTTTATATTTTATTTTACACCAAATTTTTTTAATTAAACACAGGGTGAGCCCATGTTCACCATTAAATGTGATAATTACATTTCACATTTTTACTATTAATAATGGTAAAAAAAATACACTGAACATATTATAAAATATATTTTCTTCTAATTCAAAATATGTGATCTATTTTTTCAAATTCAATTTATATAATTGGATGATTTTAATTTAATATTTAACCCATTGACGTGATAAAAAAGTTATTTTCCATGTAAAATATTTTAAAATTCATAGTATGTTTTAATTTCTTAATTTTATACAGAATAGTTTTAAATCAATAAAAGTGGATTAATAAATATATATTTTAGATATTTTTACTTTTAAAATCAATTTAAATGATTATTTAATATTTTAAATGATAGAAATGAAAATATTATTTTTAATAAGAACTAGTTCTTTTCAGAATTCACTGAACAAATTGTATTTTCATAAAAATATATAAAATTTAGTCCAATATATTTAATAATTGAAATTTTGTTTTTCAAATAAATTTTTTAGAATCAATAAAAAATAAATATATTAATTCATCACAAAATGCAATAGAATTTTTAAAAAAATAGTATTTTGAAAACTTATAATTACTTTTCATAAAAATTATGTATCTGTTAATAGTTATATATTAATTACACAAAACCATTATAAATAATTTTTAATTTTTAATTTTTACTCTTTATACCTCAATGGTTAATTTCTAGGTTATAAAAGTTACATTAAAATAATACTATTAGAAATTTATTATGGTTTGTTAAACCTCGATGTCTCATATAATTCATGCTAAACTCAGTGTCACGTGTAACACGAGTTGTAAATGAAATGTTACATATTATTAAACTTCAAACCATGAAATATTATGGTGTTAAATATTCAATTTCCCTTTCTTTGAAATGTAAAATTATTTCCAATTTTTTTAAGGCGCTTGATTCCGAGGCCCAGTGTGCCCGGAATCAATTTCTGAAGTTCTTTTCGGGTACGTTCAGTAAACGTATGAGTGGGTTTTTATAACTTTTGAACCAGTTCTCAAAATTGAAATCTGAGGGCACCATTGAACTCACAGTGCAGGTATTCACTTAAGAAGACTTTCACCTCGACGGCAGATGGTTGAGAATAAAAGTTATTTTTTGGATTTTTATAAAAAAACTAATAAAATAAAGTCGGCAACAACTTTATTTTATTTGAGCCACCTTTTGGTGTTTGGAGGTTAAAACCACCAAGAGGAGGTTAGAGGTGGGGGGACATTAAACCTTAACCTCCCATTAGAGGTTATGGTGGTGGAACCCACCCGAACATAACCTCCCTTGGGAGGATAATTTTGGTGGGAACCACCCAGGATTGTAACCCCTTGGAACCGCCCATTTAAGGTGGAGAAACTCTTAAACTCCCCTTATCTAATTTATTTCAGCCCTCTTCACTTTATGGTTCCACCACCCTTGGAGCCTCTGCACCTTTATGGAGCCAACTCCCTTTTACTTAATTGTGCCAATTGTCTACATTAATTAAGGGGATCCTACAAAATTAATGCATCCAATTCGAATATTGTTCCATAAAAATTAATAGGATATTTCAATAAATTATTTTGTTGGCATATTATTTTTGGTGGAACTTGAGAAGATAAAATTGGGAGAAAATATAACAACAAAGAATGAAGAATGCTCCACTAACGAATAATGCCAAGGACCTTCTTCGACTTCCTCCCTAGGATCCTACTGACATGGAGTGTCTTCCACGACCGACGCTGCTCGGGGTTGGGAGTGCGTGACAAATGCGGAGAACGACAAACTTCATCGTCTTTTTCTGCAACACCGTCAATGAATGATGAACGTCGATCGATGAATCAACGGAAGGGGGTTTATTTTTGTAATAATCCTTTTCTTATTCTCACCTTTGGTTGAATGCAAATGTTGCAGAGATTGAAAATAAACATTTAAAGATTATCTTCTTTCTAAAAATATTGATGAACCACATGCTACCACCCTAAACGCGGAGGGAGCGGGCCAAACCAACATGGCCCGACCCCCCTCCACTGTGCCTGTTTTTGGTGACATTCAACGAGGCGATGAAGGTGGAAATGAGAAAGGTCGTGCTACCCACTTCCTCAATGAACAGTGCCACCCCCGTGGTGCCCCGCACGCCTCGGCCGAACCCGCGGCCTGCCTGACCCTGCCAGCGCACTGTCCAGTGGGCTTCCCGGCGCCACAGTGTGTTGCCCGTGCCCCCAGATGTTGCCCCACGTGCAACCTGGCACCACAGCGCACTGCCTGTGCCCACGCGTGCTTCCTGACAACCCCGCGCACTGCACACGCGTTGCCCGCGCGGCCTACCCGGTGAACCCGCGGCCTGCCTATGACTTGTGCGGCCTGCCACTGACCTCCCGTTCCGAGTCTCCCAAGCTTCACCCCAAGCGACGCTGGCCGAACCGGCCCCGGACTTCGTGCCGAGTCGCCTACATGGCGACCTCTGGGCCGAACCGCCCCTGCAGTCCGTTGGGCCAGGCCCAGCAAATCAGGACGAACATAATGGGCTGACCTTCCCAATGGATGGGGTCAGACCTAGCGGGTCTGACCGGGTCGGCCCGGACTAGGTTGGTTCGAGTCAGTTTGACCGGGTCGAACCGGGCCCAGGCCCATTACTGACCCATTGCCTTTTTGGTCCATATTTGTGGCATCGAATGTCTGTTTGACGAACCGTCAGCGGTGCCTATATTATTGAAACGAAGCTATACCTAAGAGAATGCCCCACTAGAGTTTGGGTTATATTTGATTTATGGTCTGGTTGGATCGTACACGAATCCAACCGGGCCCCCAGGACTAAAAGGATAATAACTATTTGACCGGGCGTCCGATTGACGTGTTGTCTGTTGCGTTGAGACCCCTATGACAATGCGGACCTTTGAGATACTTCTAAGTGGTACTTCTTGATAGTTAGAGTATCGCCCAGTAGCTCATGGAGCAGATCCTTCTGTTGATGAGCAGACAGAGTGCAGAGACCTAGTAGCTAGCAAACCTGACGACTCCTTGACCGATTCGACTCTGAGTGATTCCACTAGCCCATTGGGGAGCACCTGGTAGTTGGTAGCAGACCCATAGTGGGGGAGCGCTTGGTAGTTGGCAGTAGACCTATGGTACTCGATAGGAGGAGTACCTCTACAGACTATTAGGGGGGAGTGACTGGTAGTAGGCGGTAGACCCACAGCGTAGGAGTACCTGGTAGTTGGCGGTAGACCCGTGGTACTCGACGTGAGGAGTACATCAGCAGTCCAAGGATAGTGAGAAGTGCCCCGGTGTCGCGACATGCCCATTGTACTCGACAGAGGGGGAGTTCTCCAGCAGTTGTGGTTTAGATAATGAATATATTTTTTTGGAGCTAAGTCAATGACTTTTTTGTTTTCCTCATGATTGAGATGGGTTACGAGATAACTTAGGTATATGTATGGGAATATACCTAAGTAATGGTTATCCGTTGATTTACTACTTTGTGATTTATCCTTGTTGGATTTTGTGATACCTTGAGGGTCTCGGGGTCCCTACTGAGTATCATTATACTCACCCCTGCACAGGCTATGCCCGCACCTGGTTGTGTTGGTTGCAGACGATGGCAGGGCTAACTGAGGCAGAGAGTAGCAGGACTGGATGGTACCCGGAGGTGAACCACTCGGTGTGATGGTACACAGAGCAGACAGAATGACATGGAGTAATGAGGAGACCATCTATACCTAACCTTCAGGTAGGAACCCAGAATGATGACCTAGTAGCTGCTTTACTTTTCTTTAGTTGTACTTGCTTTCAGTTGTACTTTCATTCAGTTGTACTTGTACATTCCTGTTGGGCTTGTATATCTGGCCCCTTTTTTCTTTCCATAATTTCTTTGTATACAGTTTTACTTAGATTTTTATCTTCCAGTTGTGTACTCTGATGTGTTTGTTTATAGTTATAAAAGGAAATTCCTTCCCAGTTTAGGGATTTATGCCTTTGGTGTTAGTCGTCAGACCTTGGCCTATGGAAGGTGGGCTTGGTGTAGTCACGATACGGGCCCCGGGGTACAGGTCATGACAAATTAGTATCAGAGGAGTTGGTTCTACCATAGAACTTAGAACTCTGATCTTTATTTTCTATGAAGCAATAGTGTTAATGGTACTAAGTGTGGTTTTTCAGTTCAGGGAGTCTAATTTTGGTGCGGGTGGCCGACGTATCCATACACCAGGACCCTGACTTCTGATTTCCAACTATGTGCACGAAAATACTGATTACGTGCATTTTTCAAAAGTTATCTTTAAGTCATTTCAACCAGGTCATCTCACCAGGTATAGTATTTTTACCGTGTCGCATCTGTTTCTTTCAGGATGCCTCCCCAAGGATGAACGGTTAGAGCCCCGAGATTCGTACATACTAATAGCCCACCGAGTGACGAGGCCTCAGTGCAGGGCTCTTTACCAGCAAAGGCACTTACAGTACTAATTCTCATTGGGACACTGATTCCACCAGCCCCAGTAGCAGACGATGCACACTGCTTGAGAATGTTGCACAAGTTCTAGTGCCAGAGGCCACCCAGGTTCATGGGAGAGATGGACCCACATGCGGATGAGGATTGGCTGGGGTCTGTAGTGAGAGTCTTCATGCTAGTAGGGACACCAGTAGACTTCATGGTGATCCTTGCTGCTAGCCTCCTTCAAGAATAAGTAGGCAGATGGTGGAGCCTGATGCTCCAAATTCATGATGAGGTGACGCTGATTTGGGAAGACTTCGAGAGCCTGTTCTGGGCGGAGTTTGTACCAGACACCCTTCGAGCAGTGCAGATACAGGAGCTTATACATTTACAATAGGGTAGCATGACAGTAGCATAGTACTCAGCGAGGTGCACCGACATCTCTCACTGCTCTACGGATATGGTACGAGACCCATTCTTCAGGGCCCTGACCTTTGAGAAGGGACTCAGGAGAGAGATCAGAGCTCTGATGATCTCATTTAGCATCCCGGCGCAGACAGTGGTGCTAGAGAGAGCCCTAATGGTGAAGAGTTTCCTTACTAAGCAGTCTCCAGTGGCGAGACCCACTACGAGCCAAAATGCAGCGGAGTCTTCTGCAGCTGGCAGTAGACAGATGTCGCAGTGGTCCTAGTGGACAAGACCTACAGTTGGATGCCTACACAACTTAGAATCGGTCGTGCGGGGCAGCCAGAGTAGAGACAGAGCCAGACATGCCAGGAGCGAACTGTGTTACTCATGTAGCGGGCATGGTCACATGGCTCATGACTGTCCGACCCGCCATTCTAATTATCAGCAGACAGTTGAGGGACCTACCAGGCAGAGGAAGAGGTTAGAATGAGGACTTCCGCAAGGAGGAGGTAGACGTGGAAGAGGAGATGGACGTGCAGCTGGCAGTGGTTGACGTTACGAGGTGTTACCACCACCACCACCAGGAGGTCCACCTCGACCGCAAGGAGCAAGTAGACAGGGGAGAGCTTAGCTCGAGGCAGCTGAGGTTTACGATTACGGTGATCCAGAGATGATCTGAGGTACTATCTGTGTCTATTCCACCGTAGTTGTAGTTCTTATAGACACATGTTCTAGTCAGTCTTTTATTGCCACATCCCTCTTTCGGAGCTTGGAGATCCCGAAGGAGCCTTTAGTTCGATCCATATGGCTATAGACTCCTACATGAGCTGATTCGAAGATTATGCACCGGTTCCAGTGGTGTGATCTTACTCTAAGAGGTGAGAGATTCAGCTGGGATCTCCTAGTAGCAGCACCGAGACCTTACGATGTCATCTTGGGTATGGACTGGTTATCTACAGTTCATGCTCAGATCAACTGTATTAAGAGAAAAGTGTGGCTTTTCTACACTGATGGGACCAGGTTTACCTTCACCAGTGAGAAGGGAACCTTTGTAGCAGAGGACGGACTTACTCGGAGGAGGGTGCATCTGATCACTCATCAGTTAGCTTGCCTTACCCTCGTTGCAGTTGAGGTGGGGAGTCCGACTTATCCTGTAGTGGTGGACCAGTACGCGGAAGTTTTCCCGGATGATATTCTAGGTATACCTCCTCACATAGAGGTGTAATTCTACATTGACATGTACCCCAAGATGGCAAGAATATCTACTCCAGCATAGCAAATGGCTCCCACTGAACTTCGTGAGCTGCGGGTACAGGTGGAGGACTTGCAAGGGAAGGGATTCATCCGGCCTAGTGTTTCTCCTTGGGAAGCCCTGATTCGTGTCACCTAGAAGGCGTATGGGAGCATGAGGATTTGTGTCGACTACCTTCACCGAAACCAGGTGACTGTGGATAACAAGTACCCACTCTTGAGGATTGACGACCTCTTTGATCATCTGAAGAGAGCACGATGGTTCTCAAAGATACACCTCAGATGAGGCTATCACCAGCTTAGAGTTCAAGATGAGGATGTGCAGAAGAAGGCCTTCAGGTGTCGTTACGGACACTATGATTTCTTGGTTATGCCTTTCGGTGTAACCAATTCTCTAGCAGTTTTCATGGGACTCATGAATAGGATCTTCCAGCCATACCTTGATCACTTCATCATAGTCTTCATCGACGAAATTCTGATCTACTCAACTACTGAGGAGGATCATGCCTACCATTTAAAGGTAGTACTGAACACACTCCGAAATCACCAGCTTGATGGTATGCTCTCGAAGTGCCAGTTTTAGATTCGAGAGGTTCACTTCTTGGGACATGTCATATTAGAGGATGGATTTGCAGTGGATCCAGCAAAGATTGAGGCGGTACTTGCTTGGGAGCCACCCAGGAGTGTGATGGAGGTTCTAAGTTTCTTGGGTTTGGCTGGATACTATCGAAGGTTCGTACCAGACTTCCCTAGAGTTGCAACACCACTATCAGCCTTAACAAAGAAGGGAAACCCTTTGTGTGGTCGGAGAGAATCCAACAGATCTTTCAAGAGATGAGACAGAGGCTAACTAGTGCCCCCCATCTTGAGGCTTCTAGAGGAAGGTGTAGGGTACATAGTCTAATGTGAATCAATAGGGAATGGACTTGGGTGTGTCATGGTGCAGGAGAAAGCAGTGATTTCTTATGTTTTTTGGTAGCTAGGACATCATGAGAAAAACTATGCTACCCATGACCTGGAGTTAGCAGCAGTGGTCTTATCCTTGAAGATGTGGCGGCACTATCTATTGGGAGAGCATTTTACCGTGTACTCTGATCACAAGAGTATCAGGTATATCTTCTCTTATAAGGACTTGAACCTGAGACAGCGATGTTGTCTTGAGTTCCTCCAGGACTCTGACTTCAACATAGTCTATACTCTTGGTAAGGGGAACGTTGTTGCAGATGCACTTAGCAGAAGTTCTGGTATACAGCTACTAGGAGAGGCGACAGAGAAACTTGCTGCTTTATAGATATCCTTTGTGGATAGAGATGGAGCAACATTTCTTCAGTCTCTTACGGTTACTCCCCCACTTCGTTAGCGATTCAGGGAGGCACAACATGGGAACGCTGACTGTGAGACACGATATGCTTAGATATCCATAGGGTAGGAATCTGATTGATTTTCTAAAGGTGGGGAGCATGTCATCTTTTTCATAGGACATACCATGGTATGAGTGGAACTTCAGGAGGAACTGTTGAGGGACTTCAACACATCCCCTCTAGCGGTACATCTAGGAGTGGTGAAGATGTACCAGGACCTTCGACGACAGCACTGGTGGACAGGTATAAAGAAGGCAGTAGCGGAGTTTGTCTCTCAATGACTCACTTGTCAGCAAGTGAAGGTGGAGAACTAGGTACCAGCAGGCTTGGTACAACATTTAGAGGTCCTAGAGTGGAAGTGGGATGGGATATCCATAGACTTTGTGATGGGTCTTCCACATACATCCAAGGGTTAGGATTCAATTTGGGTGATTGTCAACTGACTCACCATGTTGGCCCACTTCCTACCAATCAGAGAGCAGGGTTCAGTAGAGAGCTTGGGACACCTCTATGTGTAGGAGATTGTGCGACTACATGGAGTACCTTATTGTATTGTCTCCGACCGTGACACATGGTTTACTTCAAAGATATGGAAGGGGTTTTAGTAAGATTTCGGGACACAGTTATGTCTGAGCACTGCCTTCCATCCTCAGACAGATGGTCAGACTGAGCGGACCATTCAGACCCTCAAGGACATGCTACGAGTCTATCTCCTCGACTTCGGTCATAGCTGAGAGGATCACTTGCCTTTGGTGGAGTTTGCGTATAATAACAGCTATCACTCCACCATCGGAATGGAACCTTTTGAGGTGTTTTAAGGGAGACCTTTCATATCACCCTTGTGTTGGACTAACCTTGGGGAGTCAGCACTAGTGGAACCAGAGATGGTACGAGTAACTACGGAGAAGGTTCAGATCATCCAGGAGTGCAGGAAGACTGCACAGAGAAGACATAAGTCGCATGCTGACAGGAGAGTTTGAGGGTGGCGACCACGTCTTTCTAAGTGTCTCACCTCGAAGATGTCTACAGAGATTTGGCCAAGGCTGCAAGTAATATCTGAGATTCATCATACCATTCCAGGTCCTCAGTAGAGTAGGAGAGGTGAATTACCACTTTTCTCTTCCACCTCAGTTGCACCGGGTGCATGACGTCTTCCACGTATCTCACCTGAGGGGATACGTGTATGACCCTCCCCACGTCATCGACCATGGATAGTTGGAAGTCGACGATGGGGTGACTTTTATGGAGGTTCTAGTAGAGATTGAGGATCCATATGAGCAGATCCTACATGGATGGTTGATACCACTGGTGTACATTCGCTGGCAGCACGAGAACCTCCAGGAGAGCACATGGGAGCGGGAGGCTCAGATGCGTGCTCAGTACCCCCATTTGTTCCCATAGTTTGAGTTGTATCTTATGGGGACATAAATCCCTGAGGTGGGGAGAATGTAAAGACATAGAAATTCCGTGGAATTTTTTTTAAATACAGGGGATTTTTACGAGTCCGTGAATTTTGATGGAGCTTGATTCTAAGGCCCGATGTGCCCGGAATCAATTTTTGATGTTTTGTTTTGGTATATTCAGTAAATGTACTAATGGGTTTTTATAACTCTTGAACCAGTGCTTAGAAATTAAATCTAAGGGCACCAATGAACACGCAGTGCTGGTATTCACTTAATAAGACTTTCACCTCGACGGAGGACGGTCGAGAATAAAAGTTAGTTTTTGGCGTTTTATAAAAAAAATAAAAAAATAAAGTGTGCAATAACTTTATTTTATTTGAACCACCTTTTGGTGCATGGAGGTTAAAACATCCAAGAGAAGGTTGGAGTTGGGGGGCCACCACACCTTAACCTCCCATGAGAGGTTATGGTGGTGGGGCCCACCCAAACATAACCTCTTTTGGGAGGATAATTTTGGTGGGAATCACCCGGGCTTGTAACCCCTTGGAACCCCCCATTTATAGTGAAGAAAATCCTCAACTCCCCTTATTGAATTTATGCCAACCCTCTTCATTTAATGGTTCCACCACCCTTGGTGCCTCTTCACCTTTATGAAGCCAACTCCCCTTTAATTAATTGTTCCAATTCTCCACATTAATTAAGAGGAGCCTACCAAATTAATGATTCCAATTCAAATATTGTGCCAAGAAAATTAATAGGATATTTCCATCTATTATTCTGTTGGAATATTAATTTTGGTGGAACTTGAGAAGAGTAACATGGGAGAAAATCTCCCAATGAAGAAAGAAGAACGCTCCACTGACAAAGAATGCCAAATACCTTCTTCGACTTCCACCCTCAGATCCTACCGAAGTGGAGTGTCTTCCATGGCCGATGCAGCTTGGGGTTGGGAGTGCATGACGAACGCGGAAAACGAAAAACTTTATCATCTTCTTTCCGCAAAACAATCAATGAATGATGAATGTTGATTGAAGAATCAATGGTAGGGGGTTGATTTGTGTAATAATCCTTTTCTTATTCTCACCTTTGGTTGAATGGAAATGTTGCGGAGATTGAAAAGAAACATTTAAAGATTATCTTCTTTCTTAAAATCATGTTGAACCGCATGCTACCACCCTAAACGTGGAGTGAGGGGGCCAAAGCAATATGGCCCGACCCCCCTCCGTTGTGCTTGTTTTTGGTGATCTTCGACAAGGCGACGAAGGCGGAAACTACGAAGGTCGCGCTACCCGTGTCCTCCGTGAACAGTGTTGCCCCCGCGGTGCCCCGCGCGCCCCGGCCGAACCCGCGGCCTACCCTGGGGACTACCCGGCCCCACCGGCGCGCTGCCCCGCACACTGCCCGGCGCCCCCGTGCACTGCTTGTGCCCCCACGGGCCACCCGACAACCCCGCACGCTGGCTGCGAGACCCCACGGCCTACCCGGACACTGTCGTGCCCTGCCGCGTCACCCCGCGACTTGCCCGTGACCTGCGCGACCTGCCTTTAACCTCTCAATATGAGTCACCCGAGCCGCGCCCCTTGTGGCATTGGCTGAAACGGCCCCAGTCTTTGGCCCGAGTCGCCTACGTGGCGACCTCTAGGCCGAACCGCCCTCGTAGTCCACTTGGTCGTGCCCAGGGGATAGGGCCGAACATAACGGGCTGACCCACCCAAAGAACTAGGTCAAACCCAGTGGTTCTGACCGGGTCATCCTAGACTGTGTTAGGTCAAGTCGGTCTGACTGGGTCGAACCGGGCCCCTGCCCATTTCTGACCCATTTCCTTTTGGGCCATATCGTTGGCACCAGACGTCCGTTTGGAGAACCATCAGTGACACTAGTATTCTTGGAATGAATCCATCGCTTAGAGAATACCCCACTAGAGTTTCGGGTATTTTTTAGTTATGGCCAGGTTGTATAGTACACGAATCCAACCGGGCCCCCGGGACTAAATGGCTAATAACTAACATATCGGGCGTCCGATTGACACGCTGTCAGTTGTGTTGAGACCCCTATGACGAGGCGGACCTTTAAGAAACTTGTATGTGGGACTTCTTGATAGTTGGAGTATTTCCCAGTACCTTATAGAGCGGATCCTTCTCTTGACAAGAAGACAGAGTGCGGAGACCTAGTAGCTGGCAGACCTGATGACTGCTTGACCGATTCGACTTGGAGTGATTTGACTGGATTAGTGGGGAGCACCTAGTAGTCAGCAGTAGACCCAAAAAAGAGGATCGCCTGGTATTTGGCGGTAGGCACGTGGTACTCAACAAGAGGAGTACCTCTGCAGGATATTAGGGGGAGCTCCTGGTAGTTGGCGGCAGAACCACAACGGAGGAGCGCCTGTTAGTTGGTAGGAGACCCGTGGTACTCAACATGAGGAGTACCTTAGCAGTACAAGGTTAGTGAGAAGCGCCTCGGTGTCGTGACAGGCCCACTTTACTCGACAGAGGAGGATTTCTCCAGCAGTCATGGTTTTGATAATGAAAATCCTGGATTGAGCTAAGTCAATGGGTTTTGTGTTTTCCTCATGATAGATATGGGTTACTAGATAACATAGGTATGTGTATGGGCATATACCTAAGTAATGGTTATCTGTTGATTTAATACTTTTTTATTTATCCTTGTTGGATTTTGTGAGACCTTGAGAGTCTTAGGGTCCCTAATGAGTATCTTTATACTCACCCCTGCACGGGTTATACCCCCACCTGGTTGTGTTGGTTGTTGACAACGGACAACGCTGACTGAGGTAGAGAGTAGCAGGACTCGACGGTACCTGGAGGTGAACCACTCTGTGTGATGGTACACGGAGGAGACAGACGGATGTGGAGTACTAAGAAGGCCATCTGTACCTACCCTTCAGGTAGGAACTCCATAGGACGACCCAGTAGCTTCTTTACTTTTCTTCATTTGTACTTTCTTTCATTTGTACTTGTACTTTCATGTTGGGCTTATATTTCTGGCCCCTTTTTACTTTCCAGCACTTCTTTGTATATAGTTTTACTTAGTGTTTTTCTTCTAGTTGTGTGCTCTGATGTGTTTGTTTATAGTTATAGAAGGCAATACCTTCCCAGTTTAGGGATTTACACCTTTGGTGCTAGTCGCCAGCCCCTGACCTATGGAAGGCGGGCTTGGGGTAGTCATGATACGGGCCCTGGGGGACAGGTCGTGGCATTTCAGTCCAAAATTAAATCTCTTCCATGTAGATTATTTCTAAAGAAGTTTTCCATTATATATTTACCATTATAAAAATTATTTATCAAAGAAAAATTTACCAATGATTATATTTGAATACTTTTTTCATGATTATCCATATTTTTCTTCAAACAAGGTACCTTTTTAATTTCTATTACAAAAATAAGAAAGGATTATTTTTTTAATATCCTCATCATGTATAAAATTTCCCTCCATCATAGAAAATTTTTTATTTTAGGATTATATTATATTTTTTAAAAGGTTTTTTCAATGAAATTTTTATACATTTTATTGTTGAGAATATTTCATTTTTTGAAATTTATTTTTAAATTTAAAATGACACCTTCTGAAAGAATATTTTAATGGAATTTTTGTTATGTATTTGTTTATTAGGTAAAACCCTCATTTTACCTTTTAATGCATTGAGAATATGCTTCAATGATACTATAATTATTATTTTTCATACGTTTAATGATTATTTTTATTGAAATGAACTATTTTTATTTTATTCTATATATTACCATGGAATTTTAATGTTATGTTTATTGATTGGGGAAATTATTAACATTCATAAACTAGTTTTCCTATACAGATGATTATTTTTATTATTTATGTTGAGTTGGGAAATTGATACATTTTATATGTTAGTATTTAAAAAAAATATTTATATTTATTATGTTTCTCCCCTTTTGTACGAGGAATGCATTGGACTTAGTTACGAACGTTAGGGCCGGCTATAGCACATCAATCATTGGTTGGTCTAATGGGACGAACTAGCTTGGGTTTTCATCAATAACTTGCCAATTTATATATCATTTCTTATTATGAGGACTTTATGACTCATTTATTGTGTACACCATTATTCATTATATCATTTTGAGGTTAATTATTAGTGATATGAGTGATTATTGGATTAGTTAGAATATTATTTGGTATGATTCAAGAACCTATGATTATATAAATGGAAATATATGATCATCGTTTAGTCTTACTATGTTATACTCATGTAATTTATTGAATTTAATGTGATTTAGTAATTTATTTTTTGAAATTGAAATTGAATTATTTATTACTGATATCTTCCATTGTACACATACTATTTATGATTATTTTATCTCACCACTTTCTTTTTTTTCATTAATCAGGAAACCAATAAGTGTTTTATTATTTATATGAAGGGATAAAATAGGGGGATATTTTTAATTCAAGAAAATACTTTGTATTTTTATGTTTTAAATTGTAAAAATGAGACTCATGTATCTATGTACTCTACCAAGAGTTCTAAAGTATTCAGTTCTTATGGATATTATTCCCTATATTATTTTTTAATGTAATAATGTGACCACTTAATTTTTTATACTAGTATAGGGGTATATATTGTTGGTATTAGAAAATGTTTAGTGGAAACCTTTGGAACATGATTTAAGAAAACATTTATTAAGTAATATAGACCTATTATGGGATTTAAGGATAATTCTCGGTAAAAGATAACATTATAATGTTTTTATATGGTAGGTATTATATTTATTTTTTGGAGATATATCACTGTGTAGTTAGTATATGTGGAAGTGCTCCTTTCATGGATTTACTGAGTGGTAAAAAATCTTAAAAGGGATTAGTGGTATTTCACCTGATCATCACCTGGGGTCCCATTATAGGCATTACAGTACACCAGATTTGATAGTCTTAGGGGATATACTTGGGATAAAGAAATCATTATAAACCATTATGAAATATTTGAAAATATTTTTATTATTTAAAAACATGCCCAATGAAACCATGTTTAAAAATATGAGATTTTCTATGAATAAATGTTCCAATTTATGTTTTATATATTACTAGTCTTGGGATAATAAATTATGTTTCATAACTTTATGATCTAATCAGTGTATCCCATTATTTTAAAATGGTTCCCATTAGATGTAATAGTAACTATATCAACGCACATACTCTATGTATAGATTTCCCTAATGGGATAGATAATGAAGCTATATATGGAACGAAATCTATAATTGAAACAATTATTACCATATTGGGGATTCTGACATTGGACATGAGTAATAAATATTCCCTCAAGAAGAAGAATACATATCCACTATGTTGTGGAATAATCATAGACAACATTATGACTTTGAAACCTCCATCATTTAACGGGACAAAAAATACATTTTTAGGTGAGCAATGAATAAGTTATATATAGATGATATTTATTTATTTTACATGTGATTATAGGTATATGGCGGTTTATTGTCTCTCAAGAGTTTTAGATAAAAAATGGATATTTTTTTGAAACATTAGGGGTGAAGAATAAATGGAAAACGTGATGTGGATGAATTTTATGGTTCTTTTATAGGAAAATATTTTCCTCACCTGAAACAAGTAAACACGAAATGATAATTCCTCATTTCAAGGAAAAATTATATTAAAAATGTTTCTAAGTATAAGGATAACTCTATAAGGTTATAATTTCATGCTAAAAACTACATACATAATCCAAAGAGAAATATTAGTCACTTATTTTATGTGATTACACCAATATGTCTAAGGGAAGTGGTCTCCCAAACTTTATCAACACATGAGGAAATGGTACATGTGTAAACAGATAGAGAAATAATTTTACCAGTCATATTGTTTTGATGTAAATAATGTGAATAAGATGATGGTAGAGAAAATAAAATAGAATGAGAATAAGGGAATGTTGGAGTTTTTCACATGTGATAACTATGGAAAGAAACACTACCGTACTTTCTAAATGGGAATATGAGTTTTTTTTCAAGAGTAGATTTAATGACCACAAGGAATGTGGATGAAAGGGTAATAAAGAATCCTATAATGGTAAGTGTTTCAACTATAAGTATATTTCACACCACATAATTGAATGCCCAATCGGAATTAGAGTATACCCCAGAAGAGGCTAAGTGATAACGGTTAATATTATGGTAATAATATAGAGAAATTGGAATGATTAAGGTGCTTGTGTATTTGAATTCAACAATTACGTTGTATAATTTTTTGTTACCATTTTTTTTGTTATAAGAATCATGAATCATTTATGTCTTCATGTAATATTAAGAAAGTAGTTTTGGATACAATTACTGTAAATACCCCAACCATGGTGTACATGTACATTACATTAATTTTTCGTAATACATAATACATTAAAAATACATACTCCCAGAGACAATATCCTTTTTTTCCTTTTGAAACATGGAAATTTAAACCTTGATACATAAATGAGCTATATGTTCTCCCACTAGGTTCTTCATGACTAGAACCCTTCTTAGGAACATGAAATAGAATAAGTGGGAGAGTAGAAACATAAAAAGTTGTGAGATTAGATGCTCAGTAAGGGTAAACAATGGAAACATGTAAATATAAATGTGATCATAAGAGTATGTTAATATGATCGTAACATTAAAATATTATACCCTAAAAATCAAAGATCATAAAATTAAATCATGTAAAAAAAATTTAATGATCATTAGACTATAATTATAAGGAAACAATGAACATAATCCATGAAATGATAACATATGAATAGAACATGGTATTTTGGAAAAAAAACACAAGCATAAAATATGACTTCTATAGTATCCAAGAAATTTATAACAAGGAAATATTAGTAGTATTGGTTCACTCACCATACCATCTAGTTATTAGTGGTCCACTCGTCGTACCATCTTGTTATTCATGGTTCACTCCCATGGCCATCTTAGTAGCATGAGTTCACTCATCACATCATCTAGGTAGTCATGGCCCACTTCCAATATCATCTTAGTCTATATCATTAGATATAAATGTTTACCCAATACATTAAAGGGATATATAGGTCCCAAAAATATCATAACATAATCATATAGACATGTTTCACAAAATCAAAAGCAATTATATCCTAAACCATGAAATTAAATTGTTATCATAAAACTCTAATAATATCATAACCCATGGAAGAAGATACAATATCAAAATGATTTCATCAGAGTGTTACTCAAGAGATAAAATGGTTTTACCAAAAATCATTAAATCATAACATAATCTGGGGTAAACAAATATATTAACCAAAACGTGGGAATAATAGGGATATTTTTAAATAAAGTCCCCTTAAATGAAAAATAATGTTGATAAAACACTATGAATTGATTCTTGAGGAAAATATGTTTTCTTCTATAAAAACATTTTTTTATTAAAACACCATGTAATTTAAAAAAACAATTATTTTGACATAACGATGAAATAATCTATGGGTAGATTCATGGAAATATTGTTTCATTAATTGGTAAAAATCCATTCATTACATACAAGTTAAAATAACATATTCTTCTCGTACATTTGTCAGATAAGTGAAAAAGTACCCCACTTGGAAATTGAAAGGAATATTAATTTCAAACCATATATTAAAAACTCAATAATGGGTAAAATAACTATAAACATATATATGATAACAGTGAAACATTTTATGAAATCATATGTAGGAAACATTGACATTAATTATTAATATAACACAATAAATACTTATGTATAAACTGTCTCGGTTAATAATGATGTTTTCAAATTATACCTTAATTAAATCATAAAAAATATTATTTTTTAAAAACATTTTAATGATCCTAAAAATAGATATAAAATTTATTTAATAATCCATTTATATGTGTACAAATTGTTTTGTAAAATAATATCAATGATATTGAAATTGATAAGAGATTATTCTTTAAACATTCAAAGCATCCCAATCCACTTCGAATGCTAAAATCATAAGACTTATATCCTCAAATGAATATTTAAATACCATTAATATAAATTTATTCAGGATATTAAATATAATAGGGGTAGTACATACACAACACACACCAAATTGGTGGTGATCATGCCTTATATCTCACAAAATTTTAATGTGAGACAGAATTCAATTACCCTTAGTCTTAAGTGTGATCATACTCATTCAAACCACCTGAATAATATATATAAATTTATGATACATAATTAAAAAACATATTCTTATCTAAAATACCATATATTGTTGATTATGACTTTATATTACACTATTCAAAACCATTATATGTTAAATTTTCACTCCAGATGATATTCCCTTGGTTCTTCACAACTGTCTTAATTTGTTATATCATTGGTCCATATACATATATCTTGATATTAGAATATAATACAGGATATAAATATAATTTATATATAGTATATGTGTAATATAAAAATCCTTATAATATTTAAGTATGAAACATAATACACCGTTCATGGAGATGGAAAGTCGTACGTAGGGATGAACATTATTTATTTTTAATTATCGAGTTGAATGAATGAATGTAAGATATATATATATATGTATAAATATATCATTTTTGAGATAGCTTTATTATATCATATATATCAAATATATCCATTACATTCATCCTTAATAATTTTAATGTAGTGTATAATTGAATCAAATCGCTTTGAGGGGGCGGTATCCCACACTTCCTCAAATGAGATTATCATATTAACAGAATATGGAAAGCATAAAGTTATGTTTAATATAATATTAACATAATATAAAATAGGTTATAATATACATATTAAAATCTTATTTATCCTGAAAAATAGTTTTAATACAATCCATGAAAACGGTAATTGAAAAAGAACAGAAAAATTATCTTTTGAGTCAATTAACTAGAATAACTTGGACAATAATTTCATTTCATTGACTCAGTGGAGGTAAGAAACAACATGGAAATGATATATTCCATTGTAAAAATAATAAAATGAATATAAATGATTCTGGATTTATTATTCATTGAAGGATGAAGTATGAGATGAGAAAGTAGAAAAATAGAAGAAATTAATACAGATACTTTTGAGAAAATTACCCTAGGAATAATACCTCCTTGGAAAACCCTTTAGGACATTGGATTTAGTATTTTGGTGATACCATAAGAACTTTTACATGGGTATAGTTCATATAAGAGGTTTTGGATGAGATTTTAAGATATACGAGTCTTTGTGCGTAGAAATGGGGCGATGAGGTGTTGTATTTATATTTGAGGAGAGGTGGGTTCAAGTGATTAGTTTATTTATTATTTTATAATAAATGATATCCACATTGAGGTATAATTAACTTAAAATAATTGTAATTGTAATTGAATGTTTTTTAGGGTGGTTATCTTTGAGACACACCTAAAAAAACATTAAATTATGCAGTTTTTAGTAATGTTAGACATTTACAGTCTCACTTTAACCCTTGCCAAAATTTTACCTATACAACGGTAAATACTTTTTGTACCATGGAATATTATTTATACCTAAAAATGAAATTAAAATTAAAAAATAATTTAGACCTTATGATTCCATATATTTAATCCATTATACATAATTTGATTCATATAATTGGGAAAATTTTATTTTCAAATAATTTCGTAGAAAAAACTAAAAAACGAGCTTTAAAAGTGAAATGTTCCTAAGATTGAAATGTATTTATATCTAATTACAATGTTAAATTTATTCCATTGAACTAAATTGTATTGATTGAAAAAATATAATATTTGATTACTATTTTAAACTATTTAATAATATAATTTAAATAAGCACTCATCCTTAAACATTACATAATCTTGAATTAAATGGATAATTCACATTGGGGATCTTTTCAGTTTTAGAGTTTTATAGAATTAGGTCATAACATTTACATAACAACATGAATATTAAATGTAGACAATAATACTCAGTATCCATTTTTTTATAAAATAAAAACTCTTGAAAAAAAGATTCATGTCTCGTTCCATGTTTTAGACAGCATGACTTTTCCTTGATCCCATCCATGACCCTTATTCATCTTTAATTCCTGGGGAAAAAATTTCAAAAACATGGGATGACCATAAAAAGCTCAGTAAGGGATATAAAATAAGGAATGAAAATATTATCCCATAAATGCATAGAAAACAATGAAACCATACTTTTCAATAATAACATAACTCGTGAAATCATAAGATTTTTGAATAACACACAAAAATCATAAATCATAAAGGTAACTTGTGGAATCCATATCAAACGTATATTGTATCTATCACAGCTACATTGGGAGTCACATTTGGAATACCCATCACAGTATATTCCCTAAATCTCTTAGGAGAAACATTCAAGTTTACCTCCATCACGTCACCCAATGCATTGGAGAGCTTTATCGGGCTCACCCGCCCAAGGTTTATCAATGAACTACCCGTATTCATAAAAAATGCCCAGTAAACATAACATATTACTAACATGTAAAACAAAAATAAAGGAAAGATAACATTTCCACATTTTAATCACAATATATCATTTAAATATAGTGACATAACAAATCCCTTATCAAAACCATTTTCAATACCAAAATACGTAAAAAGAGTATATGGTATTTATTTTCCTTTCAAAAACATTACATCTTTTAAAGGAAGCTAAAGATCAAATAATACTCATGGCGGCAAAAAAGGTCATTGCCACCGCTTTTGTTAAAAAGAAACATTCTTTTCTTCGTTTGGTAAAACAACTCATAGTAAAATATTTCCTTTGAATGAAATGAAATGTAAAAGGTATTTATACACCGTATAAAAGAAAGATGAGAATAAAACAAAATATGCCTCAATGAAAGGAGATTGAGACGAAGTCCCTTACAAAGATGACATCCTTTGATTAAGGATAAATAAATTATGTAATTATGTGTGAAAAATATAAATACACCCAATATAATTGAATATTGAGTGTAAAAAAATCAGAGGTTATTATCACATATTCATAGCACGACATAATCAAGAAGTAGATGTTTAACCCAAAAATTGAAATTGGGTTAAGAAGTTTTCTTATAGAAATTCAACTGCCTAACGAAATCACTTTAAAATTCAGAAAATAAGTTGATGAGAGAGAAAAGGATATCTAATCACTTGGAAATAAAATTTACATAAATAATTATATATAAGAACATATCCCAAGATAATAATATGTAAATTAAAATACATAACGAAAAGAAGTCTTTTAAAAAGAGGAGGGTGAAAGGTTCCATTACCGATTTGGTAACTTATGAAACATACACCCCACGAAAGAAAGATCACACAATGAATATGTAAATACCCATAAATTAAAGTATATTACCCAAATAATACAATCATGGGCAGTAAATCCACCACAAAAAGTGAAATAGTGGCTAATGTAGCTTGAATCTCACAGGAATAAAAAGTGAGATGATAAAACCCTTAGCACGTTGTAATCAATCGAGTTGTATGAGAAAAAGTTAATAACCACCAAATGAATCACATAATACCCTGAATATAAATATAATCATGATAATATATATCAAATTCTAGTACACAATACACCACATGCAATAAATAAGTGGTAAACAATGGAAATCTCATGGAATTAAAAGTGAGATAAGGAATCCCTTACCTCGTGTCCAACTTGACTCGTATGTTCCTTGTTATTCCTAAATAATAAATATTAGTTAATTTATACTTGATTAATAAAATTTTTAATTATTATTATTACTTTTATATCATTTATTACCTTGCAATAACAGATAGTTAATTATTTGAGTTCATATCGGACATTTTGTCGATGTTCAGAATTTGAGTTAAAAATGAACTTGTTATAATTACAATTTGTCCATGTGGTCAAAACTCCATTATCTCCAGAATTATATTAATGATTTACATATCATATATATAATATATATCTTGTTTATATAAATATATATTGATAATAGTTCATAACATTTGGAGATAAGAAATGAAATGAACCCTTCATGGAGGTGGTAAGCCATACGTATGCATGAATGCTAATTTAATTTCTATTTAATATTTAATGGAATGAAAACATAATGGAACATAGGTATATTATAATTAAATTATAATATCATATGATATATTTGTTACATAATTTCATTATCTCCATCTTTATACGTTCCATGTTTGTCATGAACAAATCATATCACCTTGAGGGGGCGGTAGTCTGCACTTCCTCAAATTAAATTATCGTGTCTACACATATTAGAAATAATGAAGGTATGTTTTTAAATAAAAGATATAGAAGAACATAGAAAACAAAAACATAATATATAACATATATAAATTGACCTCCATCATAACGGCCACCATGAGTGGTGGTAGGTGATAATTGAACAATCATCGGTTCGGGAGGTGCTAGTTTGTCGTCCACAGAAAGAGTATGTTCTTCACTAATTATATAGAGGTGTGTGTAAGTGTAGTTCAAATACTTATCATAAAAACATACTAGTATATTAAGTATAATTTTTTCTTATAAAATAAATTAATAAAAAGACTTTAGGGGTTGGAGAAGTAAAATAAAACAAAATAACTTAATAGAAGATGTTACATTTAAATCAGGTAACTCCCTTCGGTTTGAACCAAAATGGTTTCTTGAAGTGCATTTTTCCTAAGTTAAGATTTATAAGATAAAGATAGGGATCTTGGGAGCTTATTGAAGCAGAGTTGGTATGATCCAAAGGCTTGAGAAGAGTGAGAAATGGGTAGGGAGTGAGGGATTCTTATAAGGGAGAGGAGGGGCTCTTTAGGAAAGTTTGAAACCATTTTTTTATTATAAACTCATCTTCAGTTTAAAAAGGTTAACTAATCATTAAAGTGTAATTTAATAAGATTTATGGTCGAAATAAAATCATCCAATAAGAATAGTATAGGTTTTGAATATTTTTTGAATATTTATAATCTTATTTATTTAAATCATTTATTAATGAGGTAAATATTGCATCATTATTGTGTATAAATAATTTAATTTATTTGATGTCTAAAAATTATAAAAAAAACACCATGATGTACAAAATCTTAATTTTTTTTTCAAATAATTATTATAGTCTAAATGATAACTTATATAAATCCATGTAAAAATTTATTTACTAAAAGATATTTGTTTATGTCATTTTTGTCTTTATTTAAATTAATTAATATAAAGTGTCATTATTACTCCCATGTGGCTCCATGGGGTCTCAAATTTGACCCAAGGATGCCCATGGTCGGATATGTATCATACAATATAATTATGACACATGTTAGAGTAATTTAATATTATTATAATATTATATGTTACAATTATTTATTATATTTTCTCTTTAATCATGGTAAATAAAATATTTACTGAAGTAAATATTTCAAATGTCTAAAGATACAAGTTACCTATTTACACAATTTGAACCTACTGATTCCAAATATGTAATCAATTTTTCTAAATTCAAAACCCAAAAGTGGTATAAATTAATTTAATATTAATTCCCACTGTCAAAACAAAAAAAAACTTGTTTTTAAGAAATAATAACAATCAAAAGATTGACACTTGTTTATGTCCAATTTCAAAGTGAAATTAATTCCAATGTCAAAAATTAGATTAAATGGTAAAAATATATTCTAATTATACTTTATAACAAATTAAAAGGATAATATAACCATACAAATACCTTAGATTAAAACGTAGTTTTGAATTAAAATACATTATTTTTCACTATTTATTAAAAAATGAACATTATCAGAAAAATACCATAATTTCATCCAAAGTAAATTTTGGTGTCCTGATTCTAAATAAGAATTTCATTTTTTAAATAGAACATATAAAAGTGACAAAAATTAGATCTAAAGAGGTTTCTCCATTACAAGACGGTAAATCGACCTTTTAGTGAATATTAGAGTATTTATGCTTAAAATTGAATTGTTTACTTATTTTAAGCCTCTTAATTTTATTGGATAAACGTAAAAATATTCAACAAACATGTGTAATCATATTGTAGTTACTTCTATTCATTCCCGCCAATACAACGTCTAGGCGTTAACTACCATTTAAAATAATAATATTCTATTATTAGTGTGCAGCGTAAGATATCAAAGAAATCCATTGTTGTGTATCGGGTACGCCATTGAACATAGTGTCCCCTTTAAAGAGAAATTAATAACTAATTAAAAATTATTGATAAATTTGAAAATGTTCATGTTCTTTATTTACCTGGGATGTTACATCCTTCCCCCCTTTAGGAAGTTGCATCCTTACAATTTTAAAATTGGGATTTAAAACTTCAATTAGAGTCCCACATCAGAAAAGAGTCAGTAAAACTACCACTTTAAAAGAATGAAAGATAAGTACAAAGGTCACTAGAGACAACCCATACTCAGATTCCGTATAGAAAAACATTGATATGAAAGAGAGAAAAAAAGGTCAAGTTCTAATGGAGAGTGATAGAAAACAAGATTAGGGGAAAGTTAACCACAAAAAAATCACAAACTTATGATGTGTTAAACGGTCCTTGATTTCCAATTAGGAAATGTAAACCAACAACATCTTTGTTTTAAATTCCTTTTCATAATTTTTAGGAATTCATTTACTACATAGAATAAGAACATAATGAAATATACTTACCTTCATGTAGAGTTTCATTCTTTAATAAGTTTATAGCAAAAACTAATCTATTCTACAAACAATGAGCATTCAAAAAGACTTGGTCACATCAAAAGAACAAGAATAATATTCTAGAGAATCACATAATCCACAAATGAAGAACTATATACTTACCTTTTCTTTAGACATCAACTAAAACCAAAATGGTTAGTAAGATATAATATAATCCCCAAAAAGGTTTATCCCATATAAAAAAAGTACCCAAAGTTCATGAAAGACCATTCAATACAAAATTGTCCTTAAAATTCATCAAAATAATCCAATCTAAGATTTAAACCCAAAACTTAGAAGTATTTAATCACATAGTCTTCCACAATAAATCTAAACATTTAACTCAAAAAACATAGACTACTCTTAAAGTCTCATATTGAAGCATAATTAACCAAATCAAATATTCTCTATGATAGGTTTATCACTTCCATAAATAACCCAAATCTTTATAAGTACACAATAAAAATAGATATTATTCCAAAATAAAATTTCAGTAATTAATCCACAAATTAAATCCCATAGTATTCTATTTTTCTTAAGCATATAGTGTTCCAAAAAGAGAGAACATCTTCCAAAATCATTTTTATCACTTAATCACCAAATAATTTTGTTATACTAAGGATATCAATTTGATAAAACAAAAGATCCCAAATCAACTTATTCTTTATCAATAAAATCATTTAACTAAAATGAATATGTCATACTAACTATGGACTTCACGTAGTCTTGTGGTAGGCGATAAATCATAATTGCACTTTGGTTGTGGGTTCGATTCTCGCAGCTTTGTCCAACATGATGGGTTGTCACATGGTCTAAGTGTTGTCCTTTTTATAAAACTAAAAAATAACCCTAACATGTTTTAGCCTCATTGGTTTCCTTATACCTTTTATTTTCATCCTAAAACATTATGATCTCCACATATTAATTCTTAAGGTCTTATATATATTTTTTTCATTTTTTTAATTTCACCACTATATGATAAAATAAAACCATCCCCAAAATAAAGAACATCATAGCTTGATGATGGTGTCCAATTGGTTTTATTGTTTTCTTGTTCACGTAGGTAGAAGGTCCATGCATTGCAACAATGATTTAGAGATACTTCAAAATAATTTTCTTCCTTCATCCAAATAAAACTTGTACAACATGGGTCACATGGGTGTCCACAAAAAAATAGTTTTGGAAAATAATCATGCATGTAATATAATTTCAAAACATCTAATAAAACATGATTTCTATAAAATAATCAGACCGAATTTGAGTGGAAACTTTCAATTAACGGTTCTATTAAAATACCATAAGTATGTGCTGAGAGACTATATTGTAAAATGAAATATAAATAGGTTGTGCAGGGGTCTCATTCTTTAGAACCTTTTTCAAAATCATAATATGCTTCAAAATCTTATGATATGGTAAAATATTTGTAAATGCCTTGATAATATTTACCTTTCTTGAAAATATGAGAATATTGTAAAAATGGAATTTGTTTAAATACAACCCATGATTCAAAATGATAATGAGGTATAGTAGAGGTGTTTGATATTTAAAACAACTGCTTTCAAGTGGTTTGAATGATAGAGAATGTTTAACAATCATCAGAACATGAATTTGCAATAATTATTGCAAGCAAGTCATTGGAAGAGATAAGAATTTCGTTTGAGATCCTCCTCCTTCCATCTTTAACTATCATTCCTTAATATACAAAAAGTTATAAAACAATTATTTAACTGAAATAATAGACATAGGGACTAACAATGTGTTTAACAAAAACTCAAAATCCCTAAAGTTATCTAAACGGGCCACTAATAACAACTATAAGGACCCATCCTTAAACATTACATAATCTTGAATTAAATGGATAATTCACATTGAGGATCTTTTCAGGTTTATAGTTTTAGATAATTAGGTCATAACATTTACATAACAACATAAATATTACATGTAGACAATTCAAATCAGAATCCATTTTTTTCATAAAATAAAAACTATAGAAAAAAATAGTCATGTCTAGTTCCATGTTTTAGACAACATGAATTTTCCTTGATCCCATCATTGACCCTTATTCATCTTTAAGTTATTGTAAAACATTTCAAAAACATGGGATGGTTATAAAAAGCTCAGCAAGGGATATAAAATAAGGAATGAAAACATTATCCCATAAATAAATAAAAAACAATGAAACCAAAATTTTTAATCATAACATACCTCATTAAATCTTATGATTTATGAATAACACAAAGAAATCATAAATCATAGAGGTAAATTGTGGAATCCATATCAAACATACACTATAGATATCACAACTACATAAGGAGTCACATTTGGAATACCCATCACAGTATATTCCCTAAATCTATTAGAAAAAACATTCACATTTACCTCCATCACATTACCCAATGAATTGGAGAGCTATCTCAGGATCACCTACCATAGGATTATCATGGAACCATCTGTATGCATAAACAATTACCAAGAACCACAACATATTCATAACACATAAATCAATAATAAAGGATATATAACATTTCCACATTTTAATAACAATATATCATTTAAATATATTATCATAAAAAATCCATTATCAAAACCATTTTCAATACCAAATTACTTAAAATGTGTATATGGTATTTATTTTCCATTAAAAAAATTATGGCTTGTTATGGAAGCCAAAGATCAAATAATACTCTCGGCGGCGGAAAAGGTCATTGCCACCGCTTATGTTAAAAAGAAACATTCTTTTTTTCATTTAGTAAAATACCTCATAGGAAAATATTCCCTTTGAAAGAAATGAAAATTCATAGGTATTTATACACCGTATAAAAGAAAGATGAGAATAAAAAAAATATGTCTCAATGAAAAGAGATTGAGACAAAGTCCCTTACAAAGACGATATCCTTAGATTAAAGATAAATCAATTAAATAGTTATGTGTAAAAAATATAAATACACCCAATATAAGTGGATATTAAGTTTAAAATAATAAGAGGTTATTCACACATATTTATAGAATTACATAATCAATAAGTATATGTTTAACCTATAATTGAATTTGGGTTAAGAAGTTTTCTTACAGAAATTCGACAGCCTAATGACATCACATTAAAATTCAGAAAATATGTTGATGAGAGAGAGAAGGATATCTCATCACATGGACATAAAATTTACGTTAATAATGATATTGAAGAACACATCCCAATATAATAAGATGTAAATTAAAAGACATAACAAAAATTATTCTTTTAAAAAGCAGAGGGTGAAAGGTTCCCTTACGGGTTTGGTAACTTACGAAACATACACCCCATGAAAGAAAGATCAGGAAATGAATATGTAAATACCCATAAAATAAATTAAATTACACAAATAATACAATCAATTTCAGTACATCCACCACAAAAAATTAAATAGTGGCTAATATAGCATGAATTTCACAGGAATAAAAAGTTAGATGAAAAACCCTTACCACATTGTAATCAATCGTGTCGTCTGAGAAAAAGTTAATAGCCACCAAATGAATCACATAATACCATGAATATAAATATAATCATGATAATATATATCAAATGTAAGTACACAATACACCACATGCAATAAATAAGTGGTAAACAATTGAAATCTCACGGAATTAAAAGTGATATAAGAAATCCCTTACCTCGTGTCTATCTTGACTCGTATATTCCTTGTTCTTCCTGAATAATAAAATTAAGTTAATTCCTAATTTCTTCATAACCGTTTTAATGTTTATTATTACTTTTTTATCACTTATTACCCTGCAATAATAGTTAGTTAATTATCTGAGTTCATATTAGACAATTTGTTGATGTTCTGAATTTGAGTTAAAAATGAACTTGTTATAATTACAATTTGTTCATGTGGTCAGAAAATCCAGTATATACATAATTATATTAATTATTTAGATATCATATATATCATATATATTCATTTTATATATATATATATATTTATAATAGTACATACCATTTGGATATAATAAATGAAGTGCACCGTTCATGGAGACGGTAAGTCATACATATGCATGAAAGCTACTTTTCATTCTATTTAATATTTAATGGAATGAAAAATTAATGATAAACAGGTATATTATAATTCTATAATAAAATAATATGATATATATGTTACATAATCTCATTAACTCCATATTTATACCTTCCATGTATGTCACGAACGAATCATATCACCTTGAGGGGCGGTAGTCCGCACTTCCTCAAATGAAATTATCATGTTTACACATATTGGAAAGAATAAAGGTATGTTTTTAAATAAAAACTATAGAATAATATATAAAAAAAGATTATATATATCATATATAAATATAGTTCCATCATAATGGCCACCATGAGAGGCGGTAGGAGATAATTGAGCAATCATCGCTTCATAAGGCATTATTTTTCCATCCACATAAACAGTATGTTCATCAGCTATTAGATGGAGGTGTGTGATAGTGTAGTTTGAATACATCTCATAAAAACATCCTAGAATATTGACTATACTAGTTTTTTATAAAATAAAGGAATAAAAATATTTTAGGGGTTGGAAAACTAAAATAAAATAAAAGAACTTAAGATAAGACTTTACCTTTAAATCGGGTAACTCCCTTTAGTTTGAACCAAAAGGGTTTCTTGAAGTGCTTTCGGCCTAAGGTAAGGCTTCTATGGTGAAGAGAGTGATCTTCGGAGCTTATTGGAGTAGAGTTTTTACAATACAAAGTCTTGAGAAGTGTGAGAAATGGGTAGGAAGTGAGGGCCTTTAATAAGAGAGAGGAGGGGATCTTTAGGAATGTTTGAAGAAATTATTTTATTATAAACTCATCTTCTGTTTCAAAAGGTCAAATAATCGTTAAATTAAAAGTTAACATGACTAATTGTATAAATAAAATCATCCAATAATAATTGGACAGGTTTTGGATATTGTTTTAATATTTATAATCTTATTTATTTAAATCATTTATTAATTAGGTAAATATTGTGTCATTATTATTTCCTAAATAATTTAATTTATTTGATGTCTAAAAATTATAAAAAAGTACCATGATTTAGGAAATCGTTTTAGCTTTCTAAATAATATTTATTGTCGAAACGATAACTTATATAACCCCATGTAAAAATTGATTTACTAAAAGATATTTGTTTATGTCATTTTTGTCTTTACATTAAATTAATTAATATAAAGTGTCAGTATTACTCCCATGTGGCTCCATGGGGTCCCAAATTCGACCCAACGATGCCCATGGTCGGATATGAATCAACCAATAGAATTATGACACATGTTAGGGTAATTTAATATTATTATAATATTATATTTTACCCTTATTTATTATATTTACCATTTAATCATGGTAAATAAAATATTTACTGAAGTAAAATTTTAAAATGTCTAAAAATAAAGGTTACCTATTTACACAATTTGGACCAACTAATTCCAATTATGGAATCTATTTTTCTAAATTCAAAACACATAAATGGAAGAAATTAATTTAAGATTAATTCCCGCTGTCAAAACAAAAAAGTGTGTTTTTAAGAAATAATAACTATCAAAATATTGACACTTGTTTATGTCCAATTTCAATGTGAAATTAATTCCAATGTCTAACATTGGATTAACTAGTAAAAATAGATTCTAATTACACTTTATAACCAACTAAAAAAATAATCTAACCATATAAATAAATTAGATTAAAATGTAGTTTTGAATTAAAATATAGTATTTTTCACTATTCATTAAAAAATGAACATTATTAGAAAAATACCAAAATTTTATCCAAAGTAAATTTTGGTGTCCTGATTATAAAGAAGAATTTTATTTTGTCTGTCAAGACCCAACCCAACAAGGCTCGATCTGTGACTTCCCAAGCCTGCCTCCAATAGGCTATGGGTTGGCGACTAGCGCCGAGTTGGCTATGACACACATGGGAGGCATTAGCCTAAGGTACCTATACACACGCACCCACATAAACCTCCATGAAACAGCATAGATATATATAATATTGAATAGTAATTTCATGCATACAACTATCCCAAACCAGAGTGCAACAACATTACAAAAAGGAAAAAACATGGCCCACCAAAAGAAAACTACAAAGGCATCCAACCTGCTCGAAAGAAGGGGTACGCTGCCAGAAGCACCACTAGAAACCTCCTCGGCACAGCTCCAGTAAGACTCCTTGGTCAATCCCTCTCACTCAGCTTTGTATGCTCCTGGTCCTCTTGGGACTCCGTCGAAGGGCCTGTGGTCTGCACAAGACACAAACATGTGGTGGAAAAGCCCGTGCAGGAGTGAGTATAACAATACTCAGTAGGCACCCCAAAAACCCAAAACTATAGACAGTAATTGAAAGGCAACAGTCCACTCATCTCAGCCAGATGGAACCCAGACGAGAGATAAACTCCATCTCGTGACCATCCTCGGCTAAACACAACTCTTCATCTCAATCCAGGTGTATTCCTATACATATACCATGAAAATATGCTCCGATATACGCTCTTACGTATAACAAAAACATCCAGATATACTCAGCAAACCCACTAAGCCACCTGAGGTACCGACCTCATCCCCAGCAATGGTTCACAACCACGAGAGCACACTCCAAGATCACTATCATCCTAGATGACACTCGTCTGAGAGATACACTCCATCGGGTCCCACACAAACATCTCAGACGCTCACCTGAGAGATCACACTCCTCGGATGTCGTCACTGAGGAAAACTCACTGAAACAACATAAACACCAAACTCCTCAGATAGGGGATCACTTCTAGGGTCCTCTAGGGTATAACATAACCCACACTGGTATACAAAGATCTCACATATAGGGGATCACTCCTAGGGCCCACTAAGGGATACCCCAACCCGAACTAGCATTCGTAGATCTCACAGATAGGGGATCACTCCCAGGATCTGCTGGGGGATACCACAACCCGATCTGGCATTCGTAGATGTCACATATAGAGGATCACTCCCAAGATCTATTGGGGAATACCACAACCCAATCCGACGATCAACAAAAAACCTTCACTCTGATAGAGGATCGTCACCCATGTAAAGGTGGTCATGATGATACCGGAACCCTATCTGGTATAACTCGCGATGTAGGGGATCGAACTGACGATCTTGCAACCCTACAGAAACCCCGCGCTAAGTAGAGGAATGTATAACCAACGATACTGCAACCCTACTATAATCCTCATGCCGAGTAGGGAATCGTATACCCAATGATGCCACAACCCTACTGAGCATGGACCACTGCGTATGGGATCATTTTCCCGATGATTCCACAAACCCTATAGAGTTAACCTGCTCGATAGGTGATCACCGCTCGTGGATAAGCGGTCACAACGATACTAAGAACTCGATCTAGGGAAACGATGCTAGAGGATCCCGCTCTGGGCCCACCGGAGGGATTCCACAAACCTAACAAATTAAACAACCCATCGAGAGGATCACAAACCAATACTAAGGTTGTGATGTCGCACGAACCCTCATAGGAATGAACCAAGGGAGTACCCCCTCAACCACTTCTGGTCCAAACGTCGCTAACTTGAGCGACCCTCCACAATGCCACACTGCGCACCTCCAAAGCCGATACCGAGGCCACCATCACGATCCATGTAGAAAAACACGTAGGATAGGTTGTTTAGTCGCCTGAAACGGACAGCTGGTGAAAAAGGCACTATTCACTATAGATAGCCCATGTGGGGACCATATTACAATCCCGAAACTCATCAATAGGATCATATAACTTTGATCCCCTCGAAAAAACACATGGGATCGACTACTCGGTCATCCCAAACAGATACCCGATGAAAAGGGTACCATTAACCGAAGCCAACCTGGGTGGGGCCCACACCACAATCTCGAAACTCATCAAGTGGATCAAACCATTGCGATCCCCTCAGAAAAAACACGGGATCGACTACTCGATCGTCCAAAATAGACACCCTGCAGAAAAGTCAAGTTTCTCCTCAAACGCCGGAACCCAGCCTCATGGGGCCCACTCCCTATTCTCCGTCCCAACTCCCGGAAACTATCTTGAAAAGTCTTTCATACCATCAGGGTCTCAATGCCACTGACAACACGTCATTTGGACACATCGTACAGGAGTTATGGCGGATCGAAGTTGAAAATAATAAAATATTATTATTATTTTCAACGTTTCATGGTCCTGGGCCAAAAACCCGACACACCAAATTCTCTAAAGATTATCAAGTGGTCCATATCGACGCAAGCTTCCCGTCACTACAAACGGCTCTCAAATTGGACTCCCGGTTTGTGAGTTACATGGGTTTAATGATCCCCCAGAAAAACATGGACGGACCACTGCATGCCTCGCTGAAAACCTCCACGCCACTACCAGAAACCACTACGCTGCTGCCGGATTTCACCACACCGCCGCTGGAAATCACCGCGCTGCCACCGCGCCACCTCTACTTCACCAGAATGCGTCATGGCCGCCACCCTCACCACTGGAAAAACGGGTTTTCCACCGGAAAACTTCAGCGAGCCACCGAGAGCACCCCGGTGCTCCAAATTCAGATCTGAAACATGTTTCGGAAAGCATGGGACCCGAACTACACAACCCTTACAAAAATTTGAGGAAAAAAACACAAAAATGGCATCCAAGATTTTAAAACTCAAGTCACCTACCCGTTGGAGGATTGTCGAACCTCCGGGTGCAGAACGACACCTACGACGCCCTGAAGCCTGATTCGCTAACGATAGGCGCTGAAAACGGTCATTCGCGGATCGATTTTGCGATGAATGGAGGTAGGGGGAGGGTTTCATCATTTCAGTGTGCAGGAGGAGGGAGAAGAGGGGTGAGGGTTTTTTATCTTTTTTTTCATTTAAATTAATTCATTTAAATTAACACCCCCGACAAGACCTCCCGGTGCGGAGGAAATTAGGTCGCCCCTAGGGTAAATGTGCCTTTATGAATGCAAAGGAGGAATCAGATTCTCAATCTGAGACTTCGTTCAGAATTTATTCAAGCCGAAACTCATAATTAAAATTTTCAATTTATTTTTGGAAGTACCTCTAGTGGCTTTTCTCACAGCAGGCTCGCGCTCGCATGGTTTACAACCCGCCTAGGGTAAACGACATGCTCCGAATGCAACTGTTCCCTTATATTTCCATTCTAAGCTACCGTTTAAGAGATAACTCATTCTTGACTCATGAATATTATAAAAATACTTAATATATTTATAAAATTAATTCTGGGAACACCGGGACTCAGAATCACAAGCCGTCTTTACGCCTAGATCTGGAATTATTCATAGGAATATTCCAAAGTCTGATAGGGCCAAAACCCAAGTCACTACATCCTCCCCACCAAAGAAATTTTAGTCCCCGAAAATTCATAATCACAAGGAAGGAAACTGGACTCTTAAATGGGTCTCCCACACCAATGAGTTCTCCGGAAAACAACCATGCCCGCACACATAAGTCAGAGGGACTCATCCACCACACCTCAACACTATTCGCTTTGGGTGGCACTTACTCGCCCACACGGTTTTGATCGCATCACAAAATGCATCTCAGTTGGGGAAAGATCACCATTCGTCACACATTTGAAGCATGTCGAGCAACACCCACACAGGGTCTTACCATCGCCCTAAACAAAACTTGAGCAAACAACAGAAAGGGAAGAGTACTGCTAAACAGTGTCTATCAAAACTACTGCAGAATGTAGAAAGGACAAAAGGCATACCGATATCCATCCACATAGCCTCTGGGTCAACAAACTCCAATGCCTGTAGGTTTCCTCTCCCTCGCCCTCCAACTCCCTAAGCTCGACGTGGACCACCTGGGGTAGTGGTGGTGGAACCTGATACAGCCTACCACCTCGCGTTGCGGCATCCACTCTGTCACCTCATCTGCCTCCCAGAAGACCGCCATACTCGATATGTTGCCTCTACTAAGGAGGTCTGTCAACTGACTCCCTCTCAACTGCACGGCGGGTCAAAAACTCCCTAGCATGATGTCATCAGCCACCACAAGCATATGACTACCTCTCTTATGGATGAAGAAAACTGACCTAAGAGCCCTGAGAGCCCTGAGCCTCAGATCCTCCATCCTGAGGTCACATCTTGAAACATTGCATACGTCTAGACCCCTCAGTCTATCATCGACTACCAGCTACAGAACCGGTTGATGAGGTCTCAGCTCTCGCGTGGCCAGCACTAATAGACGAGATCTGCTCGGCCAGAAATCTCTCCACCACCAAGGCCCGCTCTTGCACTCCAGCATAGGTGGGAAGGCACAATGAAACCACACCTTCTCGGATGTCTCTATGAAAGCCCTGCTGGAAGTTCCACGCCCTAAAGAATGGGTCCCGAACTATATCCAGGGAGTAGCATGATAGGTATTTAAACCATTCTATGTACTCCAACACGGTCTTTCCCTCCTGTCAAAGCTGCAGAAGCTCCAAGATTTTCACTGACCTCAGCGTCACTGGATAGAACTCTTCCCTGAAGAGCCTCTCAAACTCTTCCCACGTGAGCGTCTCATCGTCGTGGGACTGCATCACTAGGCTCCATCATCACCCAGTAGAACCATGAAAAAAGGCTTGCCGCTAGGACCACAATCTGACCAGGAGGTGTCCCCAACAGGTGGAAAACTCTCGTGACTTCCTCACGCCAGTCATTAGCTACCTGGGGGTCTGGATCACCCTGGAACCTCATAAGTCACTTACCCTGGAACTCATGTAGCACACTCAGCCTGCACGCAACCTCATCCTGCCCTGCCGGCACAACCAGCTGCCCGACAGGTGGTGGCCCCTCTGGTGGACCCCATGGAGGTCCATCCTCAAAACCTAAACCCTGCCCCAAGGCCTCTACTCTGGGCGGATTGTCAGCACAACCACGCTGCAAAACCTCTATTGGTGGTCTTCATGGAGGAATCCTGAAATACAATCATGATGCACAACAATCAAAGAGTATATCTGGAGAGCATACTCAAGAAGGACAAGGAAAACCCAAAACCCAGTCCTATGTGATGTATATACCTTTATTTCCCTACGACCTGTGTACGAATTTCCCGAGTCGAAATGTAGGTTATCAGAGTCCTGGTGTATAGATATGTCAGCCGCCGCACCAACACTGGAGTCCCTGGCCTGAAAGCCGAACTTGAAATATCATAACACTGCCGATATGAAACCCAAACCAAGCTCACAACTAAACCAACTATGCTCAAGGATCCTAAAGGTGGAACCTCCTCTGATACCACTCTGACATGACCCAACCCAACAGGGCTCAATCCGTGACTCCCCAAGCCCTCCTTCAATAGGCCAAGAGTTGGCGACTAGCGCCGAGTTTTCTATCACACACAAGAAAAGAATTAGCCTAAAGTACCTATACACAAGCACCCATATACACCTCAATGCAATAGTGAAGATATATATAAAACTTAACAGTAAATGCATGCATACAACTATCCCAAACCAGAGTACAACAGCAATTCAAAAAAAGGCAAAACAGGGCCCACCAAAAGAAAACTACAAAGGCATCCAACCTTCTCGGAAGAAGGGGTACGCTACCAGAAGCACCATCAGAAAGCTCCTCGGCACAGCTTCAGTATGACTCCATATTCAATCCCACTCACTCAGCTCTGCCTACTACGGGTCCTCCTGGGACTCCGTCGAATGGTAGGTCGTCTGCACAAGACACAAACATGTGCGGGCAAAGCCCGTTCAGGGGTGAGTATAAAAATACTCAGTAGGCACCCCAAAAACCCAAAACAAAAGATAGAAACTGAAAGGAAACAGTCCACTCATCCCAGGAAGAGGGAACCCAGATGAGATATAAACTCCATCTCATGACCATCCTCGACTAAACACAACTAGTTAGCTCAATACAGGTGTATTCTCATACATATACCATGAACATCCGCTTATATATACGCTCTTATGTATACCAAAAACATCCAGATATACTCAGCTCACGCACCAAGCCACATGAGGTACCGAAAACATCACCAGAAACGGTTCACAACCAGAAGAGCACACTCCATGATCACTGTCATACCAGATGACACTCGTCCGAGAGATACACTCCATCAGGTATCACACAAACATCTCAGACGCTCACACAAGGGATCATGCTCCTCATATATCTTCACTGAGGAAGCCTCACTGAAACAACATAAACACCAAAACCTCGGATAGGTGATCACTCCTAGGGTCCGCTAGGGGATACCAGAAGCAACACCGGTATACGAAGATCTCACAGATAGGGGATCACTCCAATGGTCCACAAGGAGATACCACAACCCGATCTGGCATTCGTAGATCTCACATATAGGGGATCACTCCAAGGATCTGTTGGGGGATACCACAACCTGATCTAGCATTCGTAGAACTCACAGATAAAGGATCACTCCCAGGATATACTGGGGAATACCACAACCCGATCTGATGCTCGAGTGAAACTCATCAATCAGATAGAGAATCGTCACCCATGTAAAGGTGGTCACGACAATACCGGAACCCTGTATGGTATAACTTGCACTGTAGGTGATCAAACTGACAATGCCACAACCCTACAAGAAACCCTGCACTGAGTAGGGGATCGTATAACCAACGATACTTCAACCATACTATAATCCTCATGCTGATTAGTGGATCGTATACCCCATGATGCCACAACCTGCCGTGTAGGGGAACATATTCTTGATGATTCCACAAACCCTAAATGGTTAACCTGCTAGATAGGACATCTCTGCCTATGGATAATTGGTCACAACGATACTAAGAACCCAATATAGGGAAACAATGCTAGAGGATCCCGCTCTTGGACCATCGGAGGTATTCCACAACTATAACAGATTAAAAATCACATCGAGATGATCATAAACCAATACTAAAGTTGTGATGCCACACAAATCCTCTTAGGAACGAACTAGGGGAGTAAACTCAACCACTGTTAGTCCAAACATCGCTAACCCGAGAAAATCGACATAATGCAACACTGCACACCTCCATTGCCGTTGTCGAGGCCTCCATCGTGATCCACGTGGAAAAACACGCAGGATAGGCTCTTTACTCGCTTGAAACAGGAAACAGATGAAAAATGCATTATTCACCGTAGCTAGCCTGTGTGGGGCCCACAATACGATCCCAAAACTCATCAACTGGATCATAAAACTGTGATCCCCTCGGAAAAAAACATGGGATCGACTACTTGATCGTCCCAAAGGGACACCCGATGAAAAAGGTATTATTCACTGAAGCCAACCCGAGTGGGGACCACACCATGATCCCGAAACCCGTAAAGCGAATCACACCATTGCGATCCCCTTAGAAAACACACGGGATCGACTAGTCGATCATCCAAAATGAACTCCCAGTAGAAAAGTCATGTTTCTCCACAAAAGCCAGAACCCAGCCATGTGGGCCCCACACCTTGTTCTCGGTCCCAACATCTGGAAACTATCTTGAAATGTCTGTCATACCATCAGGGTCGCAATTCCACTGACGAGACATCATTTGGACACTCTATTTAGGAGTTATTGCAGATCGAAGATAAAAATAATAAAATATTATTATTATTTTCAACGTTTCATGGCCCCGGGCCAAAAAACCAACTCACAAAATTCTCTAAAGAATCTCAAGAGTTCTATCTTGATGCATGCTTTGTGTCACCGCAAACGGCTCTCAAATTGGACTCACAATTTGCGAGTTACAGGGGTTTAAAGAACCCCTGGAAAAACCTAACTGGACCACTGCCTGCCTCGCCGAAAACCATTGTGCTGCCACCGAAAACCACCGCTCCACCGTCGGATTCTGCCGCACCACCGTCGGAAATCACCGCACTACCGTCAGTCCGCTGCTGCTTCACCTGACTCCACCATAGCCACCACACTCACTGCCGGAAAACCGGGTTTTCACCAGAAAACTTCCGGGAGCCACCGGGAGCACTCTGGTGCTCCAAATTCCGATCTGAAACATGTTTCAGAAAGATCGAGACCTGAACTGCACAACTCTTAATAAAATTTGAAGAAAAACAATACAAAAACTGGATCCAGGGTTTTAAAACTCAAACCTCCTACATGTTGGCGGATTGCCGAAGCTTCTGGTGCAGAATGACGCCTGCGATGCCCTGAAGCTTGATCCACTGACAATCGGGGCTGAAAACGGTCTTCCGTGGCTCGATTTGGTGAAGAACGGAGGTAGGGGGAGGGTTTCTTCATTCCGGTGTGCAGGAGGAGGGATAAGAGGGGTGAGGGGTTTTTATCTTTTCTTTTTATTTAAATTAATTCATTTAAATTAACACCCCTTACCAGACGTCCCGGTGCGGAGGAAATTAGGTCTCCCCTAGGGTAAATGTGCCTTCTTAAACGCAATAGAGGACTCATATTTTAGATCCGAGACTCCTTTCAGATGATATTTGAGCTGACGCTAATAAATAAACTTTTCAATTTATTTACCGAAACACCCCTAGTGACCTTTCTCACAGCAAGCCCGTGCCCACATGGTTTACACCCCGCCTAGGGTAATGAGCACGCTCCGGACACGCCTGTGCCCTCATATTCCCATTCTGAGCTACTGTTTAAGATATAACTCATTCTCTACTCGCGCATAGTATAAAAATACTTAATATTTTTATAAAATTAATTCTGGGAACACCGGGCCTCAGAATCGCACATCGTCATCACGCCTAACTCTAGAATTATTCATAGGAATATTCCAAGGTCTTAAAGGTCCAAAACCCAAGTCGCTACATTGTCAAATAAAGCATATAAAAGTGACAAAAAGTTTATTTAAATAGGTTTCTCCATTAAAATGCGGTAAATCGACGTTTTAGTGAATATTAGAGTATTTATGCTTAAAATCAAATTCTTTACTTATTTTAAGCCTCTAAATTTTATTGGATAAATGTAAAAATATTCAACAAACATGTATAGTCATATTTTAGTTAGTTATATTCATTCCTGCCAATACAACGGGTAGGCGTTAACTACTATTTAAAATAATAATTTTATATTATTAGTGTGCAATGTATGATTTCAAAGAAACTCATTGTTGTGTATCAGGTGCACCATCGAATGTAGTGTCCCCTTTAAAGAGGAATTAATATTTAATTCACAAATATTAATAAATATGAAAAATTTCATGTTCTTTATTTACCTGGGATGTTAAAATTTAACCTTATAAATAAATTAGATGAAAAAGTTGGTTTGATTTAAAGCCCATGATTTTTAACTACTAATTTAAAATGAAACCTTAACAAAAAATATCAAACAGTTATCCAAATATTTTTATTAGGTTTCTCTTTAAAATATGAAGTCAATTTTCAAACAATTAATCTATAAAGGTCTCAAAATTTGGTTTTAAAATTGCTTCTCCTTTAAATGATGGTAAAACTACTTTAATAAAAATATTGAGTTTTTTGTGTTAATTTGTTTTTATTCTTATCATATAACTATAAAAACTAATGTACGAATATAAAAAATATTTAGTTGGATATATAATAGATATATTACATTAACATAACATACTAATTATTATTAATACAGTTTATTTGGATTAAAAAAAGTAATGAGCATAATAATAGTTTCTTATAAAAAACTCACATTATATTCATTTGGTTCTAATAATCATTTTAAAAAAAATTGTAAGTAATTAATTAACTTATAGTTTGAGAAATCCATATATTTATATATTTTACTGAATAATATTCATAAAAATAAAAAAACATATAGGTTATATCATATTTTAATAATATAGTATTGTTCACTGAGCCTCAATCATGCTTGTTACGCAAGAAATCAAGGAATTTCTTTATTTCATGTAACGAAAGATAACATCATTATTCAATGTATAGAAATCTAAAATTTCTATTTTTTATAGTTTACTTAAAATACAAATTGTGATTCAATACAATATCAACTATTTTAAATGTAATATTTAATGATAGATATCAAAAAGATTAAATTAATTTGATAAGAATTCACAAAATCTCAGGGTGTTACATTCTACGAACATTAAAATTAATTTCTCCCTTGATATTATTTTGGGTTATCGATATTTTACTAATTGAAATCATAATTTATAGAAACCCACATTGTATAAATTGATACTAAAACTTCTTTTTTGAAAAGGAATAGTTTGAAAATAACAATTTCCCAATGTAAATAATGACTAGGTCTCTACGTTAGAGAACATAAGTGAAGATTTGGGTTTGGTGGGAAAGTGTAAATAATCATTAATATTGATAAAGACCACTGATGAAAAGAAATTTTGTGATATAGATAAAGGTAATAATCCCAAAACTGCAAACTATGAAAGCATGAAAGAGGTCATTGATATCATAAAAATGAGGCTAATAAGACACCCTTTTACATCACGATCCCATTTCCTAATGTTCAAGAATTTAAATGAGAATATATAATTACTTTTTTTTATACAATCTCACCATTGGTCATGCCATGAAATATTTCCCCTTCATATCTTATTCAATGAAATGAAGATGAATTTTTCACTCCTAATGTCTTAGTAGATCATGTGATAACTAAATAGAATGATAATTCATTCCATCTGTATTTATCGAACTAAAATTTTTATCACAAGTTATCTAATTTTCATAAGTACACCTATAGTGAGATAATACATTAATCTATAAAACATCATCAAGAGTTTATGTTATACTATCATTAAACAGAAAACTAAAAATCCAAAATGATAGATCGAGGTGCACCAAATATACATAACATTTATTCCCCATAAATCATATGTTACGTCTTACTGGTAACACTCTAAAAATGTGAACAAATTCATCATGTATTCTCCTTATTCATGGTAATAACCTGAATTTCCATATATTGTTATTGAAAAAATTCATGTTTTATTATTATAATGTCCAAAATATTGTAAACTCCATCCAAGATAGCATAACCCACATATCAATAAATCTTTAACGAGATACAAGGTAACTAGTATCATCTAATTTACTTATTCAGATATAACATATCTTAATCCAAATATCATTATCTAAACATCATGATCATATTAAGTGTTATCCATCCCTTAATAAAGTGTTTCCAAGAAAAATATCACCTTATTACCTCAATCACATTTCATGGTCATCAGTACCATTCATAATATTCTCATAAATCCTTAAGTAGAAACTATTGTGGGTCAATACATAAATTTTTCAATATTCCACAATACTATAAATGTATTTATACAAAATTATTCTTGAATTCTAATACATGAAAACTAAATAATTCTAAAACTTTGTTGTCATACTCTATATAACTGATAGTGATCACATGAAATTTTCCTTTTCCTTTTTCCTTAAGAGATTGATGGCGTCGATCATCATCGATAAAAATTAGATTAGGGAACTAGTTAAAATAATTCCCAATATCCATAAACATGTAGAATTGAAGAGGGGTAGGTGTATTCAGTGTGGGTTTCTCTCCATTTTCATTGTTAGCTAATTTTTCCCCATCACTCTGGGAAAAAAATGCCTAATGACTTTTTTTCCCACATGAAAAATCTTTTAGAACCCATAAGTCAATTTCTTTCATGATTTTTCCCACACATATATCATAAAATAGGGATTATAGTTTTCTCGTCATGGTTTTCTTATTTCCCTTTAAACTCCATATTCATCCTCTTTTCAAATCCATATGATTTTTCATGAATCCAAACTCTATTTCAACCTTGATTACATAACACAAAATGTCTTCATAGATACTAAATTTTTTTATAGATAATGCCCATCTGGGAATTGACATTAAGCCAATGAAGAACCTAACAAAATTACATTCAGTATAGATGATAATTCTAAAATCATACCTCACAAGTCTTGAGAAATTGTCTTCATAGGTACTGCCAAATCCATTATCCCTTTTATTTAACTCAAGAAACTCCTTATCCATTTTTAGATATAAAATCTCAGGAAAGTTATTACTGAAGACTAAATTCTTGAACTTGTTCCAATCAATGGATTCAACTTCATCTTATCACCTCGTATTCTTGATTAGAGTCCACCATTGGTATAATTCACCTTCTGACCAATAAATATCTCGAATGAGCCTCTCAGGTTTAGAACACTTGAGAATATAGAATATGTCATTAGTGGTATTGATCAATTTTTTGGATAAAAGTGTATCAGAAGTCCCACTGAAATATGGTGTTTGTTTCCTCATGAAGGTCTCAATAGAATTTTGTTCCCTCTATGTCTCATTTGGAAGTCCATCATGATTCATTTATTAAGATGTTTGGGTGAGCATAGCAATGATATTTTCATTCCAACTCCCATGTCATTTTTTTTTCTGATGAACATTCATTGAATTTCCATCACAATTACCATTAATGTTATTCTTTCCGGTTCCATCCATTGACTAAATAAACAAGGTTATATTAAGAAAATTTATCATAATTTGGGACCACATAATCTGTATAAATTACTTATAGGATACTTAATATAAGGACTCGACCTTAAACATTACATAATCATTAATTTATTGAATAATTCACATTGAGGATCTTTTCAGGTTTAGATAATTTGAGAATTAGGCCATAACTATTATGTCTCAAAAATTACAAACTAGACATTTTTTCTTAGTTTCAATTTTTTTCATAAAATAATAACTCTTAAAAAAAAGAAACTTGTATAGTTCTATGTTTTAGACAGCATGACTATTCCTTGATCCCATCCTTGACCTTATTCATCTTTATGTCCTGTGAAAGACATTTCAAAACGTGGGATGAGCATATAGAGCTCAGTAAGGGTTATAAAATAAGGAATGAAAACATTATCCCATCAATAAATACAAATAAATGAAACCATACTTTTCAATAATAACATTACATATGAAATCAAGAATATTTATAAATAACACGTAGAAATAATAAATCATAAAGGTAACATATGGAATACAGAATATACATATATTTTAGCTTTCCAAACTAAGTACGGATTTATATTTGAAATAACCATAATATTATATTCCCTAAATCTCTTAGTAGAAACATTATTTTTTTCCTCCATCGCGTTACCCAATCCATTGGAGAGCTATCTCGGGATCACTCGCCCTAGGATTATCACAGAACCACCCGTATGCACAAAAAAATGCCCAATAACCATAACATATTCATAACACATAAACCAATCCAAAGGAAAGATAAAATTTCTATATTCTAATCACAATATATCATTTCAAGGTATTGACATAATCAATGCTTTATAAAAACGTTTTCAAAACCATTTCTAAAATGTAATAAAGAGAATTTGGAATCAAAGTGTCCCATACCTCATTGGATCTTTTGATTTAAAAACATTCATGTATATATAAATAAATCATTAAAACCATTTTCAAAACGTGGACAATAATGAGAATGATTTATAAGAATAAATATTTAAAACATTTAAAACTATATTTTAGTTAAAGAGTTCCTAACCAAATGAGAGATTCTTGAATACAAATGATTGAGGAATAACATTAATAAAAGATTATAATATCATGAGAATAAAGAGATTCATGATATAATATTTCAAATGGTAATATATACACCATATAATGTTAAATTGGTGTATAACAACAAAAAAAGTCTCAATAGAATGAAAATTGAGACAAAGTCCATTGAAAAGATCATATACTTTGATTAAAGAAAAATAAATGACATAATTATGTGTGAAAAATGAGAATACACCTAATATAAGTGGATATTATGTGTAAAAAAATCATATATCATTTGCACATATTCATAGAATGACATAATCAAGATGTATATGTGTAACCCAATGAAATGATATTCGGTTTAAAACTTCTCTTATAGAAATTTGACAGCCTAACGTCATTCCTTTAATATTTCAGAAAATAAGTTGATGAGAGAGAAAAGGGTGTCTCATAACATGGAAATAAAATGTACAACTATAAGGATATTGAAGAATATATCCAAAAATATGAATATATAAATTAAAAGACATAAAAAAGGGAAGTATTTTAAAAAGAGGAGGGTGAAAGGTTTCATTTCCGATTTGGTAACTTACGAAACATACACCCCATAAAAGAAGGATCATACAATCAATATGTAAATAACCATAAATTAATATATATTACACAAAAATACAATCATGGGAAGTAAATACACCACTCAAATGGAAATAGTGTAAAATAAAGAATGAATCTCACTGGAATAAAAAGTGAGATGAAAACCCCTTAGCACATTGTAATCAATCGAGTCGTAAGACCAAAAGATAATAACCAACAAATTAATCATAAAATACCATGAATATAAATAGAATCATGATAATATTTATCAAATTTCAGTACACAATACACCACATAAAATAAATAAGTGGTGAACAATGGATATCTCATAAAATTAATAGTGAGATATAAAACCCCTTACCTCGTGTCCGACTAGACCCATTCGTTCTTTAATCTCCTGAAAAATACACTAAAGTTAATTTATAATTTAATAATAACCTTTTTAAGTTTATTATTCCTTTTAAATCACTTATTACCATTTTATAAACACAATTTAATCATTTATGTTAATAATGGCCGTTTTGTCGATATTTGGTAATTAAGTAAAAAATAAACTGTTTACAATTACAAATTGTTCATGAAGTAAAAAAAATAATCTCCAGAACAATATTCATGATTTAAATATCATATATATCTATTATATGTTTTTATTTATAATATTACATAACATTTGGAGATAAGAAATGAATTGCACCGTTCATGGAGACGGTAAGCCCTACATACGCATGAACGCTACTTTCATTTCTATTTTATATTTAATGGAATTAAAAAATAATTATTAATAGGTATATTGTAACAGCCCAAGATTTTATGAAAAATATTCTTTTTAATTTCACTAATGTCTTGTGTTGTACGCTACACCAAAAGGAGCTTGCACAACACGTATCCTTGATTTTCCTTGCATTACACGCAATCGCGACCTTCCTCGATAGCGTGTGTAGTACGCAATAACGAGTTTCACTAAACAACAATACGCTATTAAAATATTATTAAAACTAGCCGTTATGAATAGTAATAACCACTTTTTAAATTTTAGAAATTTTAGATCTCAAAATGGACTTCATTTTTGGATTCGGAGTATCGAATTTAGCCTAAGGTAAAATTTTGGTACTTTTCGGATAACTTTCATATTCTGATGAATAGTGAAAATTACTAAATTATAATTAAAAACAACTTTTTTAATAGAAACAATTATTAGTGATACATTATTAATTTTAGTGGTTTTAAAGTATATTTAGAATATATTTTTACAATTTAATACAATGTTGGTCATTGGATGTAATTTCACATTTAAACCAGACATAATCAAGTGTCAATCTTTTGATAGATATTGTTTCTTAAAAACACGCTATTTGTTTTAACAGCGGGATTTAATTATAAAATTAATTAATGAAACTTCTATGTTATGAATTTGGTAAAATAGACTTCATTTTTTAAATTCGGAATATGAAATATAGCTTAGGATGAAATTTTGGCATTGTTCTGAAAAACATCAATTTTTGATGAATAGTGAAACTACTAAGTTGTAGTTAAAAAACTGAATTTTTCATAAAACTTAATTTTACCGCTTCTGTGAATGGAATTTCAAAAATTCGAGAGACACGGTTGATGTCGGTAAGTTTCAATGAGATGAAAATAATTTTTGATGAATAGTAACTTTTTACTTTTATTTACCACGGTTAAAAGTAAATAGGGGAATTAAGGGTAAGAATGATATTAATATTACCCTAAAACATGTCCTAATTCTATTGGACAATTTTATCTCGACCAAAAACAACCTTAAGTGTAAAATATTATCATTTAGGCCCACATGGAATAGATTAGGACATTTATTATTATTTAATTCAAAGAAGAGTTAAAAGAGTTAAAATCAAAGTATATTTACTAGAACATTTTTAATATAGGGTCGTACATAAGATAAATTTGATTGAAAATATTCATTAGAAATCTAAAAAGATTTCCTACGTAATGGTATTTAATTTGTAATTTTTAGACATCAAATAATTTAATTTATTTATGACACAAAGATGATGCAGTAATTATCTTATTAATGAAATATTGACATAATTGATATTATAAATACCAAAATAAATGTAATTTAATACTTTTTATGAATTACACTAATTTTCTAGGTTACTATGATATATTAGTGTTGATTTAAGAAACTTGGTTTTAACATATAATTCTGTTATGACTTTCACAAAAATCATATATCAAATAGTGTCAAAATTGACACAAAATAGTTTTTAAAACAAATATTATATTATTAATTGTTATTTTATTCCTAAAAATATATGGTTCGGCCAAATGACTTAGATAAGGATATATGTATTAATAATAATAAAATTTGGGGTTTGTTTGGCATGTTATATTAAGTTTATTAACCATATAGTGAAAGAAAACAAAAAGACAGGGTAAAAGTTAAATTATTTAACTTAGAGTTAAATCTAATTGATAAGGTTAAAATAACACCCTAAACTTGTCTAAATCCTGTTAGATGATAGGATTTCGACCCATCCCCACTTTAGCTTCGAAATAAGACCCTTTGGAACCATTATAAACCGATTTTGACTTTAATATAAAATAATATTTTGAGATATTCCTAAGGTGCCCCTCTCCTCCCTTATAAAAGGGCACCTCCTCCCCCTCCTCCTCACACCAATTTGAGCACTCAAGCTCGGAAAAACCCTGCCATTTTCTCCTCTCCACTCTCCTAGAATAATCCTATAGGTCCTGGACTTCTTCAAAGTCCAATCTTAGTTCCCTATGTGGAGGATTCAAAGAGGCGTTCCAAAGAAGAGGTAATATCCATTACCGATCTTTTCAATTTCTTTCTTCTTAAACTTCTTCTTCTTTAGTTGTCTCATGATAATGTAATAACATCAATATTACTTACATACTGATATGTTATTATAAATATTAAACAATCCTAATTCACCTTCTATCCATCCTACGGAAAAATGAAATCACCGCGCGTGCGTACGTACGGAATACCGTCTCCACACCGTGGTGTAATCTATTTTCCACCATCACCTTACAAGGATGGGTATAATGGTGTAATGAGTAACTATTTATGATTATTATAAAGTAATATTCATACTTAAATAATATATATATACTCCAATACAATTCCACGATCATAGGAACGATATCATCACTCGTGCGTACGTACAGAATATCGTCTCCACGATGTGATGCGACTCGTTCTACATGATCATCATTTCATAGTAATTATATAAATGAATTGAATGAATAAATATGATATATGTTACACTAATACCATTCTGGATATAAGGTATCTATAACATTAAAATAAGAATAAGAATTTATTCGGCAAAACACGCATAAGAACAAAAGGCAATAAAGACCCGAGTAACAAGTAACAATGAAATATTACTAACAAGAAGCTAAGAATATAACCATATATGATATCATATCAATATTTATGATTCTGAAATAAGTCAATAACATTATTTACACCATTATACAGGAGCTTCGGACACGTACAAAGCAAATCGGACCTAAGGTAAGGGAAATATCACAATCTCATTTTTATCTGATATTGTTTATTCGTAAGTATTTATTGGGGTGTATTTTATCATCCACATCCATGTTACCTCAATATGTAATATTGTTTCCATCCACTTACAATAGTTTAAATCCAACTTTACCCTTCGGTGAGTTTTTAGTAAAGAATATGAAAGGAATCTTTTGTTGTTTTTTCGTACGAGGTACTTTTTGACTTTTCCGACAAAAGTACGAAGAATGTTTTTTTAACTTATACGGCATGAATGGATTTTTAAAACATTATTTCCAAGAATCTTCCTTTAAAAGTTTTCAAGTTTATTTTTAATCAACTTCTTTTAGTTTTAAATTGTTAGACATGTTAAGAAAGGAAAATGTTTTTGAAGTAGAAAGGATATTTTCCTCAAGAATGGATTTCAAGTGTTTTATCAAAATTATTTTCCATCTAAGATAATAAAGGGTTCTGTTTCTATCCCTATTATTACATGGATTTGATTATGTTGTGATGGAAATATTTTTATGAATTCCTTTATCTTATATGAATTGTTTTATGATGTCATGATGTTTAAGATTCCCATTTGTATTACATGGGTTATGCAATGATGTATGATTTATGATTTTGTGACACACATAAGAATGGTATCATTATGAGATGGGTGGGACCTATATCTCCCTCCAATGCATTGGGTAAAGATTTTATATCTCATGAGATAGACATGGCTGGAATGGTAGGTTATACCGGTTCAGTGAAACAGGACTGAAACGAGGGTGACTCGGTTCAGAAAGGGACTTTGTCCACTAAGATAGTCTTGGCAATGAGTCTTGTCTAACAAGAAATGATTCTCGATGATTATGTGTGCATGCCACAAAGTTTTCATGTTTTATGTTATGATTATGGGGATCTCATTTTCACTTCTATGATTTATTACATGTTAAGATATTATGATCTCTTTTTCAGGTTATAATTTTCAAAAAGATATGATATGATTTTTATTTCCTTTGTTTACCCTTACTGAGAATTTGAGCTCACCCTTTTATGTTTTCTTTTCCAAAGGATATAAAGAAAGGTTTCAGGTAAAAAAAATGGAAGATCTTTATGGGAGATATTGAAGATCTTTCACCACGATTAGAAGATTAAGTTCTGAGTTTCCAAAGACACTAAACTATTACGATCCTTGTGTGTGTGTTTTTGTTATGTACTAAGTATTCCGCAAAAGTAATGTAATGTCCATGTACGTCAAGATTCGGGTCTCTACAGTTGGTATCAGAGGAAAGGTTTAGTCAACCTTTGGAAACTAGGATGCGAGAACTTTAGTGAGATCCCTAGAGATATTTCTATGGTATGTCTAGGGATGCCCCTAAGGTTAAGTATACGTATAGGTTATAGTACAAGAATTACACTAACGATCATAGAATTAAACCTAAGATGTTAGATATTGAAGGTACTCCCCCATTATTATTTTGTTTTCCCTAGCATGATTTTTGCCTCTCACACTATTCTTTTTGGGTTTTAGACGATGGCTGGAACCCAAAGGAACCGTGTTGATCAATGCAATGGACAATGCAATGATTTCCCTCCTGAACAAACAAATGTTATGGGAGATGGAGGGCAAAATCTTATTGCTATACTTACACAAGCTATGAATCATTCTGGACTTCCAAATGAGCAGAGAAGGGAACAATATTCTATTGATTCCTTCATGAGGCAACGTCCACCTTCTTTCAGTGGGTCTTCTGATCCACTTTTTGCTGAACAATGGATCAGTACCACTGAAAAGATATTTTCAGTTCTTCAATGTTCTGAGCATGATAAAGTCATCTTAGCAGTATATCGTTTGGAAGGTGAAGCTGATCAATGGTGGAATCTTATCAAGAATACGAGGCAAAGAGATGAAATTGAGTCCATGGAATGGGACGAGTTCAAGAACATGTTTTTCAGTAAGTACTTCCCTCGTATTCTTTGAACAAAGATGGAAAAGGAGTTTCTTGAGCTGAAGTAGAAGGATGATGAATCTGTTGGTATATACGAAGAAAATTTTACAAGACTTGCAAGGTATGCATCTGGCATTATCATCCAACCTGAAAGTAAAGTTGATCGATTTTTTTGTGGATTAAAACCAAGTCTTAGAAGGGCATTAGCTATAAGAGACTTTAGTAGCTATGAAGAAATTGTGTGTTGTGCTATCAAGGTAGAAATTGAAGTTGGTGTTACATATCCATCTCATGGTTTTGACAAGAAATGAAAGATGGAGTTCAAGGAGAAATCTCAGAATAATGGTGAAAAGAAGATGAATGTTTCCTTATGCACAAAGTGTGGAAAGAAGTATGGTGGAGATTGTCTTAAAGGGACTAAAAAAAATTTTTAAGTGTGGAAAAGAAGGCCATCGAGCAGCTGAGTGTCAAAGTAATGGAAAAAGTGATTCTAATGATGTGAATAAAGCAAACACTGCAGAGAACGCACCACCAACACTTCAATGCTTCAAGTGCAAGGAAATGGGGAATTATACTAATAAATGCCCTAATCCAAGGGTTAGTGATGATCGACATGAGCAACCGCTTAAGGCAAAGGACAAAGGGAAGTCACATGTGATCACCATTGGCGATGTTGAATATGATAATGATGTGGTGGAATGATTAAGTTTTTATGTAATGGGATTCCAAAATAATGTTGTATCATAAAGTATTGGAATATTTATGTATTGGTCTAATGTGGTATTCAAAGTGATTGAGATATTTTTGGAAATAAGATGATATGAGCATAATGAAGGGAAAATGAGAAAACGAAATGTTTAACAGTATTCATGAGCTCATGATTGATATAAGGACTAAGTGATATCATTGTTTGAGTATATAGAATTTTAAGGATTTTGGTATGTGGAAAGTGTTAAATTTTAACTACATTCATGTTTTCACTAAGGTATTCAAGAGAATACATGATTAAGGACTTTGAATGTTTGGAATGTGACCAACAAAAGATATCTTATGATATATGGGGATCGACGATGGTGTTAAATCTCTGGTAATCGTTTTCACTATGTTATGAGAGTGGACTGCAGTATTATGGATAAGCCTAAAGATTGGAATGGATTATGTTGGACATAAGTTAGTATTGTTTAAGGATAGAAGTTTTCTCCGTATTATTGATGGGATGTTATAGTAATATAGTTTTAGAAAAAGGACAACCTGCAGGACGGGCGATAGCCCATCGCGTCAGACAAGGATGTGGAAATCGAACCCACAACCAAAGTGCGACTGGCCTTTATTGCCTACCACTGGCCTACAGGAATTCCCTGATTAGTAGAAACGAGTTTTATTACATTGATTTTTATTACATATGATCTATAAGTCCATTTTAGAAACCATATATGATTAATCTCACTATAGATAGACTTATGTATATAATTTTTTTTGCTAACCTTTTGTTTGAGACAGATGGAATGACCCGTCATTCTATCACATGATCTGCTAACACTTCACGAATAACAAATTCAACTTCATTTATTTAAGAGATGAAGTGTAAATTTTTAAAGGCACGAACAATAGTGAGATTGTACCAAAATAAAGTAGGTATTTATTCTAATTCAAATTCTTTAACATTAGGGAAACGATCTTGAAAACCAAAAATGTTATCCTAGTGATCTTATATCTGATGAATCAGATGGTACCTTAGATCGTCACAAATTTATGGATTTGTGATTGTTGTCTTTTCCATAGCCATGTTCTCTACCACTCTTCATCAGAACATGATGGTTAGATTTTTCTTCCATATCCATATTTTCACCTATGTGGAAACCCAGTGATTAGTTTATTTGGGTAACCGTTACGTTTCATACTTTCGTTTTTAAAGATTGGTTTTGGTATTCCTTTTTACGATGTGGGATTCTATTAAAGAAACTTTCAAATAGTAAACCATTTATAACCCCGACGAATTTCGAGGGCGAAATTCATTTTAAGGGGGGTAGAATGTAACAGCCCAAGATTTTATGAAAAATATTCTTTTTAATTTCACTAATGTCTTGTGTTGTATGCTACACCAAAAGGAGCTTGCACAACACGCATCCTTGATTTTCCTTGCATTACACGCAATCGTGACCTTCCACGATAGCGTGGGTTGTACGCAATAACGAGTTTCACTAAACAACAATACGCTATTAAAATATTATTAAAACTAGTCGTTATGAATAGTAATAACCACTTTTAAAATTTTAGAAATTTTAGCTCTCAAAATGGACTTCATTTTTGGATTCGGAGTATTGAATTTAGCCTAAGGTGAAATTTTGGTACTTTTCGGATAACTTTCATATTCTGATGAATAGTGAAAATTACTAAATTATAATTAAAAACAACTTTTTTAATCGAAATAATTATTAGTGATAAATTATTAATTTTAGTGGTTTTAAAGTATATTTAGAATATATTTTTACAATTTAATACAATTTTGGTCATTGGATGTAATTTCACATTTAAACCAGACATAATCAAGTGTCAATCTTTTGATAGATATTGTTTCTTAAAAACACGCTATTTGTTTCAACAGCGGGATTTAATTATAAAATTAATTAATGCAACTTCTATGTTATGAATTTGTTAAAATATACTTCATTTTTTGAATTCGGAATATGAAATATAGCTTAGGATGAAATTTTGGCATTGTTCTGAAAAACATCAATTTTTGATGAATAGTGAAACTACTAAGTGGTAGTTAAAAAACTGAATTTTTCATAAAACTTAATTTTACCGCTTCTGTGAATGGAATTTCAAAAATTCGAGAGACACATTTGATGTCAGTAAGTAAAATGTGGTTCAATGAGATGAAAATAATTTTTGGTGAATAGTAACTTTTTTCTTTTATTTACCACGGTTAAAAGTAAATAGGGGAATTAAGGGCAAGAATGATAATAATATTACCCTAACACATGTCCTAATTCTATTGGACAATTTTATCTCTACCAAAAACAACCTTAAGTGTAAAATATTATCATTTAGGCCCACTTGGATTAGATTAGGACATTTATTATTATTTAATTCAAAGAAGAGTTAAAAGAGTTAAAATCAAAGTATATTTACTAAAACATTTTTAATATAGGGTTGTACATAAGATAAATTCGATTTTAAATATTCATTAGAAATCAAAAAACATTTCCAACATAATGGTATTTAATTTGTAATTTTTAGACATCAAATAATTTAATTTATTTATGACACAAAGATGATGCAGTAATTATCTTATTAATGAAATATTGACATAATTGATATTATAAATACCAAAATAAATGTAATTTAAGACTTTTTATGAATTACACTAATTTTCAAGGTTACTATGATATATTAGTGTTGATTTAATCAACATGGCTCGAACATATAATTCTGTTATGACTTTCACAAAAATCATATATCAAATAGTGTCAAAATTGACACAAAATAGTTTTTAAATAAAATATTATATTATTAATTGTTATTTTATTCCTAAAAATATAAGGTTTGGCCAAATGACATAGATAAGGATATATGTATTAATAATAAACAATTTCGGGTTCGTTTGGCATGTTATAGTAAGTGTATTAACCATATAGTGAAAGAAAACAAAAAGACGCGGTAAAAGTTAAATTATTTAACTTAGAGTTAAATCTAATTGATAAGGTTAAAATAATACCCTAAACTTTTCTAAGTTCTATTGGATGATAGTCTTTCGAACCATACCCACTTTAGCTTCTAAATAAGACCCTTTGGAACCATTATAAACTTATTTTGACTTTAATATAAAATAATATTTTGAGATATTCCTAATGTGCCCCTCTCCTCCCTTATAAAAGGGCACCTCCTCCCCCTCCTCCTCACACCAATTTGAGCACTCAAGCTCGGCAAAACCCTGCCATTTTCTCCTCTCCACTCCCCTAGAATAATCCTAGAGGTCCTGGACTTCTTCAAAGACCAATCCTAGTTCCCTAAGTGGAGGATTCAAAGAGGCGTTCCAAAGAAGAGGTAATATCCATAACCGATCTTTTCAATTTCTTTCTTCAACTTCTTTTTCTTTAGTTGTTTCATGATAAAGTAATAACATAAGTATTACTTACATACTGATATGTTATTATAAATATTAAACAACCCTAATTCACCTTCTATCCATCCTACGGAAAAATAAAAATCACCGCGTGTGCGTACGTACGGAATACTGTCTCCACGCCGTGGTGTAATCTATTTTCCACCATCACCTTACAAGGATGGGTATAATGGTGTAATGAGTAACTATTTATTATTATTATAAAGTAATATTGATACTGAAATAATATATATATACTCCAATACAATTCCACGATCATAGGAATGATATCATCACTCGTGCGTACGTACAGAATACCGTCTCCACGATGTGATGTGACTCGTTCTACATGATCATCATTACATAGTAATTATATAAATGAATTGAATGAATAAATATGATATATGTTAAACTAATACAATTCTGGATATAAGGTATCTATAACCTTAAAAGAAGAATAAGAATTTATTCGGCAAAACACGCATAAGAACAAAAGGCAATAAAGACCCGAGTAACAAGTAACAATGAAATATTACTAACAAGAAGCTAATAATATAACCATATATGATATCATATCAATATTTATGATTCATGAATAAGTCAATAACATTATTTAAACCATTATACTGGAGCTTCAGACACGTACAAAGCAAATCGGACCAAAGGTAAGGGAAATATCACAATCTCATTTTTATCCGAGATTGTTTATTCGTAAGTATTTATTGGGGTGTGTTTTATCATCCACATCCATGTTCCCTAAATATGTAATATTGTTTCCATCCACTTACAATAGTTTAAATCCAATTTTACCCTTCGGTGAGTTTTTAGTAAAGAATATGAAAGGAATCTTTTCTCGTTTTTTCGTACGAGGTACTTTTTGACTTTTCCGACAAAAGTACGAAGAATGTTTTTTTTAACTTATACGGCATGAATGGATTTTTAAAACATTATTTCAAAGAAACTTCCTTTACAAGTTTTCAAGTTTATTTTTAATCAAATTCTTTTAGTTTTAAATTGTAAGACATGTTAAGAAAGGAAAATGTTTTTGAAGTAGAAAGGATATTTTCCTCAAGAATGGATTTCAAGTGTTTTATCAAAATTATTTTAAATCTAAGATAATAAAGGGTTCAGTTTCTATCCCTATTATAACATGGATTTGATTATGTTGTGATGGAAATATTTTTATGAATTCCTCTATCTTATATGAATTGTTTTATGATGTCCTGATGTTTAAGATTCTCATTTTATTACATGGGTTATGCAATGATGTATGATTTATGATTTTGTGGCACACATAAGAATGGTATCATTATGAGATGGGTGGGACCTATATCTCCCTCCAATGCATTAGGTAAAGATTTTATATCTCATGAGATAGACATGGCTAGAATGGTAGGTTATACCGGTTCAGTGAAACAGGACTGAAACGAGGGTGACTCGGTTCAGAAAGGGACTTTGTCCACTAAGATAGTCTTGGAAATTATTCTTGACTAACAAGAAATGATTCTCGATGATTATGTGTGAATGCCACAAAGTTTTCAAGTTTTATGTTATGATTATGGGGATCTCATTTTCACTTCTATGATTTATTCCATGTTAAGATATTATGATCTCTTTTTCAGGTTATGATTTTCAAAAAGATATGATATGATTTTTATTTCCTTTGTTTACACTTACTGAGCATTTGAGATCACCCTTTTATGTTTTCTTTTCCCCAGGATATAAAGAAAGGTTTTAGGTAAAAAAAAGGGAACATCTTTATGGGAGATATTGAAGATCTTTCACCATGATTAGAAGATTACGTTCCGAGTTTCCAAAGACACTAAACTATTACGATCCTTGTGTGTGTGTTTTTGTTATGTACTAAGTATTCCGTAAAAGTAATGTAATGTCCATGTACATCAAGCTTCGGGTCTCTACATATATTATAATCCCATTATAATATCATATATAATTTCATTAACTCCATCCTTTATATGTTCCACTAATGACATGAACGAGTCAAATCACATTGAGGGGGAGGTAGTCTGCACTTCCTCAAATGAAAATTATCGCGTTTACCCATTATGAAAACCATAAAGGTATGATATAAATGAAAAAAACATAAGTATATAAAAAATATAAATATAATATATATCACATTTAAATACAGTTCTATTATAATGGCCACCATAAGAGGAGGTAGGAAAATATTTAACAATCATCGTTTCATGATGTAGTAGTTCGCCGTCCACAAAAACAGTATGTTCATTAGCAATTAGATGGCGATGTGTGTAAGTGTAGTTAGAATACTTATCATAAAAAACATATTATATTTAGTATATTGGTGTTGTTATAAAATAATTGAATAATAATATTTTATGGGGTTGGAGAAGTAAAATAAAAAGAAAAGATCTTAAGAGAAGATGTTACCTTTAAATTGGGTAACTTTCTTTGGTTTGAACCAAAATAATTTATTGAAGTGCCTTATGCCTAAGTTAAGGCTTATAGGTGTAAGAGAGTAATATTTAAATATTATGTGGGAATAGGTTGGATGAGATAAGGGGATTTAGAGATGTGATTAATGGGTTAGAGGTGAGGTCTTTTTATAAGGGAGAGGAACGGCTCTTTAGGAAAGTTTGAAAATATTATTTTTATTATATAATGATTTACAGTTTCATAAAGTCCAAAACATATTAAGGTAAAATATAATATGATTCATGTTCTAAATAAAATCATCCAATAAGAGTTGGAAATTCTTTGTATATTGTTTTAATTTTTATAATCTTATTTATTTAAATCAATCATTAATGAGGTAAACACTGCATCATTATTGTGTCGTAAATAAATTTATTTATTTTATCTCTTAAAATTATAAATAAAATACCATTACGTAGGAAATATTTTATTTTTCTAATTAATATTTATAGTCAATTATATCAATTATATAACCCCACATTAATTTTTTTTAGTAAAATAAAACATATTTGTGACATTTTAATTTTTACGTTATATAAAAAGTTATTAATATCCTTATCTTACCCAAGTGACTTTCAAAGGCCCAAAATCTCACCCAAGTTGTGGTAAATATAAGTCAAAAGCTATTATTCACCAAAAACTATATTCATCTTATTGAACCACATTTTACTTATTAATAACAACCATGTTTGTCGGATTTTGAAAATTTAATTTATATGTGGTAAAATTTCATTTAAATGAAAAAGTTATTTTTTTAACTACCACTCAATGTTTTTACTATTCATAAAATACTGATGTTTTTCAAGAAAATACCAAAAAATCAGCCTAAGCTATATTTTATATTACGAATTCAAAAATAATGTATATTTTAACATATTCAAAACATAAATGTTGGATTAATTAATTTAAAATTAATTACTATTGTCAAACAAAAGCATGTTTTTAAAAAATAAAGATTATCAAAAGATTGACACGTGTTTATGTCCAATTTCAAAGTGAAATTACTTCCAATGACAAACATTGGATTAAAGGGTAAAAAAATAATATAATTTCAATTTAAAACCATTTAAAAATGTAACCTAACTAGATAAAAAATTATATTAAATGGCAGGTTTGAATTAAAATGTAGTATTTTTCAATATTTGTTAAAAAATGAACTTTATCATAAAAATACCAAAAATTTACCCAAAGTAAATTTTGATTTTTTGATTCTAAATAAGAATTTTATTTTGCCAAATATAAAATATAAAAATGACCAAATATATATTTTTATTAGGTTCTCCATCAAAAGGTGTTAAACCGGCCTTTTAAAGAATATTAGAGTATTCATGCATAATATTAGATTCATTCACATTTTAGGCTTATAAATATTACTGGATTAATATAAAAACACATAACTAACATGTATAATCCTATTATAGTTATTTATGTTCATTTCCACCATTACAATGGTTTGCTGTTAACTACAATTTAAAATAATAATATATTATTATTATTTTTTATGACTCGGAATTGTGTGCAACATAAGATGTCAGAGAAACCCATTATTGTGTATGGAGTTCTCCATGGAATATAGCATCACCATTAAAATAAAATTAATATTTAATACAAAAATGTTAATAAAAATGAAATTTTCATATTCTATATTTTCCTAGGATGTTACATCCTTCCCCCCCCCTTGGAAATTACATCCTCTCAATTTTGAAATTGTGCTTGGAAACATTATTGAAAGTCGCACATCAGAAAAAGAGTTAATAAAAAAATCACATTAAAATAAAGAAAGATAAGTACATTGGTCACATGAGATAACCCATTCATGGATTCCATGAAACATGTATATGGAGGAGAAACCAAGTATCAATTTCTAATGTAGAGTGATATAAAACATGATTAGGAGATTGTTAACAACAATAAAACTAAAAATTTGTGATGGGTTAAATGGTCATTGTTTTCCCAGTAGAAAACGTAAACAAACTTTTATTTTTGTTCCTTTTCATAAAGTTAGAGAATCTATATATGAGATTGAATAAAAACATAAGAAAACTTACATTACATGTAAACATTAATCATTTAAAAAATTTCTACCACAATCTCATCTTTTCTCCAATTGATGAGTATTCAAGATTACATGGTCATATAAAAAGTTCTAGATTCATATTCTAGAGAATAAAATCTTCCACAAAGTATGAACCATATATTTCCCATATATTTATACATTAACCAAAACCAAAATTGGTTATAATGAGATTAGATTATCCCCAAAGTATAATCCTTTATAAAAAAATACTTATCCTAATCTCAAAAACTCAAAAAAAGTACCCATTATTCAAGAAATACCATTAAATATATAATTCTCATTAAAATTCTTCAAAATAATCCCAACTAATATTGAAACCAAAAACACCAAATGATTTAGTAACACAGTCTTCCACAGTAAATCCTAACATTTATATCCAAAATATCGACTACTCTTAAATTCTCATTCTGAAGTGTAATTAACCTAATTGCATATTCTCTATGATAGGTTAATCATTTCCATAAATAACCCAAATAACTTTATATCCACAATAAAAAAATAGATTCTTCCAAATTTATATTTCATCCGTTACTCCAAAAATTAAATCCCATAGTATTCTATTTTCCATAAACATATAGTGTTTCCAAAATATAGAATGACTTCCAAAATAACCTTTATCACTTAATCACTAAATCATTTTCCTATACTAAAGATTTCAATTTGATAAAATAGAAGATCCCACATAAACTTATTCTTTATCCATAAAATCATTTCACTAAAAACAATTATTTATACTAACTCGGGACATCACGTAGTCTAGTGGTATGAGATAAATATCAATCACACATTGGTTGCGGGTTCGATTCCCACAGCTTTGTCCGATGCGATTGGTTGTCACATGGTTTGTGTGTTTTCCTTTTTCAAAAACTATACAATTTCATAACATTCCAAAAAAAGAGACAAATTACTCAAAAATAATCGTAGCATATTTTATCCTCAAAGGTTATCTAATACCTTTCATTTTTTCCACCAAAATGTAATAACCATTGATCACCTCAAAAATAATTATGTCACTTTTTAATATGCTAACCATTATTATTATTTCACATATGCATAAATAACACCTTAACCTCTAATGTAATCAAAACCGGCCTCTGATACCAACTATAAGGACCTGACCTTAAACATTACATAATAATGAATTAAGTGAATAATTCACATTGAGGATCTTTTCAGGTTTAGATCTTTAGAGAATTAGGCCATGACAATTACATATCAAAAATTACAAAGTAGAAACTTCTTCTCAGTTTCCATTCTTTTCATAAAATAAAAACCCTTAAAAAGAATCATTTACAGTTCCATGTTTTAGACATCATGAATTATCCTTGATCCCATCCATGAACCCATTCATCATTAAGTCCTTTGAAAAACATTTAAAAACATGGGATGAGTATAAAAATATCATTAAGGGTTATAAAATAAGGACATAAAACATTAGTCCATCAATAAATTCAAATAAATGAAACCATACATTTCAATCAAAAAAATACTTATGAAATCATAATATTTATGAATAACACATAGAAATCATAAATCATAAAGGTAACTTATGGTATACATAACATATTTACATTATAGCTTCCACAGCTATGTAGGGAGTTACATTTAGAATACCCATCACATTATATTCCATAAATGTATTAGGAGAAACAATATTGTGTTCCTCCTCCACATTACACAATGAATTGGAAGGAAATCTCGGTCTCACCGACCCTAGGATTATCACCGAACCACCCATATGCATAAACAATTCCCAATAACCATAAAATACTCAGAACACATAAAATAATCATAAATGAAAGATAATTTTTCCATATTGGAATCACATTATATCATTTCAAGATATTGACATAATAAAATGATTTATCAAAACATTTTTCAAAACCATTTAAAACATTTAATAAAGATATTTTTTAATCAAAGTGTCCCATACAACTTTGAGGCTTTAAATTTCTTGAAATTCATGTATATATAAATAAATACTTAAAACCATTTTTAATACATGGACATTAATGAGAGAGATTTAGAAGAATAAATATTTAATACATTTAAAATGATATTTTAGATAAAGATTTCCTTACAAAATGACAGATGCTTGAATAAAAATAATTAAGGAATAACATTAATAAATGCTTATAATATCATTAGAATAATACTATTCATGATATAATAATTCATAGGGAAGTATATACACAATATAAAAGTGAATTGGTTTATAACAACGAAGAAGTCTCAATGGAATGTAAATTGATACAAAGTCTCTTGCAAAGATCATATCTTATATTAAAGACAAATAATTGACATAATTATGTGTGATAAATACTAATACACCCAATATAAGTGGATATTAAGTGTAAAAAAATCAGAGGTTATTCACATATATTCATTGCACAACATAATCAATATGTATAAGTTTAACCCAAATAATTAAGATTAGGTTTAAAAGTTCTCTTATAGAAATTTGACAGCCTAACAGCATCGCTTTAAAATTTCAGAAAATGAGTTGATGAGAGAGAAAATGGTATCTCATCACAAAGGCATTAAATTTACACCAATAAGGATATAGAAAAAAATATCCCAACATATGAAGATTTAAATTATAGGACACAACAAAAATTAGTATTTAAAAAAGTGGAGGCTGAAAGATTCTCTTACCGATTTGGTAACTTACGAAACATACAACCCATGAAAGAAGGATCACACATTGAAGATGTTAATACACATAATTTAAAGTATATTACATAAATAATATAATAATTGACAGTAAATACACCACTCAAAAGTAAATAGTGGCAAATATAGCATGAATCTCACGGGAATAAAAATAAAAACCTCTTACCACGTTGTAATCAATCGTGTCATAAGACCAAAAGTTAATAACCACAAAATTAATCATATAATTAAATGAATATAAATATATTCATGATAATTTGTATCAAATTTCAGTACACAATACACTACATGCAATAAATAAGTGGTGATCAAAGAAAATCACGTGAAATTAAAAATGAGATAAAAAACCCCTTAACTTGTGTCAAACTTCACCCGTTCTTTCTTTATTCTCCTAAATATAAACTAAAGTTAATTTCTGCTTGATTAAGAACCATTTTCAATTTTATTATTCCTTCAATATAAATTACTACCATTTTATAAACATTATGGAATAATTTATGTTAATAATGGTCGTTTTGTCGATATTCGGTACTAGTCAAAAATGAACATCATATAATTAAAAGTTGTTCATGTTGTCAAAATTACATTATCTTCATAATTATATTCAGGATATAAATATTATTTATATCCTATATATCTATTATATTTATGTATTTATAATATTATATAACATTTGGAGATAATAAATTAAATGCACCGTTCATGGAGACGGTACGTCGTACGTACGCATGAACGCTACATTCATTTCTATTTCCTATTTTATGGATTGAAAACATAATGATATATAGGTATCTTATAATTAATCTATATTATAATATATAATTTAATTAACTCCATCATTTATACATTCCCCGAATGGCATGAATGAGTCATATCACATTGAGGAGGCGGTAGTCTGCACTTCCTCAAATGAAATTATCGTGTTTACCCATTATGGAAACCATAAAGGTATGCTATAAATGAAAAATACCAAAGTATATATAAAATATAAATATAATATATATCACATGTAAATATAGTTCCATCATAATGGCCACCATAATAGTTCGTTGGAGAATATTGAACAATCATCATTTCGTGAGACAGTAGTTCGTCGTCCACAGAAACAGTATGTTCTTTACTCATTACAAAGAAGTGTGTGTAAGTGTAGTTATAATCCTTATCATACCAACAACCTATTATATTTATTATACTGTTTTTGTTATAAAAAAAGTATGGAAAATATTTTAGGGGTCGGAGAAGTAAAATAAAATAAAATAACTTAAGAGAAGATGTTACATTTAAATGGGGTAACACTCTTTGGTTTGAACCAAAAGGATTTCATGAAGTAAATTATGCCTATGTTAAGGCTTATAGGTGTAAGAGAGGGATTTTGAGAGATTATTTTGAAATATTTTGGATGAGCCAGTGGGCTTGAGAGGTGCGAGTAATGGGTTATAGGTGAGGGCTTTTTATAAGGGGGAGGAGGGGCTCTTCAAGAATGTTTGAAAATATTATTTTATTATATAATCATTTTGGGTTTATTAAGGTTCAAAACTTATTAATGATAAATATAATATGACTCGTGTTTGGAATAAAATAATCTGATAAGAATTGGACAGGTCTTGGACATTTTTTTAATTTTTATAGTCATATTTATATAAATCATTCATTAATGAGGTAAACACTGCATCATTATTATAAAATAAATAATTTTATTTATTTGATGTCTAAAAATTATAAATAAAATAACAATATATATGAAATATTTTTATATTTATAAGGAATATTTATAGTCAAATATATCAATTATATAAACCCTCATTAAAATTGTTTTATCAAAATAATACATTTTATGATATTTTTATTTTTACTTTAATTAGGAAGTTATTAATATCATTATCTTACCCATGTGGATTTCAAAGGCCAAAAGTCTCAACCAAAGATTTTCTTGGTCATCCATTACTCTTACAATAATCTTATAACATGTGTTAAGGTTATTTTATAATATCACAATGTTTATTTTACCTTGAATTACCCTATTTGCCTTTAACTGCGGTAAATAAATGTCAAAAGTTATTATTCACCAAAAATTATTTTCAGCTTTTTTAACCACATTTTACTTACTAATAAAAACCATTTATTTTGTATTTTCAAAATTCAATTCACAAAATCGGTAAAATTTCATTTAAATGAAAATGTTAGTTTTTTAACTATTACTTAGTGTTTTCACTATTCATCAAAAATTGATGTTTTTCAAAACAAAATAGAACAAATTCAGCCTAAGATATATTTTATATTATGAATTCAAAAATTATGTCTATTTTACCAAATTAAAAACATTGAATTTAGATAAATTAATTTAAAATTAATTCCCATTTTTAAAACAAAAAGATCATTTTTAAGAAATAATACCAATCAAAAGATTGATACTTGTTTATGTCCAATTTCAAAGTGAAATTACTTCCAATGAAACAAAATTGAATTAAATGGTAAAAATATAATCTAATTACACTTTAAACCCATTTAAAAAGATAATATACCTATATAAATAAATCAGATTAAATGGAATTTTTGAATTATAATGCAGTATTTTCACTATTAATTAAAAAATGAACTTTATCCGAAAATATGAAACATTTACCCAATGTTATTTTTGATGTCCCAATTATGAAGATTAATTATATATTTTCAAATAGAACATATAAAAATGAATGAAACTAGAATTAAATAGGTTTCTCCATTAAAAGGTCGTAAATCGACATTTTAAGGAATATTAGAGTATTTATACTTAAAACAATATTCATTCACATTTTAGGCCTATAACTGTTATTATATAACTATAAAAAAATTTACCTAACATTTATAATCATATTTTAGCTATTTCTTTTCATTACCACCATTATAATTTCTAGTCATTAAAAACCATTTAAAAGAATAATATGTTATTATTTTTCAGTATGACTTAGCATTGTGTGCAACATAAGACATCAGAAAACCCATTATTGTGTATTGGGTATTCCATTGAATTTAAAATCCCCTTTAAAATAAAATTAAATTTTAATTGAAAATATTAATAAATATGAAAATGTCATATTCTTTATTCTCCTGGTATGTTAAAATTAAATCATGACCAAAACATTTAAATCTATAACAACATAGGCTTACCCTTTGAAAAAACCCTATAAATATCATTAAAATATCACTGGATTTTCTATTCCATCCATGGTGGATCATCCATTCATTACCCAATGGTTTCACGGCTCGGGTGATGAGGGTCTGGAGAGAAGAGAACGTGCATTGGTGCTTCACGCTGGATGCTGGAGTTTGTGGTCGGCTCGTAACGTGTAATTGCACGAAGGGGTGGCCTCCTCTGTTCGAACTATCATCTTCCGCATTAAGAGCCTGCTACTTGATATGGAAGTTGTCCTCAGTGCCTTGAGGGAGGCTCCTACTATGTAGCGTCTTATTCTTACCATATGTAATCCCTCTCTGGACCTTGCTTCGCACTCTGGTCATTGGGTCTGATTGACCCCCCCCCCCCCCCCCGCATCACGGTTTCAAGATCAATATTGATGGTTCTTGTCTTGCAGTTACCATTAGTGGCGGGGGTCTTGTTCTTGATCGCAACGGCTCGGTTCTATTTTATTTCTCCATACAGTTGGGCCAGGGCTCCCCTCTTCTTGCAGAGGTGAAGACTATGCTGGCAGGTCTACAGGAATGCAGCCAAAGGGGTGTGGTTCTAGTGGAGGTGGAAACTGATTCCATGCTCCTCTTAAATGCTCTCCAGGGCATCGGGAGCATTATTGGGGCTCTTGAGTACATCATCCAGAAGTGTCAGGGTCTCCTTGGCAATAACACAAAAGTATCACATACCTGTCGCGAGGGAAATAAAGCGTCCGACTACCTTGCTTTAATTTTCTCTTCAGGTCAGGAGGCTTTTCTTTTTCGCACCCCTCAAAGTCTAAAAACAATAGGGATCGACATTATTAGAGGGGATTACCTCAGTCTTCACTTTTTCAAACCCCCATAGTCTCTTTTCCTTGTTTTTTTGTTTGTGGCCCTTTTTCCTCCTTTGAATAAAAATATGTGTGATAATACATGAAACAGACAGACACCCAAATATCGTATTAGATTAGTGCCTTAAGAAACAAGCAAACATAAAATCTGATACAAAAGTGGGCTACATTCGGTCCCATTAGTTTATTCTCATCTATGAACCTTTATAGACATATCAAAAATACTATTTATCTTCATTACCTGGGGCAATGAAAACATAAAAAGGGATGAGATCAGATTCTCATTAAAGGTAAACAATGGAAATATGTAAATATAAATGTGAGCATAGGGGTATGATAATTGATCATAACATTAAAATACCGTGTCTGACATATCAAATATCCTGAAAAATAAAAAATATCATTAATATTTATAGTTTAATAGACATAAATCCTATGGATAGAGTTAACCTAAGCTATAAAATCATAACATTGGAATAAAACATGGAATTATGGAATGCACATAAGTCGTAATACGATTTCCATTGTATCTCAGACATTAATTCAAAGGCCATATTAGTAGTATGGGTTCACTCCCCATACCATCTTGGTAGTCATGGTTCACTCCCACAACCATATTAGTAGTATGATTTTACACCTCATACCATCTTGGTAATCATGGTTCACTATCAAGACAATCTTAGTCTATCTCATGAGGTATAAATGTTTAACCAATGAATTGGAAGAAGATATAGGTCCCACCCACCTCATAATGAAATCATACATACATGTTACACAAATTCATAAACAATCATATGATAACTGATTAAGTGAAATTGGTATCCTAAACATTTAATTGTATCATAACCTACAGAAAAAGAAACCAACTCATAATCATTTCATCATAGCATAACCCAAGGGATAAAATTGGTTCCTCAAACATCATTACATTATAACATAATATAGGGTAAACAATTATATTTAATAAAAAAATGTAATAATAGGGATATTACAATGTAATGAAAAATTATAGGGAAAAAGTTTTTGATGAAAAACATGAAATTCATTCTTGTGGAAAATATGTTTTATTCTTAAAAAAAATATTATTTTCATAAAACACCATTCTATTTTAAATGAAAGGTATTTATTTAAAGATAAACATAAAAAATTATATGATAATATTTATTTGAAATAAGGTTTCATTAAAGCGTAAAAATTCATTAATTCTATATAAGTTAATATAAAATATTCTTCTCGTACTTTTTCAGAAAATGTAAAGAAGTACCTTATTTATATGATAAAAGAAATATTTCATTCTAACAATGCAGTAAAAAGTAAAAAATGTGTAAAAATGAATTTAAAAATCAATAAGAGAATTTGAAAACACTTTATTAATTCATTTTTTTGTGAAGACATAGACATGGATGATTAATATACCGCAGTAAATACTTAGGTATAAAAAATCCCAAAAAATAATGATATTATGAAATTATCCTTTACATACAACATTAAAAGGTACCTTTTTAATGCATTTTAATGAACATAAATATATACATAAATTTCATTAATAATTTCTTTATATCCATATAAATAATTATGTTAAATAGTATCAAGAATATTGAGATGTAGAAAGGATTAATTCTTTAAACATTTAAAGTGTCTCATACCAAATTGACCATGTCAATAATAAGCCTGATATTTTCGAATGGCTCTTTAAATACCATAACGATAAAAGTATTAAAAATATGAAAATTAATAGGGGTATTACATAAACCACACATAAGAAATAGGTGCTTAGCATGGCTTATATCTCATGAAAATTAAAAGTGAGACGGAATTCACGTACATTGAGTCTCGAGTCTCATCGTGGTCATTACAAACACTTGTATAATAATTATAAATTTATTATAAATATGTTACAGAGCCATATAATTATATATAATACCATAAATTGTTTTATTAAAACCATATATTATCCTCTTTTTATCTATCATATATTAAGGTTTCATATCTAATAATATTCCCTTTGTTTTCACATGTGTCTTAATTTGTAATATCATTGGTCCATATACAGATATATCAGAAATCAGGAATATAAAAAATAATTTAAATATCATATATATCTATTATATTTATATCATAATAATCCTTATTATATTTATGTATGAAATGGTATACACCGCTCATGGAGATGGAAAGTTATATGTATGCATGAATGTTATTTCCGTGTAATTGTCAGGTTATAGGAAAGAAAGTAAATACACAAGTGTATATATATATATATATATTTATAGATATATAATTATTAAAGTACCTTTACTATATAACTTACATCATATATATTTCATAAATCAATTCTTAATACATACCATGTAATATATAATTGAATCACATCGCTTTGATTGGGTGGTTGTCTGCACTTCCTCAAACGACTTTATCGTATTTACACAACATGGAAATCATAAAATTATGTTTAATATAACATTAAAAAAATATAAAATTGGATATAATATAAAAATTTAAAAATTATTAAACCAGTAAAAATTATTTTGACTACCTATGAAAACAGACATGGAAAAAGAACAAAAACATTATTTACGGAGTCGATTAACCGGCATAACATAGATAACAATTTCATTTATTTTAATAAGAGTAGTTGAGAAACAAAATGGATAGGATATATTCCATTAGAAACATAATACTCTAGTATATACATGATTAGGTAGTTAACTTTAATTTGTGGATGATGTATGATAGGAGAATTTAGATAAATAAAAGAAATTAAGAGAGGTACTTTTAAAAAATTACCTCTTGAATAACTCATCATTGAAAGACCTTTGAGGACCTTTGATTCAGAATTTTGGTGGGATAAAAATAACATGGATGTGATTATAGTGAAAAGGAGAGTTTGGGGAAGATATTTTAGGATCTATAATGATTTCATTGTCCAAATAGGGAAGTGAGTTTTGGTATTTATACTTGAGGAGAGATGGGTTTAAGTGAATAATTTCTTAATTATTTTAAATTAAAATATAACCACATTGGTGTGGAATTAATTTAAATGAATTATAATTTAAATTAATGTTTTATAGGATGTTTACGGTATATAAAACCCTCAAAAACCCCTTAAATGTTCTAATTTTATGTTATAATAAGCTCTTACCTTTTGACTATAACCCTAATCACAATTTTACTATACAATGGTAAATAATTTTTTTTATCACCGAATATATTTTACTACTCAATTTGAAATTGACCATACAACCTAATATCTACCTTATGATTCCAAACATGGAATCCATTTTACCTAAAAAAATTCTCATAAATATGAAAATTATATTTAAATTTATTTTCATAGACAAAACTCAAAACCAGGTTCATAAAGTGAAATATTTCAATAATTAAAATGTTTTTATATCTAATTTGAATTTAGATTTGATTACAATAAAATAAATTTTTTAATGAAAATAATTTTATCTAATTAAAAATTAACACCAATTAAAAATATAATTTAGCATTATAAGTAAATTTGATGAAAAAGTAGTTTTCAATTAAAATAGAATATCTTTAACTATTGATAAAAAATGAAATCTTATATAAAAATATGAAAACAAATTGTCCTATACTAATTCGTATGTTTTTAATTGAAATATTATGTTCATTATTTAATAATAATTCTATATAGGTGTCCAAAACTGTATTTATAAAGTGTTTTCCATTATTAGGTGGTAAAACTACTTTAATAAAAATATGGGGTTTTATGTGTTTAATTAGTTTCATTCTTATCTTATGCCTATAAAAACTACTATATGAATATCCAAAATATATTCACACATATATGACATATATATTAAATTAAAATTAATATTAATTTTAATAAATTTAATATATTTGTATTAAAACAACTTGGGAGAAAAATAATAGTTTTCCATAAAAATACTCTCTTAATATCCCTTTGGTTCTTATATTAATTTTATGAAAATTTTATGTAATTAATTTAATATTTTATGAAAACTATATATTTATATTTTTATATGATAATATTCATCAACAATAATTTGACATTTATGTTGTATCATTTTTAAATATTATACGACTGTTCTCTAAACCTTAATCAAGTGTGTTACGCAAGCCTTCAACAAAATAATTTGTTTCATGTAACACAAGGTGAGCTCATTTTTACACATAGGGAAAGTTAATAAAAATTATAATGAAGTTAATAAAAAAATATTTCTTTTATATAATATAAACTATTTTCTATTTAACATGAAATGAGAAATATAAAAAATATTAAATTTATATGAAAAATGTTCACAAAATATCAGTGTGTTACAATAATGGGTGTTTTAGTTCAAGGATGATCATAAGTTAAATGTACAAAATACCCCCATTTTTTGTTTTTATGTGTTGGGGGTCTATCAAGTGTTAGTATATTTTGGGAGGCATTTATATAAATATGACCCAATTAATTAGTATATGTTTTATTGAAAATGTTATTTATGGATAAATTAATTTTCATTTTTTTGGGAATATGATTAATGGAATTGATATCCTTTTGGGTCAACATTGTAATTAATGTTATGAAAATTATAGTTAATTAGGTTTATTTGATTTCATGAAAAAAACAAGTCTAATTTGAAAACTTTGTGATAAAGATGTTACATTATGGCCAATAATTTTTTTGAGGATACTTATCATATTTTTTGAAAAAAATATAGAAATTATATTAATATGTATTTAGGTGAATTGAAACCTATATGTTGGGTTGTAAATACCCCATCCCCATTTTCAAAGATTTAGTGGTTACTTTATTACATTTTAATAATATATATGGAATATCAACCTAAATGGCCCTATAGATTAGTAGTCTTTTAAAACTAGATAAATATTTGAATATAATAATACAATTCACGACATTAAATATGATATGGTTTTTTCTTTGTGTCAACCTCTTTGTACATTATCATATCAATTCAGGTTAATAATTTTACACTTAATTTTATCCTTTGGAATGTAAATCATATGAATGTGGTGGGATCAGATGCTAAGTATGAAAAATAGTATAAAAGAATATACCATTAATAAATTAGGATTAATAAATATGGCATGGTAGATAAACAAAAATCATTCCATTTAATAATTACAATGATAATAATATAGAATGAATAAAATATGATCAAATAATTCCATATAAATAATCTAATGATCTTGAATCATAACCATTAATATTATAACAAATTGAATAATCAAATGGAGTATCCATAACTAAATTCATAATGACAGAATGCATAGGTTGATACATATGAAACATATTATTGTGTATTTATGCAAATACATATATCATAATGGGTATGCCCTCATCAAAACCCTATCTAGTTTGTCTCATGGGAAATACTGATTCATCAAGGGAAGATCTATTAATGGTAATCACCCATAAATTAATATTTATAATTAATTACACATAATAATGAGGTAAAAAAATAATAATAATAAGTATTCTTTTCATAAAAAAAATAGTATATTTTAATACTTTCCCTAATAAAAAAATATATATTCATAAAAAATTTAGAGTAATATAATGAGTGGTACTAGAATTATATACACTTAGTCAAATTGATCATGAGACATATAAATAAATAATAAGGATAATATATATTAAATATTTAACAATTGGATCATAATTACCCTAATGTTTTGATGTCATTGATGAATAGAATTTCATAAGAATTCCATTAAAACACTTTAGAGGAAAATAATATTTTCATTAAGAAAATATATTTTCTAATACTAAAATTTCAAAAAATATTTAGAAACGATTTCTCCTTGAAAATTATCTTTCAAAAGTATAATTAAATCTCTAAAACATTATTTGGTCATCAAGACTGGATACTACTGTCATGGATAATATGTTAAGAAACGATTTAACATTTTTTGTAGAAGCCAAACATGCCTTATTTTCAAAATGTGGTGAAGGTTCCATTACATTTTTGGTAAATATCAAAGAATTGAAAAAAAAAACATTAATAATTCATCTTAGAATGTTTCAAAATTGAAAATAATTTTCTAAACATATATTTTGATGAAAAAATATTTTCTTGAAGTGAGTGAAAGACAGTTGTATTTTATTATATTAATTCTTAGAATAGTTTTATGTAAAAAAGAGTGGTAAAATTGTTCTATTACATGATTATTTCATCAATAACCATATTTCAAAAGAAAATATATTTGTATAAGGGTATTAATACAAAATAATTCTTTCAAGGGAGACATAATGAAAAATATTCTAGAGTAAGGATAAGATTGTAAAATAATCCCTTACCACTTTGGATACATATGAATCATAAGACCCATTAAATAAATAAAATAAAATGAAAAGTTAAAAACCATGAATATAAATTTATTAATGATATAAAATTTAAAAACAAGTTTTATATGCACCACATAATGTAATAAGTGGTGAATGTGGCATATGTCGTCTCATGGAAATAAAAGTGAGATGAGAAAGATTTACCTCAGGTTTGACTTATGTTATATGTGTCAAAAATTCTTATATAAAAAATATATTATTACTATAAATCTATAACATAGACATAATCATATATCTTATACCAGTTATGATTTAGTTATATTAATTTATCACAGGTTTATTATATATTACTTGGAAATATCACTATTTTAGTGATAATTGTATCGTTTCTCATGTATGTTTTAGTTAATTAATTTTTTCCCTTTTAATTATCTCATTATTAAATAATATAAATTATTTAAACCATGAAATAAATATCATATATATTCATTATATATGTATTTAAAAAATCTATAAATGATCTAGATAGAAAATGGATTAAACTGTTCATTGAGACTGTAAGTCATTCGCATGCATGAGGGTTATTTCCATTTCTCATGACGAATGAAATGAATAGAATATAAAATTGAAATAAATATTAAAAAATAATTATTATGTTATATATATAATTTATATAATTGAAATCATACCTTATGAAAATCCATATCAAAATAAAATGAAAAACATTTCAATCGGTACGTGGAGGCCGCAGTCCACATGTACGCATGGGTGATGTTATTATTTTCTTTTAGATTAGATGGTAATAATTTTTATGCTATTTTATAGTTATATAATTATCTTTAGGTAGTAAATATCACTTATATTCATTATATTTTCCCTTAATACCTTCCAGGGAAAGCCTAAGTGAAAAAATAATCTCATCGCTTTAAAATGGGGTTGACTATCGTTCACACGAGCATTGTTATTGTATCTCCCCAGAGAATAGAAAGTGAGATATTATATGTGACATAATAATTTTTGATGAATAATAATTATATTATTATTAGATATAAATATTAAATACAGCATTATATTTTATTGTGATGTGTTTTTAATGCAAATGAATTACATCGGTTTGCAAGGAAGTAGTCTACCACACACATGATTGATAGTTTTGTTCACCATTTCATTGATGTGGAGAACAAAATAAGATATTCCGATAAAATATTATCTTCTAAGTACATAGTATATACATGATTCTTTGTACGATAATTATTGAATAATATTTTAGGTGGTGGAAAAATAAATAAAATAAAAATAGTTATTTAATAATGTTACTGATTCTTCGAATGACATCATCGGGTTTTCACAAAAGCCTTCCATAGATAGATTTATGATAAAAAAATTCTATAAGAATTTTGGATTGGATTAGGTATGTGATTTTATATGGTATTTTCAAAAAAAGGTATTTTTATGTGTTAAGAGGGGAGGAGAGTGGGTGGCCATCTATTAGTGGGTTTGAGGATACAAAAAAAATTAAATGAATCAATTGCAATGACATTTTTATCATGATAGAAGCTTACAAAATGAGTCATTATTCAACACAATAGGTGATAAAGTCGACATATTTTTATAAAATTTGTTTTGTAAAATTTATCATTCTATTTAATCCCTGTCATTTTATTTTAACTGCTGCCTAAATTAGTTTTTACCTCAGCCACCATAATTAATATTTTATATTTCTACTAATCATAATCATAAAAAATGAATTTTAAATTATTTTTTAATGTAAATTATTATGATTCCAATTATTTAAACCAATTTTCCGAATTAGAATCACTAATATGGTAATATCTATTGTCAAATTATCTAAGCAGATGTGACAAAAATACAAGGTTCTAAAGAGAAAATTCTTATAAGAATTTAAATTTTTTATATTCAATTAAATCATAAAATTGGTCCCTATGAAATTGATTAGTTAAATTATATATATATATATTATTCATTAAAACTAATTTAGATACATTTATATTTGTAAAAAATATTAAATGAAAAGGATGTTTTCAATAAAAATCATTATTTTTTACAATTTATTGAAAATGAAACATTCCATAAAAATACCAAAAAATAACCATAAGATAGTTTCTATACCATTATATCAACATTTTTTATTTTGGAGAATAAACTTTATAAAAGTGGTAAAAATTAAATTTATATTATGAATGGAAAACATGACTAGTTCTCCTTTTAAAAATATTGCTTTTAAAAAAGAATTATTTTTCATTGAATTGGTTATTATTTCATTTATAATAAATATATAGCCAGTGAATTTATATTATCAATTTATAAACAATTTAATTTTAATTAATAATTTACTATTATTTATAACCACTATCTCAACAGCTAGGTTGTAATGGTCAAGTCAAAATAATAATATTTTAATAGAGTACCACTTTTATTCAAACTCAGTGTTGTGTGCATTGAATTATATCTATGAGTAGGAGATAATTTAAAAATAGTGATATATTAAAGTCTCTAGTCATTAAATTCTCATCTATTACAGTTATTTCATTTCATATGCATTATCATATTTGATGTTCTTCTTTTAAAATATCACGGTGTTTCATTCTTCACCGTAAAATAAATTATGACATTGCAATTAAACTTATGTCTCGGTAATCAAGGGTTTGATAGTTTTAAAGAGATTTTTTGAAATCCCATGTCATGTGAATCATTAAAAAATATACTCAGGGTAATATAAAAATGGAATAATAAATTCCATCTAGAATAATACATAACTAGAATTCTACGTAGAAGAACATATGTGGGAAGTGAAAATATGGATATGGATGAAAATACTAATTCCCAATGATTTATGGAGAGTTTTATATATCATTGATCAAAATAAAGTGACTAATCCAATGAAATTGAACAACTACAAAGCCATAAATAATTAATATAAAATAGGGTAATAGGATTCAATTTTTATTTAAATAATATTTTCCAAATGAGGAAGGGTTCTTCTATGATCTAGACTAAAAACATAGTGAAATATACATATTTTATATAGTTTTATTTGAAATGAAGTATTTTATATTTTTTGTTTTTAAATCATTTTCCACTTCATTTATTACTATGGAAAATTAATATCAAAGGTTATTTTTTAATATGATGAACTATAATTAACATTAGACTGGTCATCATATCAAAAAAGGTGTGATAGTTATTATATATACATTGATATATAAACCTAAAACATTCCGTATAATGTTTATCATAATCCATTTGATAGGTATTTATCCATAAAATAATTTATGAAAAAAAAATTTCTTATTAATTGAATCATTACGTAGGCCACGGGTAGGAACATCACACATATCACCCTTTAATAGCCAGTTCAAAACCTACATCGTTTCAATATGTGATGAGTAGTAATCCAACATGCATGTTTTCAATTTTCAAAACCCATATTATTATAACTCTTATAATGATACCAAATTTTACTATCCCATAATTAACTGAACATAAAATATTAGATAAACAATATAGGCTACCAATACCATCATAAAAGAATTTCCATTATTATCTCAACATTGGGCACATATTAAGTGTTTCCCTCTATAAATCATTTTTCTCATGAATATTAACATGCCACTAAATCAGTTTTTATAATCATCAGTAGCATTCAACATATTCTCTCAAATACATGATGATATAATACTGTAGTACAATCCTTATACATTTCATAATTCATATAACTATATTAGTGGTGATTAAAATTATATTATAACATAATTCATAAATCCAAACACAAGAACATTAATCATTTATCTTGATCTACAGTAATAACACAACCTTGACTATTACCCCAATGCACATTTTAATGTATATTTCTATGATGCATGGGGAATAACATTTCATAGTGCCTCTCTTACTTATAGTAGAAGCATTTCATATCTAATGATTCTTTCTTTCCCTCACAATCATGAGAATGGTGTCCTTTTTTATGAATCATTATGAAAATTTCATTTTATTTTAAAAATATACCAAGGTGTTTCCTTCCACAAGTATCACAATTTAAACAATCGTATATTCCTTTCTTCCCTTTATCAATTATTTTCTCTATTTTTCTCTTTTTCTCTTAACTCTCTTAAAAGCCAAGAGACATATAGAATTATTTGTTTATTTTGGTAGCATATGATACTATATCCTCATTTGATGATAATGCTTGGGATAAAAGTAACCATAAAGGGGTTGGATTAATCCCTTAAAATAAATGGTCAATATAATTATTTTGATTATGTAAGTAGTCCATAATATTCCTTGATAACTGTGAAATGTAAGATTCACTGTATGAGATTTTTCCATCATCCATTTTCCTTATACTCAGGAATGTTTCCCCCATATATTCTCATTTCTCATGAAGAAAATATTTTTATAAGATGAGTACCACTAAATTCTTCCTCTATATTCTTTTTATTTCATTCTCATTAGTATTTTTTAAAATTAATTACCCCATTTCTTTTATGAATTGACCCAAATTCCCTAAAAATAGGTACCCAACCAGACCCATCATAATAAATGGCATTATTGAACCCTAGAGGCCAATTAATAGCACTTGGGCATCAACAACTCTAAGAGGGACCACGTATGCCCAACCTGAAGTAGACAACAAAACATGCACACTCAAACACACACACACACACACATATATATATATATATACAAAAATGGAAGGTAAAATGAATGAGTAAAATAAGAAATATATGAAATTGAAATAATGAAAAAATAAAAGACATATAAATGAATTGTATTTAACAAATATCCAATTTGGAAGTACAAAAAGGTATCCTAAAACTGAAACAACTACTCAATGTGATAGAATGAAAAAACTACCTCTATCCCACCACCAATTTCCCACACACAATTGATAAAAACCTAACATTGTGGCACCATCTATTTCCCTACATTTAAAGTCATATCATGGAATATTATTATTGAAGGGGTGTGGACTGTGTGAGCTAAACAAGCTCATTATGACCCCAAAGAGGTGTTATATTATACACATCTATAAAAAATATGAACAATGATCATCTTTATAGAAAACACACATGATAATCTGTTAAAAAAATTATATCAAAATAATGGTAAATAAATACATTATTTACACATTTCTAAATAATATCTTAAAAATAGTTTCAAATCATATTACATACATCAATATAGTCAAAACGTGTATCACATATCATATCAAATTCAAAGTAGAGCAAAAATAAATCATGCAAATAAATACAAGGATCAGTAAAGGTAAGGAAAAATAAAAACCTCCTACCCCAACCTTGATAATAACAAGCACAAAGACTATAGATATATGAAAAGAATCTTTAGAGTAGAGGAACACCCAAATTAATGAACCTCCACAAAGGGCTAAAAAGTCCCTAGAAAAAAATGATTGGGTGGAAAGGAACAACCCACGAGTGAAACTCTCAATATAATCAACAAAAGAAGATTATTAATACACCATATAAATAAGTACCCATGGATTCCAATGGGATACATTTAAAAAAACAATCAAAAACATTATTTGAAAACAATTTCATAAATCAATTTCTAAATGCATGGAAAATACATTTTCTTTTTACAAAAAAATGGGGAAACCCTATTTTCACAAAAAATATATTCCATACAAACAAATTAATAAATAATTAAAATTACTTTCTAAATTAGTTTAAAAATAATAATAATAATTCATGCAACGCTATCTAATGACACAATCAACAACCACAAACTCATGTCACAAGAACATGTAATAGGATCCACCAGCATGGAAGATTGCATAAACCATAACATTGGCTTTATAATGCATCCATACATCTCAAAATTAATACATAAATTAAGCTGGTTGGTAGGGATGATAAAAAAAATCTACCTCTAGGAAATAGTATGATACATGAACATATATTTGAGCCAATATTTCAAATTTTCCATTATTATTGAAATGCAATCGAGCAGAATATTTTATGAAAACCCTATCAACAATGAAAAAATACAAAGGATATGAGGATGATTTGCATAAGATTTATTATAAATCTAATCTATAACCATATGATTAATTATATCCCTATGCCTTCTTAGAATCTTTTAAATGGGACATAGTCATACCAAAGATGCATCTCCCACCACTTCCCAACAAAGAGGTGAATTGCATGGGTGACCATTAATTTCCCGAAAGGGATCCATTTTAAATAATGATAGATTATTGTTTTTCAATAAAAATAAACTAGTAAAAAATGGATATACCATAATCCAATAAAATTCAAGACTCATTTATGAAGAATATACACTAAGATATGAATATCACACCCTATGTGACTATCTAGTCATGGATGTTATGATTTACCAAACTGGAATTGAATCCCCATAATCTCTTGCAGACAATTCCTGATTTGTAAGGTATATATAAGATCCCTATTCAAGAAAATGTAATATGGAAACCCATGTAACCTCACAACCGCTTGTATATACAACATGTGGAGTTATTTAACCTTAGTAGCGACCAAGATCAAAATGATATAGGCCAACATTTTTGAACAATAAATTTCCACAAAAATATAATTCCTCTCTTAGGGGGCCCTTAATAATCCAACAACAATGTCCATGAAATCCTCATCTGATATTCAATCATTCACTAGAAGTGGATTAAAAAACCATAAGGTTTTAGATGCTTCTAATTTACCTATTAGATGGCGTAATAGTGGGACACATAATCAACATTGTCATGGTTTATACCTGAACACAAGAATAACCGGCTAATGTAATATGGAATCATCATATTTATTGGATTTATATGCCATGATTAAATATGACAGAAAAATGATATTGAACTCTATATATATTCTAGGATTCCCCATCGATACCGAAACTGGAGATTACCATCAGAAGAAGGAGACCAATTAGAAATGATATCGCGATGATATAGGGTCTCTCAAATTCCCCAAAATTCATCATCCTCATACAGATCCTATAATATATAATCATGTAATAATAATTATAATTGAAAAATTAAAGGAATCATAACTGAAATATCTTCCAAAGTATCTAGTTGAAATTCAAAAAAGATCCCAATAAGGTTCAACTCCTCTTTCTATTCAAGAATATCCAATGATGTAACCTCTCTACTGAGAGAATCTTGTGAAATTTCCCATCCATGGGGTGTAGGTGATTTTTATGTAAATTTTATGAAGGTTTTCCACAAAATACATATATTTGGGACTATTTATATAATTAGAAAAGTTATACATATGAATCATTTGGTCTTAATTTTATATGATCCTCTCCAAAAAATAGATTTTTATGTAAATATCTAGGTGCATGCATTACTAATACATGATATTAATCACAATTGGGGTAATTAATCTATTGAATTCAAATATAAAATGATCTTAGTGACACCAAATAATCATCTTAAATAATGAAACAACCCAAAAACACACCCAAATCATCACAGAAAACTGCATACCCCTTATTGGGATCTAGTAAGATTTGGATCAGATCTGATTTCATTATTCATTTTAGTTCATCGAATGAAACCCAACACTTTATATCACATGTAAATTTTTAACACCTTTTCTAGTTAGATCACTCATATGTGATTACAACTTCATAAAATACCCAAATATCTATCATTAGAATACAACATGACCATGGATTTTTTGAGTCTTAAAGAAGTTTAGTGTCTCTTCAAATGATAATAAATCCTTCACCTTATTAAGGTAAACTATTATTAAATTATTATATATCGTTTGACCCAATAACTTTTATTCATGTACCAAAATACTTCATTTGGAATTATTTAAATCAAAATGGTGAGTCATTATGATTTCCATAACCGAAATCATATAGTCCTTGTGATTGTTCTTAGATCTCGAATTATCCAAAATATCATTCAAAAAACTACCAAAAAAGTGTTGAGATAATAATGTGATATCGTATTCATCATATATATATATAAACGGTATGATCATTAGTTTGAAAAAATTGCTTCACATGATATTTATAATGGACATACCTAATACTAAATTATTTATTTGGTATATCAGACTCTTGAACCCTGAGATGATGATTACCCATATAAATAGCTATTTTGAACCCACATTTCCCATTAAACTAGTCCAAAATAATGTTCTAGACAAAGAAATGGTAATTAATCTTGGTTGTTTCTCTAATCATCTTCCAATAGTCCGCACACAATCAAAACAATCCATCATCATTATTGGTAAAGACCACTGGTTCTACCCAAGGTAACAATATCGTTCTTAATTAGAGCATCCAATTGAAAATTTATATTTTTATGCACTGAGGTAAACATATAATAAGATTTTATCATGATTATCTATGTATCTGGCACTAGATCAATCATAAACTCTACCCCTCTATCTAGAGGAAGACTGGGGAAATAATTTTGGAAAATTATAGGAAAGTCCCTCTGAACCAGTAGAATAATAACCACAAAATAAATGTAATTAGGATCAACTGTGAAAGAAGATAGAAAACTTATGATCATTGGTCAGGAAGGTCCTACACAACTAGACCATGGATCCCATCTTTTCGGAAACACTTGAGATATCCCATCAACCAAAAGGAATGAGACACACCAATAATAAAAAACTACCACAATATGATGAGTGATAATACAATCCATCCCAATGATGATGTTAAATAGATCTAGATTGAGAATGAGGAAATACCAAACAAACTCAGAATCAACAATCGACATTGAAAAAGGACACTGAACCCCAGACACTTTCTTCTTTCTATGATGTGTCACAAACATCATTAAAATTACATGAGTTACATTAGATGATTATTATTATGAACAAAAATAGTAAATATATATGAGTTGTAGAAACCAATATAAAATAAATCATTTTTAAATAATATGAAATAATGATGGTACCAATCATAATCAATGGCATGAAATCCATATCCTCCTAAAACTCATCCACTTAATAAAGGTGATTCAATCCTAATGCCTACTACTGAATCCCTATAGACATTAATCATATGACTATTCTACTGTGACCTTTGGATCCAATGGTAATTTTACATAATGAGGCATAGACTTAATCATAGAGAAACACTATAGATGGCTAGAGAATCAACAATTTTTACACATCTTTATAGGTGTGCTACAAGAACACAGTGTGTTCTCAACCCATCCATGTTGACTACAGGTTAAGGGAACACTACTGAATGTAATAGAAAGTGTCGAGGAATCCTGATGTTGAGAACCACCCCCACCCCTATAGTGATGATAATGAAACTTCCTATCACCCACCCCCCTTGAACCACAGAAAATGCCATTGAATGGGAGATAGGACAAATAGTATTTGTATTCTCCTACAATATCAATCCCTTCCATCATTTCTATATCAATTATCATCACATAGGTAGAAATATTCATCATAAATACCTAAGATATAACATCCAGTCTCAACCCCTATAGGAAATTATAATCTATCATCCCTACCTATAGATAAAAACAAACTTGCTTCGTCAACTGATTAGCGTACAGAAACACCTCAATATTAGAAGGTAAGAACTCCAGATACTTCGACATCATCAATAAAACTAAATAAAACTTATAAAATTAGTGGATCATTAAACCCTTCCACTCTAAGATCAAATGTATATCAGATTGAATCATGGAATCCCACTACTATTTGTTGGGACCCTCAAGTCTGAATCCCGCATAGTTTACCATGATATTATTGGGTGTGTTCAGGATGTTGAAGATCATGTTAATATTTTGTATCCAATCCTCCACCTATTAGGAACACTCATACACTTATATGAAGAAGTCTTATCAGGTAAGAACACCCATGATTAAACAATTTTTACTCTAGATCCAAGATGTTTCTCAACAACTGCATTCTAGATTTTCAGTACATTGTGTTCTATAACATGAACTTCTTACTAAATGGCATAAATAAGATTATGATCAAGAGGAATATTTATATGAGAATAATCTACTATAACCTCTCGAGGATATCATTGAATACGTATTTTTAGGCATACTAATTCACATTTAAATTGTAAATAAATCTTCCAATAGGATAATTTCATGTTAAAATAGAAACCCATAAGAAGAAATTAATATTAATATGAATGACTCAGAATGAGATACATATATCCTAACATCCCAGTTGTCTTTATTCCCATCACAATAATATATGTTCAATTACTCACACCAACCTACCACTAAAGATCCAAAAATCCATTATTCATACTCCCAACATCAAAAAAATGGGAAAATCCTCCATTGATACAAAACTATGACAAAACCAACCCAGATCCCTATATAAACTAGTACATAACCCGACTCGTCACATACTAGAATGATATTCCTCATTATAATGGGATGGTAACTAGAAATAGAGAATACAAAATAGGGAGGGTGTGATTTATCCCATCTTGAATTAGACCACATGACATATATACTTACATAAAAGAGAGGAACATTGAAAAAGTAAAATAAGAAATTTATGTCATAGAAAAATTAAAAAATTGGAGAATTACAACTCAATGGTAGATAAAAAATATACATGGTGAAATTATAACAAGGATAAATAAAGATAAAACATCTGAACCATGTTATTATGTGGGAAACCTCCCACTATCTAACCACCAGCTACCCAAACACAGCTGATAGAAACCTCACTGTCTCACTACTATGAATAGACATTCCAAACATCAAAATACATAACTACATCTATGTACTATTAAAGGGGTGTACAAGGTGTGATCTAAACAGGCTCAGTAGGATCACACACATGTGTTCATTTTCAGGTACCTATAAAATAATCTAAAAAATTCTTAACATTTAATAATAAAAGGTATGATAATATGATAACTATTTTTATATAAATTTCATTGTAAATTCAACCCTTATTAAACATTTAAAAATTATCTAGGTAAAATAGTTTCAAATAATATCACATACATCAATTTAGTAAATGAATGTGTCATATATGATATCAAATCCAAAGTAGTAAAAACCAAAGCACAAGTAAATCACACCAATGATCACTATAGGTCATGATAGCTATAAAAATCATACCTTAAACACAGAAAATCAAGCACATTATGCCTATATACATATTTATATAATCCTAATAGAATAGTAACACCCCAACAAGTGAAAATCTAAATAGGTCTAATAAGAAACAAGAACAAATAGCCCATGGAGAAATTAAACATCCCATGTCAGAAGCCCCTAATAGTGTCAATGGGTGAGGCCTTTTAATAAAAAATTCATCTAAGAACCAATATATTACCATGTACTATATTTCCCAAAGAATCTCATTAAACCATGATTTGAAATACATTTCATAAATCATTATCACAATTCATTGAAGACACCTTTCCCTTTTCCAAAACATGGGGGAAACCATCATTTCAAACAGAATAATTTTCAAAAAATAGAAATAAAATATTTATTTAAATTGGTTATATAAATTTGTTAAAAAAATATCATTCAATGTTAATCCAATAAAGTATAGAGAAAAAACCGCCTATATAAAACATGATTCTCACATTCCCTCAGTGGAATCCACAATCATAAATGAATGTAAAGACAATAATTGATTATGATGAGTGAAATATTACCTCTAAGAATAACCTCAAAAAGAAAAATGGTCAGAAAAGAATATCAAAACACATACCAAAAGTAACTCGTACGCTGGACCACAACCGACACAAATTTCATTCACCAGAGTATGATTATACAATTTATCTATAATGAATTAATAAGAATAATCAATAATAGACTAATAGATGTTAAAACAATATATAATGGCCCTGAATTGACCAATGAAAATGATGAAGTAAAATCATCACATACTCTAAGTGGTGCATCATAATCACAACGACGATAAATCACTAAATGAAATGTTCATAAAGGAGTAGAGATCCCAAATATCACTTAGAAGAGATACTATTATATTATAAAATATCCTTCATATTTAATGGAAAATAATTAGTTATGAAGTTCATAAAATCCTATAGGATACACAAATTTTAAAACATAAATCATTGATTCATTATTTGAAATTCAAAAAATTCACATAAAATGAAAAATCTATTTCCTCGGTTAAAAAAATTGATCAAATTTTTTGCAATGTGAACATTTTCCAAAATCTATATACTTTTAAGTATTCTTACCCATTCATGTAATAACCCTATAAAAGGTTTAACATTGTATAACTACTTTATCAAGTGAAAATGACTAGTATCCATACTCTATAAGATAATTTAGAAAAATACCCTTGGTTAGCCTAAACCACAAATTTATTCTCTTTATCATTTTTCAAAATTATATGTTTTCTCCATTAATTTAAAAAAAATGCATCCCAAAACTTTCGGTCATTTTCCATGAAACCCCTCTCTATCCCTATAATGTGGAAAAAGAAACAAAACAAAGGGCTAATAAAAATGAGGTATGAGTGAAAAATGAATATATATAATAGGATTATATTATTCATCCATATCCCAAGAGAGATGATAAATTTATAAGATAACCATCTCCCTTTTATTTCTTTCCAAAGTAAGAAATATCTTCTCTAACAATCTTTTCCTTTTCACAATAAAAAATTACTATATAGTCGCACTAAAGGATGGGGTTTATGATGAATTAAATAGTCCAACATTATAAAACTTCATTATTTATCAATAGGAAACTTTATATGGTAAATGTTATTTATTATAACCTGATTTTGTTATTGGAATATAGTTATAATTTGATCAGTTGTAGGTGAACCTACAACTTCAGCTTCATTATCATTCCTTGGTGGGGGTAAATCTATACATGGGGTATATTATTTGGTACTATAAAAATTCCATCCACTGTATTTTATTTATAAATAATGTAATTCTACTAATTTGATCATAACATTATGAATCATAATGTATAAATCCATTACCAGTTAAATTTTTAACATAAATTGTAGAATTTATGCATATAAAATATTAGAATCATAATTATGGTTTCTTTTGGAATGTTTTGAAATCATAAGTATATTTTGAAAACCTTTTTTGTGGTTGGTAATGAAAATTTTAATTAACCCATGAATAACCTCTAAGAGTTTCAAACCATGTGTGTTGTAAATACCATTATCATGTATGAGGTGACAGCTAATTGAAGCTTGGTGTACCTTTTTTAGAGTTATTACCCCTAGGTATATCTTATCAAGAACAAAGTACAATTTTAGTATGTATATAGGGATGTATTTCTTGGATAACCACATAATATATTCCTTAACAAAACATTAGGATGATTTTATATACTTATAATCATCCTTTTTCATAGGGTTTTTTCCCCTAATAAATGTTTTGAAAAATATTTATCACAATGTTTTTACTAAACATCCATTTATAAAAATTGAAAAGACACCAAACCTATTATCCTAATGTTGATGAGTAGATTATTACATTGAAAAAAGATATATGGATCACTTCCATGGCTACCAAATAGTTTATTACTCTTGGTATACTTGATACATATTTGAATCTCACGTTACAATTGAAAACATAATTTAGAACATATTACTTTATTTCAGTACAACACTAGTTATTTTAACATATCCCTACATAGCTGTCATAATACGCTTATTGTTATCCTAAGGAAAATAAAAAATAATAAAGGGTTGAGATCATATTCCTTGTAAGGGTAATCATTAAATTGATTAAATCATGAATAAATAAGGCATAATCCATATATATAGACAAATAACTAGAACAAATTTCATTTAATCAATAACATGAAAATAACATTATAGGATTAAAATATGATAATATAATTCCATATAATTAATCAAATTTTCTTGAAATATAACCATGGATAATTTAAAAAATCTTTTAATCACATGGAATATAAATAAATTAATATAGAATGATATATTGCATTATTCTGAACATCTAAGAAATACATTCGAGTCCACATGTAAGGATATGTAAATAAATTTGTAAGGCCTATCTCAAAACACTATATAGTCTATATCTTTGGAGACATAATTGAATATATGGGATATCTAAAAGTAATTCCCACCAATCACTCACTAATTCAAATTAATTCCACATATTAGTGGGCCAGAACATATTCTGCATAAACATTTATATTGAAAACTAACATACGGAATGTTAACACTTACCCCAATCAATTCCACATAATCATAAACCATCGATATAAGTAAGGTGACTATTAATTGAATTGTACATCCTCAATAAAACTACTAACATTCTATCCATACAAAGAGTAATTCTAAAATAAATAGAAATTATCACCATTGAATCATAAGTACAATAAAGGGTAGATTTAATTGATGAGTAGAAATACCATAATAATGACATTAAAAATATTTATCTGTAATATAAAATATTTTAAATAATATTTAATTTTTTAAAAAATTAGTTAAAAAATATTTTTAAAAGGAATTTAATGAAAAATAAACATTATAGATTATAAGGTAATACTTAAAAACTAGACTAGTCATGATTGCGGGGAATTCCATTCATGAAATACATGTTAAAAAAATATTATTTTATAAATTTCAGTTAAAGAGAAATATTTATTGTTTTGAAAAGGACATGAGCATTTCATTAAAATTGTTAAAATATTAAAAATGAATAATAATTTATTTAATAATTCATTTGAAAATGGTAAAATTAATTTTTCAATACATTTTTATAACACATACATTTTGATGAAAAATGATTTCTAACCTATTAGATAAATAAAGTCATATTTTTTATAGTCATGTTATCAATAAATAAATGTTACAAAGAGTCATAAATGGTCATATTACATAATAATTCTATTAATAACCCATGTAAAAGTAAATACATTGGTATTATAATATAATGGGATAATTAAATAAGAAAATTCCAACTAATAATGAGAGTATTAAATTAACACTTTTCTACTGGGAATCTTTTGAATCAGAAGACCAATGAATGAAATAACATATAATAAAAAATTAAATACCTCGAAGAGAAATAGATTAATTATATTAAATTTCCATATGTGTAATATAAACACCCCATAGAGGATTAAGTGGTTATTATGGTATATGTCTCACGGAAATTAATGTTAGATGAGAAACCCTTACCTCAGGTTTGACTTCCTTTGTTTGTGTCTAAACATCCTAAATAATATTTTTTTGATTAATAGACATATATTATAGAACTATAATAATATATATAATACCATTATTTATTTAAAAATAGTATTTTATCACCAGTTTATTATCATTTCTTTGTTAATCACTTTTTTAATTGATAATTGAATAATATTCCATTTATGTTTTAGTTTATTGATTTTGGTCCTTTAAAATTGATAATTGTTAAATAATATCCACAAAATTATCCATGATATAAATATAATATATATTTATTTCATATGTATTTATAGTCATATATAATATTTTGAGTTAGGAATGTATTACATTGTTCATTGTGAAAGTAAGTTGTATGTATGAATAAACGATGTTACAATATTTATGGATAGATGAAATGTTAGTAAAATAAGTATTAATTAAATCTAGATAATTATTATAATTATATATATAACATATATAAATTCATTATATTCTTATTACAATCCATGTAAAAGTTAAATAAAAAAAGTGAACATCATTTCTTGGAGGGGGTAGTCCTCATGTACGCATGAGAGATGTTATTATAATCCATTAGATTAGATGGTAATAAGTTGGATGCTATAATTTTTTTAAATAAGTAAGTTTAGGAAGAAAATAACACATATATTCATTAACTTTATCCTTAATAATTTCCATTTCATGTGTAATATAAAAATGAATCACATCAATTCATGAAGTGGTAGACTTCCATACACATTAATGAAGTTATCATATCCTCAATAGAATGGTAAGTATGAAGATATATGTGATATAATAATTCAAAAAGTATAATAATTTCATTTGTATTTTATATTATTATTAAATCCATCATTATATATGACCATTATAATTATTGATGGATGAAATGTGACATTTTTCGTGAGGCGGTAATACACTATACAGAGGATCAAAACGTTAGTTTCCCATTTGATGTTAGTGGATATAGATATAGGTTATTAAATTATCATAATAACATATAATAATTTAGGAGATGTCTGTGTTATTAGAATATCAATATTGAATATGACTTGATGGATATAGAAAAGGAAATAAACTAAAATCAACCTTATAAGAATGTTACATCTTCTTTAATCCAAATCTTCATGTTTTCATGAAACCCTTCATTTTTTGTAATTTTTCTAAAACCAATGTATCATATAAGTTTTTTGGGTGCAACAGATTTGATTTGGACAGGTCTTCTTTGAACCAAATGATTTTAGATCTATAATGAGGGGAGGATATGGGGTGGCCTTTCTTAAGTGGTTGAGAATAAATGTGTGAATTGTTTTGAAATGAATCAATTACCCCTTGTTATATCATACAAAAATACTCTAAAATAAACTATTATTTTAATTTATAGAAAATAATGTTGAAATATATCCATAAAATGAAGTTAATTAATTTTTTATATTTTTACTATTCATAGTGTAATTTTTTTATATTATGAGATTATATAAATTATCCTTATTCAAAAAAAGGTAATCAACTTTTTGAATTTCAATTCATAGAAGTGGAAGAATCTAATTTTAAATGTTTCTCATACTTCTAATAAAAAGCTGGGTTTCCAAAGAGAATGTTCTCATTTGTATGAAATGTTATTATATTTAAATTAATAAAACACGATCAAAATGGAATAAAATAGTTAAATTGTAAAATAATTTAATTAATTTTACATTAAAACGAATTTAAAATATAATTTATCATTGTAAATAAAATAAATGAAAATTCCGTTTTCAAGAATATTAAGTATTTTTTAATACTCATCAAAAAATGAATCATTTCAGTAATAAACCAAAAAATCACCCTAATATAATTATGATATCATGATTAAAAAAATAAATTTTATTTTCCCAAATAAATTTTCTAATTTTTTTTAAATGGATTTAAATTATGCACATAAATCACAAGTAGACCACCTATTAGAAAATACAGCCTTAACAAAACATTCCTTCTTTTTCATTGAAATTATTATTTATTTATTTAAATTAAATATATAACCATAAAATTTATATTATACATGTTTAAACATATAGTTTTCATGTTTTTTAGTGAAATTTATACTATACAACATAAAAGCCTGGTTATAATAGTCACGATCAAATAAAAATATTTTAATAGAGTATATTGTTTCATTGAAACATAATATTGCTTGTATTGGAATCTATTAACAAGATTGAATTTTACTAAATATAACTAAATAATAAATTATCATATAATTAAATAATCATCCATGAATATCGTTCAATTTTATTTCCTTTATATAATATTATGTTTCTCTTTTAAAATATTGGAGAGTTACCTAGGTGAAAATCCATCTAATCTGGTAAGGATGAGGGGTTTGAACCCACAACTAATGGATAACATGGGTGAATCACATAACACTAGAATACATATTGTTATAGTTACTTTGAATTTTTTTTTAAATTAACTAATATCATTAAAAAATACATTGGCAGCAGATTATGTTTGACATTGGGTGTTTTTGTTGAGGTTTAGAGATTTAGGTATTATATTGATTAACATGTGCTAAATATTTTTTATTTTGGTAAATATATAGTGAAAAAGGTAGGAATTTAATCTTTTATATAGATCATATGATCTAATAATATTTTATTTTATTTAGACTGAAATTAAAAAATTTAGATGAGATATTGATTTATTTGTGTCATAAATTAAGTGAAAATTGATTTAAATAAAACCAAATAATGAAATTGGGAACATAAAAAAATATTCCAAATATGAATATTTAATTTTTTTTCTTAGACTATATTATTTTTTAATTACATAAATATTGGAAAAGGAATATCGAAATCATTATTCCCATTATATTCATATTTTATGAATCAATGGTGCTTTTCACACCTCATCTATTTATAATTTTACGGTGATAAAAATTGTATTGACCATTCAACTAGTTCTGATTAATGACCTCAAGTACTCTAAGGAATTATTTAAGCTTTTCAAATATGTATATATTTTCACATTACACTAATTTATTTGGACATTGAATCCCAGTAATGGTTTATTTTATATTACATTCCTACTTCTCAATATATCATACCACAAGGATGTTTTTTAACCCTTTTACAATATGGGTTTTCAACAAATGTATTTTTAGATTCCAATCCATTAATTTCTAAGCACATGGTCCAATTATGAGTTTAAAATTTAATGAATATGGTTACAATTAATCCCCCGAATATTTTATAAGTAGAACATTAATTTTAATAAAATAGGAAACATGAAACACTGAGCTTAAATGACATATGAAATACATTTATTTAAATTTTATCTCATTGATAACCTACGACACACACAACCCCGATATTAAATATACAGTATACCATTATAAAATTGCTTTTAAATATGAGTTTATGAATAAGAATAACTGAATTAAGAAAATCATATGCCATAAATACATATAAAATAAATTCTATTGTTTTTTATTGATTATAAAAATGAATAATGATTGAAAAGATAAGGAAATGTTTTTGGAAAGAATATAATTTTCTAAAATGTGTTATCACTGCTTTTGCAAATATTATTTGAAATTAATTTTTAATAATTATATTTTTAAAAAAAAATTAACTTCATTTTAAAAAAAACATTTTTTCATTAGATAAATGTTAATTATTGATTAACTTGGGAAAAATTAATTTTTCGATAAATAATGAGACAAACTGGTTTTATTGGGAACTACCATTAATATAAAGAATTTAAAAGTTATATTTGGATTCAAAATTAAAATTATATACATTTTATTATATGTAATACAATTTAATTCATTTTTACTTATGATACTAAAAATATCTATACTTAAGTAAATTTTCTCTTTTGGAAACCAATTTTTATTCAAGTTGGAAGGTTTAACATTAAATTTAATTTTTCCACTTAAATGTAATGAAGTTATGGAAATAGATTAAATATATATAATAACTATAATTTATATTATATAATATGTAAATTTTAATTTTCGGTCATAATGAATAGTAATAAAAGGAAAACTTAATTAACATGGCTATGATTAACAAGGGTTATTGGGGGTTAAACTAAAATTGCAGTGATTAAAATGGCCTTGAAACTTCTAAAATATAAATTTTCAAGATATTTTTAGACACTGTCACATACAAGATTCTAGAATTATTTATTTTTTATCCTTTTGGAATGTAAAAATGTGTGTATCACTTTTTATTTAAAATTCAAAGTGTTTCATCTCCCTTACTTATAAAAGTCCCTTCAATATCCTCTCATATACTCAATACCTAATTCCTATGGTTTGGGAAAAAACTAAATAAATCGATTTAATAAATACCTAGACAAATTTTAGATTACTTTTTTAACATGAATTTATTCAAGGAAGGATTAATGTATGAAACTATATTGGTTTTCCAATAAAGAGGTTAACATTGAAACCATGCATATTTTGTTTACTATTTCCTATGACTACCTAAATTCGTTTATAAATAATCTAAAATAACAACATAATTATATCATATATACTAATATGTTATTATTTTTATTCCATAACTTATATCTATATCGTCTTCTACAAAATGAGAAATGAAATAATCATTCATGTTTACAACGGACTACAACCATGTGAACCTATGAAATTTATTTCCATTATTGCATCTCAAAAAAGGATATAAGGATTAATTTAACATATATTCATGATATTTAGGAACTTTGAATACTTATGTATTTATAATATCACATGCACCTTCTTAACTTCTATCACTTTGAAAATTAATAATGTCACCTTAGCATATATGTAGACTACCACCTCCACTTAGAAATATAAAATATTATTCATTTTATATTGAACGGGATGGTGATATGTATATAAATGAATTATTTCATATAATAATTTGTTTGTAAAGGTGAAACATTATTTAAATTTTCTACATTCCATCTATTGTAAAAATAAAAACGTCGTTCATGAATACATATGGCCTATTATCACAGTGAATGATGTAATATATTTTACCATATAAAACATTTATGGACTAGTATAAATATATATATAATGACTGTATATGATATTTATATCATGTTTAATATTTTTGTGTTTATGTATCCATGATCAATGTATGGATCAAAACTGCAGAACTAAAGCGTTCAAAATATACAAAACAATTATCAAATAAAATTATGATTACAAAAAAGAATTGTGAAAAAATGGTTCATAACAAGTCATAAGAATTTAATATATGGAAAAATATATATTATTTTATATTTTAAATTTTTATAAGAAGTCAATATTTATTATATACAAGGTTCTAACATGTATAATATATTTTGCGCCCATGGTTTGGGTTTCTCACCATACATTAACTTTCATGAGACATATGTCATATTCGGGATTTCCTACATTTATGTTTACTATGGGGAAATAATTATACATTTCTATCATAAAACCAATATATTTTATTCTCTTATATTCATTCATTATCCTTTCATGTAATAGTAATTTTTCCTCTCTGTGTAACTGAAAAATTATTGAAAAACTATTTTTAATAAATTATAACTTTATTTCCCTTTTGGGAAAACATTCATTCAATTTCATGTAGATATTTTCAAAAAGAGTTTTCAAAATGGTTTTTAACATTATAAAAATTATTTATTAATTATATTTTTTTCCACAATTTTAATTTTTGAAAATCATAAAATGATTCTTAATATTGTTGGAAAAAATGTGCTTCATGTGTTTACATTGAAAAATTTGAAAATAATATTTTTTAATAGACTTGGAATGTACAAAATTTCCTATATTATGAGAATTATTTTCATTGAATTGTGTTACATATTTTTATAAGGTTTTTATAATTTAATTTTTCCCTAATATTTTGGCATGTAATTGTTTTTTAAAAATTGATTTAAAAACTAAAAATGATTTTTTCATGAAATTTTTTTTAGTTGAAATTTTCTGATATTTAAATTAATCAATGAAAGAAACCATGAATTTACATTATGATCCATTGGTAATATGTAGTAATTATACCAACCTTTTTATGGATCTATATGTTTTACTATTAGTTCGAATAGAATTCATTATTTTTATACCATTACCCATAATACTCTTAGTGGTTTAGACTTGTTTTCATTGATTGGGGAAAATATTATCCTTATAATGATATTTTTACAACACAAATGTTTTTATTTATTTTTTTGATTGATTGGTTGTATTATTAATATTTGATATGATTGTTTTTTAACATGAATGTTATATTTATTTTGATTCTCCCTTTTCATATGAGGAATACAATGGGCATAGTATGTGATGAGTGGAGAACTATATTTCCCCTCAATGCATCAGTATGCCTCATATGAAAACGTATTTTGGTTTTTTGGTTGACACCTTACCCATTTATTCATAATTACTTATAATGAGACCTTAATGTTATGGTGATTATGTAAAAAAATATAAATTCTATAATTATGAGATTAATTATTGACGTTCCATGTGATAATTTGATTCACTAGAATATTCATGGTTATGTTTTGAACTCATGTGACTATTTATATGGAATTATTCCATTGTTAGTTTTTATTATCTTATAATGCTCATATAATTGATTAAATTCCATAAATTGTAATTATTAATTTTCCTTATTTATTATATATTATTTATTCATGACAGATTTTTGTTGTATAGTGGTTACCAAGACTACTAAATATTTTAGACATTCTGGATTTGATTCATCATATCTTATGTTTATGTGATAAATTAATCTCCAAATCTTGGTTATAAGTGTTGGGGATTTTATATTTTTTTGGGTTATTCCTTGATATTAAAAAATGAAGAGTTTTTAAAAACATGATACCCCAATAAAATACGATGTTTATCCAAGTGTATACCAATCATCACGCTATGTGGATACGTTTTATGAGTTGATATAAGAAAATATAATCCCAAATATTCTAAAAATTATGTGTTCATATTTTCATTATTTTTGTTTATATTTGAACAATGTTACGCCGCACTTTCACTATATATTTTTTGAATGACCATTCTATTTTCATCTGCATTATAAAATATTCAATAATATTTTATTCTACTAATGTTGTTATAGGCCTATAAGAACCCTATAGACTATTGATAACATTGTAAACTAAAGGAAAATTGATTTATAAACATGATTTATTTATGAAGTTTTTTTCATTATTTTATATGTTTTAGCTGTCTTTTAGACCTAAAAATTTATTGAAAAGATTCTTTGGGTTGAAAATGTAAAATTAAAATAATACTTGAATACCAAAGAGTCCTCCATTAATTTATTGAATTTATTATTGATATTGGAATGTTCTATTTAAAAATATAAGGAAATAATAATCCTTTTTATTTGGAAACTCATGGAAAACAAAACAAGTTTATGAATGGTGATCCAAAATATCATGTTAGTAATGAGGTAGTATAATATTATTTCAATTATTTTGTAACAAATATGCTATATTTTAATATAAGTAGTAGTGTATTATCCATGTGTTATGATGTAATACACCACATGGTATATGGAGAACACTTAAAGTGATTCACTATGGTAATGATAGTTTTTATTAAAAAATATGGGAAAGATTTTTGTAGAGTATTAGGATTTTAAAATTGGATGTAATGAATTTTAGAACTAAATGTTCCACCATTTCAGAAGAATTATCAATGGAATTATGGAACTACGAGAAACATGGTATACTAGTGTTATATTTTAAAGTATATTATGGTCAATATAAAAAATGTGGCATGTATATAATGTGAAAATAAATGAACGTATGATATGTAAATTTTAAAATATAGAGGAACTCACCAGATTTCCACTTTATTGTAAATTGGAGTTATAATGTTTTCTTGATGATGATTATTATTTGATGAAAAGTTTCACATTTAAATTTAATATAAATCTATATCATAAACCATTTGAAGCTATTTCACATGGTTTCAAGGAGTTATCTCATATGATTGCTTTTCAATATTGTAAAAATTTCCAAATGGTTTATAATTTGTTCATAAGGAAAAAATAGAAAGAAAATAACCAATGATAATATTCTTAAAATGAATTTTAAAACATTAACATGTTCTAAGTGAAGAATGTAACAAAATATCTGGACATATTAACCAAAATTAAGTCATTCTAATAAAGATATGTGCATTATTAAAAATTATACATGTGAAATTTTTTTCATTGAAGATACTGTAATGAACTAACATAGGGTTAACTAGACACTCTACATAAATGATACCATAAAAAGTTATGGGTAAAACACGATCACCAAAAATAGTCTTGAATATAAGAAAAACAAGATATACAACTAGAGTAAAAAGAGGAAATGGAGGAGATGTAAAAAATACATACAATCCCAATCCAAAAAGGATAAACTAGAATGAATGTCAAATTCTAATGTGAAAAAAAAAGTAACCTCTATACAAACCAAATCCAAAAGAAATAATAACTAGTGAATCTAAAATAATAGAATATTCCATTCCCGTTACCTAAATCCAAAAATACGACATATTAAATTTCCAAAATCCAAGAGTAGGGTTTGATCCAAATCTCTATAGGATACCACTATAGTTTTTATAGAAGGTCTAATACCAAGAATGAAACAATTCATTATTTTTAATAAAAATGGTTTTATAAATAATTTTCATAAATAAAAACCATTTATAAATCATTTCCCATTTTTATTAATTTGGTTGTCATAAAATTTCATTTATATTCTCAAACTATAAATATAAAAATTTTATGTCTCACAAACAGGAATCATATCCATTCATCTAGAATTAAACATGTAGATTTATATCAGTGAAACAATAAATCTTGTGATTATATGTGATGTAACCACAAATAAAAATATATAACCAACAATCCATGATAACTAAAATGTGACAAATAACCAAAAAATTATAATTTAAGAATAACAAAGCACCTCATAATTATGATATATCCTATAGGAAAATGAATATTACACACTCACAAACATAAATAGGGATAATTGGGATCCAATAGATATCATTTACTGAAATTCTATGTCATAAAATGAAACTTATTACTAGTGGAACATAGGGTATGGAAACTATTGTCTTTATCCTAATTCACTGGAGGTTCCCAATGTGAATTTTTACAAATTTAATCTAAAATCATGACAACTATTTTTTATAATGTTTTAAAATATTATACTCTCACCTTCAATGTTTGAAAACCCATTTACAAATGAATAAAATAATTTTTAAAACTAATAAATTTATTGAAAATATTTTCTATTCCATTATATCATTGGAATGCATTTATCAATTCTAATAAAATTAATAGCCAAAATATGTTTATCAATAACAACATGATATTCCTCAAATTAACCCACTATATAGAAACACCGACAAATATATGAGTGAATACTGGTTTCTTTCAACAAAGATGATTGAAATCCAAGATTATGGGATTTGAAGGATAGGTCAAGCTTGGAAACTAAAAGGATTGACAGATAACACTATATGATCCAAAACATATAGGTAAAACACAACCACAATAGTGACCTAGGCTTAACATAAATGGATATTTCATAATCTTTTATGAATATTTAGATAAATACAAAAGTTAATTCCCAAGGACTCTATTAGTTTAATGTCATAGGAATCTTGGAAACATAAAAATCAATATCAATGAATGATATTGAACATATCACTTAATGATCATCCCCATTAGTTCTCCATGATAAATCCATTTTTCAGAAATTGGGGAAAGGAATAATAAGAAAGTGGTGAGCTTATATACTCATTATGGGAAAGAAGGGATGTCACGACCCCCTCCCAAAAAAGTCTACCCCTCCTGGGTCGGCAATTTGAGAGGGGAGATAATGACCCCCGAGTCCCGCCTCCAGTAGGCCTTGGGTTGGTGACTAGCACCGAGGGTGTAATGAGCACACAAATGGGAGGCATTACCCTCTAAGAGAACACATGCGGAAGAGAGAGATAAGATAGACACAAACCAACTTTAAATCAGACTGCAATATAAACAAAAACCCAAGTACACATATGAAATGACATGCAGAAGTACTACAACTGAAAGGGGAAAACTACAAGTACTCAAAAGAAAGTAAAAAACAACATCAATCACAAGCCCGAACAGCTCCGGCAACCCCAAGCTAGTAGAAACCAGCTTGATCTCCAACCAGATCCAAGTGACCTGAAAAAACAGTTTATATATACGTAGGGTGAGTATAACAGTATAATCAGTAGGATCCTCCCCAAAGCCTCTCGTGCAATGTAAAGAAAGCATGCTAAAGAACAGTGCACAACACGTGAAACTAAGTCATCACCTAAACAGGTATACTAAGTTCCCTACCTCACCATGGCTACTCTCACCAAGTAACGTATACAAGAATATAGAATATAGTAATGAGTATCAAGGGTACCCCGCAACTAATTCCCCATTGGTTTTCTGTTTTTCCCCAACGACATACGTCCTATACATATCTCCCTAAAAAGGCCTGCCCGCAGACACCGGGGCGAAGCACCACAATCTGCACCTCGTGGACCACAAAGGATTGCCCGCAGACACCTGGACGAAGCACCACACCATCCTCATAACCAAAAGTAACCAGCTATGTTTCAGGATCCACCATAGCCCACATAACGTGTATCATACGTCGGGTATTATACCTTAATCCATTACAGCCCATACACTGAGTAAGGATCCTCAAGACATCACAGCCTATACACATTACACCTATAGTAGTCCATAGGATACTATATCCAGAATATATGTGTGTGAATAAACACAATCCATTACATACCTCTACACACATATATGGGAAAAGCTAACCACTGTTCCTACCAGCACAACTATCTACCAAGGGAAGAGAGCGGGGTCAAAGGGGGTATTCACCCATTCATACTGCCACCGGAATGTTGGGGAAAACACCCCCCAGGGCTCAGAATCCTCGGGGTGTTAGTTTCCCTTGCTGAAATGGTGGAGTATCGTATAGAAACACAAAAATTATAGAATATATTATATCTCACAACCACACTATAGGAATTACCTAGTCTTAGACACAACTGTAGCTAACGTATCTTAGACTCTGGGATGCTACTTCTAAGACTAGGTATCCTATAAGCACACAACCATTTGAATAGATTTATTAGATTAATTCATTACCTTTTTATCAGTTCCACTGTACATTATTTAATTTTTTAAACATTAATTAACCATGAAAAATTTAACATTAAACTTCATTAGCATCACACCCAAAGTCAATTGTTCCTTCAAAATATTACTACCTCGTCATTATGTTTCAGCAAACACCAACCCCATGGGTTAACACCATTAATTCAGATATTCATTTTAGAATTACATCCCATCTTCCCAGGTATTCTAGAAAAACATTCTATGCTACTAAACACAAGGGGGATCAACACGGTGAGTAGATGTACTACATGTCGAGTCTTTGTAGCATATAGAAAGAGCGTAGACCCATTAACCTTTGAGAAGATAGACACGGAAAGCACGTCGCATACCCTGCGCGTCTTCGCCTCCTTTGGATAAAGGGTAAGCAAGACCAGCTGCCTTGAGAAGTGGGGAAAAGTAAAGTAAATAAAAATTAAATCAAAGTCACCAAGCATCCAACAAACACATCCATTCCATTCCATCATCACTTGTGTCCTCCCCGACACCCACATGTATAAACCGATGTATCTCGCCACTCTAGGCGTCATCTGCTGCCACAACCACAAGGCCTCCCTACCCACACATATCAGAATACCCCTCCAAGGTCACATCACAGCACAAGCAGTAGGAAATCAAACATCAAATCAAATGGGATCTTGGCCCTTTAACAAGGCATCCAGCCTTCATACATAATGAGCACTCATGGATCCAAATCACAAGGCAATCTGCCTTATGAACAAGAGGGTAACTAAGAACCCTACCAGGTGTTATCTTTTATCAACCAACCAGTTCTTTAATCCCTCTTGAATTAACTGATTCAATTCATAGGTTCCAATTTCGGGAAACCAAATCAGTAAGAGATCACAAAATATTTAACATGATTACTATGCCAATTTGATTAATCATAAAAATTAGAACCACTACAACAACGGAAACAACCGGATTCATTTACATGCCTCTTTATCTTTATCCAATTAATTATCAATTAATTTTGGCTTTACATTCTTTATCAATTTCCATCAATAATGAACAACTAATCAAAGAAAGCATAGATATCACTCTATCTAGAAAAACATGAGACAAACATTTATCACGGTACAAAGCAACAACATGCGATCAAACCAATTATTTTTATCCGGTTCAAGTATTTAATTAGGTCAATTTCATTGTGATCCAAAGGGAAAAATCATGCTAACTCTACAATTGCACATAAACAATTAGAGAAGCCATGAATCCCCAACCTTGAAGAGTTCTTGACATTATTTATCCACACAATGGGTCATGATCCTCCTCTCATGACAACTGCATCCACCCAAGGATGTCACGGTACGTCCGCACCAACAAAACCCCAAGAAAACCACATTAGAAGCATAGAGATTACATGCTATAAGATGGAAAAAAGAAATACGGGAAGATGATCCAAAAGGAACGATGATAAAAACATACCTTATATCGAAGATTGATCGATACAGCATGGTTTCATCAAAACAGAGAAGAACCGATCCGAGGAGTGAAGTTTGATTGTGCAACTCCTACGGGAAGGATTGAAAGGTTCTAGCATCTCATAGCCAAGAACAAAGAGGAAGAACAAGGGAGGATGATATCTTGTCCCTTTTATAGATTCAATGGGGCGACGGTTTAAGATACGCTTATTCCCCATTAAATGCGGATTGCATTAACCCACACAGTTTGACCAAGTAAAAATATCTTGAGCCATAGGAATAATTAATATAGGATTTATGGTATTTGAATCATCAGTCTTAATTTAAGGGTTGCAACGTCACAAATGGTTCACCATTCCAACACCGTATGAAGGAGATATGTTGAATACAAGATCCCGTAATATTATTATTATTATTATTATTATTGGGTGTTTCATGGACCCAAGCCATGAACCATAATTTAATACTCCACATTAGACTTGAATCGATCATATTAAGGACAGGATCACATCACCAATGATGAGAAGTCAATCGGATGTCGCACGCGGGAGTTATGGAATGGTCAAAGATTTAATAATAATATTAAATCTATTATTTTCTGATCTCTTCAGGTACCCGATCCAAAAACCCAAAAAAGGCATCCAATATTGGACTTGAAATGTCCGTCTCAGAATTTAGGTCACACTACCATAGACGGTTCGTGAAACTGAGGTCGCACGAATAAGTTATGGTCAAAAAATGTTTTATTAACAAAAAAAATAACATGATTATTATATTATTATTTTTAATCGATTTATTTAAAATACCCAAAACCACTTACCACTCTCTCTCCAATTTGGTGCCTCTCACTCCCTTTCTCCTTAATTGATTTCCTTTTCTTTTCTTTTATTACTTCCCCTTTTAATTCTCACACTCTCTCTCCAATTTATTTCTAATCATTCATTCACTCCACAAAAATTGGCACCTCCACCTTCCTTTTATCCATGTCCAACACGCCCCATCACTTTCTTGATTGATTTATTTGATTTATTTTAATTTATTTATCTCATTACCTTTTCTCACTCTAATATAATTCTTAATTCATGATTTCTTCTACCAATTAACGCCTAACTGCATTTCTCTCTTCAACTTTATTATTAATATAATTAAAAATAATAACACCCATCATTATAAAAACACCCTACTTTGTGCAAACAACGACATTATGGAAATATCTAAATTTATGGAAACTACCAACATTATAGAAACATACAAATTTATAGGAACAACAAACATTAGGGAAACATCCAAATTAATGGAAACTCTCTATTTATTACACACCAAAATCCACCATTGCCATTATTATTTAATAGTAACAAATCCTCTTTCAATTTTATCAATGATTCTCCTTCATTATCATTATTAATTATTATTATTATTGATGCTCATTATTATCTTATAATTATTCCCTCTCTCAAATCACATGATATTCAAGCATGGGTTGGGACCCCCTTCCATTTTTTTCATTATCATTTTATTATTATTTTTTTTATAATATATTAAATGAATATTATTATAATTATTTAAATATTCCAAAATACAAGTTGGATTCACCTGTAAGGGGTTTCACCCCATGCATTTCATTCCTTTATAATTTATTGCATGCACCTCATTTATTATAATTTATTTCTTTATAATTTATACCATGTAGCTCCCCTCATTGAATTAAATAAATTTTATTTTATTTCTTTTATTTCACAATGATTAAATTAAAACCATTTAATCTAATTAACTCCAAATATTTTTACACCACCCTTATCAATCATTATTATCAAAATATTATTATTATTATAGCACGCATCATGTTTGGCCACATAAAATTTTTACAAGGTAATGAAACGGAGAGGTCTGGTCCATTACATCAGATACCTCTCAAAACATTCTCGTCCTCGAGAAAAAAAAACCACCCATAAAAAGTAGAAAGGTCCAAAAAACCACCCCGCAAGATAAATCTATGGGATCTCATCCTAATAGGTATACAACCACTATCCTAATTATATGAGTTAGGTAATTCCTTCCCCCCATGTCGAGATATTATCCGCTTTAGGCGGCATTGACTCGCCTACATAGGTTTAATCGCATTCACATTAACGCGTCTCGATTAGGGATTAGATTCTCCCAACCAGATAATTTAGGATTTCTCATACACACGCTGCCTCCAACACTGCACAAAACAAGAAACACACTTCCCCAAAAAATGGATTGGGGATTTCCTTCTCCCATGTCAAGATGCAATGCTGACAGTTCTTCCATTACTCTCCCGGAATCACCAGATTCACGCACAACATCACTACATGACTTTCGGCTCAATCCATAAGTTACAACATTCCCTTTTTCTAGGTGTATATGATATTTCGAAGTTGCATTCCCATAAGAACTGTAGTCGCCGACGTTATAGTAAGTTCAAGTCATGTTGGGAGAAAACATACCTCAAATTCTCATGATCCGTGAAAACCACAAAGCGCTCACCAACAAACACCACTTTCTCTCCATCCGCACCAATGAAAAATAACCTTCTTTCTGAAACAATCCATGATATCCTGCACCGAATACAACCAATCCATGCTGAGGATGACATCATATGGTTTTATTCGTAAACATAGGAATTTTCTACAAGAGAGGTGTTTCCCCAACACTAGATCACAATCTCTACATACTTCAAACAAGTCAGCTCAACCTCTAACTGGCGTAGTCAATGCCAAGGGAACTGGAAGCATCTCTACCCAAGTCCCAAATCATGGAAAAGGGTAGGGGATATGAAGGAGTGTGTCTCTCTTGAATCAAACAAGGCATACACCAAGTTATAAAACAAGAAAAGGGTACCTCGAACGACATCTGGCTCGTCTGGTGCTGGCAATGCTAGAGCATGAAGCCGACCACGACCTCCTCCACGGCCACTCTGACCCTGATGAAGACCACCACCATGGTCGCGCTCTGCTATCTAAGGACGGGGAGTATCATGGGGTTGTCCTCTTCTTGCCCCATATACTCTCTACTGATCTAAAGATGGTGCAAACTACTGTTGCTGCTACCTCAGCTGGAACTGTCTCAAAGGAGGATCCTGGAGCGTAGCCCTCGGTGCACGATGACTACTCTAAATGGTCGGGCACTCCCTCTACTTCTGGACACAACCACCACAAGAAAAACAAGTGCATGATCCCTTGGAATAGGCCAAGGAGTTGCTACCTCTAGAGAAACAAGATTTGAAGGGATGGGACCTACCCCTGGATGAACGGAAAATCTTCTTCCCTGAAAACTAGGAACCCCGGACCATAGTTTAGCTTCATGAGGATTCATGATGATCCCCCTCTCGTGATGATAAAGTCCTGGACAAAGTCCTCTCGACAACCTCTTCCCTCGCCAGCACCTCAAGATATGTCTTCAGCATAAATGGGGTGACCTGACGCTAGATCTTTGGGTGCAAAGCCTCCTCAAAATGCATCGCCCTGGCCTCCTCATCTGGTAACAGGTCTGAAGCATATCGTAAGAGGTTCTTGAAATGAATTCCAAACGCTCGAACACTAGAGCTACCCTGTCAAAGGGTAAGAAGCTCCTGGCGACTGGACGCCTTTGCAGTTGAGGAAAGAAACTCGACTCTAAACCTGTCTCGAAACTCCTCCCATGAGATCGTTGACTCCTCGCAATCCCTGGGGAACAATAACCACCACTTCCTCGCTGCTCCACGCAGCATTGTCACAACCAAGGACACCCAGTGCTCCTTCCGAGCACGAATCAAACTAAAGCCTATCTCAACCTCCTCCAACGAGTATTCCATGATTGTATCTGAAACGGATCCCTCATACTTCTATAGACTCTGGTGCTGAAACTCTCGGAGTGTCTTCCTCCAAGTGTCGTCGTCATCAACCTCTACCCAACAGTGATCTACTGGAATAGCATGTTGGACATCTTCTGTGCAAACCTGACGAGGACGTCGACCTGGAGCGATACATATAAAATAACAACGGTTAGAGATCTTAAGCCTGGAATATGGAAGACTAATCATTAATTAAATAATTATTTTCTTTCATTCATTTTAGGTTAACCTGTCCCAATTTCTACCCTTTAAAATACTAGCACAAAGAAGAATGATTCATGATCCGTTACTAGGTCTCTACCCTACAACCAGTATCACCTTGTTTAGTAGCTATTGTAAACATAAATGTTCGTACGTCAGATCATAGGGGGCCCTAAACACCTATGTCTCAGCCCGTCTCCAGTGTTTACCTCACTTGCTAAACATGAATGACACTGTTTCCCTACCAACCCATGCAATCTCACGTGTGCCTAACTCGAAACTCCATCCTATCCCTCAACCAAAGCACTGATACCAGTCTGTCACACCCCCTCCCCACAAAGTGTACCCCTCCTAGGCCGGAAATGTGAGAAGGGAGATAATGACCCCAGAGTCCCGCCTCCAGTAGGCCATGGGTTGGCGACTAGCACTGAGGGTATAATGACCACACAAATGGGAGGCATTACCCTCTATGAGAACACATGCGGAAGAGATAGATAAGATAGACACCAACCAACTCCAACTCAGACTGCAATATAAACAAAAACCCAAGTACACATATGAAATGACATGCAGAAGTACTACAACTGAAAGGTGAAAACAACAAGTACTCAAAAGAAAGTAAAAACAACAGCAACCACAATCCCGAACAGCCCCTGCATCCCCAAGCTAGTAAAAACCAGCTTGATCTCCAACCTGCTCCAAGTGAACTAAAAAACATTTTATATATACGTAGGGTGAGTATAAAATTATACTCGGTAGGATCCTCCCTGAAGCCTCTCATGCAAAGCAAAGAAAGCATGCTAAAGCACAGTTAACAACAAGTGAAACTAACTCGTCACCTAAACAGTTATACAAAGTTCCCAACCTCACCATGGATACTCTCACCAAGTAATGCATACAAGAATATATCATATAGTAAAGAATATCAAGGGTACCCTGCTACTACTTCCCCAGTGTTTTTCTTCTTTTCCCAAACGACATACGACCATTGCATCTCTCTCCAAAAAGGCTTTCCCACAAACACCTGGGAGAAGCACCACAATCTGCACCTTGTGCACCACAAAGGTTTTCCCATAGACACATGGGTGAAGCACCACAGCATCCTCACAACCAAAAGTTACCAGGTATGTTCCGGGAGCCACTATAGCCCGCATAACATGTATCATACATCGGGTATTATACCTCAAGCCATTACATCCCATACACCGAGTAAGGATCCTCAAGCCATCACAACCTATACACATTACACTTATAGTAGTCCATAGATTACTATATCTAGAATATATGTGTGAGAATAACCAAAATCCATTACATCCCTCTACACACATATATGGGAAAAACTAACCAATGTGCCTACCAGCACAACTATCTACCAAGGGAAGAGAGTGGGGTCAATGGGGTAGTCGGCCATTCGTCATCCCATAGGAATGTTGGGGAAAACACCCCCCCAGGGCTCAGAATCCATGGGGTGTCTGTTTCCCTTACTGACAGGGTGGAGTAGCGTATAGAAACACAAAAAGTACAGAATATATTATATCTCACAACCATACTATGGGAATTACCTAGTCTTAGACACAACTGCAGCTAACATCTCTCAAACTCTGGGCTGCTACTTCTAAGACTAGGTATCCTATAAGAACACAACCATTTGAAGATATTTATTAGATTACTTCATTCCCTTTTTATTAGTTCCAATGTACGTTAATTAATTATTTAAATATTAATTAACCATGAACACTTAACATTAAACTTCATTAGTATCACACCCAAAGTCAATTTTTCCTTCAAAATATTAATGCCTCATCATTATTTTTCAGAGAACACCAACCCCATGGGTTAACACCATTTATTCAGATATTCATTTCAGAATTACTTCCCATATTCCTAGGCATTCTATAAAAACATTCTATGTTACTAAACACAAGGGGGCTCAACACGGTGAGTATATGTACTACCCGTCGAGTCTTTGCAACCTATAGCAAGAGCGTAGACCCATTCTCCTTTGAGAAGATAGACACAGAAAGCACCTGGCATACCCCGCACGTCTTTGCCTCCTTCGGAAGAAGGGTAAGCAAGACCATCTTCCCTGAGTATTGGGGAAAATTAAAGCAAATAAACATTCAATCAAAGTCACCAAGCATCCAACAAACACATCCATCCCATTCCATCATCACTTGTGTCCTCCCCGACACCCACATGCATAAACCGATGCATCTCGCCACTCTAGGCATCATCCGCTACCACAACCACAAGTCCTCCCTACCTACACATATCACAACACCCCTCCAGGGTCACATCACAGCACAAGAAGCAGGAAATCAAACATAACATCAAATGGTCTCTTGGCCCTTTAACAAGGCATCCGGCCTTCATACATAATGAGAAATCATGGCTCTAAATCACAAGGCACTCGGCCTTACAAACAAGAGGGTAACAAATAACCCTACTAGGCGTTATCTTTTATAAACCAACCAGTTCTTTAATCCCTATTGAATTAACAGATTCAATTCGTAGGTTCCAATTCTGGGAAACCAAATCAGTAAGCTATCATAAAATATTTAACATGCTTACTATGCCAATTTGATTAATCATAAAAATTAGAACAACTACAATAACGGCAACAACCGAATTCATTTACATGCCTCTTTATCTTTATCAAATTAACTATCAATTAATTCTGGCTTTATGTTCTTTATCAATTTCCATCAAGAACGAACAGCTAATCAAAGCAAGAATAGATATCACTCTATCTAGAAAAACATGAGACAAACCATTATCACGGTACAAAGAAACAACATGTGATCAAATCGATTATTTTAATCCAGTTCAAGTATTTAATTAGGTCAATTTCATTGTGATCCAAAGGGCTAAATCATGCTAGCTCTACGATTTCACATAAACTATTAGGGAAGCCATGAATCCCCTACCTTGAAGAGTTCTTGACGTTCTTTATCCACACAACGGATCACGATCCTCCTCTCACGATAACTGCATCCACCCGAGGATGCCACAGTACGTCCACACCAACCAAACCCCAAGAAAACCCCATTAGAAGCATAGAGATTACATGCTGTAAGATGGAAAGGAGAAACAGGGGAAGATGATCCCAAAGGAATGATGATCAAAACATACCTTATATCGAAGATTGATTGATACGGCATGGTTGCATAAAAATAGAGCGAAACTGATTTGAGGAGTGAAGTTTGATTTTTCAAATCCTATGGGAAGGATGGAAAGGTTCTCGCATCTCATAGTCGAGAACAAAGAAGAAGAACAAGGGAGGATGATATCTTGTCCCTTTTATAGATTCAATGGGGCGACGATTTAAGATATTCTTATTCCCCATTAAATGCGGATTGCATTAACACATGCAGTTTGAACAAGTAAAATCATCCCGATCCATAGAAATAATTAATATAGGATTTATGGTTTTTGAATCATCAGTATTTATTTAAGGGTTGCAACGTCCGAGACGGTTCTCCATTCCAACACCGTATGAAATAGATATGTTGAATACAAGATCCCATAATAATAATAATAATATTGGGTGTTTCGTGGACCTGAGCCACAAACCATAATGTAATATTCCACATTAGACTTGAATCGATCGTATTAATGACAGGATCACATCGCCACTGAGGAGAAGTCAATCAGACGTCGCACGTGGGAGTTATGGGGGGTCAAAGATTTAATAATAATATTAAATATATTATTTTCCAAGCTCTTCGGGTATTGGATGCAAAAACCAAAAAAAGGCATCCAATATTGGACCTGAAATGTCTATCTCAGAATCTAGGTCTCACTGCCGTAGAAGGTTCATCAAACCGAGGTCGGATGAATAAGATACGGTCGAAAAAATGTTTTATTAACAAAAACAATAACATGATTATTATATTATTATTTTTAATTGATTTATTTCAAATACCCAAAGCCACACACCACTCTCTCTCCAATTTGGTGTGCCTCACTCCCTTTATCCTTAATTGATTTTCTTTTCTTTTCTTTTATTACTTCCCCTTTTAATTATCACACTCTCTCTCCAATTTCATTCCAATCTTTCACTCACTCCACAAAAAGTGGTGCATCCCCCTTTCTTTTCTCCATTTCCAACACGCCCCATCACTTCCTTGATTGATTTATTTAATTTATTTTAATTTATTTATCTCAATCCCTTTTCTCTCTCCAATCAAATTCTTAATTCATGATTTCTTCTCCCAATTAATGCGTAACTTTATTTCTCCCTTCAAATTTATTATTAATATAATTATTAATAATAACCCCCATAATTATATAGACACCCTACTTTATGGAAACAACAAAATTATGGAAATATCTAAAATTATGGAAACTACCAACATTATGGAAACATTCAAATTAATTTAATCTCTCTATTTATTACACACCAAAATCCACCATTACCATTATTATTTAATATTAATAAATCCTATTTCAATTTAATCAACAAGTCGCCATCATTATCATTAATAATTATTATTTTTATTGATGCTCATTATTATGTTATAATTAATCCCTCTCTCAAATCACATGATATTCATGCACGGGTTGGGAACCCCTTCCATTTTTTTCATTATCATTTTATTATTATTATTTTTCTATAATCTATTAAATTAATATTATTATAATTATTTTAATATTCCAAAATACAAGTTGGATTCAGCCGTAAGGGTTTGCACCCCACGCATTTCATTCCTTTATAATTTATTACATGCGCCTCATTTTTTATAATTTATTCCTTTACAATTTATTCCATGCGACTCCCCTCATTGAATTAAATAAATTAAATTTTATTTCTTTTATTTCACAATTATTAAATTAAAATAATTTAATCTAATTAACACCAAATATTTTAACACCACCCTTATCAATCATTATTATCAAAAAATATTATTATTATAACACATGTCATGTTTGACCACATCAAATTTTTACAAATTAATGGAACAGAGAGGTCTGGGCCATTACAAGGGAGATATATAAGAACAACATGGTAATATGGGAATGGAAATATGATACTAAAATTAGATAATCATACGAAAAATATTAAATAATAATAAAATGATTCATGTAATAAATATTTGAAGCTTATAAAAAAGTAATCATATGGGAATCAGTAGAAGTAGACATGAAAGTATAACATAGGAATACGACATAGAGTTTTTTAGAAGACATTTAAGTATATAAAATAAATTTCCATAGTAGTTAAGGGTGTTTTACAAGGTTATATCATGAAAATGGTTTCACATAAAAATCAATATTGGTACTCATGGTTCACTCTCATGACCATCTTATTAGTCAAGGTTCACTCTTAATACCATCTTAGCATACAATATCCTTTACATAATTGATTTCACTTCCCATTCAAGACAAGTCTATCACATAAATATTTAAACAATCAATTATAGGGAGATGTAGGTATCTTTTTTTATTTAAGATATAATGGGCTCATCCGGTACAATTTGGGCAACCCCATAATACAAGCTCTAAGAAGTTTACCCAAAGATATCTTGCCTACCTTGTAATATAAGTTATACTAAGATTAAATAGTTCTATATGGTTCAAACCATCATATAATATATAATGGGATTACAAGGCGCTATCTCAACCACCCCATTTTATAAGTTGTAATTTTCTTACCAGGAACTACTTAGGCCACCACATTATATAAGATGTAATTGGAATATCCAAACCTATCCTGGCCACCCCATCGTCTAAGTTGTAACATTATCACACAGTCCTATCTAAACCAATAAATCATATAACCCATGTACATGAACCAAAACATTAATAAATAAAAATTTTAATTCATATCATCAGAAAAGAACAACAATTTTTTCCCTTCACATCTCTATTAATCAAAGGAATCCAAATGGGTTTCATGTTTATATTAATGAAACCTTATTAGATCGTATAAAATAAATGTGTTTCATAAAAATTTAATTGAAAGATTATTTGCCCATGAAAAAGAAATGGGTTCCCAAAAATATTATTCAATAAAAATAGATTCCATTAAAATAAATAATATGAATGGTATCATTGGTTCACATCCCTAAAAATGAATAAACTCGATAAATGAATGTCATCTTAGATGGATAAGTAATTTGAAAGATAACATTGAACATTAATTTTAATTAAAAACAAATTTTAAAACATATAAAAGAAATCATTAAAAATAAATCCAAACACTTTATAAAGAATATATCACTTCCTCCTTGAAAATACCATTTTAAAAAATAATACATTTTCTGTCAAAAAATGACATTGAAGACATATATCGTTAACTTTGAATACCATTTTAAAAACTTTTTAAAGAATAATACATTTTTGAAAACCATTTCCATTGAAAAACACATTATAATAAATGAATGTCATGACTATTGGAGAAAAATTATTAAATAAAAATTAACACTCTAAATATGAAAAGGAGGCTTTAAATAAATGATAAAAAATCCCGATGAACGATGTGATTATATCAATAAATTGTGACCTATTTGGAACTTTGACTTATAATCCACATAAAATAATAATATTAAATGATTCTTAAAATATCATGATAATAAGTATACCCATGATATAACATGACAAATGGAATTATACACACCACATAGAAAAATATAGTTTCATAATATGATATACATCTCAAAGAAGGAAAATTGAGACAAAATTACTTTACCGATTTTGTAACTTTTCAACCATAAACCTCGTGAAAATAAATATCATAAAATGAATTTTTTAATAACAAAAAATTTATTAATAAAATAATAAAATATATTAATGGTATGTATATATTCAAAATGATTTAAATGATTAGTGAATAATTCATAAGTCACATAGAAATAAAAGTGATGTGAGAAAACCCTTAACTAATTCATAACATTCATTCTACAGGTTTAAGCCTCTTAGATAATAAATATATGTCTATTATAAATATATCATAGAACCATGTTATTATATATCATATAATAATTATTTTATTTTGAGTTTAGATTACAATTTTATAAAAAATTTCATGTTAATTTTATGTATCGAGTAATATTCGCTTTGTTTTTGTTATAAGATTTGACCTTTTATTCTTGACCCTATTTCATAGAAAATTATTTAATTATTTACATTATGTAAAATTTGATTTCAGTGTCATATATATTATATATCTAAATATTTATAATTATCTATTAAATATATAAATATGAAATGGAATACACCATTGCTAGATACGGTAGACCATATATACGCATGAATGTTATTTCTGTTTTATTGTTATAATGAAATAATAAAACTAAATGAAAATATGTATTTATATATATATGTATGTATTTTCATTCTAGAGACTTTTTTATTTCATAAATATCATATATTTTTACTCAACACATCCTTAAATTGTTCCATGTAATGTGTGGAGGAATCACGTCACTATTAGGAGGCAGTAGTCCACGCGTTCACAAATAAAGTTATCATGTTATCATAAAATAAAAAAAATAAAGCTATGTTTTATATATAATCAAATAATAATAAATAAAATCATACAAATCATACATATATTATATGAAAATACTAATTATATCACAATTTAAAGTAATGATAGGTTGTTAGGGATAAATTAACGACATTGTTTCACGAGGCGATAGTCCGCCGTACACATGAATGGTAAGTTCATTACCCATTTGATGGAAGGGAGTTTACATGTAAGTATAAACCATTGAAAAAAAACATAGAATTATATTTAGGATATAGAGGTTGTTATGTAATCATTTAATAAGAATAATTTTTTGGGTGGAGAATGAATATTAAAACACCAGAGCATGTGGAAGGATGTTAACTATTTTTTTGGTAACTCTTCTTCGTTTGAACCAAAGGGCTTCCTTTGATGGATTTCATCCCAAATTGAGACTTCTAGGATGAATTTAGGAATGTTTTAGGATATTTTAGTATGTTTTTTCTAATTAAAGGGCCTTGATAGGTGTGAATGAGTGAGGGGAGAGTTCCCTTTTAATGGTGGGAGAGTCGTATTCTTGTATATGTTAAATTGTAATAACTATTGAGAGGTCTCCCTTACATCATGTTCGCTCATTAATTTTCCATTATAGATCCACATTGTAACTTTATCGAAAAATTTATAACCAATGATTTGTTTTAATTTTTTCAAGGTTATTGGGCCTTTAAAATAATGACTAACCACTCAGTAATTTGTTTTTACCTTAATCACTATAATTAATTTTAATAACATTCAATATTATTTTATTTAAACCCCTAATTTAAATTTATTATAAATTATAAATTATATTGATTAAAAATAAGTAATACATTCTCACTAAATTAGAATCACATTATCATAAGAAATTAATTTAAAATTAATCTCACAAACGTGTTGCAATTGTGCAGTTTTTAATAAAAAATATTTAAGAGATTGAAAAGATTTTATATGAAATTTCATAGTAAAATTTGTTCCAATTACATTAACTAGAATAATTTATGTATAGTTTATTTATTTACATTTTAAAACCATATTATAATATAATTTAAAAATACATATAAATTATAATAAAAAGAAATATTGAATTAAAATTCAGTATTTTCATTATTCATCATAAAATGTTTTCCAGTAAAATCCCAAAAAAACACCCTATTATAATTTTGAAATATCGAATTAAAATTTAATTTTATTTTATAATATTAAAATTTCAATATTTCCAAAAAAGAAGTAATTTAATTATTGCTCATAGAATTTCATAAAAACAGTTCATTTGACAAAAACGTATTTGGAAAAATATAAATACATTACCAAAAATTATATGTTATACTATAAATTTGTTTTATTTTTTAAAAAAAATTATATATAACAGTTTATAATTATTAGTTACTATTTATATTAATATGTTTGGTGGCTATGTTATACCTATATGATTTAAATAATTATAATAATAAAATGGTGTTCCATAGAAAAACAATGTTCTATGTAGAGTTAGTTTATCATAGTGTAGCATATATTTAATTATTAACTTGGTGTAGTGTAATATTTATAGAAAAAAAATTCTATAATATTAAAAATCAATATTTACTGTTTTTTTAAACTAAAATATTTGACAGTAAAAATTACTTTGAAATATTATTTCCCTGAATCATGAGTTGTTACATTTTTCAAACATTAAATTGATTTTTATCCCTCAATTTTCTTCTGGGTTATTGGTGTTTTAATACTTGAAAGGTCATTTCAAAGAAATACATATATTTGAAATGAATATAAATTATTTAGAAAGGTATTCTTAGAAACATAATGGTTACTAAAATTATTTCATAAATAGGTTCCCGTATAGGTGAACATATGTGGCATGTAAAAAATTAGACATGGAATAGAAATATAACTATCATGATTTCATGGAGGGTGGTAGATAACATGGTTAGTATAAATATAATGAACAAAAATACATAACCCAAATATTCTTGAAAAATAACATATGTATCATAAAAAATAATTATAATAGGAACACATTTTATTTTAAAATATTTTAAATAATGTTAAATAATTTTTATTAAAAGATATACTTACATGACATCAGAACAATATAATCCTTTATTGTGCAATGTTGAATTTCCACTTCCTCTTATACTAATAAATGAAAATTAAATTTTAAGACTTGAAGTACTAGAAAATCATAATTTAGACTAATAATCGATTCCATATTCTTTTAGTTCTCATCCCAAACAAATGCCCGCATGGGTTATCAAATATAAAAATATCCTCATATGGTGAGATAATAATTTAATCTATAAAACATAATAAAAAATTTAATATAGAACATTCTATAATGATTAAGTTTTAAAACTTCTAAATGTTTAATTTCCAAAACATAAGGGCAATAAATTTATAAAAAACAATGTAACATTTATCAAACGTGTATCATAAAGTAGCTCTTAGTTTTTGCATAATAAATGTGCTAGAACATTAATAATGTACTCTCTTGAAATATGGAAATAACCTAAATTACCACAAATTGTTATTGAAAACATGAATGTTTACCTATTTAAATGTTTATTTCATATATAAAATTAATCCAATAATGTTGTAAACTTAATCAATGAAAACATAATCTGCTTTTAAAAAAATCCTTAATTAGTTCCAAGGTAATCTGCATCGTCCAATTTACTTAACCATATCCAAAATTGATTTTTCCAAAAATAAATTTTTAACATAGGGAAAATATTAAGGGTTATATTCCTTTAGTCAAAATTTAACCTTTACATTAAATCAGGTTTCTTGTCCATCCAACCCATTCTTCTTATTCTTGTAAACACTTAGTAGAAAAAAAAAATAAACTAAACAATCATTATACATTTTAAAAATTAATAATTATTTATTCCAAATACATAAACACTTAGGTTAATAAACATCATCCTTTTGTAACTAAAAATGCATCCTCATTGTATTCCCTGATAAAAAATCCATTTTTCATTTAATTTGAAATATCATCATCACCATAAATATTAGCTATACTCACACTAGCTTGACGATTCTCTTTGTGAGCATTTCACTCTAGACATTAATTTTCATAATGATCATTCATTCCACACTTAAATCATTTAAACTATGATTATGTATTAAGGAGGAAAATATTTCAATCCATTTCCTAAACCAAACTCTACATTTTTTATGTTACGTTCTTTTTTCCTAATTTTTCCACAAATAAACATCTTCTTATTCGTCTAACACATTCACTTGGGTTCTTCATTCCAAACTCTCAAATTAATGTAAACTAAAAATAATTTCATTGATTTTCACCATTACCCAAACTTTTAGTGAACTCTTACATTCACATCTTTGGTGAGTCTAAGAGTTGGTCAAGGTATATATTGAAAATCTTGTCCAGTGAAATGTGATTAACCCTGATCAAAACATCATTCCATTCAGTTACTTTCCCATTTGATTTCTCATCATCCAATTTTCTATCACATCCAACATTAACCCATTATTTCTGGTTCCCACTATTTACTAAATCTAGAATTCATATAATGATTAGCACATATCATTTAAGAAAAGTACATAATCTTGAAAAATCACATATAGGATGGAAACATTATGTCACCTTGATTTAAATATATGACACATTAGGATTATCCATGAAGACATCCCCAGTCATATACTTATAAATATACCTTGGTATATAAACAAATTCCCACCCTCGTTGCAAAAATTTTAATAAACATCTTCTTTAATAAAATCTATAGTAACCCAGGATTGACATATAAGGTATTACATCATTTTTAGGAATATTCCTCACATTAAAAAAGTACACGGATGAGGACCATAATATTTTTGCCTCATTAAAATCATAGAAACATAATAATCTATATTGGTTTAATATCTTCATCAAATATCTTAAAAAACTTTCCCATTATTACTCTTACAAAAATCCTTTCTTTATTACAAACGAAAATGAAAAATATTAACAGGGTGATCTTAGATTCCCATAAAAGTTAAATAAGGGAGATGTGTATAAATAAAATGAGAATAAGGGTATGAGAAGATCATAATAACATAATAATATCATCCAATGCATATAAAATATCATATACATGAATCATGGTATATATAATGGTAGTTTATAAGGAATGAATCAAAATAGAATCAAGAAAAAATCCACGAAATCATAACATAGGAATACAATATGAAATTCATGATAGAAACATAAGTATATAAATATTATATCCCTAGTAGTGAACTCTTAATTTGAGGGAAATATTAATATAATGGGTTTACTCCAAAAACCGTCTTTGTAGACATGGTTCACTCTGATCACAATATTAGTAGTCATAGTTATCTCATAAGTCCATCTAATCAAAAAAAGTAATTCACATAACCAAGTTCAATCCCCATTCAAGACATGTCTATATAATGATATATAACTCATTATCTAATATATAGGAGGGATATATAGGTCCCACTCATCATGAAAGCTATAATGGTATCAACTGGTTCTATCTAGGCCACCCCATTGAATAATCATTCATGGGATTTCTTGTAGCTATTTGGGCCACTCCATCATATAAATTGTAAGGGGCTTACCCAGTGCTATCTTGGACACCCCATTGTATAAGTTGTAATGAGATTTCCAGGTTCTATCTAAGACAATACATAATATATGATTTAAGGGTTGACTTAGTACTACATGGGCCACCCTATTGTATAAACTTTGTATAGGAACCACATCATGAATAAAGAACAAATAGAATTCATATCCTCATAAAAGAAAATTAAAACAATTATTCTTTTTATATATTATTTAACCCATGGAAATGAAATGTGTTTATTTTATATCTCATTAAAACAAGATTATCCCATGGAAATGATATGGGTTTCAAAAAATTCTATTTAGAAGATTTTTTACCCATGGAAAAGAAACAACTTCCATAAATTTTATTCCATAAAAACATAAAAAGATAATTGAAATAACATGAACGGTATTACAAAATAATATACCTAGTAAATCATAGACTATACGAACTGATTTCATCTTATATGGATAAATATTTTGAATGGTCACTTCAAACATAAATTTTCATTAAAAATCAATTTTAAAGCATATAAAAGTATCAATAAAAATCATTAAAAAATATTATTGAGGAAATTATCCTTTATAATTTGAGAAAATATATTTAAAATGGAAAACATTATCCTTGAAAGTAACTTTTAAAATATATAATTTAAACTTTTAAAACCATGTTAAATAAATTTTAAAACATAATACATTATTGAAAACAATTTCAACTAAAAACCACATTAAAAAAATTAATGTAATGAATATTCAGAAAAATATATTTCCTGAAAAAGTATCCTTTTAAATATTCTAAGGAAACATTAATGAAATGAAAATCAAGATGGAAGATAAATTCATACATGTTGAACATTCCTTTTTCATTGTAAAATGTTTATAAAATGTAATCAATAAAAAAATATTGTGATATTACTTTTAAAAAAATTAATAAAAAGGTAAAATATGGGTAATTAATTCTTTTAAAAGTTATTTTAAATCATTTTTGAAATCATTTTTAGAAAACTTCGTTTTTAAAGAACTCATATTTTTGACGGAAAAATTATGTAATGTTTTATTTTCTTAAAAATATTTTCTCAATTATCATATGTACCAAAGTGTATAATTAGGGTACCATTACATTAAGATATCATGAATAACCATTTTATAAAGAAATTCATGACATTTATTATGAGATATATCATAATATTTCAAAAATGTAAGCATAATGATAAACAATCCGAATAAACTGTGAGATTGCAGAAATAAACGGTTACCCCATTGGTAACATTAAATCATAATCCACATGAAATAATAACATTACATGATTCTTAAAATGTAATTAAAATACGGATATTAATGATATAACTTGTAAAAGGGAATTCTATACACCTCATAGAAAAATATATTTGCATAACGTGGCATGTATCCTTAAGAAAGAAAATTGATAAAAATTACATTAATGATTTGTTATATTCTGAACAACAAACCGCGTTAAATAATTATAAAAAATAGATATAAAATTAAAAATAAAATTTAATGGTAAAATAATATATTACATTAATCGGATGTATATACAACCCATAAAATAAATGGGTGGTGAACATGGCATCTGTCTCAAAGAAATAAATGTGATATGAGCAAGCCCATAACATATATCTTTAATTTATTTGTACATAATAAAAACTCATGTATCATAAATATACATATATTATAAATATACCAAAGAATAATATTATTATATATAATTTCCTATATTATTTTATTATTAAATTATATTGAAATTTTATTAAAAAATACTTGAGAATGTTACATTTCAGGTAATATACTCTTTGTTTTTCATATATGTTTTGACTTGTTATTCACTATCATCTTACATAGAAAATTATAAAACTATTCCTAGAATTTGAAAATTATTTTTCTACAATATATATTCAGTATAAAAAAAATTTATAATAATATATAAAATATTGAAATATGAAATTTAATACACAAATCATAGAGATGGTAGGTTGTACATACACGTGAATATTGTTTCTGTTTTATTTTATTTATTTTTTTGAAAGAAAGAAAGTAAAAGAAATATATGTATATATTTGTATATATTTATTATAATTCATGTATAATTATTATCTCATATATATCATATACATTTACTAACCCCATATTTAATATATTCCATGTAAATTTTTAATGAATCACATTGGTTTTAGGATGCAGCAGTCCACACATCCACAAATGATATAATCATATTTACAAAAAATGGAAAGCATGAAGGTGTGTTTTATATAATAATTAAATAAAGTTAAATAAATCAAAAATATCAAAAATATCAAATAAAATATTATTTCCATCAAAATACCCAAGCGTGAGAGGTTGTATAGAAAAATAAACTACATCGTTTCATGAGGTTGTAGTCCTCTGTTCACATGATTGGTAAGTTTGTTACCCATTTGATTGGAATGTTTATATGTGAATGTATAATGTGTTGGGTTATAATATCTAATTATATCAAGGGAAATATGGATATTGTATAATAATGTAATAATAATAATTTAGGGGGTTGATAATGAAATTAAAAAAAATGAGCTTGTGCATAGATGTTACCTCTTCTTTGGGTAACTCCACTTAGTTTGTACCAATGGGCTTCCTTGGATGGATTTCTTCCTGAAGGAAGGAATCTATGATTAATTGACTAAATTTGTAAGTATATTTTGGTTTTTCATGAAAGAGATAAAGGTATTTTGAGGTCTGAATAATTGAGGGGGTGAGTTTCCTTTTTGTAGTGGAGGAGTGGCATTCCTATAAATATAAAAATGTTATGAATATTGAGTAGGCCCCCTTATATAATGTGTCTCAAATAATTTATAATTTTTGATAAAATAGGGTAACTGCTCAGAATATGTCCATATAATTGTTTCAGATTTTTTTCTAGGTTATTTTTCTCGTAAAATTAATATTTAACCACTTTTAATCTTGTTTTTCCTTGATTTTTCTAATTAATTTCAGTAATATATTTTTTCAAAATATAATTTGACCTTATTAAAAATTAATAATTATTGTGAATAAAAATTTGAAATCCATTTTTCCAAATTATAATTAGATAAGTATTAAAAATGAATTTAAAATTATTCCTGGAGACGTGTATCAGCAAAATGGTTTTATTTGAAATGTTTTTAAAAGATTGAAATATTTCTATATAAAATTTAAATTTCAAATTGTATAGAATTAACTCAATTAGAATAATTTATGTAAAATATTAGTTAATTAAAATTTTCAATCAAAAAAATTAATATTACAACAATAAATAAATTATATGAATAAGAAATATTGAATAAAAATTTCATATTTTTAATATTCATAAAACAAATTTCAGAAAAATCCTATAAATTCAACCTATAATTATTTTTAAAATATTTTTCAAAATTTATGTCTATTTATTAAATTAAAATTCTAAAAGTTTATGAATTTAACATTATTATTTTTCAGAAAAGGACACAAAAACTATTTCATTTCCGAAAAATAGTATTTTCAAACATATAGTGACATTAACAAAAATTTCATGTTATATTATCAATATTATTAATTTGTATAAATCAATTTCAATTGATATATAAAAATTATTTATTAGTTTACTATTTATTATATTTAATTTTTATTTTATATCTATCTCATTTACATAGTTATAAAAATAAAATTTTATTTCGTGTAATCTCAGTTTTTGGGTAATGAAAACCTAGTGAGTATTTCATGTAGCTCATGATTTTCTATTGTAGATTAAGAAAAATATTTACATGGTGTACAATATAATGAAATCCAAAATTAGTTCTTTCATAAAACAAAATATATATTTAGTGTTTTGTAAAATTAAATGTATCAAAAAGATAAATTTAATTTGAAAAAAAAGTTGAAATAATCATGGGTTATTAAATATAACAAAAAATAGAACAACCGGAATGGTTAAATACACTGGGAGAAGTATTTCATCGAGAATGGTGATAAATCACTGAACTAACTGATCCAGATGGGTGGGAGTTACCAAAAATTACCCCTCATACCATATAGGTCTAGAGGGAGATGAGATATAATTTTATGAAATGAGAATTCAGTCGAGAAACAGCATAAATCCCATATTTCAACATTTACAAGGTATGTAATCCCCTTAAAATTCATGTAATCCATGATGTTCATATACAAAAAAACGGTTTTATTTTCAATGAAAACAAGATTTTTCTCATTCAATTATTTTTATCTTATACAGAGCTTGTAAAATTTTCACATCCTGTATCCAGTTTTTAGGTTATATCTTGTGGCTATTTCACATAATGTACTCCCATTACTCATTGTGTAATTTCCCAATTAAAAGTAGAACTATTGTATTTATGTTGAAAATTCCCAAAAAAAACTTGAATTCAAACATACAATATCCTCTATTTTTTTCTCATATTTACCCTTACATGAATAATGAAAATCAAAACATATTTTAAAACATACATGGAAAAAACGTAATAGGGTGTTATAATATCTGCACCATAAATTCCTTATACCCCTAAATATCAGTAAAGTTCCATGATCCACAATAATTGAGGTCCACTGGTTCTTCATAAATGTCCCAGGTCCCACGTCTTTTGGTTATCTTTTCTTCACATCTATAGTACAATGATCAGGGGGCTTCATTTACAACCCAGAACCATATCCCGGTTGTCCATTATCTGAACTATCTACTCAACCAAAGTGGTATAAGTCTCCTAAAAAACATCATCCTATTTTATCACATGGTAAGAATATATTATATACCCCCTCAATTGGGATCCATGAAATACATTGTGGAAATATTTCAAACTATTTGGAAGGAAAAAATGGAAAGGAGACCCGCTATAGTAATCTAGTGGTCTCAACTGGTCACAGAAACCCATGTTCCAACTAAACCTTTGTACCCAACTAATGATGCCCCATGTAAGGAGAAACTATAATAAATACATGATCACAACCCTCAAACTCCAATGGTCAACACTGATGGTTCCCATAAGAATTTTGAAAACACTATTCCATGATTGAATTCTTCTATATCAATTACACCATCTCTTTTGTCTCATGAACAAAAATCTCCCCAACCAAGGAGCACATGACCAAATCTACCCAGCATGAGGGAGTTATTCATAGCCACCCATACAAAATCAAAAAGGGTGCCATTTGTATAAAATCTTGATAAAAATTTTAATAGTAGAAATCAATAAAGTGAATTTTATTTTCTAAAGATACTACGAAATCAACTACACAAGTTTGAAAAATGTACTCTAGAACTAGTATAGACCAATCCATTTGTCTATCCATCTATGGATTTTATGCTATGAATAATGTAATCTTTAAACCCATATCCTCCTATAAGACATTCCAGAACTTAGATGTGAACCTCATATCCCTATAAAAACAACTATATATGGAACCCTTTTTGGCTTCACAATATCTCAGACGTAAAAGTTCCTGAGATGATTCACATTCATCGTATCCTTAATTGGTAGAAAATGGTCCAATTTAGTGATCCAAATAATGAAATTCAAATTTCATTCTTCCTACTAGGTGCCCTCATAAATCCAGAAATCCATGAAAATATCACCCAAAATTCATAATGGGATGGATAACGGTTGCAAAAAACCATTGAGGAATCTAGTGATCCACCTTCATTCATTGACATGTAAGGAACAAAAAAAAATGCTCTATCTACCATCTCATCAAATTACTACAACATTGATGAAACAAATAATGATACATTTTGGTATACCTAGATTTCTAGTACCAACATTAATGGTTTACACTATCCAAAATCTCATTTCTAAAGAAAAACATAACATCTAATCAACTCTAGTAGCACACAGATCCACTTCGAGACCGAGTCTACTGAATAGAGTTCACCCCACCATAAAGGAATTCTCTAAATTTTTAGAACTCAATGTATATAACCTATTATGTTGGAACACTCTCCTAAAAATATGTGTCATCATTCATTAATTCCATGAACACTAATAAACCATCCATTTCCACATCCAAGAATATTTCTACAATCAATCTCATCAGAGACCATACCTCAACTGATTCCTTCATGGATTGTATCATAAATTTTCATTCCAACTCATCGACCAACACTTTTACATTCCCAGGGGGTATATTCAATATCAAAATCATTTTTTTAAAGATAACTCACCCAACATATCTATCTAAAAATAAGATTAGTCCGAGTAAAAATATATTTTATGTGATTTGATAAGAGTATACAGTAAAATAATCACCAAAGAGATAGTGACACCATTTTTTGAGTTCATGTAAAATAGATGGAAACTCAAGATCATGGGTAAGTTATATTTTCTCATGAGGTATTAACAGGAGATATTTATATTCCATAACATCATTTACATGAATGAAGTCACATCTCAAACCCATAAAACTTCAGTCATGGAAAACATCATAATCTGACCCTTGTTTAGAAAGAACCAAATCTAGTAATGAATTGACCCTCAACTTCATAACCAAAAAATATCATTGAAAATTATTATTTAATTTATTCTCTATACCCATATTATATAAAGATATCGTCGAAGAATAGAGAAAAATGATGTCCTAAAAATATCTATAGTAACCAACCAAAACCAATCTTCTTAAGATCTCAAACACATTTCTGGGTTACTCCTTTGACATAACAGTATGTACCATTTTTGGATCTATTGAGATTCCCATCTCAAATATCACATTTCCTTTAAAATTCACTTCCCATATCTTAAACACACACTTTTAAATTATACCATATAGAATATGTTCATTCATGGGAATATGAATAATATCTAAATGGTCCAATCCCTCCTCCTATGACATGAAGTACACCAAAATATTATTCATGAACATAGCAACGAAAGAGAATAAGAACTGATAAAATATTCAACTCACCATATCTATACACATCGCAGATATATTTTGATACTGAAGTGTGCATCAATATAGTTAAAAATCTTATATAGGATCCCAAATTATATATTATGTGCATCCTCCTCTTAGACAGTCAACTAGTGATACCCCAATAGAAAGTTAATCTTATAATACCAACAATCCTTTATATGTTGATCAATGATATCATTAATCCTTTAAAAAAGAGTTTTTTTAACAGCCAACCTATTCAACATTAAATAATTAACACAAATTCTATGGTTCCGTATTTATTATTAGAAATGTGGATATGTGAATTCAATGGTGATAGGGGATTATGAATAAATCCTATAGCCTCTAGGTCCTCAAGTTGGACCTTAATTTCTACCAAATCATTTGGTGGTATATGATAAGATGGTATATAAATGATCATCATACCATGGAAAATATAATTAGTAAACTCAACATATCTCAATAGAAGAAAACCATAATAATAATTAATAATGTCATTAGTGTACTTGCAAATATTTTTAAGATATTTAACACCAAATAAAGGGTCATCTTTAGAAAGTAACATCTTGATGACTGGTATGAGATTACCCTTTTATATGGAAATATATTTTCTACCCATCATGCTCTATATTACCACTCACCCTATAAAACACTAGTGACCCCATCGACTAATGAAAACAAAACTGAATGAATATAATGATGTATCTAGGCCTTGATATTAATCATCCAATCCATGATAATAATATCGTCTAAGATTTCATGATCAAGCACTAAAAAGTACCACTAAACCTTGAAGTCAGCTATAATAGCCTAATACGTGGGCCATCATGAACCTAGTTCTCACCTAATTTCCAAATTTGTGGAAAGATTTGAGAATAATGGAATAATATCATACCATAATCAAATCTTGTTAAATAACATTTAAAATATAAAACAATGAGTAGTACGTATATCAAAAAATACTAAACCATAGAATATGAGATAAACACTATATATCTTCCAGTATCTGTCCCTGATTCAGATTACATTGGATAAAACACCACGTCATAATGTCATACGACCTTATCCATATTAACATATCTTTTAGATAGAGGATTAGACCACCACTATTTGAAGCATCTGAATGAACCAACGAACAGTTACTAAGAGTGGATCCTACCCTACTACCCTGGAGATATCTTTTCAGAATAGCTCTGTAGATGTCAAGATCATTCAAAAATATAGTAATAATTAGGATACCCCACAAAATTTGTCTTGGTATGAAATCTCCTTCTACAGTAATAGGAGACAACCATCTAATTCTTGATTATCTCCCTTGAGACAAGTCCTGAGAAAAACAGACCACTATTATGCTTCCCTTTCTAGCCAGGTGATGCACCATCTCTACCAACTAAACCAAATAAATCTACATCAAAAAATATCTTCCCAGCTATGTATAACTTATATAAAGACTCCTTTTCAGCTACCTTTAAAATGGTCAGAATGAACATGAGTATCAATATCGACCGAATATCTGGCCTCAGTCCTCACACAAACATATGAACCTTTAGGTAGTCATTATTGACAATATTTGGTGCCTTCATAATGATATATTTCCAGTAATTTATTTTCAAAAACTCATGAGTCATTATCGCATGAAATTTTCTCCAGATAAAACTATGAGATAAAAATTTTAATGAAGGAAGACTAGGAAAGGTCCTAATGCAACATAACTCTTATGGTATAGTCCCCTCATCTCCTTCATGGTCCCATGATAATATATGATGAAAACCCACCGTAGTGTCCTATAGAGTCTTTATAATGTATAATATCCTCTCCATCTTCTTAGTACACTCCACAAATTCATAGGTCATTTTCCACAATGAATGATGAGTCAATGTTTCTTTGTAACTCAGTTTAATTCATCAAAGTGATTAGGCCAGGCCCTTTTCCACACCTACAATTTGGATTCGGATGACCCTAACTTCAGTCTACCATAGAAAGAAAACCAAACAAAGGAAGTTATAGAATAATTTTTATTGAGTATTGCATTGATACCAAATTACAATGAATTAACCAAGGACATATAGGTATTCCATAAAAACTATCCCATCACATGATATGTGTAAGACTAAATAACTAAATCCACTCTGGAATTTAATCACAACAATGCATACAACCGAAGTATAAATATAAAATATACGAGATACAACAAAGACATAAAATCCATTGAAAAAATATGTTACACCATATATTAAGTCAATATCCCACATGACCACCATTCATCTCCATAAAAACCCACACTGATTGCAAGATCAACAAGAGAATCCATCCTACAAAAACATTCTCTTCCTATTAACTGAATAATACAAAACCATGTCTAACAATTCCCAATGGGAAAAATACAGAGTGATCCAAATACCAATAGGAAGCCTCAATAGTTTTTATTCAAAGTATAATATATAAAAAAACAAAAAACAAAATATTTTAAAAGTAATGAGTTTTTTTAATCATTATCTTAAATCCAAAAAATTTAAAAATTATTTTCCCTTTTCTTCTGTTGATTTTCATAAAAATATTTTCATATTCCAAAAATAGAAATATGACAAGTACATACAATAATAAAAAGAAATAATATCCATAAATGAAGAGATGAACTTCTACGCACATATGTATGAAACCACCAATCATACGAAGATATGTCACAAAACCTCAAATTAAAAAAATGAGAAATAATCCTTGATAAAAAAACATGTCATAAATAACCATAAATAATAAATGAAAATTGAAAAATTTATTTTATTTAAGATCTATCATATGTTAAAATACATACTAAACACTCCCAATACTATACATGCATATGTTGAATCCAACAAATATTGAGTCATAAAAGTCGATATCACAAAAATTTACCTCATAGTGGTGTTAAACTCACTAATGAAACCTGTGTCTCTATCCCAATGAACCCAAGGATACCAATGTGAATTTCTCCAAATACAATCCAAAACCATGATCATAGTTTTATAAAATATTTTAAAATATAATACAAACTATTTCAAATATTAAAAACATATTATCAAATCTAAACATTCATTTTCAAAGTAAAAACATTTTGAAAAAAATTTATTTATGAGAAATATTTTTATAATATTTATCACATCAAATCAATGTAAAACCTATTGTAATTTATCATGTAAAACCTGAAATTTCAACAAATTATCCCATTTTATAGAAACACCTACCTCAAAACGGTATCATCCGATATGATTTTAACAATGGTGACAAGAAACTAAGAGAATGTATTTGGAAAGAAATGGCATGCCATAAACATAAATGGACTGAAATAAAATGATATATAAATACAAAATCACATAACAAATATAGCACCAACCAAACCCAAAAATGATATAAAATGATTACAAACTCTTATAGAATCAATCCATCCATTGTGTTGATAAATCACTGAAAAATGAGTTCTATATGAGAGGGAGTCACCCAAAAATCACCCCTAGGAGAATCATGGTTGAGAGGGAGAAAAAATTCCAAAAAAATAAATGATAATTCCTACTAAAAGTACCTTGAAATCGGAACTTGTGAAATCTATATGGTTTGTGATCCCCGTACAAGTCGTATAATCAAGGAATGTCATTTATACCAACAAATCCTAGAATTGTTATTAAAAAATATTTTTTCTTACTAGATTATGTGTACCCTTTACACATCATGTAAAATTATCATGTTGTGTATCTAGTTCATGGGATTTTTAATGTTTCCATTATATTTCATGTACTCCCGTTACATGTCCTGTAATTTCCTAGAAAACAATAGAAATGTTTGTTTTATGCTGAAAATGAGAATAAATACATGATTTAACCATTATTGGTATACTCTCAATTCCTTATCATCATTAACAAAATATTTATCAATGAAAACCAAAAAAGGAAAAAAAATTCCTAAAATAAAGGTTTGAATATGTCACACAAACACTGATGATTCTGATTCTTGTAGTGAGGAAGAATGTTTCAAGGAGATTGGTAGCCTTTCTATAATTTATACATAATATATGGTATACAATTATACTTGTAAATATTTATTAAAACATGATACTATTTTATATGAGGTTTTTATTATAAGTGAAATTAATTCTAATCCAATATGTTGTTCTCGTTTTAATATAGATTTTGAAAATTATGATATTAAATAAATATATGAAGAGAATATGAAATTATAGAAAAATTTATTGAGGCTTGATGAGTTATGTATATAATTACCACATCAAACAAAGATACTGATCATGGAACGTATGAAACATAAAGATAAAAGTGAAAAAACAAACATTTATTTATATAATAATTAAAAAGTGAAAAATATTTCTTATATTGAAATAAAAAAAATTTAAAAATGATAAAGTTAATATTTATTTTTTTTATTTGAAATTGAAATGAAGATGAAAATATAAATTTTAATTTTGGTTTAGATGATTTTTAATATCTCTAGTATTTATTCAATATATATATATGTGAAATTATTGTACCTAGACACCAGATTAAAATAACTATATCAAATAAAACTAAATCATGATATATTTTTTTGATAATGAAATCATAATTTTAGTTTGACTATATCAATACATAACATTTATTTAATATAACCTGAATTAGACTCAATACTAATCATTTATATGATCCTAACTCACTTTAGGGTTGATTCATTACTATTTTCAATAATGTACATGTCTTTTAAATTCATTATGATCCTATAATTGCATACTAATGGGTAAAAAATGATATAAATTATACACCATGAAATAGTTTAATAATATTCCCTCATAAATATCAAAAGTTCCCCATTCCTTGGAGTGAAAAATAGAAAAATTAAAAAAATGAATAACACATCATAAGGAATGAATTTTAGATATTTGATTATATCTTATTCAACTAATAGTATGATTTTTGGCTCCACCAATATGTGAATATAATATTCACATTTCTCAATTTCAATGTTATTAGTATAAGGAGAATACTTTTCATTATGTAATCCAGAAACATAATTTATAAGTAATTTAATATTACCACCATTAAATAAATATCATGAAAAATAACCCACTTATATTCCTTAAAGTCTTTGAGCTATTTGAAAATTTGATATCTATATGTTATATTGATGAGATAAATTATATTTTTTTAGAATTTTCTATCTATAATGATCTAGTAATTATTATCACATTTCATATATTAGTAGAAAATTAGGAAAATTTATTATATGTCCCAAATTAAGCAATATATCATCAATAAATACATATATATATGAAATAAATTATTAAACACCTATAATAACAATATATTATATTTTAGATTTTTTTATTTTTAACACATTGAAAAATAAAAAAACTGGAAGGTTGATATTTCACCAAATAAAAATTTTAAAACAATATAAATTTACTAATTATACCAAGATCGATAATCTTTGGTGAAAGGTTCATATTAAGAATTAAATTTCACTTTTTTGTAATCAATATAATTGAAAACATCCGAAAATATTTTTTATTACATAATAGATTGATAAATAATCATTGATCAGAAGAAACATGTCCTAATTACTCAAATAAAAGGAATACTTAATTTTAATATTTTATTTAAAAATAAAACTTTTTTCGATAATATTATTAATTTTATCATTATTATATATTTTTTTGGAATAGCTTAAAAATAATTATTATGTACTTTCACCTTTTTGGGGAGTGGTTTTTATTTTAATTGTTGGCCTTATCAAATAATGTCAAGTAATATATTCTTTATAGACAATACTATTTGTGTTTTAGAGGAATATTTTAAGACTTTAGTGTGGTTGTGGATCAAAAAAGGACAATAACTACAGAAATGCTACTCTAATTCCACTAGTAATATGGGGGGAAAAGGGTAGAACTGCATGAGACTAGGTCCCACCAGCCTAATGGTGAGCCCCGCATCAGCCATCTACATTCCCACTAGCTCTCCTACAGAGGATAAGGGAACACTGATGTCTTCTTTAAGGATTTTAAAATTAGTGGAAACCTTGTAAATTCACTAGTTCCACCACTTTATCCCCTACCTGAAATTTTTGAAGTGTCAAATTCATAGTAGCATCCCTAGAAACCCCTCTATATCTTTTGTACTCAAATGATGATGTGTCATGATCCACATCAATGTCATGTGTATTTAGTGGTTATTCAATAATAGAGGTAAGATTATGACTTCATTTACTATCCTTCATCATATTTCACATATTCAAGAGATCACTAAATATTTATTCTGAATAGATCCTACTTTAATGAAATTTTTCTACTCTATTTTTACCATTTTATCTTAAACTTAATGAGAATATAAAAAAAATAAACTCCAATGAAGATTATGTATGTAGTCCGTAAATTTTTTCCCGTAGTATAAATTAATATTATTTTAGTTTGTTGGGGGCCTCACTAGATTCCATGGTAGTAACCTTAAATTTAAATTTAATGATCTAGTATGATTTATTATCTAACAACCATTGTTAATTTGTTTCTATATGAAATAGAGTTTTGTATAAAGGTGTTCCATAATTTATAACATTACCCAAAATGTATAATTACTGTTATGTTCATGATGAAACTTCCTTGTAAAATGAAGGGTGTACAAAGGGTTACCAATGATTGGGAATAATTTATTAAATAACAAGAGTGGTATATAGAGATTTATTTCTGTTTATAAATTTTTAGTAAATTGTAAAAAATTCCAAGAGTTATTAAATGGTTAATAATGAATGTTTCTTGATATTTACATGTTCTGGGTAAATAAAAATTGATAAAATACATCATAGTTTAGAGTTGGAACATCATAGTGGCTATGGTCATAATAAACAATAATTAACTCATATAAAATGTAATTTGAGACATTGGAATTATATTAAAATGGTTAATGGGTAAACCACATCTTATGAAATGGCTAATTAATGTTGGGATATGATTCAGAGTCTTATAAAATTAAATAAAAAATTTAGGTCAATTGGTAAATGTTAAATGTAAACCTGGATGAATTTATATATGTTATAATGTGGATAATTGGTTAATTGAATTTCAATTATTTATATTGGTTTTATTTTAATTAGAAAAATTAATGATAATATGGTGATAGAATTGGTTGAAAATAGTGTAATAATGATCCATGAAGTGATAATTATTATCATTTTGAAAAAAAAAATTGTTTTAAGAAATAAGGTGACGTTTTAATTTGATATTGTAATATTAAAACCTCTTATAAAGAGGTTATGAAAACTTTATAATTGTATATCATGAACACTCCATATAGGAAGGACATGAAAACTGCTGATTAGGTGGTCTTGAATCCCCCTATGATGATTTTTCTAAAACTTTATATGGGGATATCATGAAAATTCCCTTGATGTATTTCATTATACTATGGTTGGAATGGCCCATGAGATATACTCACAGAAAACCTTGCACTGGCTAAATTTAGTTTGGTTGATTGGGTCTGCAAACTTGAGGATCAATGTTGGTATAGTTAAATCTTAGTTGTCCCGATGGAGCCCAAATAATATGCGTTGATTATTATTATTTTAATTAAATGTACTAAAAATAATAATTTTATCACCTCAAATGGAATTATATTATTGTTATTTTTATATTTTTATATGTTTTTAATAGTAAAATATTGAGTTTTAATGACACACTATTAAATCTCCTAGGGAAATTGTATATTCGAGTATATGTTACATGTTTAGATAATGAGTAGCTAAGATAGGTTATTGATGTTTGAGATGGGTCTAGGACTTAGAGAAATTTTTAATGTATAAACTATCTATATTTTTGGGTCTATATATTTTATATATGATATTATAATGATTTAAGAGTACTTGGATTATTGTGTATTGTTTAATTTTTAGATAGAATTTGTTATGATAATTTTTTATTAAATATTTGTGTATAAATTATAAATTATTTATTTATACAGAAGTTATTTTTTTATATGTTAGTAATTTTATTTACACTGATATGTGGGTATATTCTCCTTAGAATACCGCCATAGACCCATGATGCTACTAGATAGACTCCAGTTTATGGGGAGTTGTGCAAGAGTTATAATAGCTTCCTCTAATCTATGTACCAATTAGTGTTTCATGGTTGCTAGAAATTTCAAATTTTTATCATAGAATCATTTCCTATTTTACATTTTGGGAAAGTTATAGACAATATATGGTGCTATCAGAACATGGTATGTAACATGTTCCTGAGAATGGCCACTGTCACGAACTGAATCGATCGCCACCAAAAATGGCACCAAACCCAGCCCGTGACAAGGCTCGAAGGGCATTCCCAATCCCCACAGGCTGGCACAAGTTCCCAGGTATCATTAAATGAAAATTGGGAACGATTTACCGGAGTTTATAAACATAAAACAACAAAAGTATCCAATGAAACAAATCTGGATTTTTCAAACCAAACAATCTTTTACAAAAATTCAGAACTGAATTACATAGCTTAAAACAACTCAAAAGGTCTATACCAAAGGTACAAAACCAAATAAGGACATCCCAATAACCCTCATGGAAAGGGGCACCACCCTCAAGCCACCTCCATAAGACTTCACCACCAAGGACCTGCTAGAAACCCGAACTACTGGAACAAAAAACTGTACCCAACCTGCGACAACAAAAATAACCAAGTCTACTTACACCCAGGGGTGTAAGTAGGGTGTGAGCCAATTACTAGTAGGATACCACCACTATGATATTCCATGTGATAAACATTTAAAGATGAAAAGCATACATGTTTTCAAAAACATGAAAAGCTTGTTATAATTTCTAAAAGATGTAACTTTGAATAAAAACAGTTTTCAAGTGGGCTATCATTAAGAATCAACACTTTTAAAAATAATGTCAACAATAATGAATTTTCCAGCCAACTATACCGTATGCCGATGGTAAGTACAAAGTAAATAATGAGCATAAGAAATTGGAAATAACCCCTAGGCACTAGCTAGATGTGGGTCCCAAGTACCTCATATCTCGGTGAGAGTAACTGTCACAGATATTCATTCTCGTGCATGAGCCACTAGTAGGGAACATACCCATAACCTAGTGGTCCCCAATCAACATCATCATTGTTTATTTAGAGTTGTAAGCGTCAATCTTGCTAAGTGAAACTGAGGCCAAACCCCACGGATTCACTAGCATACTAGTACACGTCCACCCACCTAGATACCCAGGTTTTCCCCTTGTGCTCAAACAAGTTCAACAAGTCAAGAAATATACATTGAACATGAAAATATCATTTCCACATCACAAATTCACCAAACATCCCATATGTATACCACACAAGTCACAAAAATCCATTTTTCACTCAAAATGATTTTGAAATCTGAATCACACCAAAATAACCCACAACACATTTCACATTTATTCAACACTTCCAAAAAACCATTAAACAATTTTATAAAACAATTATTAGATATTTAAACTAATATAACATCCCACACACATGGAAAATTAAACTTCTTTCATAATCAAAAATTCAATTTTTCACATCACACTCAAACAAAACACTCCACATCACTTTCACAGCACTTTCACTCCTCAATATCTTCTTCAAACAATTTAATAAAATATTTCCAATATGATACATATCACATAACAGCCTTTTCACAAATGAAATGGACCTTTTAAAAATATACTTCTACCAAAATAATTTGCTGATATAGTTTCACCTATTACACAACCCAATAAACCATTCAAAACATTCATAAAACAATTATAAAGAGTATACCCAAACATTGCACATAAAATCCATTTCAAAAACCTCTTTTTAAGCCAAAAGCACACAAAGACCCTACCAAAACAGTATTGGAAGCCCAATCAACTTGTAATAATCCACTTTCAAATGTTATATAATCACCTTGAATAATATCACAAAAGATACCCATGAGAACACACAAATCCATGAAACACTTTCAAGGAGTATAACAAGGTTATACAAATAAAAACATTCAAATACACCCCATTTTTAGGGCCACATGGAACTATATCATTACCCAACCATAATTGGTAACCCCTTTCAACAACTAATAAATCACTTCCACATTTTACAAAACTACCACAAGAGATAACACATGAAATACATTTGAAAAATAGACACTTTAAGTAAAAATGTTACTTTAAAAACAAATGATTTACTATTTCTACAAAAAATGGTTTTCTCATAATGCACAGCACATAAGGAACATGTAAAATTATTTAATCAAGCAAACTAACTTATCATTAAATGGTTACCCAAGGAATCACCTACCGAATGTGTCGAAACCCTCAAATATTGGGGCGAAACATCAACCGCACGACCGCCGCACCTCAAGGAAGTTAAAATAAACCTAAAACCTAAATATTTCACCCAAAATACAGTAATTTAGAACCTAGTCACGAACCCTAACTTCTGTAATTTTTATAATTCAAGTATTAGGGAAGAAACCCTAAGAAATTTGAAAAAGGAAAGAAATAGACTCACCTACTTGAAGTATCCTGAACTAATCACTCCAAAAACAATAGTTTCTGAAATTGAAAACCACCAAAATTCAGGGATTGTTCGAAAAAGATTTAGGAGGTAATTTAGGAATTGTAATGGAGGGAAAAGAGTAGGAATTGAGAGAGTTAAGAAGGTATGAAGTTACCTCTTCAATTCTGGACGATTTGAGACACCCTATGAAGATCATCCCTAATTCGCGATTTCAAAGAGCTCCAAGGTGGGGGGGGAAAGGCAATGGGAGCGCGTCTGGGTTTCTTAGGGTCGATAGGGAGGTGGAATTATCTAAAACACGCAAATAGTGAAGGAGATATAAAAAAAATAAAAATTATTTTTAATGCAGGAAATGGGCCTTCGGGCAGGCCCAAAATCTTAAATTAAAACCCATATCCACCATGATTATGGATTTATAAAGGCTCAAAATTTATATTTTGGGGTTAATAGGTCATAGGAGACCATTTAGGAATTGGAATGAGGGACAAATATGAAAAAATGAAAAAGTTATAAAGGAAACAAAATTTATTTTTAAATCTGGAATTGGGCTCACGGTTAGGCCCAATTCATGAAAACTCATCTATTTCTCCATAAAACCTTTCGAAACCATCCAAAACAAAGAATTAAAGGAAAATAAATGAAATTTAACATCAAAATAATTCATTTATGTGACAATTATCCCCACCATGAAAATTTTCCGTCCCCGGAAAGCTACATAAAGGCCAGATACGAAAGCCAAACCCAACTGACAAACCAAGATGTACTCCATTTCCAGGTTTCGCCCCCAAAGGCCAAAACACCTCCATTGATAAATTAAGGAAGGATACTTCACAAAAAAATCATACACAACTTTCCTGAAACAATCAATCACATTCAGGCTTTATCCCAAAGGAAAACTCCTCAAACACTATCCGAACAAGGCTCAAGAAATTCACTCAAACGAACAACAACATCGAACAAGGTTACACATACCTTGCTATAACTAAACCATTGGGCACTCTCCAATATCAATGGTCACCCAAGGAAGATTTAGGTAGCTTGATAGATCTGAATTAGACTACCTACCACCAATCCTTGACCATGGATAAGTCTAATTTATTGGTACGGGGGGAAAAATGGCTCCCCACCATAAGAACCGACAATCTTAATCAACCAGCATGGGCCGGTACAGAAAGATCCCAAAATATAAAGTGTTGGTACGAACACATGGTTAGTCTGCACGGTTTGGGAAACCATGAACTAACAGTTGAGATTCTTCTATCCACATGGTTTTTTTTGGGAAATGGTCACTACTAACAAAGTGAAAACCGTGTGGTCAACCTGTCTAGCCAAACTTCATACCTTTCTCTAAAGACTCTATAGAAACCAAAGGGGGGGGAATAACATTTGGCGATGACATGGGTACAAGGCCTCCACCTATTTCTACAAAACATGAATAGTAGAAGAAATATGATGACACCATAGGTTTAAACTCTTCTTATCTTTCATATTGAGGATAAGACTTTGCACAAGGGTTTAAATGACACTGGGGTTTCCCCTGACTACGCGCCAGCTTCTCTCCGGGACCTATGGCTGGAGCTCAAAATATTGAAGCATCTTCGGCCTCGCAGTTAGGATTTGGTAACCACCTGAATGAGAATTCTTCTTTCCTTGAAAAAAACAACTACACCGCAATCCCCGATAAGTTTTTCCAAGACATAACACATTCCAAACTCACTTTACCCTAACTCGATATTTCACTGAAACAAGGGATTAGAAGATGTACACACATCACACCTTGTCTGTTTGGGTGAGAAACAATAGAGGTAAAGAACACTTATACTCACCTTCCTATAAAATAGAATATTTTTTTATTTTTTTTTTCAAGGGAGACATTCTCCCAACATAATAGAGACTCTCAGATGATTTCCCAACTTTCACCTTTACAGTCAATCGAGCACATGACATCACAAGGAATTACCGAACATGACCATTGCGACTGATATAAACAATGAATAGAGAGGGAACTTGTACAACATCCCCAAACAACACACAATCCTAGAAAGTGGCCATAATATCCTCTCATGACTAGATTTCCCACAGTAGTAGTTTAACATGAACTCCTTCTTCGAAGAGACTATGAAGGACCGAGAGTTCCTCTTAGACACTATCCAAATACTCATCCATGCTAACAACCCCAGAACACTTCCACCTACGAAAAATTAAGAAAATTAAGAGGATAAGGTCACTTTCAACCATCCATAATCAATCTCCCACTACAAGAGGATAAAAAAACCCAATAAAGGAAATGGTGTATACTCAATCTAAAAATCTCAAGAAATAGATTCCTTATATTGATCAACTGGAGGATTTTCCATTGGAGAAACAATCTGGGTTGCGCTTCAGTTATGCATTAACCTTTAATGGGGGCGTACCTTATCCAACGAGAGAACCCAAGGACCCAACCAATCTAGTCCATTAGTCAAAACAAGCTATAAACCAGCTCCAAACACATGAAGGGAACCACCGTAAAGGAATCCCAAAACATTTTTCAAAAGATACCACTAACCATCCCTACAACACAGCTTACCAACCAAACACAAACCCAAAACACAGTTCAAACAGAAGGGGTTCTTGGAATCAAAACATCCCACAACATCAACATTTTCAAAAACCCATAATACAAACCATACAAAAATATTCATCAAGACATCATGTTTTTCTTTAAAAGTAATTCTTTGAGAACAAACAGTTCAGCAGTAAGCGTATCCACCAATGGTACCCCATGGGCCTCACACATGCATGTTTTGGTGCCACACCAGACACCCTCTTCATATCCATCCCAGCACTCATCTAGTCATGCCATCAACCATCCATCATCCCATATAACCCCGTGCATGTGGTCGCTAATGGAAATACCAAAGGTTAAAACAAAAATTATTTCCACTTTTCAAAACCAAAACGGTCAACCAACTCATCCTTTTTTCTCATAACCGCTAACCACGAGATCCAAATCCCAACTCACATCTTACAAAAAAAATTCATAGAGTCACAACCATTTATAAAATAACACACTTTCAAGATATTCACATCAATTTCAAAACATCTCATCCCATTAAAACACACTCTAATTGTTTAGAAAACTCTATTGGAAACACTTTTCAAAACCAACTTCAATATTGTTTCTGCTTTCAAAGATGTGTAAGCACACCATTTTACATTTCAAAACAATTCTGAAAATTCAGTTCTGCCATTTCATAAACCAAACCATTCCCTCTTTATTTGAAAATCATTTCACCAAAACATTACAATTCTTAAAACCAAAGTTCCAAGATTTCAAAACCTAAGCACAAAACAGTGTGAGAGGAAACTAGTTTCAGTGAGTGACTTGGAAATATGGTTGGCGGCCATATTACAATCACTTCACTATCATAGAAGAGTGTTCTAGGGAATATCCTTGTCTCCATATGTCATGCCAGGCCCTGTGACCTCACTAGGACCATTAACCCAACTCTCTTTTCACTTCCCTTAATCATTATCGAACCAAGAAAACCGAAGGACTTAGATAAATCCCGACTTCTCATGGAAACATGAATCCCATTATGAGGTGTGGTGATCAGGAACACTACCCATAACTATAATTCCATGTCCCAACAATCCTAACTCCAGACTATCCAGACTCTTCCCCAAATAACATGACCCAAAGAGTTAACATGAACCTCCTTTGATACCATTTTGTCACGAACTGAATCGATCGCCACCAAAAATGGCACCAAACCCAGCTCGTGACAAGGCCCGAAGGGCGTTCCCGATCCCCACGGGCTGGCACAAGTGCCCAGGTATCATAAAATGAAATTTGGGAACGATTTACCCGAGTTTATAAACATAAAACAACAAAACAATCCAATGAAACAAATCTGGATTTTTCAAACCAAAAAATCTTTTACAAAAATTCAGAACTGAATTACATAGCTTAAAACAACTCAAACGTTATATACCAAAGGTACAAAACCAACTAATAACATCCCAAGAACCCTCAAGGAAAGGGGTACCACCCTCAAGCCACCTCCATAAGACTTCACCACCAAGGACCTTCTAGAAACCCGAACCACTGGAACAAAAAACTGTACCCAACCTGCGACAACAAAAATAACCAAGTCTACTTACACCCAAGGGTGTAAGTAGGGTGTGATCCAATGCCCAGTAGGATACCACCACTAAGAGATTTCATGTGATAAACATTTAAAGACGAAAAGCATACATGTTTTCAAAAACATGAAAAGCTATTTACAATTTCTAAAAGATGCAACTTTGAATAAAAATAGTTTTCAAGTGGGCTATCATTAAGAATAAACACTTTTAAAAATAATGTCAACACTAGTGAATTTTTCATCCAACTATACCGTATGACGAAGTTATGTACAATGTAAATAATGAGCACAAGAAATAGGAAATAACCCCTAGGCACTAGCTAGCTGTGGGTCCCAGGTACCTCGTATCTCGGTGACAGTAACTGTCACAAATATCCATTATCGTGCATGAGCCACTAGTAGGGAACATACCTATAACCTAGTGGTACCCAATCATCATCATAATTGTTTAGTTAGAGTTGTAAGCATCAATCTTACTAAGTGAAACTAAGGCCAAACCCCATGGATTCACTAGCATACTATTACACGTCCACCCACCTAGATACCCAGGTTTTCCCCTTGTGCTCAAAAAAGTTCAACAAGTCAAGAAATATACATTGAACATGAAAATATCATTTCCACATCACAAATTCACAAAACAGCCCATATGTATACCACACAAGTCACAAAAATCCATTTCTCATTCAAAATGATTTTGAAATCTGAATCACACCAAAATAGCCCACAACACATTTCACATTTCTTCAACACTTCCACAAAACCATTAAACAATTTTATAAAACAATTATAAGATATTTAAACTCATATAACAGCCCACACACATGTAAAATAACACTTCTTTCATAATCAAAAATTCAATTTTTCACATCACACTCACACAAAACACTCCACATCACTTTCACATCACTTTCACATCACTTTCACTCCTCAATATCTCCTTCAAACAATTTAATAAAATATTTCCACGATGATACATATCACATAACAGCCTTTTCACAAATGAAAAGGACCTTTTAAAAATATACTCCTACCAAAACAGTTTTCTGATATAGTTTCACCTATTACACAACCCAATAAACCATTCAAAACTTTCATAAAACAATTATAAAGAGTATACCCAAACTTTGCACATAAAATCCATTTAAAAAACCTCTTTTTAAGCCAAAAGAACACCAAGACCCTACCAAAACAGAATTGTAAGCCCAATAAACTTGTAATAATCCACATTCAAATTTTATATAATCACCTTGAATAATATCACAAAAGATACCCATGAGAACACACAAATCCATGAAACACTTTCAAGGAGTATAACAAGGTTATACAAATAAAACCATTCAAATACACCCCATTTTTAGGCCCACATGGAACTATATCATTACCCAACCATAATTGGAAGCCCCTTTCAACAACAAATAAATCACTTTCACATTTTACAAAACTACCACAAGAGATAACACATGAAATACAATTGAAAAATACACACTTCTAGTAAAAATGTAACTTTAAAAACAAATGATTTACTATTTCTACCAAAAATGGTTTTCTCATAATTCACAGCACATAAGGAACATGTAAAATTATTTAATCAAGAAAACTATCTCATCATTAAATGGTTACCCACGGAATCACCTACCGAATGTGTCGAAACCCTCAAATATTGGGGCGAAACATCAACCGCACGACTGTCGCACCTCAACGATGTTAAAAGAAACCTAAAACCTAAATATTTCACCCAGAATACAGTAATTTAGAACCTAGGAACCAACCCTAACTTCTGGAATTTTTATAATTCAAGAATTAGGGAAGAAATCCTAAGCAATTTGAAAGAGGAAAGAAATAGACTCACCTACTTCAAGTATCCTGAATTAATCACTCCAAAAACAATATTTTATGAAATTTAAAACAGCCAAAAAAACAGGTATTGTTCGAACAAGATTTAGGAGGTAATTTAGGAACTGGAATGGAGGGAAAATAGTAAGAATTGAGAAAGTTAAGAAGGGATGAAGTTACCTCTTCAATTCTGGCCGATTTGAGACACCCTATGAATATCAGCCCTAATTAGAGATTTCAAAGATCTACAAGGAGGGGGGAGAGGCAATGGGAGTGCGTCTGGGTTTCTTAGGGTCTAGAGGGAGGTGGAATCATCGAAAAAACGCAAATATTGAAGGATATATAAAAAAATTAAAAATTATTTTTAATGCAGGAAATGGGCCTTCGGGCAGGCCCAATATCTTAAATAAAAACTCATATCCACCATGATTATGGATTTATAAAGGCTCCAAATTTATATTTTGGTGTTACTAGGTCATAGGAGACCATTTAAGAATTGGAATTTGGGAAAAATATAAAAAAATGAAAATGTTATAAAGGAAACAAAATTTATTTTTAAATCTGGAATTGAGCTCACGGTTTGGCCCAATTCATGAAAACTCATCTATTTCTTTATAAAACCTTTGGAAACCATCCGAAACAAATAATTAAAGGAAAATAAATTAAATTTAACCTCAAAATAAGTCATTTATGTGACATCCACCCCACATATTAGGGGAGACAATATTGAATGGGAAGGGATTATATTTCTTGGTATTCACTTAATATATTATCGTATTTCATCTCTAATAGAACACATGAAAATTAGATTATTGATTTAAGTGATTGTACCTATAGAAATATATGTAAATAGATCATGTGTACATGCTCCATAATATTCACATATGATTCACATCTCATTTTCATTATTTTATATGATTTATTGTTTGATTACCTAGACCATGACATGGGTTAGTTGTTGAAAGTGTCAATATCCATCTATATTTTATTTGAAATTAACATTGTATTACATCATCTTGCATAACATATATTCTAAATTGGTATAATCTGGATATGTTATCTGATTTCCTTGATTATTATATTCTCACAAATTAAAAAAATTCCAATTAGAACATATTGAGAGTTTACCTCTATAGCATTAAATTTGAATTTGATTCAACTTATCCCAATTTCTGAAAAGGTTTATATAAATTACATTGCTAAAAGTAAATAATTGGATCACATACCATGGATATTATGTGGCATCAACTTATTGAATCTCCAATTATAACATGTAAATAATTTAACACCAAAACAAATAATATCTATTTTCTTTTACTATGCCTAGATAATGAGATGACATATAGAAGAAAAATTAAAGTGTGTAAAATGGTGAATCATATATGTGTGTGTGTGTGTGTGCGTATGTTTGTGTGTGTTTTGGACATAAATGGGAATTGTTTTTTAAACTTGATTATGAAAAATTTGGTAATTTGATAGTTCTCAAGTTATATGATCCATGTGATGCGATATGTATGGAAAAGAAGGGCCTTATTCCTATTATCAGTTTTAATAAAATTTAGTATTAAGAATATTTTATAGTGGAGATTGATCATGTGTTGGTCATGGTATGAATGGTATGATCTTATGAATGGGAATGAGTGGTGGTGGAATATAGATAGAGATCCAAGGTTTTGATAACCTAATGTTGTGGGTTTCAGAAGATAGTACACTGTAATTTAGTTTTTATTTTTGATTGAAATGCAACCTTCTATTTGTATCATGAAATGATTTTCTTGGAACCGTACTAGTTCAGTATGATCATAGGGTATGGGTAGAGAATACTTTGTCCCATCTATTTTTTTAGACCCTTATATTATACTTCATTAGTGAAGTTTAAAATATGATGTCATCCAATAGAGTGGGTATTTGGACAAAGGTAGAGGTTTTTTATTTGTATGTGTGTGATACAGAGCCTTTAGGGTATTCTCAAAAATATAATATTGATAAGGACTCATTCTATGAGTGGGATAATGTTGTGGAAGATGATGTATCTTGAGAATCCTTTTCAGTTTGATTTTTGAGTGGATAGTTGGTTTAATAATGTTAGACATTATGTGTGTCGGTATGGAAGAATTAGATCTGCTCTTATGTTTAGTTTTATATGAGGAATTCATAATAGGTAATAGTTTGAGAGATTAGAGGAATTGGATGTGGTCCTTTGGAAATTAGTGAGTTGAAAACGTCTTAAGGATTTAGGGTATCTTGAGAGAGGAGTTGGCTCGATAACATTAATGATTCTAGATTGTAGAGAGTGTTTGAATGAACCCATTTATGTTTTATTCATAGCATATAATTTTAATTTGAAGAAAAGGAAACAAATACACCTTTATAATGTCATGGATTATACTGTAATGGATTTTTGTATGATCTTAGATGGGTTTGAGATAAAGAACAATGATTACATGGGGGTGTTTTTGTTATCGATGCTAGTGTTGAAGGGAATTATCATTTAGGTTCTTAGCCAAGAAAATTAATAGTGAGGATAATAATTCGTTCATATATAAAGAAAATAGATTATTAAATATGGGGTTATTAGAGTTTGGATAGATGATTTAGGTTCTTGAAAGACAATTCAGTAATGTATGGTCATGTTAATGGATCTATTTTTTTAAGGAATGATGTTTTTAAAAATATACAAGGGTGATTCCACTTTGTTAGACTAGTGTGTAATAGTTTAATGTCTAGTGGGTATAAAAATGGGATACTTATAATGGGATCTGACTTAGTAACATTTGAGTATGGTATTTATGATTAGGTTGTGGATGAGAATATAACCCTTAAGCTTTTATGAGACTTTCAGGGAAGGTGAATGTTATATAAGGGAATTTTATTTTTTATTTTTGAATGGGTATTATATTAGTATACAATGATGTAGGTAAAATTTTATTGAAATAATCTATGTTGTAAAAGTAATTATGGGGTTTAACGAGAGTATTTAATTCATGGTGGAATGGGGTTTAAAATCAGAATCATGATGTTTCTGTGGTGAGAATGAGAATGTGGATGGGTTCATATATGGTGTCATATTCAATACATGCATGATAATTATTATGGGTTATCATGATGGATGATCATGGATAGTAAATAAAGAAATATGTATCTTTATTATTGAACCAATTGAGTTTATTATCAAGCATAAATTCTTGTGAGTCTATATATTGGGGATTGAAACACTAACTACATAATGGTGTTTCCCTCTTATAAGATAAATGTTAATGTATGTTGTAGAAACAAATAATAAAAAACCATGAGAAAGTGGTGGTTGGTGTTTTTATTTCAACTTAGGTATGAGTGTGGTGGACAAATATGGTCATTTATTTTGAAAAAAACAAGGGATGGACCATAGAACATGGTGTTTTAGTCTCGTAGAGAGATAATGAGGGTACTCCTATGTTAGGGAGTATAAATTTTTTTGTGATCATGTGGTTCTATGTGGGTATGAACATAGATGTATTTATATTGGTTGGTGGATGGATAAAATTACTATGTGATAATCTTTAAATGATGAATCTAGGATTATTTGGTTTTTTTGAGAGTACCAACTTTGGTGTTTAGAAGTGGAATTGATCATAGTCTATATTTTATCATATGGATCAAAGAAGAATTTGATGATTCAAGGTAGGTTTTTCTCAAGGGTGGATCCATCCTCATAGTATAATATAATGAAAATTTTGTTTTTATAAGTATTTAAATGATGAGGGCACTGAGAGTTAGGTAGGTACTATATTTTGAATGATTAGATAGTCTCAAGTTGTATTTGTAATCAAAATATCATGATATATAAGTGTGGTAGTGAGTTGGTTTGTATAACCAGTAATATTTGAGGAATTATGGATAGAGATGGTGTGATCAATAAATCTCGGGGTAGTTAGATACAATGTGGTGGAAATTACATTAGATGCATGTAACACACCAAGCTTCTATGATACCCTTCTCTTTCAATAATGCAATAGCTTGCATTGTACGCAAGTTCGAGATTCTAACACACCGCGACCAATCAATGTAGCTGTTATGAATAGTAATACCCACTTTTTGAAATTATATATATTTTATATTTCAAAATGGAGTTCATTTTTGGATTCGGAATTTCGAAATTATCCTAAGTTGAATTTTTGGTATTTTTCTGAGAACTTCCAATTTTTTATGAATAGTGAAAAATACTTAAAAATAACTTTTTTAATAAAAATAATTTATAGTGATAATTTATACTATTGAGTGGTTTTAAATTATAATTAGAATATATTTTTACCATTTTATCCAATGTTGTTCATTATAATTAATTTCACTTTGAAATTTGACATAAAAAATTGTCAATCTTTTGATATATATTATTTCTTAAAAACATGCTATTTGTTGTGACAGCGGGAATTAATTATAAAATTAATTAATTAAACTTATATGTTTGTAATTTTTTAAAATGTACATCATTTTTGAATTCGAAATATCAATTATATCTTAGGGTGAAATTTTGGCATTGTTCTGAAAAACTTCAATTTTTGATGAATAGTGAAACCACTCAGTGGTAGTTAAAAAACTAATTTTTCATTTAAATAAAATATTACCACTTCAATGATTTGATTTTCAAAAATCGGACATACATGGTTTTCATTTGGAAGTAAAATTTTGTTCAATGGGACTAAAATAATTTTTTGGTGAATAGTAACTTTTAAGTTTAATTAATCGTGATTAAAGGTAATTAGTGAAAGTTAAGGTAAAAATGATATTATAAAAATATGAAAATACCTTTACACTTGTCCTAACAATATTGGATGAGTTATGGACGACCAAGACAATCCATGGGTCATCTTGAGGACCCCATGGAGCCACTTTGGTAGGAAAATGACATTAAAAACATTTTATTTAATGATAAAATAAAAATGTCACAAACAAGAGTTGTTTTACTAAAAAAATATTTAAATGGGGTTATACAAGTTATATTTCTTACTATAAGAAATTCATTGGAAAGATAAAAATATTTCCTACATCATGATAATTTTTTTATAATTTTTAGACATTAAATAAATTAAATTATTTATGACACCATGATGATGCAGCGATTACCTCATTAATTAACGATTTAAATAAAATAAAAAGATAATGTAAAATCTAAGACTTAAACTTGTAAAAAACCTATTGGATGAGTATAGTTTGAACCCTTATCACCCTATACTCGAAATATATAATTGTGGGACCTTTAAAATTCAAAACTCATTATATAATAAAGCAACTTTTTCTGACTTTCCAAGAGTGCCCCTCCTCTCCTCTTATAAAAGGCCCCCACCACTACCACCTTACTCACACCTTCAAAGCCTTTTGTCTCGGAAAACCTCTGCCAAAATACTCTCTAAACTTCCCTCTCTTACTCCTAGAAGTCTCACTTTGGGCAGAATTTTTCGCAATGAATCCTTTGGCCCAAATCAAAAAAGAGTTACCCGATTTTATAGTATTGACTTCTCTTATGTTATTTTGTTTTATTTTGATTCTCCAACCCCTTAAACTATTTTTATTCCTTTATTTTGTAACAAAAACAGTATCTGCAATATACTAGGATGTTTTTATAAGAAGGATTAGAGCTACACTTACACACACCTACATCTAATGGTTAAAGAACATACTGTTTATGTGGATGGTGAATTTCGGCCTCACGAAACGATGATTGTTCAACACTCATATAACACCTTCAATGGTGGCCATTATTATGACCATATTTCTATATATGATACATATTATTTATATTTTTTCCTTATGATTATTTATTTTTCATTTATGCAATAACTTTATGATTTCCATTATGGGTAAATGCGATAATTTCATTTTAGGAAGTGCGGACTACCGCCCCCTCAAAGTGATTTGAATCATTAATTCCATATGTGGGATGTATAAAGGATGGACTAAATGGTATTATACATTATATTATACTGTAATTATATTATACCTTTATATAATTATAACTTCATTCCATTAAATACGAAATAGAAATGAAAGTAGCGTTCATGCGTACGTACGGCTTACTGTCTCCATGAACGGTCATTTCTTACCTCTAAATGTTATGTAACATTATAAATGAATTTATATACTGGTTATATATGATTTATATGAAATATACATCATGAATATAAATATGGATATAATGGATATTTTACCACATGAACAACTTGTAATTTTAAAAAGTTTATTTTTGACTCAAGTACCAAAGATCGACAAAACGACTGTTATTAACATAAATAATTACATAATGTTCATAACATGGTAATAAGTGATATAAATGGAATAATAAACTTGAAAAGTGTTCTTAAGAAATTATAAATTAACTCTAGTTTATTATTCCGGAGGTTAAAGAATGGTCGAGTCAAGTCGGACACGAGGTAAGGGAATTTCTTACCCCAATTTCCATTCTTTGGGTTAATCTCCTACTTTCAAATTATGTCATGATTTTATTATTTCCTATCTTGTATTTTTACTTTCTTTATGTGTACTTATAGTAAATACACATAATAGATCTATTTTATTTTAAAAATGATCTTTGTAAGGACTTCATCTCAATCTCCTTTCATTGAGGCATATTTGGTTTTATACACAACTTTCATTTATATGGTGTATAAACCCCTTTGACTTTTAATTTTATTCAAAAGGAATCTTTTTATACGAATAATTTTTACTAAATGACAAAAGGAATGTTTTTTCTTACGTATGCGGCGACAACGACTTCTCCGCCGCCGTGACTATTATTTGAGTTTCGGCTTCCTCTATAAGCCATAACTTTTTTTAAAAGAAAAATAAATACCATGTTTTACTTTTCTTTTATTTTGGTATTGAAAATGGTTTTGATAAAGTTTTTATTATATCAATGTGTTTTATTTGATATCTTGTGATTGAAGTGTGGAACTATTATGTTTCCTTTATGCATGTTTTATGTGATACGATTATGTTATGGTTTATGATATGTTTAAACCTATTCATATGAGGAATGCATTGGAATTAATAAGTGACTGGTGGAGCCCACTATAGCTCCTCGATGCATCGGCAGGTCTCATGAGACAAACTAGTGTCTTGGCACGAGGCCTTGGCTACGTGGTTATGATAGTCTAGAATTATGCATTCCATCATTATGAAAGTGGTTTTTTATATTGCATGTGATTATTCGACCATTAGAATATCCATGTGAATAAGTAAATGGAATTATCTCATTTTACTTTTTCCATATTATGTTGAAGTTCAAGTTTAAAAGGCTTTGTTTTAGTTATACATTGCCTAAAATGTTAATGTTTATTTATGAAAGCTTCCGCTATATTGTTATCCTTAGTGAGCATCTGAGCTCACCCCTTTCAATGTTTTAATTTTTCCAGGATGTGAAGAAGTATTTTTTGAATGACATGAAGGGATAATATGAGGGGATATGAAGGCAACATGTTGTTGTAGTTTTTTATTACTTTATGATGTAATGTAAAACTTATGAATGTATCTAGTGTTTCCAAGGCTACTAAACTAATCGGTATTTCGAGACTTGATCTTTCGTGATCATGGCAATGTTACACAATAATGTACCGATTATGGGTAACTGGGTTCGGGGCGTTACAGTTGGTATCAGAGGCAGTTTAGTACTAGCCTTGGAAGCTAGATTTAGATAAACTCTGATTAGAGCACATAGCCCAAAGATAGACTTTGAGGATTAGTATAGGAGAACTTCCTATAATTTTGGTATTATAGAGATTTTGTGAGTTTTCTGAAAAATACAACCCTTTCTGGATATGTGCAGGTAGAGGCGGCTCTAGAACATATATACCTAGGGGTAAAACCCAAAAACACCGCTTTGAGCTAGACTTGAACGGGAACTGGTGCACGACAACGGGCCTTGCTGCACTCTTGGTTACGACACTGTCGGGGGATATACTTAGGATAATTCTCATTTTCTTTACAAACCACTATGAAGGGTTATGAGTATATACTTCCTCAAAGAATTTTTTTTTATGATTATGGATTATATCCATAAATAGTTCAATTTATGTTAAGTATTTTACAAGTATGGAATTATGTATTTTGATTCATAAACTAATCTAGTTTATTCCATTGTTTAGAAATGGCGCCTAGTGAAAGTAATGGAAACCGTATCAATGCACGCACTCTGTGTACTGATTGCCCTCCTACTCAAGATAATTATTGTGGATCTGGAGATACAACTGGTGCTGATAAACTTATCACCATACTGGGAAAACTCACTCAGGTTATGAATAAAAACCTTACTTGTATTGAGCACCCTGATCCGCAACGTGGAGGATCAATTTTAGACCACTTCTTGAGGCAACAACCACCAACATTTAATGGGGGTACAAATCCATTAGTAGCTGAGAAATGGATAAACTCCTTAGAGAAAATATTGCATGCCTTGGGGAGTAGCGAAAGGGAGAAGGTAGTCATGGAAGTCTACCGCCTCACTGGAGATGCAGATCATTGGTGGTCTCTAATTCTAAACACAAAGAAAGATAAAGAAGTATCAAGTATGTAATAGAGGGAGTTTAAGGAAATTTTGTTAGAAAAATACTTTTCACATGACCATCGAGCAGATATGGAAAGGCAATTTCTGAGTCTGAGAAAAAAGGAGGATGATAATGTCTCAAAGTATGAGGCTAACTTTTCAAGGTTAGCAATACATGCATCAGATTATATACGTAACCCCAGAAGTAAGCTTTATCATTTCTTTCATCGGTTAAAACCATTTCTCCGCCGAGATTTAGTATCACAATCCTTCTCATCATACGAAGATATTGTCTCATGTGCTATCAAGACAGAAAAGGAATTCTTTAAGTCTTATGACAACAAAGTAAAGCAAGAGAAGAAGAGAATGGTGGAACAAGAGATAGATAAAGGGAAAAAGGGAAAGAAGGATTTTCCATTATGTGATAATTGTGGGAATATTCACCCCGGTGCTTGCCTAAAAGGAATGGGAGTTTGTTATAAATGTGGAGAAAAAGGTCACCAGGCTCGTGATTGCAAGGGAAAGAAAGAGGCTATCAAAGTTGAATTCTACAATTGTAGGGAAATGGGGCATTATGCAAATGAATGTCCTAAGCATCAGGGAAACTTACCTCAGAAAAGGCCAAGGGATCAAGAAAAATCTTATGTTGTTACTACAGTTGAAGTGGAATAATTAATGTATTGGTGCTTTTGGACTCAAGGATTATATTCTGGTTATAAGAATAATGTGATATATATAAGGATTTTACTGCAGTACTTGTTTTTTTCATTAAGGTTTAAATATGATGAGGGTAATTATATTTATAGTATGTGACAATAATAGAAGCTTTACTTTGATTGGGGAATTTGATGTTACTATTGATTTTGGAATTTAGAGACCTTTTAGAGAAAGTCTGGACAGAGGTATTTTGGATAACTATATAGGTTTGAATGGATTAAGTTGAACCTTGGATAGTATTGTTTAAGGTTAAAACATTTCTGAAGATTATTTTTGGAATATTATAATACTATAGTTTTAGGAAAAGGACAACCTGCAGGTTGGGGGATAACTTGTCGCGTCGGACAAAGATGTAGGAATCATACCCACAATCATAGTGCGACAGGCCTTTATTAACTACCACTAGCCTATAGAAAGTCCCTTGTTATTACAAAATAGTTTTCCTAATCTAAATGGAATGTGGTAATATTTGGAACCTCATACAATTAGGATAAATAGAATATTTTTCAGTTCTGTTACCATTTGGAGTGAAAGATGGGTTCGTGGCAAAAATTTATCAAAGAATGAAAGCCTACATGACAAGTAAGTATATTTCCTTACGTTCATAGTAAATCTCATAAATAAATTACTCAACTTTATGAAAGTTAACTTAAAACAAAAACGTTGTCGGTTAACTTTTCCAACTGGGGATTGAATGACCATTTAACCAATCACAAGTTTGTGATTTTCGTGTGGTTAAAATTATCCTAATCTTATTTTCTACAACTCTCCATCAGACCTTGATGGTTTGTTTCTCCTCCATATCCATATTTTCAATGAATCCTAGTATGGGCTATCTCAGGTGACCTTTGTACTTCTCTTTCTTTCTTTTAATGTTATATTTTTATTAACCTTATTTCCGATGTGGGTTTTCCACAAAGGTATTTTCTATTTTCATCCTTTTATTTTCGAAGAACCTTTTCAAATTGCGAGGACGCAATTTATTGAAGGAGGGGATAATTTAACACACCAAGCTTCCATGATACGCTTCTCTTTCAATAATGCAATAGATTGCATTGTACACAAGTTCGAGATTCTAACACACCGCGACCAATCAATGTAGCTGTTATGAATAGTAATACCCAATTTTTGAAATTATATATATTTTATATTTCAAAATGGATTTCATTTTTGGATTCGTGATATCGAAATTATACTAAGTTGAATTTTTGGTATTTTTCTGAGAACTTCCAATTTTTTATGAATAGTGAAAAATACTTAAAAACAAATTTTTTAATCAAAATAATTTATAGTGATAAATTATAATATTGAGTGGTTTTAAAGTATAATTAGAATATATTTTTACCATTTTATCCAATGGTGTTCATTATAATTAATTTCACTTTGAAATTGGACATAAACAATTGTCAATCTTTTGATATATATTGTTTCTTAAAAACACGCTATTTGTTGTGACAGTGGGAATTAATTATAAAATTAATTAATGAAACTTATATGTTTGGAATTTTTTAATGTATAAATCATTTTTAATTCAGAATATCAATTATAGCTTAGGGTGAAATTTTGGCATTGTTCTGAAAAACATCAATTTTTTATGAATAGTGAAACCACTAAGTGGTAGTTAAAAAAATAATTTTTCGTTTAAATAAAACATTACAACCACTGTGATTTGATTTTCAAAAATCCGACATACATGGTTTTCATTATGAATTAAAATTTGGTTCAATGGGATTAAAATTATTTTTTGGTGAATAGTAACTTTTAAGTTTAATTAATCGCGAGTAAAGGTAATTAGTGAAATTTAAGGTAAAAATGGTATTATAAAAATATGAAAATACCTATACACTTGTCTTACCCCTATTGGATTAGTAATGGCCAACCAAGACAATCCATGGGTCAACTTGGGGACCCCATGGAGCCACTTTGGTAGGAAAATGACATTAATAACGTTTTATTTAATGATAAAATAAAAATGTCACAAACATGAGTTGTTTTACTAAAACAATATTTAAATGGGGTTATAAAAGTTATATTTTTTACTATAAATATTCATTAGAAAGATAAAAATATTTCATACATCATGATAATTTTTTTATAATTTTTAGACATTAAATAAATTAAATTATTTATGACACCATGATGATGCAGCGATTACCTCATTAATTAACGATTAAAATAAAATAAAAAGATAATGTAAAATCTAAGACTTACACTTGGAAAAACCTATTGGATGAGTATATTTAGAAACCTTATCACCTTATCCTCGAAATATATTAGTTTGGGACCTTTAAAATCCGAAACGCATTATATAATAAAGTAACATTTCATGACTTTCCAAGAGTGCCCCTCCTCTCCTCTTATAAAAGACCCCCACCACTACCACCTTACTCACACCTTCAAAGCCTTTTGGCTCGGCCAAACTCTTCACAAATACTCTCTAAACTTCCCTCTATTACTCTTAGAATTCTCACTTTGGGAAGAATTATTCCTAAGGAAGCCTTTGGCTCAAATCAAAAAAGAGTTACCCGATTTTAAGGTAATGACTTCTCTTATGTTATTTTGTTTTATTTTGCTTCTCCAACCCCTTAAACTCTTTTTATTCCTTTATTTTGTAACAAAACCAGTATCTTAAATATACTAAGATGTTTTTATAATAATTATTCTAGCTATACTTACACACACCTACACTTAATGGTTAAAGAACATACTGTTTCTGTGGATGGAGAATTTCTGCCTCACGAAACGATGATTGTTCAACACTCATATAACACCTTCAAAGGTGGACATTAGGATGAAACTATTTATATATATGATATATATTATTTTTATGTTTTTTTATGCTTCTGTATTTTTCATTTATGCAATACCTTTATGATTTCCATTATGGGTAAACGCGAAAATTTCATTTTAGGAAGTGCGGACTACCGCCCCCTCAAAGTGATTTGAATCATTAATGCCATGTGTGGGATGTATAAAGGATGGAGTAAATGGTATTATACATTATACTATACTGGAATTATATTATACCTTTATATAATTATAACTTCTTTCCATTAAATACGAAATAGAAATGAAATTAGTGTTCATGCGTACGTACGGATTACCGTCTCCATGAACGGTGCATTTCATTTCTTACCTATAAATGTTATGTAATATTATAAATGAAGGTATATACTGGTTATATATTATGTATATTATATCCACATCGTGAATATAATTATGGATATAATGGATATTTTACCACATGAACAACTTGTAATTTTAAGAAGTTTATTTTTGACTCAAGTATCAAAGATCGAAAAAACGAACGTTATTAACATAAATAATGACATAATGTTTATAACATGGTAATAAGTGATATAAAAGAAATAATAAACTTGAAAAAGGTTTTTATGAAATTATAAATTAACTCTAGTTTATTATTCAGGAGGTTAAAGAATGGTCGAGTCAAGTCGGACACGAGGTAAGGGAATTTCTTAACCCAATTTCCATTCTTTGGGTTAATATCCTACTTTCAAATTATGTCATGATTTTATTATGTCCTATCTTGTATTTGTACTTTCTTTATGTTTACTTATAGTAAATACACATAATATATTTATTTTATTTTAAAAATGATCTTTGTAAGGACTTCATCTCAATCTCCTTTCATTGAGGCATATTTGGTTTTATACACAACATTCATTTATATGGTGTATAAACCCCTTTGAATTTTACTTTTATTCAAAATGAATCTTTTTATATGAATTGTTTTTACTAAATGACAAAAGGAATGTTTTTTCTTACATATGCGGCAATAACTACTTCTCCGCCGCCGTGACTATTATTTGAGTTTCAGCTTCCTCTATAAGCCATAACTTTTTTTAAAAGAAAAATAAATACCATGTTTTACTTTTCTTTTATTTTGGTATTGAAAATGTGTTTGATAAAGTTTTTATTATATCAATGTGTTGTATTGATATCTTTTGATTGAAGTGTGGAAATCTTATGTTTCCTTTATGCATGTTTTATGTGATACGATTATGTTACGGTTTATGATATGTTTAAACCTATTCATATGAGGAATGCATTGGACTGAATAATTGACGGGTGGAGCCCTCTAAAGCTCCTCGATGCATCGGCGGGTCTCATGAGACAAACTAGTGTCTTGGCACGAGGCATTGACAAAATCTTATTTGTAGTCTTGGCACGAGTCCTTGGCTATGTGGTTATGATAGTCTGGCATTATGCCTTCCATCATTATAAAAGTGGTTTTTGATATTGCATGTGATTATTCGACCAGTAGAATATCCATGTGAATAATTAAATGGCATTATCTCATTTTACTTTTTCCATATTATGTTGAAGTTCAAGTTTAAAAGGCTTTGTTTTAGTTATACATTGCCTTAAATGTTAATGTTTATTTATGAAGGCTTCCGCTATATTGTTATCCTTACTGAGCATCTGAGCTCACCCCTTTCAATGTTTTAATTTTTCCGCGATGTGAAGAAGTATTTTATGAATGACCTGAAGGGATAATATGAGGGGATATGAAGACAATATGTTTTTTTAGTTTTGTATTACTTTATGACGTAATGTAAAACTTATGAATGTATCTAGTGTTTTCAAGGCTACTAAACTAATCGGTATTTCGAAACTTGATCTTTCATGATCATGCCAATGTTATGCAATAATGTACTGACTCTGGTTAACTGGGGGCAGGGCGTCACAATGCATCATTGGAAAATGGCAGAAGAGAATTGATGAATCTATAGTAGTTTTTTTTATTTAAGTTTTTTTAATTTTAAAACTAAAATATCCATGGTAAAAATAAATTGACATTAGAGGGGTAGTTTTTAGGAAGAATGATAATAGGTGACTATGTATCTATGGGTTTGGATCATAGGGATATCCTGCAATTATAAAAGGTGAGGCGAGGGATCATATTATTGATATTCTCTGGAATTGGGTGGTGTATTATAAAAATATTTGAAATTAATAAATAACACCAATTGTGGGGCATCATGGTGAGTCAATTAAAATTATTATTGTTGTGTGGTATGTTCTAGTATGTTTTTATCTTGGGATAAAGGTTGGTTTTGTCTTATTATGATCAGAACTAGTGAGAATCTGGGTAATCTATGTAATACTAATTGGTTCTGGCACAAAATACCTTGTAGCATGTCTAGTTGATCTCAATACTAGATGATTGTTTCCTAATGTGGGAGAAGTTGGTATAAAGATCAATATAATTGTCTTAGTGATTTTTAGGTAGATGAATACATGTTATTGAAAGTGGCACTAAGTTATCACTCTATCATGTTCTGAGGCTGTAATGATTTCACCCAGAGTTAAGGCCATTGAATATTGTGGGAAGGACCAGGTAGTGGATAGATTTATTCATAGATGTTACTCAATGATAATAAGGAGTATAACATGAGGATAATATACTGTAAAGTGTTGAAGTTACAAGAGCCTTCCAATATTATAGTTTTTTCTGTGTTTAAAATTTCATTGACCCTTGTTGAATCTTTTCAAAGAGTATATTTTTCTAAGATAAAATAATTTCAAGGGGTAATCGTGAACATTATAATCATTTTAGTGGTCTATACACTAATATATATTAATTATTAAATATAAATATTCAATATTAGTGCTAAGAATCATTGATAATGGAGTGTCTTTTATCAGCACTAATAAAAAAACACTGATAAGAGGGACCCTTTATCAATGCTAGAAAAAAGTGATTATAAAGGAGGACCTTTACCAGTGTTTTTTATAGAATAGAGAAAGGATATATTTAATAACAACATTATATTTCATTTAAAATATTATCTTAATATATAAATATATTTTTATTGATCTAAATATGATATATTTTTAAAATATTTATTAGTCATATTTAAATATTAATTTAGACTTAAAATTATAATATTTCGTTAAAATGGCTTAAAAATAACAATAAATAATACTAATTAATAATTTTCTAATTATTATATAGTAATATTTATTTAACATCAATTGTATGAAACAAAAATTAAATTAATTAATTAACGGTCTAAGATAAGTTGAGAAAATGAATTGATCATCAAATAGAAATGAATTTTGATCCGAGTGTCTTTTTGATTTCTACATATATAAAACCAAAGAATACGAATATTTCTATGCACAAGTGACTCGAGGGAACTCACTTTCACATTTTTCAAGACTAAAATGTCTATAAGCCATTAAAATTATGTTTATTTGTGGCATCTAAATTTTATAAAATTTAATGGAATTTAGGGCTCATTTAATGTGGTTATATTGTCCATTTTCAAGGGGGTGGAATTTATTGATAGTTCTCACATTCATATAGATATTATGGATGTTAAATTTTATCATTTTTTCACAATGTAGTTTTGTTTATAATTAAATATATTTATATATCATTATATTTACATATAATAAATAAATTCTATAAATACATATATCAACATATTTACATAAAAATATTTGTTAAAATATATATAATAAATATATATTATTCAATTTATTTAATGTAAAAAAACTATCCATTATATTTACTTTATAAAAATGTATTAATTTTTGTATTTAATGGTTATATATAAAATGTGTGTATATTTATAATATATATATATATATATATATATATTCATAAATATATTAATGAATATTAATATTTAATATTTTAAAATAAATACAATTGTATATATATATATCAAAAATTTATAAATATATACAACTAAATAAAAAAATATCCAAATATTTAACAAAACACAAATGACATAGTTGTAAGCAGTATATGGTCACATAAGGGGTGTATTGGGATCAAATTTAGGTGTGCATAGGTATTTATGGTATCCTTTAAGAAATGTGAAATTGGGTGGTGTGGATGATGGAGGTTGGGGAGTGGAAAGCATTTAGGGAATAGAGTTTTATTTGTGGAGAAATCTGGATAGGGAGTGGAAAGCACTGAGAAAGTTTATTGTTGGGTGTGCTTGAATTCTTTTTTTCATACATATTAACAACATTAAAAATCACAAATTATGGAACCATTTATAAGAGCTTTTTATAACTACAAAAGATGCCCTTAATCAGTGATAAATAGAGATGTTAATGTCACCCTTTAAAACCACTAAAAATAACATTTAAAGGAGCCCATTATAAGTTCCAAATACACTGATAAAGGGTTCCATTATCATTACATTTAAAGGTCAGATTTAAACATCATTCAAGAAATCATCACTTTTGAAGTGTGGATAGAACCCTTTAATTGTTCTATTAAACGACATATGTTTACTATTGATAAGTGTTCAGTGCCTACAATAATTATTTTTTTGTTCAAATACATCTCCAGTAAAATCAACCAATTGGCCATTGAGAAACTAGAAGGACTATATTTGGACAAAGATCATTGGAGGGCTAATGAGTGTAGCACCAAATAGCTTCTGGGCCACATATTATTTGGTTGAAGGCAGCAGTTAGTTGGTGGCATCCCAAAGCCTTAATAAATTACGGGTATCCTTATAATTTCACTGAGTCCACACCATTAACCAAAACATGGGATTATTGAATCCCAAATTCATTATATGAGTATTTTACACCCCTCAATCTCTTTTCTTTTATAAGTAGTTTCTATATTGATCCATTCCCATTTTGAGTACTATCATTTGTGACTCAGAGCTATTGATAAGGTTATAACTAAATGTCATATCCTTTGTAGTTTCTTTCTCTCCCAAAAGGTCCCTTGTATTTTATGTATAACACCTACCATTTTTAAGGATTTTTCTTCTTAATTATTTTCATCCAATTTAGCTAAGACAAAATTCCAATATAAATCATGTAAACTCAAATTAGGATATGGTGGGTGTTCTCTAATACTTTTCCAGAATTCTATCATAAATTTTATGTTATTTTTATGGGAAGTTGTGACAGATTTTTGAGTGATGATCATAAATTCATGTTGGAAATTCTAAAAGGTATTGGAATGATATAAGGCCCATAATAAATTTAATAAATAATATAAATTGAGGGATATCTATAAATAATATAACCGTGGTATCCTAGAGTTGGTGGTTACTTTATTGAATTATCAATAAATAAATGAAATCACATCCTAAGGAATAAAATATTTTTTTCCTTGAAAAAATGTATATATATATATATGATCTATAGATACATTTGAGAACATAAAATATAACTATGATTTCTTTTAAAACATATGTATTCTCGCTATCATATCCTTAAATATCAATCATTGTACACCGACTAGCATCTTGGGGAAAGGAAACAAAATAAAGGTATGAAAACCCAATTAGTAAGGTTTAGGTATATCTAAAGCTATCCTATGTAAATAAGGTTTAATTAGTATGAAAATTTATGGAACTAAAAAGAAATTAAATTTAATAAATAACATGAATATATAGAATAATATGGAAGGAATAGATTATGATAAAATAATGTAATATAAATAATACCATGAGCATGAATGTTATTCATGGATATCATAACTATTAAAATATTCACATGGTCAACACTAAATTATTTCATAATGATTTAATACACAATTCTGAACATGTTAAACATACTATAAGATCCAAACACCAAGACATCGTAAACATACAGTTGATGCTTCATTATAATACATCTTATATAAATGTTAAAGGACTTAACTAAATATTCAAACTAGTTTTCTTTATGAGGAATAATAATTCATCGATGGGGTTCATAATTCTAGCCCCTACACAAAACAAAAAATGTTTAATGAATTCCCCATATGAATAAACAATAAACAATAACAAATAATCATTAATAATAAAAAATTATCTATGTAGGAAGTATAATTTTATGAAATTACAATAAATTACCTATCAAAACCGATCATAAACCACCCAAATAAATAGTAATTATAATATCATTATAATATATCTACAATGGTACATAGTTAAATAAATGGGATTTGTCATTGATGCATATAAAAAACAATAAAATTATAATTCCAAAAACTCTCGAGGAAAACACACTTTCACTTTGAAAACCAAATTTAAAATTTAACTATTAATTGAATATTAGGATTTTTAAAGAAATATATGTTTAAACTTATAAATTAATCTTCAAATTATTTAGTTTTTATGATGATGTAAAATTTCATTCCATCTAAATGCCTTAGAAAATGATTCGTTTAAATTTTTTGATTAAAAGTCCAAGGGGCCTTTTTTAGAAAATGACAAGAAAATTCCATTTAATTTTTTTTAAAAATAATAATTGGAAATAATAATCAAATAATCATATTATAATATTTAAAACATTAAATAAATTTTTTGAAAACATTGATATGGGATAAAATTTATTTTTTACCAAAGAGAGTGGTACAAGTGGTTTTATAAAAATTGCTTTTTGAACTATTTTTTTAACCAAAGGGAGGGAAATGGTACCAAAATAAAAAAATAAAAAAATATAAATAGTATTTAAAAATTTAATAGATTAATCACATATGGATATTTTAATTTCCTCAATGAAAATTCAATTATAATAAATCCTAAATAAAATAAGATTAAAGAATAAATATCTTACCACATTAGTAGCTTTTGAATAATAATGCCCATGAAAGAAAAAACATAAAATGATATTTTTATTACCATAAAAATAAATTTATTCATTATATAAAATATAAATGGGTTGGTATATACACTAAAAAAATAAACAATTCAGGAATATGAAAAGTGCCATGAAAGAGTAAAAGTGAGAGGAGAAAACCTTTACCTAATGTCTTACTTGCATCATACGTGACTTTAATATCATGTATAATAAATTTATATTCATTTTAATTATATAATATAACCATACAAATACTTATAATATCATATATGATCCCATTGAAACACCTCAATAACTGTTTATTAATAATTATTTATTGAAATCATCATTTTTAAGTGTTAACAATCTCATTTTTCATGTGTGTTATGGTTTATAAGTTCATGTCCTTATACCTTGTTCATCATACAATAATATCCAAAATGTTATTCATTATATAATTATCCTATAAATTCATCATATATTTATATATATTTAGATTTAGCAATAAATAGTGGATATAGAAAATTGAATTACACAATTCTCATAGACGGTAGGTCGTACGTACACATGAAATCTATTTTCACATTTTGATTGGATGGAATAAATGAAATTAAAATAACAATTTCACCTTAATATAGTCATTATTATATCATATATATAGTTATATTCATAAAATATAACCCTTTTACTATCCACAGGAAGCAAAAATGGGAAATGGGTCACATCACATCGTGAGGTTGTTGTCCACACCTGTGCAAGAGAGGTGATATTTTTTCCAACAAAATGGATGATTAGAAGGTATATATGATATTATAGTAACATATGAACAATTATTTAGAAAATATCACAAATAATTTTTTTTCCACATCTACAACAATCTAGTAAAATGTTGATAAAAATTAATTACACCTCTATATGGGGATGGTAAGATTTAGTTACACATGTGGAATGTATTCACATTCCTTAGGATGGTAATGTGGTGTAAAATGGTAATATCATTATAAAAATAACATATATATATATTTATGAAACTATATTCATTTTTTATAATAGATACAAAAGTTTGACAGTGTGTATATGAAGAAATAAAGTTGAATGTACCCGGTGAATAGTTGTTCTTCTTCATTGAGAAACCTCCTTTGGCATATAACCTAGCACTTGAATGTATGGTATTATAGAAATAACAGGAGCTCTAAGAAATTATAAAGGAATCTTTGAAGGTACTATTTTAGGTATTGGGTGAGATTGAAGGCTGAAAATATATTGGGGATAGGGGATAATAGGTTCTCTTTTATATCGAAGGGGGGCTCTAGGAATTACTTAATGTATTCAATTAAAATTAATTAATTTTCATAATCAAAATTCTATAAAAAATTATTTTCAATATTTAATTAATATATATCAAATTAATCACTAAAAATAGTATTTATACATGTTTAGAAATTGTATTAACACTTATCTTTTAGTTTTAACCCTTGTTAACCATTTTGACAATTACAATAGTATTAGGTCTTTTGATTTTGACGTTCAGGAATGTTACCATTAAATGAAAAGATTCACATAACTGTACTATCAATAATATTTTAAACAATATCACATTCTATTTTCAAAAAATATTTTTTTTAATTTTATATCATTTAATAAAATATTTTTTATTATAAGATATCATTAATGTCATTTTTTGAACACTTCATTAAAAATGACTTCAATGACAGCAAAATAGTTTGGAATTTAAAAAATAACCATTTTAAAAACCCTTTAATGATATTAATATCTATAAAAAAATAACACAATAATTTATTAAGATATTAATAATTGTAATAATATTAATGTTATTCATTTTATTTTTCAATTAATTAAATTAATATTATGAAAGAATTGTGTATGAATTTAAGATAATTATTCAGTAACAAAAAATTAAAAATTAGTTTCAATGATTTATTTATATATAAAATAATCATTTATTAATAAAAGTATCCTATTTTTATCATTATGTAAAAAAATTATAGTTTTTAAATTCAAAAGACTGATATATTTTATTTATTCATTTCTAAAAAAATATAAAGGACTTGATCAAAGAAAAATGGAAGCAAGTGGAAATATATTGAATAAATGGATATAAATGGACGAAATAAAATCTTCCAATTTGATATAGTTAGGTCTCAGATAAATTTTAATCCATTATCATAAAGTACTAATCATATTTTACCATTATCGAGAAGATACATATTTTTTTGGGTTATTATACATAACCAGTAAAAATAAACTGAAGTATTTACCAAATTTTCTCCTCATAATTGTTAATATGAAAGGCTTTTTTAATATTAAATTCATCCAAATTGAAAATTTAGATTAAATTAAAATCAAAAAAATAGTACAAATTTTTTTTTTAGAAAAACAATGTTTCTTAAAGTATAAATGTTTTTGTACAAAATAAAAATATAGAACTAATTCAGAGGGCTATAATTCATTTAAAAATAAAATAAATTAAGTTATATTAATTTTAATACCATTTTATAAATTGATATATTTAAATAGATTAAATGAAAAATAGTTTTCAATAAAATCATTATTTTCACTATACAATGAAAAATCAATATTTTTAGATATTTTTCAAAACATTTATCTTAGATAATTATGACATTATAATTTCAAAAATTAGGAACATTTACTAAAATAAAATCTCTAAAATTGTAATAATTTTTTATTATATTTATTCATATAAATAAATAATACCATTTTAAGGCAATGCGTAATTTTAAAACACATAATGAATTTATTAAAAACAATATTTCTTCATTTAAAAATATTAATTTTTTAATCAAAAGTTTTTATAGCTATTTATTTATTTATTTTAATAGTTAGGATATATCATTGTACTATATCATGGTTTATTTATATTTTTATTTACATGTATCACAAGATATCAAATAAATTAAATTTATTTTATGGGAAACGTAACATAAAATCTCTCGGTGTTTCATCCTTACCCAATTAAAAAAATATTTCCCTCCTAATTTTATCTCGATCATCAAAGGATAAATTTTTTCATAATATGAAAATTGTACATATGGAAAATAATACATCATCAGATTAGAGAATATGGAAAACATAAAGGATACTCATAGTATGACATATTTTATTTATTATATATATAGAACATTAGTGGGAAGATAAAATTTAGACATGTAATAGAATATTAACCTCAATGGATAAAATAATGGGTGATAGGGAAGATGGTCATGATAATGTTAATAACCACAAATCCATTAGTAATTGACGTTTAAAAAGGAACAACGATTCATAAAAAAGGAACATAATTTGTTAACATTTTTATTACAAGATCTATTTCCCAGAGTTAATATATTATATTATCATATAAAATAATAAAATAATAAAATATATTTACATGAAATGAATAAATTAAACCTTTTAAAAATTTCCACAAAAATATTATCTCTTTCTCTGAATAAAAAGTGGTTTAGATGAACTTTCTAGCATTAAGTGCTATAAAAAATTAGTGGATCACTAAATAATGGAAATAATAACAAGATACTTCTTATTTAATTAGTAGAAAAAAATTACTTAGAAATGTCTACCATAATAAATAATATGGATAAACTATCTTATGATGAAATGTTACATCAATATATAAAGCCTTAAAGTTACATTATAATTATAAATAAAATCCTTCAAAATTTAAGTAACCTTAAAACTATTCAAAAATATCTATAACCAAGTAGAAGACCCAAAAAAATAGAAATATGTGATCATATATTCCTCTAAAATGAATTTAACATTTATCTATATACAAAATTAACACATCAATCCTAAATGTATATACACTAATAATACATTCTATAAAATATACTACCTATTTCCATAAAAAACCTAAATCACCATAAAACTAAAAAATTAAATATTCTTAAAAATATTAATTCAATATTTATTCCACATATTAAATACCATGGTTATCTATTTGATAAAACATTTGTTCTAAAAAACAATAATCCTTTTTTCAAAATTATCCATAAAATATCATATTATCCTTAATGGTCATCAATACCATTCAACTTATTTCTATAAAATATAAAACAGTTCTTCACCAAATAAACTCGTTAAATAAAATTATTGTTATACAAATGGTATTTATATACCTCAATCGCCTACAAAAACTCAATAAATGTCTCCATTTTACATCCACCATATAAAACCACTAAAGTGGTAACTATGCATTTAAACGTAAGATAAACCATAGACTTTTTAAACCATGTTGGCATCTAAAAATTATATATTATCCAAATAGTAATCATATACATATTGTCATTGGGGTAAAATATTAAATCCATTAAAATTTTTAAATGTTTCTAAATAGTTTGTAAATAACATATGAATTAACCAAATTATATCCCCTTAGAGTGTCAAAAAGGTGTACAGTAAATAACATATGAATTAACCAAATCATATGGATTTGTTCCCCAATATACATTTTCCTAAATCTAGATACCATGTTTTTTACTAAACATTATCTAATACCATCGGTAAAGACCCCAAACTTAATAACCTATATATGGTTGTTACATTCTTATATTTCCACTAGACACAAGTGATCACATCTAAATGACTAGAAAATTTTGTGGTCTTGGTAAACTGAGTAGTGTAACAAAAAAATCTACTAACCTAGACTAATATCCACTTAATTACATTATAATTGACGTAATGGTTCTAATCCATAATGACTAATCATTTTAGTAGACTAGAAAATCCAAATACAAACATGATTCCCGTAATATATAATAATTTTAAGACATATAATTTAAGCATAATTTCACAATTCATATTGTTAATACAATCCTTCATCATAACCAATAGAAAAGAAAACAAATAAAGGGAGAGCTGAGATTCTCAATAATATTTATATTTACTAGACGAAATCATAATTAAATAATGAATAAATTATATAGAATGAAAATTAACTAAAACACAATTCCATTTTGTTAGTAAATTGAGAAAAAATGCATTTATGGATTATATTGAGGAATTAATATCATGGATAATAATAACCTAATTATGAATTAGAGAAATGTTAATATTGGATGTCTATATTTTAGAATCGTGATATTTGTACAATCAACACCCTATGAAAAGACAATTTAATTTATGGGTAGGTATACACTATAATCCCATTTAATAAAAGAATTTTGAATTGTCTCATTATGGATAATAATGAATTGAGTGGGTATTTAATTCTGATACACACCTATAACTAGAAATATAGTTCATTCCATATATATTGATTGATGGACATCAATTCATAGACAACATTCCTTATCAATAAATTTACATTTCAGGTAGAGAATATTAATTATCAAAATTCCATAGTCCATAAAATAACATTCAATGTAAAACACTATATTTAGAAATGATATTAAATTTAATAAATAATAACATCCATGATACATTGAATAATAACATTTAATGGAAATTTAGTTCCCCAGTATCAAAAGTAATTTAATGTTTCAAGTGAAATTCAATATCAATGAGAGTAATCAAGAGATGGGATGTGATTATAATGAAGTAGAATCTTTTCATAAAATTGATTTACATAAATGTATAAGAAAATAGGAATGATAAAGTTAAAATAAGTTTTCATTGATATATTTTATTTTTAACACCATGTAATTAGTTTTGTAGATTCAATTATATTTAAATCATTTATAGAGAAGGGAAATTCTATTAATGACTTATATAATAAAGGGAAAAAATTGTTTAGTCATTTAATAAAGAATGTATAAATGTGCCTTTCAGAAAACATTATAATGATTCCATAGAACCAATTTTAAAATTATATAATAACATAATTAAAAATAGTATTTTAAAATAAATAGTATTTTCATAAGAGAGTTTTGAAAAATATGGATATCGAATAAAAATAAATCTAATCAAGAAGAAAAATAATATAAAATTTGATTTTATAAATTTATTTTAAAAGAATAAATTTAATTGATTCATTAATCATAATTAATTAGAAGATATTCATGTTTAATAAATCAAATGTTCATTATATACACTATATAAAACTAAAAAGGTGCATATTACAAAATATGTCTCACTTGAGCGGAAACAGATAAAACATACCTTAAAAATATAATAGGTGGAAGTGAGAATTAATAAATGAATTTAATATGTGTATCATTTGTAAATCTACATAAAACAAGTCTCAATAAAATATAAAATATTCGAAATTAATTATAGAAAAATATAAGAATATCGATGATAATGAAGACATAATATATCTTAATGAAAAGATATTTTGTTATGAAACCCATTACTACTTGCTAACATTGACATCAAATCCCCTTAGTTGATGTAAAAATAAGTTAAAAACATACCTACAAAACCTGAATTATTCATTATATAATATAAAAAATGGGTATTATATATTCCATATAAAATAAATTAAGAGGATCACATTAAAATATGCCTCAATAAAAGGGAAATTAATGAGGAATCCCATACATGATTTCTGAATTGATGCATAAATGCATTATCATCCATAAAATTAAAATTATTTTATTTATATACATATATAAGAAACATTTTAATGATTTTAATGAATTTTATTTTATTTATTACCATGTAATATTTAATAACCAGGGAGACAGTAGGCCATACAATTGCTCGTGTAACATTTTCAAATATCGAATGTTCAAGATGGAAAAAGGGTTGTATTATTATTCATTTAAATAATTATAATCATATAATTAATAAAATATTGTTTATTAAAATGATATTATGAATACCATTCTTGTCATTTATTGGTGAAAAAAAAATCATATTTCTTCATGAAGGCAGTAGTCCACACATACACATGATCGACATTATAAATATTCAATGTTGGGAATGGAATGAAAATTTTTGATACATTATAATTATATAATGAAAAATATTTCACTATTAATATATATATATATATTAAATAAATAATTATAACTTTCCATGATGGGCATTGATGGATGAATTGTTACATCAGTTCGTGAGACGAAAGTCCTCTAAACACATGAACACTAGATTCATTTCACATTTAATGGTAGTGGATAAAAATTTATATTAATTTCTTTAAATAATTACATCACAATATCGGATAGATAATGATTTCAATATTTCTTCAGGGTTGAATATGAGATTTAGTCGGTGGAAAAAGAAAAAAACTATCAGTTAAGAATTATAGCACATTATTGGGAAACCTCTTTTGGATTATACCAAAATATTTTATAGAGTGAACATTCAATAACAAATGAAGACATGATTTGGGGATAGATTTAAGGAATTTATTTTTGTAGGAATTTTTGATACGGAACTATTTTTTATGTGTTAATAAAAGAGGATATGATGTTCCCTTTTAAAAGTGGGAGGATATGTGGTTTTGGAATTTCATAAAGCAATAACATAATATTAAAAAAAAAAAATAATATCCCAAAACTGATATAATAAAAATATTGGATCTGAATTTATTTAAACACTATCATATAATAATTTTTTCATTTTTTAGGTTATTCTTTTACACTTATATTTTAGTTTTAACCCCTATTAACCATATTGATATATACTATAGCATTAATGCATTCTACACATTATATACCAATAGTGTTACTATAAAATGAAAAAAAAACCTAGAAATATTCCATGGATAATGTTTTAAACATTATAACATTATTTTTTCAAAATTGATTAATTTTAATATTTTTAAATCATTTAGAAAAATATTTATTAATTAAAAATATCATTAATGAACTTTTTTACACATTTTTTATTTTAACATTAAATAAAATAAGATAAAGTGAAATATAAATATACTCATTAAAAATCCCTAAAATATCATACATACATATAATATTTTTCATATTGATAAAATCATTAAAATATTGTGTGTGTTTTTATTTTTAAATCCATATATGTTATTTTTATATCAATTGAGTAAATATTGTGTCGGTGTGGAATAATAATTTAAATTCATTTTATGACCAATAAAAATTACAAATAAATTTCTATGTTAAAATTACCTTATCATATTATGTTTTACCAAAATTGTCCTATTTACGCCTTTTGTGGGGACAATTATTAAATATGGTTACTATTTTAAAAAATTAAAAGGATTATATTTACAAATTATCAACCTCCTTATTCTTAATATTTAATTATTTTTAATTATTAAATTCCTTTATTTGTAATTAGTTAATTTAAAATAAAAAACCTATAATTCAACGAACAACAATTTTCCAAAAAAAATGCATTTTTATGTTAAATATGCCATTATAGAAAATTCAATAATAAAAGTGATTCTTATGAAATTCATTTGATAATTAATAATATAATAAAACTAATTTTATTTGAAAACCTATTTCTAATAAAACATTACTTTATATATTCATGAAACAAAAATATTTTTTTCAATAAAAACCAATAATTTAACCACTCAATATGAAATAAAACTCTTCAAAAAAATTCCCAAAAAAATTACCCTGAGATAATTTAGACATGGTGAAATAAAACAATTATGTTAATATTATCAAATAAATTTTATAAATGTTGTGAATATAAATTATATTATTTTCTCACAAAAACAAATAAAATTTAACTTTAAAGAAAACGTATTTATGATGTATAAAATAAGTTTACAAAAAAAATTATTGTTTCAATATTAGTAATAAATAATTAATTTTTTTTGTGTATGACATTCAAATTTATTTCATAATGTGGTTATTCATATTTATGAATTTCAATTCAACTACTATGTTATAATGGTCATATTAGAATAATAATTTTTTGTGTTTGATTTATTCATTGTGTTGTATGTTTTATACAATATCAAACATATTGTCAATAATGAATTTTATTGTAGTACATTATCATAATTCAATAAATCTCATCCCCGCAATTTGATCATTTTTTTGCAGTCACATTTGAAAATTAAATTGTAAAAAACTGGCATCTTAAAATTACTTAACAAAACATTATCTTAAAGAGAGGGAAAGGGGATATAAGAAGTTCCTATGGAATTACAAAAAACAAGGATTCAAGTGTGGATAACATTTTGGGAAGGAAAAATATGTACATGGATGAGAAATCTAACACCCTTGGAATAATATAGTGTGATATAGAACATGGTCCGGAGAAATTTTACAACCAACACTACCAAAAAATTGGGCAAGGCCAACGCCACCCTTTATCGGCGCTAACGGAAAAGTGCTGATAAAGGGGGGTACCATTATCAGTGCTAAGAAAGCACTGATAAAGGGCACCTTTATCAGTGCTAAAAAAATGCTGATAAAACTACCCCTTTATCAGCGCTTTTTTTAGCACTGATAAAGGTCCCCCTTTAACAGTGCTTTTTTAGCGCTGATAAAGGGTACCCCTTTATCAGCGCTTTTTTTAGTATCGCTGATAAAGGGTCTAATTCCAAAAAATATTATTAAAAAAATATATTAAAATTAAATATATAGATATAGTTATATTGATATAAATATAATATATATTTTTTAATTATTATTTTAAATATATTTTAGATAAGTATAAATATACAGTTACACTTAATATATAAAATATTAAGTGAAAATGGATTATAAAAAAATTAAAACAATATTTTTAATTAATAATTTGCTAATTATTATGGAGTAATAGTCATTTAATAGTCATTTAAAAAAAGATCCAAAATATGTCGAAAACGCAACTCGAACTTCAAACGGCTATAACTTTTGATCCGGGTGTCTGTTTGAGCTCTACCACATATCAAATCGAAGCCTACGATGATCTCTACACCACTGTGATGGGGAAGGTAACTCGGTCAAGGTTTTTTCGAGGCCAAAAAATTCCGAGAAGGCCTCCAAAACTGATTTTTTAGTCGGGGTACCCCGACTTTTTAACATTTTGTGGACTTTCAGCCTCGTTTAAGGGGGTATTATTGGTTTTTTTGGTGGGGATTGAATTTATTTCAAGGTATTACATTAAAATTAATATTATGTATTTGAAATTTTATCGTTTTTTATAATTCACTACTATTTATAATCAAATATATAACAATATAGAGTTATTATGTATATATTCACACATAAAAATTTAATTATAAATATAAATAATAAAATATATTTACATATAAAATATATTAGCTTTATCTAAATAATAACAAATATCGATTTTATTTAAAATACAAATATATGAATATTTATTTACCTATATATTAATCTATATATATATATATTAATATTACTGCATATATATATTAATATAACTATAAATATATATGTTAATATAACTATAAATAAATATATATTAATATAACTATATATTTTTATTAATATAACCATATATTTATATTAATATAACTATATATATTAATATAAATATATATTACTATACGAATAAATATATCTAAATATATATATATATAAATTAATAGATATATCACTAATAGGAGAACAAATCAATATAGGGGAGTGGCAAAGGCTTCAGGCGCGCAGGGGGGAGAGGTCTTGAGATCAAATACGGGTGGAGGCAAGGACACGCGCGCATAGGTGAATCTGGGGCTAGTGCTGATAAAGGGTGGAGGGGTGTGTGTGGGTGCTTGAGGGGGGTGGCAAAGTGCTATAAAGGGGGGATCAAGCACGATAAAAGCCCCCCCCCCTCGATTGGCAGGATTATTTTAAATTTTTTTAAGTTTTATCAGTGCTAAAAAAAAGCGCTAATAAAGGACCCTTTTATCAACGCTTTGTTTTAGCGCTGATAAAAGGGACCCCCCCCCCCCCCCCCCCCCCCGCTTTAACTTCGTCGGCATTAATAGTGCTTTTCTAGCGCTATTAAAGGTCATTTTTAGCGCTGATAAATGCCATATTTGTAGTGCTGCAAAAAAACCACAAATAAATTAGAGGTGAAAATACCTCAAATTCATGTGAAATTATCATAGAAGGTTTAAATTTTTTTATTCAATTTACTTTTCCTATATTTTATTAGTTATTTTACCATATAGGATAAGAAATATACTTGTATGAAAAGTATAATTTCATACCATAATTATTATCCACCATTATCTCATCCTTTATCAAAATGAGGAGTATTCATAATAAAATCATTTATACCTGAAGTAGTAAAAATAAAATTTAATAGAGCATATAATCCATGAAATAATTAAAAGTAATTCCTTTAGTCTAAATATATTTTAAAATACCAAAATGGTTAGAAAACTTTATCCAATAATGAATTATTCTCAAAGCCCCCAAAACTCACCCAAAATTCATAATTAATCCATTTCATAAATATTTTACCCTAAGGAAGCTCTAGATTATTTCATAAAAATTCAAAACTCAAAAAAACTAAATATTTGATCAAATATTTATTCCAAGTAAAAATAAATTATCTCATAGTTTCACATATAAAATATGCCAATACCATGATAACAAATTATTTTAAAATGTCATAATAAACTAAATCATCAGAAAACATTACTGATTCTTAAAAAACACCTATATCTTTATTCCTCAATTACTAAAATAAAAACAATTAGTAAAATATATTATAATTTTTTTCTTCATTAAATCAATAATAATTTTAAACATCTCTAGAACTATTTTATAGTGTTCATTAATTTCACTCACCTCTTTATCCTAACTAAAAATTATTTCTTCATTATTAGTCAAACATTTACGTGTATCATTCCCCTAAAAATGTGTTTTCTATAAAATAACAACTTACCATTAACTCGTTTTCTTATTCATTATAACAAGTCAACATATGTTTAAAATTATTAAATATAAACAACTATAGTACAATCCTTATAAGATTCATAATTATTATAAAAAATATATATGATTAAAATAATTCCTGAATGCAAATATAGAAATAATTATAGTCATTCCATTTTAAATATAGTGATAGAATATATTTGGGCTTCTACCCCTGTCATATTCTATGGTATGTTTCCATGATAAATGGCGCACTAGTTTGAATAATTCCTCATATCATTACAATTGAAACAGTGTATAGTAATTGATTCATTCATATCCATAAATTAAATATACAGACAACCCTTATATCTAAACTTGTAAAAAAATATCATACCCATAAATAATTTTACCATATTTTTCATTCCCCAAGATTCAAATGATTGACATTTATTCATTTTATTCTTACTATTTCATTCTCTAATGTTTTTAGGGTGATCAAAAGTCCCCTTATTCACTTGATTTACAATGAATATATTGGCTCTAGAAGACCTATTTTCTATCATAATGGAACATGATACTATATCATCATAAGATAAAAAATCATGAGAAATAAATGCACTTCAGAATAATATTATAAGGCCTTTTATGAAATAATAAAACTTCATTTTTATATGATTTATGTGGTTTGAATAATGGATGCATAATATTATGGTTTTTGACTCAAATTATACCTCACATTTTTCTCATTTATTCTTTAAAGTGATGTGTATCATACACTTTTTAGATGACTGTTCTTGAGAGAATTATTTCTCAAAGATAAGAAATTTAAAAAAATCCATTCAATGATTTCAATTTCATTGTCATATTTAGGATTTAGGAATAATTACCTCCATTGATCTACATACTTTCAATAAATAAACTTCTAGAATATTTTTTTAACTTTTATTACATCCAAATGCTTGGAATATTGTTTAAATTGACTTAATCAATTTCTCATATACCAATAGATTTTTAGTTCCACAAAATGATATAGACTTTTTTCACATTAAGGGATGCAGTAGTGGTGAATCACACTATTGAAAAAAGTTTTTTATATATGGGAGTTAAAATATGATTGTCATTACTTATATATGTAAGGAAATCCCTACATTGCATATATGGGTTGATTTACATTCTTCTATAAGTAATCACCACTAAATAATAAGACAGAGATAGATATCTCATAATCATCATTAATATTGATCCATGAAAAAATCCTATAAGTGTAAACGTTATTAAATACTAAAATGAATTAACATAACTGTCATGTAGTATGTGTTTATTTATAATCTAGTTCACAATGTTTCTAGTAAACTTTCTCTCATACCTACTACAACAAATCAAAATATAGTAACCAAGACCCAATTTCTACTTTATTTCATTAGAATAAATACAATAGATCTAATCCTGAAGGACCAATTAGTTTAGTATTATTGAGGAACAAGAAAAATAAATGATTCCCAAAATAAATTGGAATTATAAAACACATGGCATGAAAACATAATTTCATCTTTGATAAAATTAAAATTATCATTCTCCATAACCCAAGGTTAGATTATCAGTAATAGTTAGATAAAATAGTACATACCTTTATTAAATAAGTTATAATTAATTTTCAAGGTAATTAATATAAAACATTTGAAATTTATTTAATAAATTGAAGACAAAATGTTTCCATGTATAATAATAATTTAGTAATATCATTGAATAAAATAACTAAATTATCAATGAAGGAAATGATTAATATTGAATTTCCTGATTTCAGACATGGTGATATATTTATAATTTAATCCTTTTACTAATAAGGTTTAATTGATGGGTATGTATACATCAAACACCAATTTAATGGTGACTTATTGATCTTTATATTGAAACATATCGATGTTTCGAGGGGATATATAATTCTAATCCCAACTCGTCATAGAATTTCAAATTCATTACTCATATTTTTAATTGTAAAATTAAATTTCTAAATAAATTCCTTATAAACAAAATTATTTATTGAGTAAATAATAAATATTATGTCATGACCCGTCCCCCGGGGCTCGTGCCTTGACTACCCCAAGCCCACCTTCCATAGGCTAGGGGCTGGCGACTAGCACCAAAGGAATAAATCCCAAAAACTGGGAAGGCATTACCTTTATAATGAGAAAACACACACAACAGAGTAAAAGATGGAAGAAAAACACTAAGTAAAACTATATAATTAAGTGTACTGAATGAGAAGGGGTTGGAATACAATCCCAAGAGGAGAGTACAAGTACAACTGAAGAAAAGTAAAGAAACTATTGGGTCGTCCTCTGTGGATTCCTACTTGAACGGTAGGTACAAATAGCCTCCTCAACACTCCATGTCCATCAGTCTCCTCCGTGTACGGACTCGTCGGAAGGTCCTACTCCAGGTAATATTCAGTACCGCTACTCTGATCATCATTCATCGTTGTTCATCGTCTACATCCAACACAATGAGGTGTGGGCATAGCCCCTACAGGGGTGAGTATAACAATACTTAGTAGGGACCCTGATACCCTCAAGGTCTCACAAAATCTAATAAGGATAAACCTCAAAGTATGAAAACAACAGATAACCCCACTTAGGTATATGCCCATACATATACTAAAGTTATCAAGCAATCCATCCCAATCATGGGGTAAACACAAAAGGTACGGACTCAAGTCAACCCGGATTTTTATTATCGAAACCATGGATGTTGGAGAGATCCTCCTATGTAGAGTATAGTGGCCCTTCTGTGACACCAAGGTGCTTCCCACTAACTTTGGATTGCTGGGGTACTCCTCCCTTCGAGTACTGTGGGTCTGCTGCGTCACCAAGGTGCTCCCCACCGTGGGCCTGCCGCGTCACCAAGGCGCTCCCTCTCGTAGCCTGCTAAGTTACTCCTCCTATTGAGTATCTTGGGACTATCGTGACACCAAGGAGCTCCCCACTACGGGACTTCCATGAAACCATGCTGCTCCCCACTGGGCTAGTAGAGTCACTCCGAGAGAAAACGGTCAGCAGTCGTCAGGTCTCATCCAGCTACTAGGTCTCCACACTACTCCCGCTCGTCTCCAGGAGGATCCGCTCCACGAGCTACTGGTTGATACTCCAACTATCTCGAAATATCATGAATAAGTATCCCAAAGGTCCGCCAGGTCATTGGGGTCTCAACGCAACAAATGGCACGTCAATCAGACGTCCGGTCTGTGAGTTATTATCCTTTTAGACCCAGGGGACTGGTTGGATTCGTGCATGATCCAACCTGACTGTATCTCAACTCTACCCCTGAACTCTAGTGGGGTATACACAAAGGCACTGTCGCACTCTAAGAATACCAGTTCCGCTGATGGTTTGTCACACGGACATCTGGTGCCAAAGATACGGCCAAAAGAAAGTAAAGGGTCGTTAGTGGGCCCGGGTCTGGTCTGACCCGGTCAGACCGACCCCGCCCGACCCAGTCTGGGCCTACTCGATCTGGGTCGACCCGGTCAGACCTATTGAGTATGACCTGGCCCATATGGTGGGCCAGCCGGTTAGGTTCGGCCCGGCACGCTTGGCCCAGCCCAGCAGGCCGCGTGGGTGGTTCGACTCTGGCTCGGGGTCGGTTTGGCCCGGAGCGTCGTGAGGGCACGACCCGGTGTGGCTCGGCCCAGAGGGAACAACCGGTCCAGTTAGGCCAGGGCGCCACGAAGAGGGCCACGGGCGGCACGGGACACACGAGGAGTGTGGGCGCGCATGCAGACGTAGTTCAGCCTGGCACACGGGAGGCGGTCGGGCAGGCCGGGTAGGTCGGGAGGCAGCCAGGCAGGCCGGCGGGTGGTCGGGCAGGGCACGAACTGGCTGGAAGGCGGTCGGGAAGGGTGCCAGGCGGGCCTAAAAGCTGGCGGGCAGGGCTCCAGGCGGGCCGGCGGGTGGCCGGGCAGGCCGGCGAGCGGCTGGGTGGCGACTCGGCCAGCGCAGGCCGGCGGGTTCCGCCGAAGCGCACGAGAGGCACGGGCGGCCGGGAGGCCAGGAGGCTGGGCCGGTGTGGTTCCATGCGGCATGGGACAACGTGGGCTAGTAGTGTTAGGCTGAGGCTCATGAGAGGTCGGCAGCGGCCAGGAGCTGGGTGGCGCGGGCCAGTGGCGGTGCAGCCGGGGTGGTCGGTCGGAGGGTTGCAGTTCTGCCCGGAGCACCAGAATGTTGCGGGGTCAGTGCGTTTTGTAGAGGTCGTGGGTAGTGGGACCTTTTTCTTTTCCACCTTCATCATTCTATCACCTCATTGCCATGCCGATGATTTTCCCAACAAGAATGGTAGAGGGGTCGGGCCATGTTAGTTTGGCCTGCACCCTCCAAATTTAGGGTAGTAAAAATCGGTTCATCAAGATATAAGTATAATGAACAAAAAATCACCCGCAACAATTCTTCTCCAACTGAAGAAGAAGATTCAAGGAAAGCATCAACATGTAAAACCCCCTACCTTTGTTCTTCATTCATCAATCATTGACAGAGTCGCGGAATGTAGACGAAGAAGATCATCTTTCGTCACGTCAACTGCACGCTTCCAATCCCAAGTTGTGTTGGCTCATAAATGACGATGCGGAGGGTAGGTCAGTTGGAGACATCCCACATCAGTAGAAGCTCCGAGGAAGAATTAGAAGAAGGTCGGCGTTCTTCGTTCTTCATTGGGAGAGTTCTTCCCTCTTCTCCCAAGATTCCACCAAGATGCCAAAGAAAATAATAATAGATAGGTTTATCTGTTATTTTGTAGGCACAAAATTCAAAATGGTGAAATAAATTAATTGGCACCACCTAATTAATGTGAAGCATTGGAACAAGTTAATTAGAGGAGTTAGAATAATTTAATTAAAGGGAAAGTGGCACCATAAAGGAGGGAGGGTGTAGAGTAACTCTCCCTCGTTAATAAAAGGAGTTGAGAGGTTTTCCGCTCCTGCCATTAATAGGGGAGTTTAGCCTCGTGTGGTCCTCACATCATACCCTCTCACAAGAGGTTAGGTTCAGGTGGGCCCAACCACCATAACCTCTCATGGGAGGTTAAGGTGTGGTGGTCCCACCTCCATCTTCCATGATGAGATTTTAACCGTCAAATAAAAATAAATCCACACACATTATTTTTATTTAATTAAATCTCTGAAAACCCCAAAAACAATATCTTTTATTCTCAACCAACAGTCATCGAGGTGAAAGTCTCCTTAAGCGAATATTGGCATTATGAGTCCAATGGTTCCCTCATATTTATGTTCTGAGCATCGGTTCAAAAGTTATAAAAACACACTCGTACATTTACTAAACGTACCGGAACAAAACTTCCGAAATTGGTTCCGGGCACACCGGGACTCAGAATCATGCGCTGTAAATTTTCCTAGATTCATAAAACTCCCATGTATTTAAAAAAAATCACATAAATTCTGGGTCTTCACATTCTCCCCACCTCAGGGATTTACGTCCTGATAAGCTATAACTCGAACTAAGGGAACAAGTGGGGGTACTGAGCACGCATCTGAGCCTCCCGCTCCCATGTGCTCTCATGGAGGATCCCATGCTTCCAACAAACGCGTACCAGAGGTATTAACCATCTACATAGGTCCCTCTCCTATCGACCCTCAATCTCCACTGGAACCTCTATAAAAGTCACCTCATCATTTGACGTCCAGCTCGCCATGGTTGATGATGTGAGAAGGGTCATGCATGTACCCCTCAGTTGGGATACATGGAAAACATCGTGCAACCGGTGCAACTAAAGTAGAAGAGATAAGTGGTATTCCACCTTGCTAACCCTGCTTAAGACCTAGAAAGGTCTGATGAATCTTGGAGATAACTTTCTCCCTCAACCAAATCTCTGTAAACCATGTCGAGATGAGACCCGTAGAAAGACGTGGTCGCCATCCTTGAACTCTAGAGGTATCCATCTCCTATCAGCATATGACTTATGTCTTCTCAGTGTAGTCTTCATTTGCTTCTGGATGATCTGCACCTTCCCCATGGTAGCTCATACCATATCTGGTCCCACTAGTATTGACTCCCCTGGGTCAGTCTAGCATAAGGGTGATCTGTAAAGTCACCCGTAAAACACCTCGAAAGGTGCCATCCCTATAGAGGAGTGATAGCTGTTGTTATATGAAAACTCCACCAAAGGTAAGTGAACCTCGCAGATACAACCGAAGTTGAGGACACAAGCACGGAGCATGTCCTCGAGGGTCTGAATGGTCCGCTCTGTCTAACCATCCGTCTGAGGATGGAAGGCGGTGCTCAGACGAAGCTGCATCCCAAAAGCCTCCGGCAACCCCTTCCATTACCGGGAAGTAAATTGTGTGTCACAATCATAGACAATAGATGAAATTACTCCAGGTAGCTGCACAATCTCATGCACATAGAGGCATCCCAAGCTCTCTATTGGACCCTTCTCTCTAATCGGTAGGAAGTGGGCCGACTTGGTGAGTCGGTCAACGATCACCCAAATCGAGTTGTGACCCTTGGATGTACGTGGAAGACTCATCATGATTCCCATGGATATAAAATCCCAGTTCCACTCTGGGACCTCTAAAAGGTGAACCAATCCTACTAGTACCTGTTGCTCTTCCTTCACTTGCTGAAAAGTGAGTCATCAAGAGACAAACTCTGCTACTGCCTTCTTCATACCTGGGCACCAGTGCTATCGTCAAATGTCCTGGTACATCTTCACCACTCTTGGATTTACTGCTAGAGGGGATATCTGAAACTCCCTCAATAATTACTCCTGAAGTGACACTGGAACCATAATTATTCCTCTGAAGAGGATGACATGCTCCCCACCTTCAAAAAATCCATCAGGTGACTGCCCTGTGGATATCTAAGCACATCGTGTCTTACAGTGAGTGTCCCCATGTTGTGCCTCCATGACTCACTGAAGAAGTGGGTGAGTGACTGTAAGATATTGAAGGATGGATTCCCCATCTCTATCCACAAAGGATATCTGTAAAGCAGCCAGCTGCTCTATCGCCTCACCTAGAAGCTGTATTATAGACCTCCTGCTGAGTGCATCTACAACAATGTTCCCCTTCCTAGGAGTATAGACTATATCAAAGTTGTAGTACTAGAGGAACTCAAGCCAACATCGCTATCTTAGGTTCAGTTCCTTCAGAGAGAAGATATATTTGAGCCTCTTGTGATCACAGTACACGGTAAAATGATCACCCATCAGATAGTGTCGCCACATCTTCAAGGTGAAGACCACTATTGCTAACTCCAGGTTATGGGTAGCACAGTTCTGCTTGTGCTATCTCAGTTTCCAATAAAAATACGTGATCACTACTCGCACCTACATCAGGGCACACCCAAGTTTGGTCCCTGATGCGTCGCACTAGACTACGTGCCCTATGCCTTCCTCTGGAAGCCTCAAGATGGGGGGCACTAGTCAACCTCTACCTCAGATCTTGAAAGCTCTATAGGCATCTCTCTGACCACATGACGGGTTTCCCCTTCTTTGTCAAGGCTGATAGTGGTTTTGAAACTCTGGAGAAGTCTGGAATGAACCTCCGGTAGTAACAAGACGAACCTAGGAAACTATGTACCTCTGTCACACACCTGGGTGGCTCCCAAGCAAGTACCGCCTCAATCTTCGATAGATCCACTGTAACTCTAGCCTCCAAGATGACATGTCCCAAAAAGTGACCCTCTCATATCCAAAATAGCACTTTGAGAGCTTACCATAAAGCTGGTGCTCTCGGAGTGTGTCCAGTACTACCTGCAAATGGTAGGCATGCTCCTCCTCATGGTTGAGTATATCAAAATGTTTTCGATGAAGACTACAAAAAAGCGATCGAGTTATTGCTGGATGATCTTGTTCATGAGTCCCATGAACACTTCTGGAGCATTGGTTATGCCGAATGGAATAACCAAGAACTTGTAGTGACAGTATCGACATCTGAAGGTCATCTTCTGCAAATCTTCATCTCAAACTCTGAGCTAGTGATAGCCTGATCTGAGGTCTATCTTCAAGAAACATCGTGATCCCTCCAGCTGATCAAAGAGGTCATCAATCCTCGGGAGTGGGTAGTTGTTTTTCACGGTCACTTGGTTTAGGAGACGGTAGTCGACCCAAATCCTCAAGATCCCATCCACCTTTTTGGCGAACAGAATCGGGGCTACCCAGGGAGAAACACTGGGCCGAATGAATCCCTTCTCCTACAAGTCATCTAGTTGTACCAGCAGCTCACAAAGCTCCATGGGAGCCATCCAATATGCTGGTGTAGATATCGGTGTTGTCCTGGGGTACAGGTCAATGTAGAAATCCACCTCTCTGTGTATAGGTACACCTGAGACATCATCAGGGAAAAAATCCGCGTACTGGGCCACCAGTACAGAAGAGTTCAGACTCTCCACATCTACTGCTCCGAGGGTAAGGTAGGCCAACTGATGAGTGATCGTCTGCACCCTCCTCCGAGTATGTATGTCATGTGCTGCAAAGTCTCCCTTCTCGCCGGTGAAGGTAAACCTGGTATCATCCGTGCGGACACACCGCACTTTGCACCTAATACAGTCGATATGAGCATGGATTATAGATAACCATTCCATACCCAAGATGACATTGTAAGGCCTTGACACCACTATGAGGAGATCCCAGCCGAAGCTCTCACCTCCTAGAGTAAGATCACACTGCCGGCCCCAATGCGTAATCGTCGAGTCTGCTCCTGTAGGAGTCTCTAGCCATAAGGATCGAGCCAACAGCTCCATCGGAAACTCCGAGCTTTGAACGAGGGTAGTGGCAATGAAAGAGTGACTGAAACATGTGTCTACAAGAACTTCATCTAAGGTGGAGTAGTCACATATTGTACCTCAAATCATCTCTAACGCACCATGGTCATATGCTTCAGCTGCCTAAAGTTAAGCTCTTACCTTTCCACCTGCTCCCTGCGGTCGGGGTGGACCTCCTAGTAGTGGTGGCGGTAATACCTCGAAACATTTCCCACCACCAGATTCTTGACTAGCTTCTCTTCCACATCTGTCGGTGCCCTGTGGAACGCCTTGATCAAATCTATGTCTCTATCTGGGTGTTCCTTCGACCATCTGTTGATCATCCGAATAGCGTGTCGGACAGTTACGAGCCATGTGACCCTACCCACCACATTTGAAACAATGTCCGCTCCTAGCATGTATGTCTCTGCTCCGGGTTCCCCGCACAGTTGATCCTGAGTCATGAGGTCGTCCACCTATAGGTTTGGTCCTCTTGAACCTCTGCAAACATCTATCTACTGCCAGTGGCAGAAGACTTCGCTGCATGTCGGCTAGTGGTGGGTCTCGCTGCTAGAGACTGCTCAGCAAGGAAACTCTCCACTAAGAGAGCTCACTCCAACACCCCTATCTGCATCGGGATACTGAGTGGGATCACTGAATCTCTGATCTCTCACCTGATCCCCTACTCGAAGGTTTGGGCCCTAAAGAATGGGTCTCGTAGTATATCAGTGGAGTAGCACGAGAGGTCGGTGAACCTTGTTGAGTATTGTGCCACCGTCAAGCTGCCCTACTGCAGGTGAAGTAGCTCATGTATTTGTACTGCATGTAGGGTGGCTGGGACAAACTCTGCCTGAAATAGGCTCTTGAATTCTGCCTAGAGTATTGTCAACTCATCATGGACATGGAGTATTAGGCTTCACCATCTTCTGGATGCTTCCTGTACAAGGCTGGCAGCAAGAATCACCATGAAGTCGGTTGGTGTCCTTACCAGTCAAGAAACTCTCACCACAACCTCCAGTCAATCCTTAGCTGCCTGCAAGTCTGTATCTCCCCTGAACCTGGGTGGCCTCTGGTGCTGGAAATTGTGCAACGCGCTTAAGAGGTATGCATCATCTGCTACTAGGGCTGGTGGCATCAGTGTCCCAACGGGAAGTAGTACCGTTGGTACCTCCGCTGGAAAAGAGCCCTCCATTGAGGCCTCGTGGCTCGGTGGGCTATCTGTGCATACTACTCTCGGGACTCTCACTGGTCATCCGCGGTGAGGCATCCTGAAAAAAATAGATGTGACACTGTCAAATATTATACCTGTTGAGCTAACTTGGTTGAGCTAACTTAAAGACAACTTTTGAAAACACACAAGCAATTAGTGTTTTCTTGCACTGATTCGAAAATCAGTAGTCCGGGTCCTGGTGTATGGATACGTCAGCCGCTACACCAACCCTGGACTCCCTAAACTAAAAACCACACTCATTACCCTTAACATTATTTCTTCATAAAAAATATCAGAGTCCTATGATCTGTGGTAGAACTGACTCCTCTAATACCAATTTGTCAGGACCCATCCCCCGGGGCCAGTGCCGTGACTACCCCTAGCCCGTATTCCATAGTCCAGGGGATGGTCACTAGCACCAAAGGCATAAATCCCTAAAACTGGGAAGGCATTGCCTTTATAAAGAGTAAATATGCACAATAGAGTACAATCTATAAGCAAAACACTAAGTAAAACTGTATAACAAAGTGTACTGAATGAAAAGGGGTCAGAATACAAGCCCAACAAGAAAGTACATGTACAACTGAAGAAAAGTAAAGTAGCTACTGGGTCTTCCTCTGGGGATTCCTACCTGAATGGTAGGTACATATAGCCTCCTCAGCACTCCATGCCCGTTAGTCTCCTTCATGTGCCAACTCGTCGTAAGGTCCTCCTCCGGGTACCGTCCATTCCCGCTACTCTGATCCTCAGTCAGCGATGTTCGTCGTCTGTAACCAACACAATGAGATGCATGCATAGCCCGTGCAGGGGTGAGTATAACGATACTCAGTAGGGACCCTGAGACCCTCAAGGTCTCACAAAATCTAACAAGGATAAATCTCAAAGTATGAAATCAACAAATAACCCCACTTAGGTATATGCCCATACATATACCTAAGTTATCAAGTAATCCATCTCAATTATGAGGTAAACATGAATGTTACTGACTCATCTCAACCAGGATTTTTATTATCGAAAACATGACTGCTGGAGAAATCCTCCTCTATCAAGTACAATGGGCCTTTCGCGATACCAAGGCGCTTCCCACTAACCTTGGACTGCTGAGGTACTCCTCCTGTCGAGTATCGTGGGTCTGCTACATCACCAAGGTGCTCCACACCGTGGGTCTTACGTGTCACCATAGCGCTCCCTCTCGTATTCTACTAAGGTAATCCTCCTGTCGAGTACTGTGCGTCTGTCGCGACACCAAGGTGCACCCCACTGATGGTTTTCCACGACACCATGGTGTGCCCTGTTAGGCTAATAGAGTCACTCTGAGTCAAAATGGTCAGCATTCGCCAGGTCTTAGCCAACTACTAGGTCTCCGAACTACGCACGCTCGTCTCCAGGAGGATCCACTCCATGAGCTACTGTACAATACTCCAACATTCATGAAGAACCACGAAAAAATATCTCAAGGGTCTGCCACGTCATAGGGGTCTCAACGCAACAGATGGCGCGTCAATCGGACGTCCGGTCTGTGAGTTTTTAGCCTTTTAGTCCCGGGGGCCCGGTTGGATTCGTGCACGATCCAACCTGACTGTATCTCAAATCTAATCCAAACTTCAGTGGGGTATACAAAAAGGTACTGTCGTGCTCCAAGAATACCAGCGTCGTTGACGGATTGTCAAACGGACGTCTGGTGCCAAAGATATGGCCAAAAGAAAGTAAAGGGTCGGTAGTGGGTCCGGGTCCGGTCGGACCGACCTGGCCTGACCCAGTCTGGGCCAACTCGGTCTGGGTCGACCCGGTCAGACATGTGGGGTCTGGCCCAACCCATTGGGTGGACCCGCCTGTTAGGTTCGGCCGGGCCCGTAGGGCCCCGCCCAGCAGGCCGTGTGGGTGGTTCAGCCTGGGCTCGGGGCTGGTTCAGCCCGGAGCGTTGCGAGGGTGCGGCCCGGCGTAGCTGGGCCTAGAGGGCACAGCTGGGCCGATTCGGTCGGGGCACCGCGATGGGGGATGTGGGAGGCACGTGGAATGCGGGGCGTATGGGTCGTCGCGGTTTGTCCTGGCGCACGGGAGGCGACCTGGAAATCCTGGAGGCATCCGGGAAAGCCGGTAGGCCTGCTGGCGGGCCGCCGGGTATGGTGCGCCCAGGCCGGTAGGTGGCTGGCCAGGGCGCCAGGAGGGACGGCTGGTGGTCGAGTAGGCCAGCGAGCGGTCGGGGGGTGTCTCGGCCAGTGCGGGTCGGCGGGTTTGATCGGGTTTTACGGGAGGAACGGGCGGATGTGAGGTTGGGCTAGCACGGTTCGGTGTGACTTGGGCCGGCATGGGCCAGCACTGTTCGGCCGGGGTGCACGGGAGGCCGGTGGTGGCCAGGAGCCAGGTGGTGTAGGCTGACGGTGGTGTCGCCAGGGTGGTCGGTCGGAGGGCTGCAGTTCGGCTCGGAGCACCGGAGCACCGTGGGGGCGGTGCGGTTTGCAGAGGCCGCAGGTAGCGTAGCTTTTGACATTTTTTCCTTCGTCGTTCTATCGCATGATCGCCATGCCGAGGATTATCACAAATAAGAACGATGGAGGGGTCATGCCATGTTGGTTTGGACCACACCCTCCGCGTTTAGGGTAGTAACAATCATTTCATCAAGATAGAATTATGATGAACAACAACTCACCCAGAAAAATTCTTTTTCAACCGAAGAAGAAGATTCATGGAAAGAATCAACATGTAAAAAAACCCTACCTTTGTTCATCGTTCGTCGTTCATTGATAGATTCATGGAAAGTAGACGAAGAATATCTTCGTTCATCACGTCCGCTCCACACTTCCAATCCCGAGCTATGGCGGCTCGTTGACGATGATGCAGAGGGTAGGTCGGTTGAAGACATCCCACGTCGGTAGATGCTCCATGGAAGAATTCAAAGAAGGTCGGCATTCTTCATTCTCCATTGGGAGAGTTCTTCCCTCTTCCCCCAAGTTTCCACCAAGATTCCAAAGAAAATAATAATAGATAGGTGTATCTATTATTTCGTTGGCATGGGATTCAAAATGGTGAAATAAATTAATTGGATCCACCTAATTAATGTGAAGGATTGGAACAAGTTAATTAGGGGAGTTGTCACAATTTAATTAAAGGGAAGGTGGCACCATAAAGGAGAGAGGGTGTTGAGAAACTCACCCTCATTAGTGAGGGGAGTTGATAGGTTTTCTACTCCCGCCATTAATATGGGAGTTTAGCCTCGTGTGGTCCCTGTAGGTTCCGGGTGCAGCGAAAGCGCATTGGTGGTTTTCCCAACCTTAATTTTAACGTTAAACAATGTTCAATCCGAGATCTGTCACGATTTAAAATGCCAAATCTTCAGAATAGAATGAAAAACAAAAAAACATAAGAGGGAATCCTGGAACCATAGAGATACGATCATCATGTGTTGGTTATAATTAATTTAATTAATTCACAAGAATTACCTTGGTGGAATTCTTTCTTGGTGGATGTCTTTGGTCACGATCTTGTGATCCGTCATTCCCTCATATAATCCAAGTGTAGGATTCTTCTAGCGGTGATCCACATGTGTGCCACATATCTTCGGACGTCGCCGAAGGGATCTCCGGGTGCTAGCACGGAAGAACCTTCACTGGCGATGTCCGTCTTCGATCACCTTGGTCTCTCAGTCTTGAAAGCATTCTTAGAGGAAGGAGTTCTTTTTTACTTGAAATAATTCTCCAGAATTGTTGTGCACAATTATTGGGGAAAAGTGTTGGGGTTGTGAGGATATTTAAAATCGGGTTTGAGGTTATAGAGTTATGACAATAAATAAACGCGTTACGCGTTTTATTTATTTCATTAACTCTGATTGAAAACCACCTTATCAAATTATTAATTCTTTAACATGTTCCCATGATGATTATAATAAATATCATTTAATAAAACAATATTATATCCTCAAAATCCCGACTGGAAAAAATACACGGCATGTAATCATTAATACACGGTGTGTACTCGTTTTCCATAAAACTACACAGTGTGTAAAGTTAATATACACGACGTGTACTTTTATTTTATATTTTTCTTTATTTCCTCCACCACATTTATTAGACCTTGAGTAATGGCTATTTATTTCTTAAATAAATGTAACTTCATTAGTCGCTAATAAATATATTATTTCACCCACAATATATTCTCTCGAATAACTAGTGTCAAAATAAATGAGTTCTGGCATCCTTAAATAACTATTAAACCACTGTTGGGAATAATATTTATTTAACTTGTTAAATTAACATTTAACTCAGATACATGGACACACGTAGTGTGTGACCCTCTAGGCCTCTTTCTCTATGGCATTAGTCGGGCTTGCCTAAAGTCCAAGATTACTGTCTAGCAATAGGTCAAGGCACCCAAGAGAAAGAATTTGACGCTGCATTGACGTGTCACCTCAAACGAAAACTTATTGTGTAATATAATCCCTTTTTCACGATATATCTAATCAATCGGGTTGCATGCTAGTTCCATAAACCCATGTGCTCGATTATTCTTTCTTTTACTTTCCAGAAATGAACTTTCCCATTCTTTACTAGGTCCATGGATTTAGTTAGGCTATATCAATTCCATCAAAGGGCCTGAGATATTTACTTTAGTTATGGAACATAAGGGACAAATCCTTTCTCGCGTCATCTATTAATGTGGTATTACTCGTGATGCAACCAACGTATCCTACCTCACTACGAACAGTGTGTCATTACAGCTTTCGTCAATACATATAAGTGTGCGAGTTGTAATACCCATTAATAATAATCATAAAGTATAAGGACCAATACACATATCCATAGATAGGAACATCTAATGACACTATGAAATATGGATTTCCTACTAGCGGGTCTCATTCTCATAATATCCTCCGGGATATTACCAAGGGATCACACCATGAGAAGGTGCCTCAATGTTTTTTGAGTCCTCAACCCTAATGGCATGTATTATTTGTGTCCCTCAAATAATAGCATCCGGCCATAGAACATATATTCAAGAACATTGTTATGGCGCTTCCAGGTTCCCATCATAGCAGGGATCTACTATGGCCCTTTAATTTAACAGCTATCCTTAGGACATTATCACATGCATTGTCACGCAGAAGAACAATCAAGTTGTGAAAAGGATTTTATTAATGAATAAAGTAAAAAGTAGTTGGTTCTAGGCCACTAACTACAACAGACTCCCACTTGGACTATATCCAACTGCTAATAACCTTTAACCTTCTAGATCTCACATAATATTCATGTTTATACTAAGATAGGCCTTTAGTCATGGGGTCTACCACGTTCTCTTCTGTGGATACTCTGCTCACTGCAACTTCACCACTTTTATATAAATCCCTCAAGAGGTGATACTTTCGAAGTATATGCTTTGTCTGTTTATGTGACCTTGGTTCTTTTGCAAGATCCACCGCTGCAATATTATCACAATACAACGTGATAGGATATTTACTAATAGTCACCACATCAATCTCCTGGATAAAGTTCTGAATCCAGACTGTTTCCTTGGCTGCATCAGAATCCACTATATATTTAGACTCCGCTGTAGAATCGGTGAAAACTTGCTGCTTTGAACTCTTTCATCTCATAGATCCTCCATTGAGACAGAAAACATATCAAGATTGTGACTTCAGATTGTTCTGATCTGTATGAAATCTAGAATCAGCATATCCTCTGATGACAAGCTCTTCGTCTCCTCCATACACCAGGAACATATCCTTATTTCTTCTCAGATACTTAAGGATAGTTTTAACAGCAGTCCAATGTTGTCCTCCTAGATCTTCTTGATATCTACCTACCATGCTCGATGCATAGGCAACATCATGCCTGGTATAAAACATGGAATACATGATTGATCCTATAGCCGAAGCATATGGGATCTTACTCATTCTATCTTTCTCCTGTTGTGTCTGGGGAAACATTTTCTTAGAAAGATGTAATCCATGTGACACTGGAACCAATCCCCTCTTGGATTTTTCCATACTAAATCTCTTTAGTATTTGGTCAATGTTTGTACCCTGACTTAGTCCAAGAAGCCTCTTGGACCTATCACGGATGATCTTGATCACTAAAATGTAGGCTGGTTCACCCAAGTCCTTCCTGGAGAAACACTTTTTTAACCAGTCCATAACAGACTATAATACTGGTACATCATTTCCAATAAGCAATATGTCATCAACATATACTACTAGGATAACGATCGCATTCCCATTAAACCTCTTATAAACACATAGATCACATTCGTTCTTAATGAACCCAAATTACTTTATGGACTCATAAAATCGAATGTTCCGTGACCTGGATTTGTACTTTAATCCATTAATGGATTTCTGCAACTTGCAAACCCATTTGGCCTCACTTGGTGTCACGAACCCTTCTGGTTGTTTCATATTGACATCTTCCTGAAGGTTCCCGTTAAGGAATTCTGTTTTGAAATCCATTTTCCAAATCTCATAGTCATGGTAAGCTTCTATGGAAAATATTATTCTTATAGATTTAAACATGGAAGCTGGTGAGAAGGTTTCATCATAGTCAATTCCTTGACATCATCTGAATTCTTTTTCCACTATCCTTGCTTTATAGGTGCTAACTTGACTTTCCATGTCCATCTTTCTCTTGAATACCCATTTTCATCCAACAGTCTTTACATCAATTGGCTCATCAACCAGAACCCAGACTTGGATCTGATACATGGAATCCATCTCAGATTTCATAGCTTCTAGCCATCTCGCAGCTTATGATCTTTCTACTCCTTCCTTGTAGGAGAGGTTCATCATTGTCTAACAATAATGATTCACCATCCTCGGTGACTAGGAATCCAAATATCTCTGGTTCCCTTACCTCTCTTGAGCTCCTACGCAGTACTTGTGTTTCTGGAACCACTTCCACGGGGACCTGTGGAACTTGTTCCTGTACCAACTCATGTTTATCTTGAGCATCAACTTTGTTGAAGTCAATCTTTCTCCCACTATCCCTTATGAGGATGTGTTCCCTCTCAAGAAAGATAGCTTGTCTGGCGACAATCACTTTCTTGTCTTGAGGTTTATATAGGTAATATCCATTCATTTCCTTGGTATATCTTATAAAGATACACCTAGTGCCCTGGGGTGCTAGTTTGTTGCCTGAGAAAACCTTAACGAATGCCTCGCATCCCCATACATGTGTATGCGACAAAATGGTTTTCTTTCCATTCCATAGCTTGGAGGGAATTCCATTTGTTGTCTTAGTTGGTACTTGGTTTAATGTGTATGCTGCAGTTTGTAATGCATATCCCCAGAAGGATAATGGATGATCTGCATGACTCATCATCGACCTCACCATGTCCAACAAGTTGTGGTTCCTCATTTCACTAACACCGTTCCACTCTGGTGTATAAGGAAGAGTGAGCTGAGATAGAATACCAGACTCCCTTAGAAGATCGATGAACTCTTGGTTCAGATATTCTCTACCTCAATCCGATCAAAGTTTCTTTATCTTCATACCAAGCTGATTCTCTACTTCATTCTTGAATTACATAAATTTATATAAGGCATCTGACTTATACCTCATTAATAATACATAGCCATATCTACTCAAATCATCAGTAAAAGTAATGAAGTAAGAATATCCACCTCTAGATTCTACTGGAAATGGTCCACACACATCCGTTTGTACCAATCCTAGAAGCTCGGTGGCCCTTTCACCCTTCCCACCAAAAGGCGGCTTGGTCATTTTTCCTTGTAAACAAGTGTGACATCTATCAAGTGGTTTTAGCTTAGTAGAGTCTAAATAGCCATCTTGGTAGAGCTTTGTCAAGCGCTTCTCATTTTCATTCCGGATATGGTGATGCCACAACTGGGTGATGTATGAGTCATGTGAGTTTGTTTGGTTATCGATTACCAACACATGGTTTTCATAATTTAATACATACAAACCATTATTTAAATGTGCCATACCATAACATACGATGTTCTTATAAACGAGACAACCCTTATTTCCAAACATGAAAATAAATCCATCCATATCCATAAACGATACATAAATTCTATTCTTGGTAACACTAGGGACATAATAACAGTTCTGTAAAACCAAAATCATCCCAGTCGGCAGTGAGAGGTGGTAATCGCCAATAGCCAATGCAGCCAGCCTTGTGCCATTGGTAGCTCGAAGATCCACCTCTCCTCTGGAAATCTTTCTAAATCTACTTGGTTCTTTAATTTGAATACATATGTGAGTCCCACAATCTGTATCTAATACCCAATGTGTAGAAATAGAAAAATTAAACTCGATAATGAACCCACCTTTAGCATCCCCACGCTTCTGGGTGCAATTCCTCTTCCAATGTCCTTGCTTTCCACATGCAAAACACACCGCCTCTCGTTCCTTTCCCTACCTCTGGATCTTCCCCTTCTTGGAGGGACGGTGATCGGGGGCTTCATACCGTTAATAAGTCTTTGGCCCCTTTGACTTGTCCTTCATTTTCCTATTCACCATAAGGATTACGGGTTTGTCACACCCCATGTCCTTATCTACCTGGGGAATCAAGATCAGAAGTTCCGATAGACTCTTATCATTGTTGCTCATGTTGTAGTTGACAATAATGCTAGAAAAGGTCTTGGGAAGTGATGATAGGATGAGTTCTGTACGCAACTCATCCGGGAATTTAATCCATAAGATGTCCAGGCATTCAATGTACCCAATAAGCTTGACTACATGAGACCCACCAGGCGCAGACTCTCCAAACATAATTGTAAACAAAGCATTGAAGATCTCATACCTCTCCTATCTCGCCTTCTCTTGGTATAGATCCTTAAGGTGAGATATCATTCTATACGCGTCCATGTTTTCATGTTGATTAAAGAGCTCATTAGACATGGCAGATAGCATGAAACATTTGACATCTATGGCATCATCCATACGTTTCATATAGAGCGATAATTCCTCATCACTACCTCCTTTGCAGGTGCAACTGGAATAGGCATCATCCATGTGTTTAAATATTATGTTAAAATTATGTAAGCATTTATGATAATTATTCAACATTTAATATTTAAAAACAAATTATCATGATAAATAAAATTACTTTATCTATCTAATAAAAATTAATAACCAAATTTATCAACGTCTTATCCATATGATAAATTCTTATATATATTCAACTAAAGTGAATGGTATTTAATATTTATTCTTTTATTAATATAAAAAAATCCTTAATAAAAAAATAGATGAAAGTATAAATATAATTGATAAATTGATGTAATGGTATAAAATAAACACATAAAATATGAAAATGGAACGTTTTTAATATATTTCATATCATTCTATTAATGTTATAATCCAATTTTTTCTGTTTACCCTTACAGAGATGAAAATTATTTACTAAAGTTATTATTCATACTGACCAAAAATAAAAGGATCATATTCACTAGATTTTATCATACTTATTATAAATATGAAATATATATTTCAAAATTCAATTCATATTAGCGGATTAATTTAATTAAAAATTAATCCCATAAAACATGAAGAATATCTGTTTTCTTGAAAAAACAAAATTTTAGGTATAAAAATTTTTGTACCAAAATAAAAACTAAAATTATTTTTTATGACCATTATATGATTATTAATCATATAAATGAACTAATTTTATATTTAATACAATATAAAATGATATGAAACTTTTTAAATTATTTTAATGAAAAGTTATTTAAAAACTATAATTTTTAATATTAATAAAAAATTCATCCTTTCTAAAAAATTATACAAATTTCATAGCAAGATAACTATGAAATCTGAATTTCAATAATTATTTTTATATTTTTAAATTTCATTCTAAAACTATAATAAAATAGTTATATAATTTATTCACCAAATAAATAAAACCCAATTTTAAGGAAAAATGTATTTTTAAAGAATATAATTAATTTTAAAAAAAATATACTCACATTATCTAAAGGATGTGTGCATTTTATTAAAGTGGTTATTCTTATTGATTTAACTATTTTAATTTTATGTTTTTATTGTTATAAAATATTGTGGTTCATTAATACTTATAGTTCATTTTATTAAAATATTTCAAAGAAGTTAATTTTTTTTAATAGTAATCTATCATAAATTATTTGGGTTTTAAAATATAAAGAGGGGTTCATTAAATTATTAATTGACACCCAAATATAACTTTTATTTGATGATTCGAATTTGGATTCCTTGAAAAATGGATGTTGGAACAATGGTTTAACCATGTTTATTAATTAAATTTTAAATTAGAAAACAGGAATGAAGAGCAAGAATTCCATTTATTTATGGATATTAAATTAATGAAGATTATGGGAGTTATGAAATTGAAAATAATGAATGTGTCTTGAAATTGAAATTTGTACTGTAAATAAATATTTATAACATATTTCATATATTAGCATTCGATCCTAAAAGTAGATAAGTGTCATAATTAACCAAAATGACCATAGATTAAATGAAATTAGAGATTTGTGAAATGATATCAATATAAAAAATGGGTCAATAATGTATTTTGAAATTAGTAATGAATTTATATTGGGAATTGATTCCATGTGAATTGAAATAAGAATTTTAAGTCAATTGGTAAATGTTAAATGTGAAATGGAATCATTTTTTAGATGGTAAATGATAATGAATTGGAAAATAAAACGTTAATTATTTATAAAGATCAATTTAAATTGTTAAATTTATCATAAAGATTTAATGATATTGGTTGTAAATAGATGTAAATTGATATGTAAATGGTTAATGATTATCATGATTAAATAAAAAAGTTCTTTTGAGAATAATACTGATGTTTTAATTTGATATTGTAACATGAAAATTACCTATGGAGAGGTCATAATCTATTTTTATTGATAATTAATGAAAACTTCATATATGGAGGTCATGAAAACTACCTACATAGAGTCATGGAAACTCCCTACTACCATTCTGTGAAAACTATTGTCTGTGAGTTCATGATACTGAAATTTTCTTGGTCCATTTGATGTAATCATAGTAACAACGGCATATGATGAAGTTTTTATGGTCTATTAGGTTCATATATCTATGGATCATATATGGTATAGTCTAATATCTAGTGTATCTGTAGAGCCCAAACATTAGTGGTTATTAATTTTTTTATTAAAATTTCTAAAAACTGAACAATTCTACCCTAACATGAACTTATTTTATCATACTAATTATAATTATGTACATGATTTGTGGTGTTTTAATAATTTTTACAGATATTATGATTATTTTTTCATGGAAATTTGTAACCCAACACAATTTAACTAATTTTATTGTACGGGTTATTAGATAAATTATGGTAGTTTCAGATGTGGGATTGGTTTGAAACTTTTTCTTAGTTTTTAACCAGAATCCTTCTGGTATTTATAGATGATTTCTATGATCTTATATTGATGTATGTATTATGTACATGTAGTGTATAGTTTCATTCTAAGATAAAAACTGTTATGAAGGTCATTTATTAACACTTTCAGAGATTATTTTTTATTAAATTATTTATATGGGCATTATAATTCCATTCATTGTTATTAAAACTCTTTTTTTAATTGTATATAGGAATATAGAATCACCACCATACCACCTTAGATCCATGATTCTAGTTTTTGTCCTTGTTATATATGAGGGAGTTTCTGAGGTACATTGGCGACCTTCCATTTGGTCACTGATTGATGGTCTAGGGAAGCAATACATTAAAAAAATCTCCAATAAAAAAATTAATATGTTTCATCCTTTTACATTTGTTGGACTGAATCCTATTTTTATTACTCATTTTATAATTATACTCTCAAACATTATTAATCCACTTGTCTCTACTAGTTATTAACCCATAGGTGTGTCCTAATTTTTATTCAAGAATAGTTTCTTCTTTGTTGAAATTGTAATGTTATGAATTATACCTTCGTTTATTTGATTTAAACATTAATAAATTTAGATCACTTTACACTTATTATTTTAAATTATCTTTAAAGTCATTTTTCAATATGCTTTTTCCTTTAACAACATGATAAATATTCAATTATTACCATTGAATATGTTCAAAAATTCTCTTTAAAAAATAATCTATATTTAATATCCAAATAAATTATAGATACTTTATCATGGGTAATATTTGGATCCAATGTGGAACCATAAACATAGAAACATATTCCCTATAATATATAATTTTGAGATATTTTTTCCAACTAGGATTTTTAAATTTTCAAAAGGGACTAGATCTCATCGAAAATCAATATAAATATGTCCTTGTTTAATTAGTATGACTAATAAAGAATAAGTAGCATCAAATTATTTCTTTTGATTTCAATCTTATCTAAAAAAACTATATTAATGACAATAGTATATTATATAACATTAATTTAACATTATATTTTTTCATTTTATTCTAAAATCAAAAAATTTATAAATTCATATCCTAATACATTACTACCTTATTCACCATTAAATATTTTCTATATAGAAATTTGTATTATGTGTTTGTAAAAAACATCTCATATTCATTCTTTTAATCTGCAAAAATTTAGTCTCTATAATTTTTTCCTATACTAATATATTTATGTGGATGAAAAATTTTGGTTCGAATATCATTAAAAAGGTCCATATATCAATTAAAAAAATTATGATAATTCAATATATAGTCATATATTAAGCTCTCATAAGACGAATAGAACTACTCATATACGTTTTCTCAAATATTATTATTATGTTAATATTAATCCAATTTTTTTCTCTTTATATAAAAGAATTTAAAAAAATGTAAAAAGAAAAATTACTAAATTTAAGTAAATTTTAAATTTTGCAAACATGCATTATTTGTGTACAATTTGGTAAGAGCGTGTATAAATTAAATGTTGATATAGTTTGTAATGGATGATTAGTGAATATTTTGGGTTACTAATCAAGATAAACATATAATAAACCAATATTTTATGAAATATTCTTTAAAATAAATTTAATTTATTTGATATCTTGTGATATACGCACCACTGAGTCTTAACAAACAAAAATATACTATTTAAGTTATTAATTGATAGTTACGACATAGCCATTATAGATGGTTGTTGGAATATAAATCAAAACATGGTAAGTATAATTGGTTTAGATAAAGAAAATATATTGATAAATAATTTATTAATTTTTGGTGAGGAGTTTATATTATTTGAAATTAAAATTCATATAAAAATTTTAATTACATTGATATTTGTAAACAAATATTAAAATTAATATTTCAATTTTAGAAAATTAATTATAAAAAATAAAGTTTATTTGGGGAAAGCATTTAAAAATTAGATATGGGTGAAACTAATTCATTTTTTACGGGTAGTGTTATGATAAATTGATGTAATAATTATGAAAATAATTTATTTCATAGGGGTTAATCCATGATTAATGGATTAGAAAACACATTTCTGTTTCATGATTTATGATTATTTTATTATTTTATGATTTTATAGAACCGAAATGTATAAATTATGTGATTGGTGGGGCATATATCTCTTTCAAATGAATTGGGTAATGATTAATATCTCATTAGATAAATAGGGATGGAATGGGGAGTAAACCCAGTTCAGTAAGGGACAACATCCAATATGATAGACTTAACAGTGAACCCTGACTACTATAATGGTTTGGGGAGTGAATGGATTTAATAATCCTCTTCTTGTAAATGATTCTTTACTACTAAAAAGTTATCTAATGATTTGAATTGAAAGTAATATCTATAGAATACACTGCTAACACTCAAATACCTAAATTGTATGGAGTGTGTTCATTATGTGGTCAAGTTTCGAATTCCAAAGGTTAATTACTATGATCGACATAAAAAATATCTTATTCCACGAGATGAAGGGAAATATCACATTATCACTATTTCTATTTAGGGGCATGATAATGATTTGGTTAATGGTAAACTTACCATCCACTCTAATACTATTTTTTTATTTTTGAATTTAGATTTACCCATTCACTTATATTTTAAGAATTTTCTAATCATATTGAGATATATCACAAATGATTAGATGTTAAATTATAATCAAAACACCTTAAGGTATTATGATCACATAAAAATATATGATTATTCTTGAGATGATGTTTTGGGAATGTTTTCCTATAAATATTTTCACTCTCCCTCTCATTGAAATTTTATTTAAGATAGTAATGGATTAAATTTATCTAAAAAAATAAAACATTATTTATTGAGAATCGGATATCATGTTTGATATTAATAATAATCATATATACACCAATCAGTTTAATGTTTAATATGAAATTATAATGGAAATCATATCCATTGTATGGGTCTTGGTTCCCATTACAAGGGAGTGTTTATCCCAGATGGTTGGGTGAAACAAAAATTGATGTTATGCCTATTGTGCAAGAGTTTGTTGATTTATTTCCAAATGAGTTACCCAGTAATACACCGAAATGTGAAGTTGAGTTATCTATATAACTCATATGTGGTTCTACAAATATTTCAAAGACACCTTATATAACGGATCAGATTGAGTTGTTGAAATTGAAGAATCAACACTTAGAAAATATTTATAATGGATTCGTTCAACCATTTATATAACCTTGGTGTGAACCTATTATTTTTATAAATAAGGACGATGGATAAATGTAAATTCCCATTAAATTTCAGGACCTAAACTACATTACAGTCAAGAACAAGTATCCATTGTCTCGTATTGCTGAATTTTTTATCAACTACCTCAATCCCAAAACTTTTCCATGGTTTACAATGTTTTTATATCATTATATGATGTTTAAGAATGATTACATACCCTGGGATGTATTCCTCATGATGTATGGACACTATGAAAATATAGTGACTCAATATCATCTTACTAATTCACGTGCTAACATAACGAATTTGATAAAAATATTATTTAGAGATTACCATGATTAGTTTATTTTAGTATTTATAGAATATATTATAATATATTCAATGATAAAGGAAGATCATGAACATCATTTTAAAATTTTAAAAAATTCCCTATGAGTAGAACCCATGGTTTCTTGTATGTAACCATTTATTTATGTTTTTTATTTATATAATGTATATCAGTGATGTTTTCAAGAGTATGGAAAATTTTTGGATTGTTTTTGGTAAATTTCAACAGGTGAACGTTTGGTTCATGGTTTGTAAAAACCGTGAAATTTTTACATGAAACCATGTACATCGAGATAAGGGTTAAAGGGAGGGCGTACAGATGGAACACAGTTTTCCCAAAACATGCCAAACCCAAGGAGAATCCATGTTGTATTGATAATTTGTTGGATATTGATTTTTGGAATAGTTTCATATGTCTTGGAAACTGTGTGAAGTATCCTTTAATGCAGATTCAAGAGCACAATTAGTGCATGATAAACCGTGCAACAAAACCGTGCGTGGGTCAAAAGTTACATCCAAAAAAATTTATTTAGAAATTTTTCACCACTAAATGATTTTTTATCTCACCAAAATGGTTCCAACATGATTTTTCTTCCTCTCAAAGATAGTTTGACCTCTACCCATCAAACTGTAAGCGATTTGGAGCCATTATTTAGTGTGTTGAAGCTTAATTTTTGTGATGAGGCTTCATTCTTGATTATTCTTGATGAGTTTATTAGATCAACTTATCTCTTTCTCTCATTTTAATAGATATATTTCAATTTTGGTTAGATATAGGGTTTCAGATTCAAAATATATTTATATTTTGTCTTCTTGTTGATGGGGGAATATATTTAGGGTGCATTGTTTTTTGAGATTTAAAATGATTTCATGGATGTCCTTCTTGACGTTCTTCATTTTCATCTAAAAATTTGAGGTAGGTGGCTTCACTCTAGACCCCTATATTTAGAAATTGAAGGATTAGTTTGAATGTAGTATAATTTCATGTTTTTTATTGTGAAATTCTAGTAAAATCATGTTATAAATCATTTTCAGTGACAATTTAATGGTTTTTAGTGAAATTGTGGAATCTTGGTAATTTTTGGTAAAATGTTCTTTAGATTATTGATTTTAAAAAGGTTATTTTAAAATATTTATTTTCGGGATTTTTGAAATTTATTTTTGGAATGGGTTTAAATAAAAAATTATTATTATTTAAATGGTTTTTGATGGTTTGATTGGAATGGTTTTGGCATACATGGTTTTTTGTGTGAGTTCATGTTCAAAGTTTCCCAGAATAAGGGATATAAACTAGTGGGGTACAAGAATTGTGTCCCTTGATAATGGTCATGGGTTTTTGGGACACAAGTTGATTGGATGAGAGAATATTCATGAGTACGTAACTATCATATGAGTATGCATGTGGGGGTTTTTTCAAATCATGGAAGGTTTATGAATAAAATGAATGTAAAATGAATTCATGAATTGTTTATGTGATTTCCTTAGGAAATGTAATGATGAAAACTACTTAGCATGATATAAATTATTAAACAATTAATAATGTTTTTTATATTATTTATTTTATATAATATGATTACTTGTTCTATCCTAGTTGAATGAGTTGGGATGTCATCTGGGAAAACATACATATTTGTAGTACTCTCACCTACATTGGCTCTTTGGTGATTTTTAAGATATCATTCTTCAGGATAAAGGAATAGGTAAGGTATCTAAATATTTAGTATAAAATTATGATACTTGGGATGTTTGGTGGCGTAGGATCAAGGGTCATGTGAGGCTTCAGAGTCATGTTGTTGTCTTTGTGTTTTGATATTTAGTCTTTTGTTGATTAATTTATGTTAGTTTTTATTTATTTATAGTACACTTGGGTTGGTTTGATATAAATTAAATGTTTGAGTTTCCTTTATCATGAATCATGTAGTGCTTAATTTCTTATGTTTCATACGGTTGGTTGTTTTATTTTAAATGTGAAAATCACCCCCCACATATTTTTAAGCCTTTCAAAATTTATTACCAGCCTTTGGAATCTTGGGTATATTTCTAAAGAATGGATAACACTTTGGACCTCATTCAATAAAATGAGGAGGTTGGGATGTTAAAAGTTCTATTAGCTTTTTTCCTTCCTAATTTAATGTAGAAAAGTGGTCTTTTACTTCATATTGGTTTTCGGTGTTAGAGTAGAAATTCATCTAGTCTATCCTTTGTGTCAGGTTAGTAGATTAGAGTATGATTTTTAGAACATGAAATGAAAAGAATAAAAATACATAGGTAACCTTTTGATAAATATCTTCAAGTTACCAATTTATAGGGTACAAAATTGTTTTAGAGACACTTATAGGATTTAAAATTTCGTTGTCATGGTTTTAGCCAATGAGAGGAGCATTACATTCATTAGATGAATGAATTCCCACTCGGAGAGCATATTTCATTTTGAGTAATGATTTGGTCTAATGTGAATGAATTTTTAAGAAATATTAAAAAAATCAAATGAGTTATTTAAAAAATAAAATGGTTTTGTTATTTTTAAAATAGTTCTATTTTGAGAAATAAATTTGAATTTTTCTTCACAAATGTAGGAACATGGGAAATAGTGATTTTCAAAAGCATTGTTGAGATAATTTTGATCTAGTAGAATATTAAATGCTGATAATTCAGTTACTAGAGTGTTATACTAATGATTTTTCTTATTCATATAGAAAATGGAACCTGGTAGATTTAATAGGAATTGGTCAAAAGAGGCCTTTGAGAATATGGTTGCACCTGAGCCACAGGTGAACCAACAGTTTTTTCAAATCATTATTCAAGATTTCTAAAAAAATGAATTGGAATGATAACCATATACTATTTTCATGATATCATTAACTACATGAAATCCAAGTAGAGGAAGTATGGTTTTCCTCATTAGAAGAGGTTAAACTCTAACACTAAGACAAATAGGAAGATGAAACCTTATTCTCAATGTGGTGGAACATATAATAATTGAATCGCATGATCTATTAGAATTCCTCTATGAACCTTGACCAGGAATGGATGTTTTTAGTGTGGTTCAACAAGTAAAATCAAGAAAACATATACTACACTACTGAGGTCTTTCAATAGTTGCAACATTATGGGGTATCTTCAGCGTTATTATCACAGTGCTTCAAGGTAGGGTGTTCGGAACAATCCTCATGTGTCACATACATTGTGTGATTTGATGGAACGGGGTAGAATAATAATTATTATCATAAAAATAGAGCTATCCAAGGTGATTCTAGGATTACCATAACTCCTCGGGTAGGTAAATATCAACATAAAAACCAGGAGAAAATTGGTGAGAGAAATAACTTGTACATAGATAATAATGTTATTGGGGATGATTAGTCTAGAGAATCTATGCTGACAGGTGTGATTATTTTTTATTATAAACTTATGTATGTGATGTTTTATATGGGTAAATCACGTTCTTTTATTGCTTCTTGTACTGATTATTTTCTATGTTAAAATTTGAGATGATGCCTTTTTTGATAAAACTATAATATTCCCTTAGTCGAAGAGAATATTGATCCTTTGTGTATTTATCATGTTCTATAACCGTTAATGGGAACTAATATAAAATGAGATTTTTTTATTCTTGAGATGGGTATTTTTTATATAATCCTGGATATGGATTGGTTTACAAAAAATAAGGCTCACATCGACTATTATACTCTAAGGGTTTGTTTTACGACTTAGGATGACATCGAACATCTATTTTGAGGGGATATTAATGTAAAGGCATATGGAATGATATTTTTTCAACCAAAAATTATAATTATCTAGTACATGTTGGATTCATTATCCTTGGCATAAATAGATGATATCGAGAAAAATAATTTTCCAACAATTGTGGATCAGTTTGTAGATTTATTTCATGAAAAGTTCTCTAGGTTACCACTTGTAAGGCATGTGTAGTTTATGATTAGTCTTATCCTAGATACCAGTCTTATTTACTTTAAATATTATCTCACAGTTCCAACTAAGTTAATGGAATTGAAATTGTAATTATAGGTTCTGGAAAGAATGGGTGTCATTCGGTCAAGCACGACTCTATGGGAAACACCATCTATGTTTGTGAAAATGTGGATAGAACTCTAAGGATGATGGTGGATTATCATAAGCTTAACAAAGATGTGATAAAAAACATGTATAAACATCCATGCATTGATTATCATTTTGATTAAGTGAGGGGATCTCATTGGTTCTCTAAATAAGACTTTCAATCAGGATATCACCATTTGTTGGTATATAATGAGGATATTCCAAAGCCAACATTCAGAAAGGGATATTTCTATTATGAATATGTTGTATTTACATTCAGTCCTATGAATTCACCAGCAGTATTTATGGAATCGATGAATCGGTTATTTAAGATATATCTAGATTCTTTTTTGTTGGTGTTTGCGGAAGACATATTGTCATATTCAAGGATAAGTACTAATCATGGACAACACTAGGTGATAGTGTGGGGAATCTTGAGGGATCATTAGTTGTATTTTAGTCAATGAATGTAGGATTTTTAGATAAAATAGCTATAATTTATTGGCCATGTTAATTTTAAAAGAGGATTTTTCTTAGATCCATAAAAGATAGAGTTTTCTACATCTAGGAATTTGCCACAAAATATCTTCAAGAAACAAAGTCTCCTTGTGATTGATGGGGTTTAGTGATCTTTTATTCATGAATAATCAATACTAATTTCACCTATGACAGCTTTGACAAATAATTATGATCCATTACAATGTAATGGTAAATGCCATATATTTTTTCTAGAGCATAATTCTCACCTTACATAAGCACCATTCCTGATCATGCCAGAGTTATGACAATGGTACGTGGTGTATTTTGATGCTTTGGGATCATGGCTGGGATGTTTTATCATGAACAAAGATCATATTTTTTCATACACTTCAATAAAACTATGATATCATTATAATAATAACTCAACACATTACTTTTTGTTAGCGGTAGTTATACATTTAAAAAAATGAATCATTACATTTTTTTTGAGAAATTTATTGTGTCTTTAGATCATAATCTAATGAATCATATTTTCTCACAAAGGTATTTGAACATGAGGAAAATAATGTTGTTGGAGTATCTCCAAATTTTTTACTTTAACATGATGTATACACTAGGGAAAAGAAATAAAATGGAAGAAGATTTAACAAGGAATTCATATAAATAAGTGGAAAAAAGAATCTTCAGTTGAGTGGAAGTTGATGTTAAATCTAGATTACATGAGTTTTAAAGGTAAAGAATGAGGTGATGTTTCAGTTTTATATCCTATTTTGTTGATCTCAAATATTTTTAAGATGGTTAACGAGAAATAGATCTTTGATTCATAATGTTTTGGGATGAGTTCAATACTCAATGGTGGGGAGACCATTGGGGGATGTATGTTGGATGATAGTTAAGTATTGTTGTTTAAAAATTCAATGGTTGAACCTATGGATTTTTAAGAAAAACTTATTCATGCATAGGAAAATTCAATATGGGTTGTTCATCCAAGAATATGTATGATTTATATTGCATTGAAATAACTATTTTTTTGGATCATTATGATAAGTATGGTAGATGAGTTTGTTTCAATATGCATATCTTTTCATCACATTAAGGCAGAGCATCATCGACCAGTAGGTACGTTTTATTCTTTACATATCTCTATGTGGAAATGGGAGATGATTTCTATGAAACATGTTACATGTCTCCAAATAATGGTTCAGAAAAACGATGAAATATGGGTGGTAATGTATCATCTTTTGAATTCACCTCATTTAATTCCTATTCATTAATCTCATATGGTGGTTGAATTAGAAAAAATCTATATAAAATAAGTATTAAAGAGGCATGGAATACTAGGTTTGATAGTGTCCAAAAGATACCCGATGTTTAGGTAACATTTTTGGAAATAATTGCAATAATCCCTTGAAACGTAGCTAACTATGAGTATCATGTATCATCCTTAGACAGGCAGCCAATCCAAACGGGCGATACAAACATTTTAAGACATGTTTCTGGATTGTGTAATGATGTTTTGGATAATGGGAGTAATACATACCCTTGATTAAATTACCATATAAAAAACTATCATGCCAATATATATGTCTCATTTCAAAGAAAAATATGGTTAAACTTTTCATTTCAACATTGTTTGGTGGAAATATGTGATACTTTCCTATTTATGTCGAGCCTTGTCCAAGAAACAATGAAGAAGATTCAGTTGACTGAGAAATGGATGGTGATGGGGAAGAGTTATCAAAAATAGTATGGGGATCATCGTCGATGACTATTATCATTCATTGAATTTGATCATGTGTTCTTTAGGATATCTTTATGACTTATATATTATCATTTTGGGAAGTGCGACATGTTATCTCCTTGATACAGATTTCAATTTGATATACTGGAATGGTTTTGTGAGGTTGAATATTATTTGGAATTTCCACCATGGTTCTTTGTGGGGTATAATGTGTTTTACATATCACAATTGAAAAGGTATCAGCCTGATCTAGACCATGTGATCAAATGGGATCATGCTACCCTAGAGTTGGATGCGTCATTGATTCACATGCTATTGAAAATTGTAGATAGGCAAGTGAAAGTCATTCATGGAAAAAATCAATGGTCTACTAGTGTTTTTGTATATGTATAGTCAAATCTAGGAAGTGACTGAGGAATGTGAGAAATGAAATAAATATTAATGGAAAAAAAATTTCTCCTGACATCAATGGGTTTCTACATTTTAGGGATGAAAAAAATATTGTTCGGGAGAATGTAGTTCCCCTAATTTCTAGTAAGTAACCGTTTTTTGTTATTTTTATGTATGTAATGTATTGTGGTGATGTTTGGGAGAGTTTATAGAACAATTGGACTTTTTTTGATCTTTTATAAAGGATCATGGTTGGTTAATGGTTTGGGAAAACCATGAAATACCTACAGGAAGTTGTGTACATTGAGACAGATGCTAATGTGAGGATGCACAGGCAATGCATTGTAGGAAAATAAATATTTAAATTCCTAGCATAAATAAATATCTATTGAGAATATGTTGGATAATAATCCTTAGGAAGGTTGGAACAAAGTTTGGTAACTATGCATTCCATTTTTTCAAGGATCAATTAATTAATATATTGGACCCTGGTTAGCACATTGATTTCCTAACTGTGTGACTAAACAGTTCGGGGGTCAAAATTTAGATCCATAAATTTTGGATTTCACATTTTTTTCAAAACTAAATTGTTTTTCCCAACAAAATATACTTAACATGGGATTTTCAACTCTCAATGGTTGTAAAACCTCTCCCCATTAAATTGTAAGAGATATGGAGCCATTCCTCAGTGTTTTGAAGATCTATTATTGAGTCAATGCATCGTTCATGATCGTTACTAGTGAGTATCTTAGATCTACTTCTCCTTTTCCCCTAGTTTCTTAGATATAAGTCTATTGTGGGTAGATCAAAGTTTTTGGATGCCATATATATATAAATATGGTATTTTTATTGATTGGGGATGTGTTTATAGTGGGGTTTAATATATTTGACCTGGTTACATGGAAGTTCATCACGTCTTTCTTCATTTTATTCTCAAAACATGAGGTAGGTGGATTCAATCACAATATCTCTATTTAAAATATAAATACATAGAAGTATATTGGTTTAATTTATTGTTTTTATAATCAAATTATGGTGAAAATATTGTTATAAATCCTCTTTACTGGTTATTTAGGTGTTTTTTGGTGATATTTTGGAATCTTGGTAATTTGGTTTTGCAAAGTGATTTGGTTTCATGGTTTTAAAATTTTTATTTTAAAATACAAATTTTATGGATTTTTTAAAATGCCTTATCATAGTGGTTTTAAATAAAATTTATTTTTTATAGAAATAGATTAAAATAATTTTGGTATACTAGGTTTTTTGTGTGAGTTTATGTTTGATGTGCCACTGAGTAAGGGACATGTAAAATTAGATTACAAGGGACGTGACCCCAGATCTGGGGTGTGTATCACCAGGACACAAGGTTATTGGACAATAGAATGCTCATTAGTATGCAACTCTCAAACTAGATTTCATCTATGGGTGTATTTTGAATCATGGAATGGGTACTCTATAAATGAATATTAACTGACTTTAAGAATTTTTTGTGTTATTTCCTTGGAATACTATGTGACTTGAAATGCATTTCTTGATATAAATTGTGAAACTATTTGAAAAATATTTTATATTTTTTTTATATAATCTTCTAACATGTTTTATCCTAGTGGTGTGAGTTGGGAAGTCATCTGGGAAAAACTATTGAGTTTTATTGATCACCCATTCTTTGGCACTTTGGTACGTTTGTAGTTTTCATCTATTAAGATTCAGGAAAAGTTAAAGTATTAGACATCGGTTGTACTACTTCATGATACTATTAATGTTTCATGGAGATAGGTATTGGTGCATGTAGAGCTTTGGAGTCATATGGTAGTCATTGAGTTTTTATTCTATCTTCCACTTCTTACCAGATGTTATTTATCTTCCTCTATTGTACTTATTGTTCGGTTTGATATAAATGAAAATTTTGAGTTTTCTATCATTTTATCATGCATCATGTAGTAATTATTTGGTTATGTTTTGTTTATTTGGTTGTTTTATTTTCAATGTTAAAATCATCCCCCATGTATATTGAATGCTTTGGAATTTATTTCTTTCCTTTGGCATCTCGGGGATGTCACATCATGCTTAGTACAATTTCTTCCTTCACTCATGCCAATGAGGAGGGATGAAATGTTTCACTCTGGAATGATAAGTTTTATGGGAAATTCACTAATTTTGGATTTTTCATATATAAATTCTCTTTGTTGGGTAATATAATCTCATCTGATGGTATTATGGTAGATCCATTAATGATATATGCTTTTTAATGATGGCAGAGATCATTATCTATGACTAAGATAATATATTTTCTTGGATTGGATTGATTTTATAAACATTTTGTGGATAATGCTTCATGACTATTTAATCCCCTCACCATGTTAAATTAGTTGGGATACAAATTACCCTTTATAGATGAATTTTATGAAAATTTCAAGGATCTAAATTGAAGTTTTGTCTATATAGATGATTTTATTTACTATTTATTGATGTATTAAATAATACAAGGGGATTCATTCTCATGATGAATGAAATTTTTATATCTTACGCCTGATAAAAAATGAAGGATTATGAGAAAAATTTCCAACAATCGTGATTTGGAGTAAGTTATGGTAATTTTACATTTAAATTTATAGAGATGTTATCTTTATCGGGAATATTGTGATATATACAATGCTCATAATATTTTAATGTATATATTCACATAGAAATAGTTAAACTTGCAGCATATAAGAGGGTTAGATCTAATTAAATAATAAATCTCATCAATACATTACTTACTTGAGAAATAAAACACTATAGTCAACAATTTTATTGAAAATGATCATTCTAGCTTATACTTGATAAGAATCACAAAATATATAATATTTATAGATTTTCATAGGGTGGATTTTGAAATTTTCATACTTTCAGATAAATATAATCTTTCTAAAATATGTGTTTAACCATATATCTATGTTATGATTAAAAAGGTGAAAAGGGATGATGATATATCTAATTTATTAAATAAATGTGTAATAATTATCTTTGTTTTAATTTTTCATATTTTTATTGAATTGTTAATTTTTTATTGAATATTAAAAAATCACATTTTTTTTAAAACAAACCTTTTATTTATAGAATATATCATTTATATTTTACGATGGAATTATGTGTAATATTAGTTGAATTGTATAATTAGTAATCCAATTTAATTCATTAGAATCAATTATGGGTTCGATTTTTTTATAAAAACATTTTACACTTTGTAAATGTTTTTCTTTGGAAAATCGTTTCATCCTCACATATAGGAGTTTGTTTTTTTTAAATTCTACTAGATATATAAAACAAATTTATAAAAATTTATTAAATATTTGGAATCAGAAGATTTGATATCAGATAATATATTCAAATTATTTTTTGGAAATACCGGATGGTGTAAAGTAGTAATAATTAATAATCATGGTGAAGGTTAAATATGGTTTACCAAGGGGTTAAAATAAAACAAGAAGGTTATTTTTTAAAATAAAACATTTAAAAATATTATTTTATACCGTAGTATGAACATTATGTAGTCCCAAACTTAGGTCCATGGTTCATAAGATGCATTTGTATATGGAATGGTTATTATTTTGGATTCTGTTTGGAAATTTCCATATAGATTCTATGTGCATTCGTTTCCCCACTTATAAAATGAAATATTTTATCATATCATCTATATGCTTAAAAATAATGTTTTTTAGTATCCCCACCTCCATACTTTCCTTATTTCCCACCACATTTTTTAGATGCCTTAGTTTTATAAGGATGTTCTCTTAAGAAGGATTTTTTCTAACATATTAGGTTATCTATAGAAGTGGAATCATTCTTAATCGAAATTTTTTATTTTCATTATTCAACCACAAATATCATAAATTATTTAAATATTATGATATAATAAAATCATTATATAACATAAAAATAGAAGTTATTATGTTAATGTAATTACCAATATTCATCCAATCTTCCATTAATTGGGAATAGACTTTCGATCATGTGTATGGTAGACTACAACCTACCGAACCAATATAAATCATTTTCCACCACATCCTCTCATAGATAAAAATAATAAAATATTTAAAATATTTATATTATTTTGATCAAATAATCATAATTATCAAAATTAAATATCACATCAACCTTATTAACTTCAAATCTGTTGGAAAACTATAACGCTGCTCATGTGTACATGTGGACTACCATCTCCATGAAGAAAATGTGATAAAGATTTCAATTATTTTTCACATGGATTGTAATAAGTATATATGAAATTAATAAATATGATATATATGTAATAAAAAATACTTTTTATATGTGATATTTTATTTTCATTTTTTATTTTTCATCTTTCTAGAAAAAGGAAAACAACATTCATGCATACGTACGACTTATCGTCTCTATGAATAGTGTCATTCAATTTTTTATACATATCTTTTACAGGCTTATATATATATATATATGTATATATTTAATTTATATGATATATAAATAATTTTTAACATTATTTATATGATTAAAAACAATATATAAATACAAAAACTACTAAACCAAAACATACATGAAAAATGAAGTAGCTATTACCGAAAATGTGAATATAAAAAGGAGTTATTAATAAATCGGTACAATTTGGTAATATATAATTCATATATGGTATGATATATATGAAAAAATATATAAATATATTTATAATAAACCTATATTTATTTTATATGATTTTTTAATGTGTACAAATAAATACCGGACTTGAAGTAAGGGAATTCCATCTCAAATTTTATTGTTTAGAAAATATGTTATGTTATGAACCTATTTTTTATAAGGATTAAATATATAAAATTTGAAAAGTTATATAATGTATTTAACTAAAATCAGGATAATTAATGTTTCATTAAATTAAATTACTTGATGTAACTTCTATTTCATAAGTATCCCAAGTAGGTAAGGGGAATTTCATCTCACATTTATTTCTATGGGATGTATGCCATATTCACAACTTGTTTATTTATTGTGTCATATATTCAAAATGTGAATGAATTTTATAATTATTCATATAATGTTTTTCTATATTTAAATATTCCCATAATTTAATTTACTTAATGGGGCTAACAATTCAAACAATACATATGTGGTATTGGTTTTTTGTTACAATATCAGTATTTATCGGGGTTGTTTGTGGTTATGCTACCAATGATGAACTATTATAATATATCTCTAAAGAAACTCATGTAATTTAATCTAATCTTATTATACATGTATAATAATAGTTTCCCTTTAATTTTATACACTTTATGTTTTGAAGATATTAATGGAATAGTTTAATAAAAATAGACCTTATTTTTCTCTTCGATCTAAAATCCATTTTCTAAGAGAGAAATGTTTTCGAAAAATGATTTAATAAATATTTCAGTATTATCCAAATATTTTTAATTTTATTTAAACTAATGATTGAAAGAAAATATTGATTTTAAAAGAATTTTTTTTAAATAATGTATTTTTTACTTTTACCAAAAATACTAAAGAAATCAATGTTATAATGTATACAATAATAACTATATTTTCAACATCATGAACAATCAATTTTATAATGATTCCTCTAAAAGTTTTCATGTTTATTTAAAAATATTTTTTTATCGATGACTGTGACATTTTTAGATTATAAATAATCAATTTGAAAATAAAAAAAATACTTTCCTTAAGAAACTTTCTGTGTGATATTTTCAAATATATTACCATATAAGATGACATTATTTGATGTTACATAAGATTTACTAGGGATGTGATCTAATGATACCATCCTTATTATTTCTCTATATGATTTATGAATATGATGAAAACATTTCATGAATCACATTCTTTTTACACAGGTTTTTTTTATGAATTAATGTAATAATTTTGAAAACAATTATATTTTAATGGGTTATTTTATAATGAAATTGTTCTCAAACCCATTTTCTCACTAGTTATGGAATAATGATTATTTTATGATCATGTGTCTAATAATTTATAGATTTTGTGATGGGTGGTACTTATATCTCCCTCCAATAAAATAGGTAGTTATTAATATCTCATGAAATAATTAGGAAAGGAAGGGACAGTGTAACCCATTCAATAAAGGACATTGTCACCTATTATTGGATTGGGAGTGAACATTCACAACAACGATGGTTTGGGGAGTAAACCCATTTCAATATGGTATTCTTAGAAATATTCCACGATTACTATGGAAATTTTTATCTATGGTTATATTTATTTTCAAAATTCATGTGTTATGCCAATGTTATGAACTCATGGATTTTACACATTGAATTATTTATGATTCGTGTATTATGAACTACTATGCTTTATGTTTTGACCCTTTTTTATGATATGTGATATGACGGTTATGGTTTTAAAAATGTATTCTCAAGTTATGTTAACATATACCATGTTTACCCCTACGTAGAATATTGGTTAAAATTTATTATGTTTCCTCTCCATAGGTTGTTGAGACAATTATTATGTATGATATGTATAATAAGGGTTGTATTTAAGAATAACATTGTGTTAGATGGTGTAATTCACTTATGAACATGTTATTTTTATATTCTCAGGTTTCTAATGTTACTATAACAATTTTATTCTATTGTGTATCTTAATGTTATGTAATAAATATTCCTCTAATAAGATTTTATATCTATTTATGAAATTTTTGGGACGATGTAAAAGATGTACCTATATCAGTTGATGATTAAATATTTTATTGAAGTTTCAAATTCCCATGACCCGTAATAATAGATTTTTAGATAATTATAAATATTATATTCGATATTTATTAAGGATTCCTAGATTAAAACATTTTCAAAAAAATTATAATTTATGATTTTATTTGATATATAGATATATATCTCATTGAATGTTCATTTTATGTTATCTATGATATTATATGTACACAATTTGTCTTATTTTTACATTAATATTAATGTTTCCATATTATTTGTACCTTATTATTAAGATCTCATTTTTGGATAGAGTAGTAAAGACTTATTAAACAATTCTATAAAATGCATAATAATAATAATAATAATACTAACAACCATAATAAAAAACAATATTTTGCAGTATTATTAATATTATTAAAAAAATTAAAATTATTGAAGGGGTGGGGGATGTAAATGTAAATCTCATCCCTTCACTTAATTATAGATGAAAACTAAAAGTGGAGGTTGGACTCCCATTTATTTTATAAACTCATAATGCCATTGTGTAAATCTAAGTATATGATTCTCCAAATCCTTATTACCTTATACTAAATTATTCCCATATATAACATTGTTGCATTATATATCAAGGTTTCATGGGAAACTACAATTTTTTCTATCTCATCAAAAAACCCAAAATTTCTATTGTTAATATATTGTGTAATGGTGGGAAATGAAATTGATAACCATGATTTACCATTACTTTCTGATGGTTTTTGTGATTTTCCAAAATTTGGGATGGTGTCTCAGTAAAAATTCTTTTATTTGACACAAGATTTGTGCATTGTATTTCTAATTGCATTCATTGTCCACCTAATAACTAAATCTATTTTATTTAGTATACTTATAAATTCATTATCTTGTATTTTATCCTTTATAGTATGAAAAAACGTCTTTATTTTTTTAGAACATCATATATAATACAATATCCCATGCACACAATTTTTTATGAAAAAGTATTAGAGGAATATCATTATCTAAATTATATTTATATGGATTCATTGAATGAAGTTCTATTTTTATAACAATAATTCAAATAGAAATCATTTGATAAATTACAGAGCATTTATTTTCTTACAATTATGTTCTTGAATAAAATTTATTGAAATGGGTTTCGATATAAATGAATTTATAAGTGTGGAGTGAAATATTCAAATATATATATATATATTAAAGGAATCAATTTTTAGGTTTTTTAGGAATAATTATTTTAAAATATTATATTTTTTTGTTATTAAGACTCATTGACACTCTCATTTATATTGTTCTATTATTTTAATGGCTAAATTTACTAGATTATTATATATTTATTATAGGGATGTGGGTTGGTAAAGATCTATACTTGATATTATTATGTTAAATGAGAGGTATCGGTTATTAAGAGGGAAATGAATGATGAATATTACTCTATCTTTAATTTTAGTCTGGCAATGGGTCTGTACATGTGACTTTACCTTTTCTAATAATTTCACCTAAATTATTCCATATGGTTATAGTATGTTGTGATTCTATAAATATTTCATTTGTTTGATAGGTGATATATCAAAAAAATTATAAATAGCCCCATTTAAGGTGACATTATCCTCTCATAATGTGCTTATTTTATATTTTTTTAGTCCATAGAATGAATTAAAACAATTAATGTTTTATTTTTATTATTTTCTCATTTATTATAGGATTTGTTTTTTTTGGTCCAACATAATTTCGTATATTTTTAGGTTACTCGCAATTTTTTATTTATATTATCCATAAAATGGTTTCAAATGAAAATTTATATTGAAATTTATATTATTTATTTTATACAGTGAAAATACTTTTTATATTTTTAATATATTCCAGACTATCATGATGGTTTTTCATTATAAAATTGGTCTCATTTATTATAGGTTGTATCCAACTAGGTACTGGATCATTATAATTCTTTATATAAATATTTATAAGCTCTTAATTTATTTAAAGGTAATATCATTTTTGATTTTATTAAAGGCCCACCATTGGCACAGATACCAAAAAAAAGATGATTCCATTTAAATCTATGTGGTCTATATAGATATGGTAGGGTGTTTATTTTTTTTTTATAGAATCTGTTTCCTCTTGTATATCAATTTAAGATATAATTATATTATAGTAATGTATTCATTATAAAATATAAAGGATAAATTATTCCCTTTCATTCTTTTAGGATTACATTGGTAGTTTTTTCAATCATAAATGACTTGGAAGACACCTAAACATTATATAATTCTAGTTTAGTTGTGATGGACTATTATATGCACTAGTATTTTATAGGTTAAAAGAATAATCATAATTAACTATGGATTTGTATAAATAAATTAAATTTATTATTCATTCAATATATCCATGAAATTATGCTCATGTTACAATAAAAATTTCTAATCATTACCATTATTTGAAAAATAGTAATCATCATTATTATATCATATCATATAAAAGTCATTTCAATGGTATTACTGACCAATATTATAAAAATTAGAATAAAATGAAAATAAAACTAAGTTTTTAAATTTTTAAATGTTATATTGATCATAAAGAAAAATTATTTACATTTATAATTTTTTACAATGGTACTCAAATGGTTTTCTTATTGATTTTATTTAACTTATGTAATTTTAGGGTGTCTTAAAATATGTTGGCATTTCAACATTTTTTTAATTTTCTTAATCTTTTTAATTGGGGGTTCTATATAGCCTTTTTGTAATAAGACAAAATTATATATCATTTTCCTTTCATTTATCATATATATTTTTTAAAAAATTTACTACAAATTTTTTAAATATATTGTCTAAACTAAAGCAAGTCAAAGTTATATGAATGTTTTAGTATGTTACACCATAAGATAATGATGAAACAATAATGGAAGATTTTTTTTTTGAATAATGTATTATATCAACATAAAAGTGAGACATTTTGGGATGGGGGATAAAATTTTACCATTAAAATATTTTCTCAACGGAATTTAACTCAATATTTTTTTGACAAATGACTGAATTTATTTACAAAATTAATTACTCCTATTTATAATAATTTTATAAATAATTAATCAAAATAAATAATGACCGTTATATTTTTAAAAGATATATAAATATGATTGTACTCATTTAAAGGTTGGTGTCATATAATTATATAGAACATGATTCTAAGTCTTTTCAATATGGACAATCTTTATTTTTATTTTATTTTATTTTATTTTGAATAATTAGTGATTCTGAGAATAGACGTTATGGCATAAGGATAATGATGAATAATAATTAATAAAATTTAATTTTTTTAATTTATATAGAAATTGATACTAGTAAAACAACCTTAATCACTTGTTTTTTTCAATTTAATCTTATATTGATAAGAAATCCAATATTTTTACGGATGTTGTCGATAAAAATGGAACACTCTATATAACACCACCTCAATATTATTGGTCTTTTGTGTATTTATAATAATGATTTTGAATAAATTATTAATTTTTATACAAATACCCTCAATCACCACCATCCATTAGCTAAATATATTTATCTACATAGTAAATAAATTGCACTTTATATGATAGTACATTGTTTAACCCCAACGACTATATTGTACAATTTTAGAAAAATTAATAAAAAGTGATATTTTTTTAAATAAATTATATTAATGTAATTCAAAAAACACTATAAATAATTATATCATGTACCCTAAATTTATAATATTATTATCAAGATACTGTATTAATAACTCACTAAAAAAATGATGTAATCTTATTCATTATTCATGTGTTGTTAATATAAACATAAATTCATCCTACATCCCTTCACTAATTTAACCTTAATCACTCCATAAATTCATGTAAGTAGGAACCATAGGGTTTTATATTAGACTATGTTAAAATAAAGTTTTTATTATTGAACAAACTGGTTTATAGCTTCCCATATGCATATACAAGATTTCTGGAAGAGTATTTCAGAATAGTAAATTAATTTCATATTAAATGAAGTAAATATAAATATTTCACAATAGTATCCATATTATTAAAGTGATATATATTATCTCAAATTGTGATATTCATTGGATTTTAATGTATATATGTATGGAATATCATGTTCTTATAATGAATGAATCCTTTCATGTATATTAAAAATTCCATGGTTATGTTGGTGAATCGTCATTGGATATGGAAATATCCAACCTCAAGGTAAACAGATTCAGTCTACACGATGTTATGTTATGTTGATATCCTACATAGAATTATAGTAATCCAATTTCCTATATTGTGTGATGGTTATGGATGAGTTGTGTAAAATGTAACTCAATTACTGTGAATTTTGGTTTTTTTGATTTAGCCTTCAACATAATGTTACATCTCAATATAAGTAATTCTTGATCTCATTTAATCAGAGACCCAATCCTATGTGAGGTTACACAGATGTCAAATTTTTCTTCTAAGGATGATTAAAATATCAAGATCAGCATGTTATTATAATATATATAACAGTATAAAATAATTATGAAAAATATGGATGTCGTAGTGATCGTGGATTATTTGGTGGATTCTACAAAATATTTCCACAAATAAAAATAGGGAACACCACTTCATTTCACTTGGTATTAGGGAGTTTTTTTATCCTATCCAAAAATTATGGAACCCCTCTATGGGAATAGTGATGGTTGTGTTGGACTCATAAAAGGCTAAATGAATCTGGACATTAGGGTTATCAATTGAATATTTAATATCCATTTTCTATAATGATGATATTATCAAAGGGAATTTTCATTCATATTCACTACACCATGATAATGTGACTAGGTGATTAACACTTCCCTTAGAATTATTTTCAATAAATATCTATGTTCAATTAAGGGATTAAATCTGATTATTCAAATGATATATTATTTAATAGATCTATATTCCATTATGTTTGGAAACTACTAGTTATGAGTAGATTTATTAGGATTGACAGTTCTATTACTTATTGGATTACATGGTTTCATTAATAATTATGCAAATCTATTTCACATGTAATGTTGTTCATTAATATTAATCAATGGATACGATTAAATGAGTATAATGTGGAAGTTAAATTCATTTTTCAATATAAATTATAAATCCAAAAATAGAATAAAAGATATATTTACATATATTATCTATAATTGAAATAGAGATAACATAAAATATAAATATATCTAATTTTCTTGAATAGAGAAAATTTCAGATGATGGGGATTCAAGGAAAATAAGATGGTTTGGAACAAACTGATGATCATTAAAAAGGATCATATATATAGAGTTAAAATTGAAAATGGATTAACCAAGATATATGAAAACAAATCAAATGATATTTAATTCTAGGATGAAGAAGAAGCATAACACATTTACATAACTTTTTATGGGAGGATAAAAAGGGATTCAGTTTAGGTGATTTAAATTGAAGAAGTAGAAGAAGTTATTATTGGTTCGATAAATATAAATGATTTCTAGATTTAGGTAGGATTAACTATGTGTTTCGTTGAAATGTAATTTAAAATAGATAGGTTTTACATGGTTCTATAAATAGCAGGTCAGGAAAGGAAATCACAGGAAATTAAAAATTACTCTTTATATCTGGTGAGTCAAAAAATAGAATGTGACAAAATTAATAGTTGTCATCAAAATATTATTCTATTATAGGAATAGTAAGTGAATGATAGAAACCCTGATTTAGTGACCCTTGGGAAGAAGTAAGGTATCCAGAATCTTTTAAGGAAGGTTATACTTGTAAGATCTAGCATAGCTTAATACAATTAGTGTTTTTTGAGAATGTAGATATTTACATGAGTGCAATAAAATTTATCATATATTTTTTTACAAATTATAATCTATGTTTTCTATTTTATTAATTGTTTACATTTACACAATGCAAGATAGTGGATTTTATATCAAAAATATAAATAATATATGCTAATGGGATGATAAATTATATGGATAATAGGATCAATATATATATATAAATAAAAAATTATCATGACCCTTCTATTTAAGGGGTAATAATAAGAAAATGGTAGTGAGAGTTTTAGGAAAATATTTTCATTGGAAAATAATTACATACCTAGATCCCCTATAGATGTATCTCTCTTATTATCCCATTTAGGTTCCTATTTTGATACCATAGAATAGAATTCTATTTTATTGGATATTTTTTCCTCTATCTTGGTCTATGTTCTTTAATGAACATTTAATAGTTTCATTATAAATCTCCTACATTGAAAATAATCTATTTAATGAGACGAATTACTTCAAAAACTATATGAATGTGTTCATTTAATACTCAAGAGTATAATTTTATGTGCCACATGAAGTGTTGTCTGACAGAATTGTTATGTTAAACTAAAAATGATTTATCTTTTAAAAATATCAATGAAATTTAGAGATTAATTCTTACAAATAGAATTTATATAATGATCCATAAAAGGAATATGTTTTCAATAGGATTTTTCACTATTGGTTCTCAAAATAAATGTAAAAAATAATGAAATTTCAAAATGTAGATATTCAAAAAAAGATATAAAATGAGAGATAAATGAATAAAATTAAGGGAAAATATCCATAAGTAACAAAACAATAATAATATTCTGAAATGTAATAATGTTACATCTGGGGTAATAAATTATTAATCAATTTCTATATCAAATTTTTTATTTTTCATAAAATAGATGTGAATTTTCCAAAATTATTGTGTTTTCCATGAGATTAATAGAAGGGTACATTATAATAATGAAATAACTATATCATAAATTTTTATATGAAAATGTATTTCTTATAGATACAAATAATATATGAAGTTATCTCATGGAATAGAAGGCCAATGGGGAATCATGCATGTGGTATACGATTCAATTATAGAAAAATTAATACATGAAAACTTCTAGAAATTAAAAGTGAAGTGCCATATAATTTTGACATAAATAAAATTGGAGAAAAATTGATATAATAAATTTACCTACTTTATGAATACTCCTTATAATTAACAAGAATGTATTCCCCAAAAAATAATTTATGTAAACCATCATTACATATGATCATGAATAAAGTGGTTTTTTAATAATGGAATACACATTTATCCAAAATTGTAATAGACACCATGTTGAAAAAATATGATGGTAATATTATGAATCATGATTCAAATTCATAACCCTTCATTTTAAATGAGAATCTTCAAAATCTCTTTATGATATTTAAAAATAATATAGAAGTAATGGCCTCTGAAAAACTCACCTGTTATTATAGTATAATATTTTATGAATTTTATGATATTGATTGGTATATTATTCTTCAGTGTTTTTTATCTTGAAAATTGGTGATTTAGGGTTAATATACATGCTTCGTGGTTTAATGTCATGTTTATATGTAATCATGTGACAATATTTTAAGGCATGTTTTCTGGTGATAATGGAGTTTTAAATAATCACCACTTATATTTCCAAACCATGAAGTGATTTCTAGGAGATCATGCCACTCATTTTGTTTCTTCATACTATCCCACACTTTCGGTGTAAAATTTCCCAAACCATGACATCAAACAATGAGAATCACCAAGAATTTAAAATTTGGGTGATATTTTTAAGATCCCATTTAATTATATAATGATTTATCTCCCCCAACCATACCATACCATTCCATTGAAAACCCCCAATTTCTACAATCCAATCTTCCATCTATCTCCTCCCATGAATATTTTATGTCATTTCATGATTATCAAGTGAATTCCAATGTATATCTCCAATTTTTCTTTCATTTCACATCCTCCACTTATTTACCTCCGTATTAACATTTATAACTAATACTAGGGGTCTTATTGAGTGATTTTGGGATCAGGGTGGAACCAAATGATGATAATTTTTATGTGGTCTAGAAAACATCATTTGTCTCCTTGTTTCGACATTCACTATCAAAGGATAAATCTTCTGACAAGTTAGTGTTTGGTTTCCTATAATATGGCATATTTTTTTCTATATAATTGTATTATATTGGTATTTATAGATTAATGATGTTTTATAAACCCAATTAAATTTAAGGTATTGATATATATTACACCAATGTGATAATTTAAATCATTTCCCTATATTTTTGGACAAAAATAAATTCTTTCTCTTATTAGATTTTTTCCATCCATTTCATTGGATTTTTGATCAGGCCAAGCCAATTCTCAAATTCCATGATGGCTCTTTAACGTGTGTTTGATAGAAATAAAATACATTTAGGCTTTTTTTGTTTTATCAATGATTTATATGAACATTTTTAAGTGAAAAATTGAAATAAAAATGTTTTTTTGTTATATATTAATTTTTAATATGATTTTAAGAGTTTTTATTAAATTAAAATGGAAAGAAATCCTATGTTATGTTTTTACCATTGAAATACCATTTGGTATTTTATATGTTTGTGTGTACAATATTTTTGATAACCTCTTCATTTCCCCTTATGTAGTTTCCCTACTATTTTTAGTTAATTATGATGTGATTCTTGTTAATAAATTTTTAAGGATGTTATTATGGAATCCTTCCATTTTATTACATAACTTTTCATTACATTTTACAAACAAATGATTTTTAAAAGTTTAGTATATTAGAAATAAGGCACATATCATAGAAAAAAATTAAAAATTAATCTACTACACTTGAAATTATTCATCTAGGTTCATACTAATTATATTTATTTCATCTCATAAACAATGGAAATATATAAAGGAAAGGGTGAGAATAAGACAGGGTAAGTGAAAACAAGGGAAATACATTACTTGTTATCTTGAGGAATATAAATAATAACAAGAATAAATACAAAAAGAAGACTGAGAAATAGAGATATAAATATAAAAATAACATTTATAATAAATTGGAAATGTGGATACAAATTTAATTGAGTTATTCATAAGCATATCACATTGTTTCTCACCGAGGCGTCATAAAAATTATCAAGGTTATTCACTAAGGTATCGTAAAACATGTCATATATAGAGATTAAATTAATAACCCAATGCATTAGAGAATATTCAGGGGAACCCTTCATATGTATTAATTAATATGAGCCACATATATCTTAATACAACATCACATAGATAACTTGTGGACAATAACATAAATAGGTTCATTCCAAAATCATGGTGTTTTAGAAAGTGCTTAAAAATAAGATCCTTTTGTCATTTTAAACCCAGGGAAAAGGGAATCAGGTTTCATGTATGTTAATATGTAAATTAAATAGATCATTTTTGAATCTTTTTACATACACCTAGATAATATATTGGTTTTTGTGTTCACAAAATAAAATAAAAGAATTTCATGATTAGAAGAGTGAAATTGTGAGATGAAAATCTTGCAACATAATGAGTATGAAACATGGTTTTAGAAAACATCAAAATAGAATGGGAAAAGTTTCTCCCATTAATAAGTGAATCCTAATATTGTAAAAGTAAATAATAATATGGATATAATAACATTATGTTCCAATTTTAAATACATATCACATAAAAGAGAATATAAAGGGAAAAGTGATGTTGTGATTTCCCTACCATGAAGTGTGACTCCTAAAACTCAATGATCAGGACCTTGGGGGATTGATGAAACCATGGGATAACTAATTAAGAGGTAAACCCTATATAACTTAGTGGAGTGTTATTTTTTAATTAAGATAAATGAAGTAATGGGTGGGTATTTTTAGCCAAAGTGATTGAGTTTTCTATTATTTTTTCAAGACACCTCAGTAGTGTAATTTAAAAAAAATCATGGGATTTACCATGGTATTTTCCCAATGTATTAGAAAATTTGAATTCATATTGAGTTAATTTGATATATAATAGTCAATAAGAATTTTAAATTATTTATTAAATCATTTTGAAAATATTATTACATCATTAAAACTACGGAAGAACTCAAATAATATTTTTACTATTAAGAAAAAACTAAAGTTTTTAATAAAATTATCCTAAATTAACCCTAACCTAATATATATCTTCTAAATAATAAAATAAAAATCAATTTTTTTAAATCATTTTACATATATGAGAAATTTAATTTTTATTTTTAAATAATTAATAACTCAAAAAAAACCAATTCTAAAATTATTATTGATTTTATAAAACTTTAAAAAAATATCTAAGCTCCAATAAAATTAAATTATAATCATATGAAAACACAATATTATTATATGATTCTATTTTATGAACACTAATTTTATATTAAATCAATATATTATTTATAAATTTGTAGATAAACATTAATGTTTCATAAAAATACCAAAACATCACTAATAATATACAAAAAATATATTTACTTATACTAATATATAATTTAATCACATTTTAATTGACGATATCTAAATTATATTTATAATTCCTTTTGTGATGTTACAATTCCATTGGTACTATTACTATTCATAAGGGTAACATTGTTATTCCAAATGATCAAATTACTCTTCACTAAAAATTAAGTTGATCATGTTAGAAACTAAATATCATACAGATCGCATCAATGTATGTCCAATTCTTTAAAATAATTTCAAATAATAAATTATTTATATTATAATAATTATTTAAATGAGTAATACATAATTTTTCATTATTCATAAAAAAATATGAATCTTTGTAGAAAAATACTAAAAATGTCACCAAAAATTAATTTTTTCATTTGAATTTCAAAAATGATAATTATTTTACCATAATAATTCTCTATGTGTGAGATATCCATAAAAAGTACAATTTTTACTTTTAATATAAATTTATCAAATTTTTATCAATTAATAACATATTTTATTATGAAAAATTATTCATAAAACATAAATGATGAAAAAAAATTATTAAAACAATGGAATTACTATTTATGTGACTAAGGCCTTGAAAAATAAACCCTTATAAGACCTGCATATAACCTAAGGGTATGATGTGCAATGGTGATATGATGTTGGGGTGGCTCTGATAACATCACTTTAGGGGTAATCTCCACTAAAATGATGTTATCTTATCATTACCCACCTTCATCAAGATTGGGAAGTGACAAAAAGGTGTCATAAACTTCTTTATTCATGATAAAGGAGAAATAATGACCCATTATTCCCAACTCATGTAGGCCCCATGGTTGTGACTAGCATCGAGGGTAGGTAAAAATTCAAAAAGATGGGAGGAATTACAGTTTTAATGAACACAATATTAGAAGATAAGATGGTAAATACCCAAACACTCCAATAATTTTATAAGAAGAACAAACTGAAAACCACCCCATGCATGTTTAAACAAAACTTCTACATAGTAAATAGAAGCTCCAATGTAAAATACCAAAAATAGTTCTAAGCTACACCATGCCACGACCCATCCTCGGGGCCCATACCGTGACTACCCCATTCCCGCCTTCCATAGGCCAGGGGCTGGAGACTAGCACCAGAGGCATAAATCCCTAAGCTGGGAAGGCATTTCCTATATAAAAGTAAAAAAAAACAACAGAGTATGCCATAGGAAGTAAACACTAGGTAAAACTAAATACAAAAGTAAGTGCGGAAAAGTAAATGGGCCAGTATACAAACCCAACTGTAAAGTACGGTATAACTGGAAAGATAGTACAACTGTAGTAAAGTAAAATAGAAACCACTGAGTCGTCCTCTGGGAATCCCACCTGAAGGGTGGGTACAGATGATCTCCTCCGCACCTCGGGTCCGTCTGTCTGCTCTGTGTACGTCTCGCCAAGTGGTACACCTCCGGGTACCGTCCAGCTCTATAAGTCTCTACCTCGATCAGTGATGTTTGTCGTCAACATCCAACACAACGTTGTGCGGGCATAGCTCATGTAGGGGTGAGTATACGATACTCTGTATGGACCCCGAGACCTCGAAGGTCTCCCAGAATCCATGAAGGATAAACCACATAAGAAAGGTACATCCAAGAAGTATCAACAAACCCTACTTAGGTATATTCTCATACATATACCTAAGTTATCAATCTCAGTTCAACTCCAACTCTCGACCCCAAGCAAACCCCAGTCCACACTAGAAAGTAAGTCAATCACATCGATGATAATGATTGAAAGTAAAGACTCAGCTCACATAGGTATACATCTTTCGTATAGCGATAGAGATGATTATATGTAGTCACTGGTTCATCTATGCTGTCATACCCACACAGGATACACGACCAACTAAGCTATCGGACCCACACAGGATACAAGACCAGCTACTCTGTCAGACCAACACAGGATACAAGTACATAGGTCAAAACTACCGGACCCACATAGGATACAAGAACAGTAGTCATCGCCGTTGAACCCATGGAGGATTCCAGTACCATAGTCATCGTTGTCGAATCCACGAAGGATTCTAGTACAGTAGTCGTCGTTGTTGAACCCACTGAGGATTTCAATACAGTAGTCAACGTAGTCATAGCCAGCTCTAGGGTTCCAGCACACAGCACGCTTGATTCCGGGAGGGTCCGCTCCTCGAGCAAAAGGGTTGATACATCAAATATCTCTAATTCTAGAGTTGATGTATCCCGAAGTTATATCTCATCAAAAGGAACCCAACACAGCAGACAGCACGTCAATCGGACACCCAATCTAAGAGTTATTAGTTTTTCAGTTCCTGGGACCTAGTTGGAATTACACTCATTCCAAACCCGAATATTTTCCAAAACTCACTTAGAGTATCTCAAAATGACAGCCTCTTCGTAAGGGTCCCAGTTCCGCAGACGGTGCATCGATTGGATGAACAGTCAAGAAGTTATTCGCATTTAAGCGAAACGGGGCCAGCCCGTCAAACCCTGTGGGCTGGCGGGTTTGCCCGTCCTGACTCGGCGGGTCCAAACCGGCAAAGGGGTCGGCTCGGCCTGGTGGGAAATTCCCCAGCCCAGCTGGGCGTGGCCCGGCTCATGGCTGGACGAGCGGATCGGGGGGTGCGGCCCCCGGTTTTCTGACACGTCGTCGCCCCTCATGTTCGGTCGTCCGAAGTCGATCGGTCTTCTCCAGCGCGAGCAGCTTGCATAGGCGGGCCGCTGTTCTCCCATGCGGCACCTTCTGGTGCCGCGATCTTCTTCAACCCTGTCGTCCTCCTGCCGGCCAATTCACCTGCCGAAGCGGCCCGTGGAAGCGCGGGTCGTCGTTCTCCGCAGCACGGGGCCAAGAGGTGTCGTGGTTCTCCGCAGCATGGTGCCGAGAGGTGCCTCTATTCTCCAAGCCCGGCCGGCTTTAGTGGGCCGGTTATTCTTCAGCTAAGAGGCCTGCATTTGCGGGCCGCAGTCTCCTCCGCCCGCACGGCACTCGGTGTTGCAGTCCTATAATGAGCCGGCGAATGGACGCCATTCCCGCCACCGCCCTTGGTCATCGCCACCTTTTCCATCACTACCTACATCGTGAATAAAGACAGGAAACAACGGAGGGTCATCGGGTTGTGTTCGTTCGGCCCGCGCCCTCCGCATTAGGTGGTAACAAATGGCCATAGATGATCACTTGAATTCAACAAGAAAAAAGGTATAATTTATTCAATTTAAATTATACAAACCCCCTACCTCAATAATTGACATCGCACGTCGACGACCGCGGAAGACGAGCGTCATGGTAGTCGGGCTTCGCAGAAGAACGGTGTCATCCCGTCAACATTTTAGGAAGATTCATTGATGTGACACGGGAAGATAATTCGATGATGACATAGACTCGTTGCCGTCAGGGTGCATCTGAAGGGGAGGCGTCGTGGAAGAAGTTTTTTACGTTCTTCGTCGAGGATGTTCTTCATTGAAGAAGGGTGTTCTTCATTGGAGAAAAGTGAACACTATCCTTTTATTTCTCCAGATCCTCCCCAATATAATATTTTCCAACACAAATAAAATTAAAGGCTCCCAATAATATAAAATTTCGATGCATTTCAAACTAATTCAAAACTAGATTAATTAAGTGGAATTAATTAATCTCAAGAGTTGGCACATTCATGATAGGAGGGAGGTGGAGAGGATCCGCCATTAATGAGGGGAGGTGTCAAAAATTTAGAGGAGTTAAAGGGAGTTGAGGGGAGGTGAAAGGGTTCGGGTTCGTGTGGGCCCCACCACACTAAATCCTCTCATGGGAGGTTATGTGGGTTGTGGGCCCCACCACAACTCCCCTTTGGAGGAAATAACTACCTCTTAAATAAAATTGTACAATACAACAATTTTATTTAATTTTCTACGAATCCCCAAATTATAACTTTCAACCCGCATAAAATGCAACTACGGTAAAGGTCCCCTTAGGAGAATACAGGCGCTGTGAGTTCATTGGTGCCCTAGGATTTCAATTCTGAGCAGGAGTTTAAAATATAGAAAAACTCACACGTATTTTTACTTAACGTACCCAAACAGACTTCAGAAATGGATGTTGGGCACACCGGGCCTCGGAATCAGGCGTTGTCAGAATCTTCAGACTCGTAGTATTCCAAATAATTTATGGAAAAAAAATCCTTGAAATTTTTGGGTCTTTACATTACCCCCACCTCAGGGATTTATGTCCCTGTAAAGCTACAACACACACTAGGGAAACAAATGGGGATATTGAGCATGCATCTGAATCTCCCGCTCCCATGTGCTCTCCTGGAGGTTCTCGTGCTGACAGCGAATGTGCACCTGTGGAATCAACCATCCATGTAGGACCCTCTCTTGTCGATCCTCGATCTCCACTGGGACCTCCGTGAATGTCGTCCCATCATCGATGTCCAGCTCCCCGTGGTTGATGATGTGTGATGGGTTGTGCACGTATCTCCTCAGCTGAGATACGTGAAGGACTTCGTGCACCCGATGCAACTGAGGTGGAAGGGCCAGTCGGTAAGCCACCTTGCCTACTCTACTAAGGACCTGGAACAGCCCGATGAAGCGTAGAGATAACTTTCCGCCCTGGCCAAATCCTCGTAGACCTCATCGAGGTGAGACCCATAGAAAAACGTGGTCACCATAAACTCCAGTGGTCTCCATCTTCTATCTTCATAGGACTTATCTCTGCTCTGTGCAGTCTTCATCCACTCTTAGATGATCTGCACTTTCTTCGTCATAGCCTGAACCATCTCTAGTCTTACAAGTTCTGACTCCCCTAGGATTTTCTAGAACAGAGGTTATCTGTAAGGTCGACCATACAGTGCCTCATAAGGTTCCATTCTGATGGTGGAGTGATAGTTGTGGTTGTATGAAAACCCCACCAAGGGTAAGTGATCCTCCCAGCTATGACCAAAGTCGGGGAAACATGCATGGAGCATGTCCTCGAGATTCTGAATGGTCCTTTCAGTCTGACCATCCGTCTAAGGATGGAATGCAGTGCCCAAGAAATATTGCGTCCCGAATTCCTTCTACAATCCCTTCCATAGTCGGGAAGTGAAACGAGCATCTCGATCGGAGACTATAGTCAATGGAACACCATGAAGTCGCACGATCTCATGTATGTAGAGGCGTCACAAGCTCTCTACTGAGCCCTGCTCTTTGATCGGTAGGAATTGGACTGACTTGGTGAGTCGGTCTACGATCACCCAGATAGATTCGTGCCCTCTGGAAGTATGTGGAAGCCCCGTCACAAAATCCATGGATATCCCATCCCAATTCCACTATGGGACCACTAAGGTTTGTACCAATCTTGTTGGTACCTGGTGCTCCACCTTCACTTGCTGACAAGTGAGGAACCATGATACAAACTATGCTATAGCCTTTTTCATACTCGGCCACCAGTGCTGTTGTCTGAGGTCCTGATACATCTTTGCCACTCCTAGATGTATCGCTAGAGGGGAAGTTTGAAACTCCCTCATCACTTCCTCCTTTAGTGAAACTGGTACCATGGTATGTCCCCTGAATATGATGACGTGCTCCCCTCCTTCATAAAATCCATCAGGTGCTTGTCCTGTGGATATCTGAGCACAGCGCACCTCGTAGTCAACGTCCCCACGTTCTGCCTCTCTGACTCACTAAAGTAGTGTAGGAGTTATTATAAGAGACTGAAGAAAGGTTTCTACATATCTATCCACAAAGGATATCTGCAATGTGTCCAGTTGTTCTGTCTCCTCTCCTAGCAGCTGAATGCCCAATCTCATGCTGAGATAATCTGCTACAACATTCCCCTTCCCAGGAGTACAGACTATCTCAAAGTCATAGTCATAGAGGAATTCGAGCCATCACCATTGTCTTAGGTTCATGTCCTTATGTGAGAAGATGTACCTGGGACTCTAGTGGTCAGAGTAGACTGTAAAGCACTCGCCCATGAGATAGTGTCGCCACATCATGAGGGCGAAGACCACTGATGCTAACTCCATGTCATGGGTAGCGTAGTTCTGCTCATGTTGTCTCAACTTTCGTGAACCATAGGCAATAACTGCTTTCTCCTATATCAGGACACACCCGAGTCTGCTCCATGATGCATTGCAGTAAACTACGTACCCTACGCCCTCCTACGGTACCCTCAAGATGGGCACACTGGTCAATATCTACCTCATCTCCGGAAATCTCTTCTGGAATCTATCTGCCCACACGAAGGGTTTCCCCTTCTTCATCAATGCTTAAAGCGGTGATACAACTCTAGAGAAGTCTGGCACAAATCTCTGATAGTACTCAGCCAGGCCCAGGAAACTTCGCACCTCTGTCACACTCCTGGGTGGCTCCCAAGAAAGTACTTCCCCAATATTCACTAGATCCACTGTAACTCCAGTCTTCGAGATGACGTGTCCCAAGAGGTGAACCTCTCAAATCCAGAACTATCACTTCGAGAGCTTACCATAAATCTGGTGCTATCAAATTGTATCCATCACTACCCGCAATTGGTAGGCGTTCTCCTCCTCAGTAGTCGACTAAATCATTATGTCGTTGAAGAAGACTACGAAAAATTGATCGAGGTAAGGATGGAAGATCCTGTTCATGAGACTCATGGACACTTTTGGATTGTTGGTTATGCTGAAGTGCATAACCAAGAACTCGTAGTGGCCATACCGACATCTGAAGGTTGTCTTTTGCACATCCTCATCTCAAGATATGAGCTGGTGAAAGCCTGACCTGAGTTCTATCTTCGAGAACCATCGTGCTCCCTTGAGCTGATCAAAGAGTTCGTCAATCCTTAGGAGTGGATACTTGTTCTTCATAGTCACATGATTCAGGAGACGGTAGTCAACACACATTTGCAAGCTCGCACCCGCCTTCTTGGTGAACAAAATCAGAGAAGCCCAGGGTGAAACACTGGGTCGGAAAAATCCCTTCCCCGGCAAGTCCTCCAACTGTACCCGCAACTCACGAAGCTCGGTGGGAGCCATACGATATGCTGGAGTAGATATCGGTGTTGTCCCGGGGTACAGGTCTATGTAGAAGTATACCTATATGCGAGGAGGTAGTCCTAGAACGTCGTCAGGAAAAACATCCACATAATGATCCACCACAACAGGAAATCTCGGACTCCACACATCAACCGCTCCAAGGATGAGACTATCCAACTGATGTGTGATCGGCTGCCCTCTCCTCTGCGTAAGTCCATCATGTGCTGCAAAGGATCCCTTATTGCTGGTGAAGACGAACCTGGTCCCATCTGTGCGGACACACCACACATTACTCCTAATACAGTCAATCTGAGCATGGACTATTGTTAACCAGTCCATACCCAATATGACGTCGTAAGGCCTCAATGCTACTACAAGAAGATCTCAGCTGAAGCTCTCACCTCCTAGAGTAAGATCACACTTCTGACACCAGTGCGTAATCATCGATTCTACTCCTGTAGGAGTCTCTAACCATAAGGATTGAGCCAACAGCTCTGTCGGAATCTCTGAGCTCCGAACAAGGGCAGCGGCAATAAAATAATGACTCACATATATGTCTATAAGTACTGCAGCAAGGGTGGAGTAGACACAGATAGTACCTAGAATCATCTCAGGTGAGTCGTGGTCATAGTCCTCGACTGCCTAGAGCTGATCCCACCTCTGTCTTTCGACTCCCTGTGGTCATGGTGGACCTCCTGGTGGTGGTGGTGGTAGAGCCTCGAAACATCATCCACCACCTGTTTCTCGGCCAGCACCTCTGCCTCGTCTGCCTACTCCCAGCGGACCATCACGGTCAAACCTGTGCCTCTACCTGGGAGGTCCCTCTATTTTTGGTTGCTCGTCTGTTGGTGGGTAGGGCAGTCATGAGCCATGTGCCCTGTCCACCGCATGCGAAGCACTTCCTACTCCTTATAAGGCTGGCTCTGTTTCATGTGCCCTGCACAACCGAACCTAAATCCTGAGGTCTCCCACCTGATGGCCTGGTCCGCTTGGACCTCTGTGACATCTATCTAATGCCGGATATAGAGGAATCTGCTACGTGTCACCCTATGGTGGGTCTCGCTGTTGGTGACTGCTCAGTGAGAAAACTCTCCACTATAAGGGCTCTCTCCAGCACCCCCTCCTGCGTCAGGATACTGAGGGGAATCGTCGAAGCTCTGATCTTGTGCCTCAGTCCCTACTCGAGGGTCCACGCCCTAAAGAACGGGTCTCGTACCATATCATTGGAGTAGCGTGAGATATCAGTAAACCTCGTTGAGTACTAAGCTACTGTCATGATGCCCTTTCGCAGATGTAGTAACTCCTGAATCTGCACTGCACGAAGGGTGGCTGGAAAAAACATCGAGCGGAAGAGACTCTCAAATTCTTTCCAGAGTAAGGATGCCTCGTCATGCACCTAGAGTATTAGGTTGCACCATCAACATGCTGCTGCGTGAAGGATACTCGCAGAAAGGATCACCATAAGGTCGGCTGGTGTCCCTACCAATTTAAAGACTCTCACGATAGCCTCCAGACAATCCTCAACTGCATGGGGGTCCATCTCTCCGCGGAACCTGGGCAGCCTCTGTCACTGGAACTCGTGCTACGCACTCAGCCAGCATGCACTCTCTGCTGTTGGGTCCGGTGGTATCGGTGGCCCTACAGGTAGTGGTACCGCTGGTGCCTCCGCTGTGATGGGGCCCTACACCGAGGCCTCGGCGTTCAGTGGGATGTAATCTCGTACGTAACTTGAAACCATACCTGGCTACCTTGTGGAGTCATCCTAAAAAGAAATAGGTGTGTCATGGTCAAAACAGTATACCTAGTGAGCTGACTCAAAGTATTCACAAAGAAAACTTTTGAAACACACAAGAAATCATTGTTTTCATGCACTGAGTCAGAAATCAGATGTCAGGGTCCTAGTGTATGGTTACATCAGCTGCCGCACCAACACTGGACTCCCTGGACTAAAAACCACACTCAATACTCTTAACACTTTTGCTTCATAGAAAGAATGAACAGATTCCTGAGTTTTGTGGTAGAACTGACTCCTCTAATACCAATTTGGCACGACCCGTCCTCAGGGCCCATGCCATGACTACCCCAAGCCAGCCTTCTCTCGACCAGGGGCTGGCGACTAGCACCAAAGGTGTAAATCCCTATACTGGGAAGGCATTTCCATTATAAAAGTAAACAAACACAACAGAGAACGCAACAGGAAGTAAACACAAAGTAAAACTGAATACAAAAGTAAGTGCTGAAAAGTAAATGGGCCAGTATACAAACACAACTGTAAAGTACGGTACAACTGAAAACCTATTACAACTGTAGTAACGTAAAAAAGTAACCATTGAGTCGTCCGCTGGGAATCCCACTTGAAGGGTGGGTACATATGATCTCCTCAGCACCTCAGGTCCATCTGTCTGCTCTGTGTACGTCTCGCAAAGTGGTCCACCTTTGGGTACCGTCCACCTCTACAAGTCCCTACCTAGATTATTTTTGTATGTCGTCTGTATCCAACACAATTTAGTGTGGGAATATCCCATGCATGGGTGAGTATACGATACTCAGTAGGGACCCCAAGACCCCGAAGGTTTCCCAGAATCCACAATGGATAAACCAAAGAAGAAAGGTACAACCACAAAGTATTAATGAACTCTACTTAGTTATATTCCCATACATATACCTATGTTCTCAATCTTAGTTCATCTCCAACTCTTGGCCCAAGCACAACTCATTCCACACAAGAAAGTAAGTCAATTAAATCAATGATAATGATTGAAAGTCAAGACTTAGCTCACACAGGTATACATCTTTAGTATAGCGATAGAGATGATCAGATATAGTCACTGATTCGTCTAAAATGTCAGACCCAGATAGGATACAAGACCAACTAGGTTGTCAGATCCACACAGGATACAAGACCAGCTAGGCTGTCGGACCCACACAGGATACAAGACCAGCTACTCTGTCGGACCCACATAGGATAAAAGTACATAGGTCAAAACTTTCAGACCCACACTAGATATAAGAACAGCAGTCATCACCGTCGAACCCACGGAGGATTCCATTACGGTAGTTGTCGTTGTCGAACCAACGAAGGATTCCAGTACCGTAGTTGTTGCTATCGAACCCACGGAGGATTCCTGTACATTAGTCGACGTAGTCACATCTAGCTCGAGGGTTCCCACACACAGGACGCTCGATTCTAGGAGGGTCCACTCTTCGAGCAAAGGGGTTGATACATCAACTATCACGAAGTCGAGAGTTGATGTATACCAAAGTTCCATCTCATCAAAATAATCCCAACGCGATAGACGGTGCATCAATTGGACATTCTGTCTGAGAGTTATTAGCTTTTCCATTCCAGGGGCCTGGTTGGAATTACGCTCATTCCAAACCTGGCCATTTTCCAATGTTGTCCAAATATCCCATAGAGTATCTCAAAAGGACTGCCTCTTCATAAGGGTCCCAGTTCCACAAACTGTGCGTCGATCGGACGCACGGTCAAAAAGTTATTCGCATTTAAGCAAAAGGGGCTCAGCCCGTCAAGCCCGGTGGGCTGGCGTGTCGGCCTTTCCTGACTCGGCGGGTCCAACCCGGCTAAAGGGTTGGCCCAGCCTGGTGGGCCGCGGCCCGGCCTGGGGGGGCACGGCCCGACCTGGTGGGACGTGGCCTAGCCCGGTGGGGCGCGGCCCGGCCCAGCTGGCGCGGCCCTGCCCAGCAAGGGTGCGGCCCGGCCCGGCCCAGCAGGCGCAGCCCAGCTCGGTGGGGCATGGCCCAGCCCATGGCTAGCCGCGGCTTGGGTAGCTGGCCGAAAAGATTGGGGGCGCGACCCCCAGTTTTCTAAAATGGCAGCGCCGAGCGGCACCGCCCTTCCTGTCTGGCCGGTAGAAGTCGGTCGGTCTTCTCCCGCGTGCGTGGCCCGCACAGGCTAGCAGTTGTTCTCCCACGCAGCACCTTCGGGTGCTGGAGCCTTCTTCAACCCAGTCGGCTGCCTGCCGGCCCATTCTCCCACCGAAGCGGCCCACAGAAGCGCGGGTCGCGGTTCTCCGCAGCGCGGCGCCGAGAGGCCCCGCGGTTCTCCCAGCTCGGTCGGCTTTAACCGGCCGGTTCTTCTATGGCCGAGCGGCCCGTGGTTGTGAGCCATGGTCTCCTCCACCCGCACAGCACCCGGTGTCACAGACCTCTAACGTTCCAGTGTGCGGCCTCTGTTGTCATCACTTCCCTCGGTCATCGCCATGTTTTCCATCACCACCTTCATCGTGAATAAAAACAGGAAACAACAGAGGGTCATCGTGCTGTGTTTGTTCGTCCTGCGCCCTCCGAATTATGCGGTAACAAATGGCCATATATGATCACTTTCATTCAATGAGAACGAAGGTATAATTTATTCAATTTAAATTATACAAACCCCCTACCTCAATAATTGACGTCACACGTCGACGAGCTGCGAAATATGAGCGTCGTGGTAGTCGGGCGTCATGGAAGAACGGTGTCATTCCGTCAACGTTGGAGGAAGAGTCGATGTCATGATGTGGGAAGATAATTCGAATAAGATGTAGACTCTTTGACGTTGGGGTGCATCTAAAGGGGAAGCGTCGTGGAAGAAGTTATTCACGTTCATCACCGGGGATGTTCTTCATTGAAGAACGGTGTTCTTCGTTGGAAGAAAGTGAACACTACCCTTCTATTTTTCCAGAGCCTCCCCAATATAATATTTCCCAACACAAATGAAATAAAAATCTCCCAATAATATAAAATTTCCATGAATTTCAACCAAATTTAAAACTAGATTAATTAAGTGGCATTAATTAATCTCATGATTTGGCACATTCATGAGAGGAGGGAGGTGGAGAAGCACCTCCATTAATGAGGGGAGGTGTCAAAACTTAAGAGGAGTTAATGGGAGTTGAGGGGAGGTGAAAGGGTTTGGGTTCGTGTGGGCCCCACCACACTAAATCCTCTCATGGGAGGTTATGTGGGGTGTTGACCTCACCCTAACTCCCCTTTAGAGGAAATAACTACCTCTTAAATAAAATTGTGCAATACAGCAATTTTATTTAAATTTCTACGAATCCCCAAATTATAACTTTCAATCCGGATAAAATGAAAATGTGGTAAAGGTACCCTTAGGTGAATATTGGCGCTGCGAGTTCATTGGTGACCTCGGATTTCAATTCTGAGCACCTGTTTAAAATATAGAAAACCTCGCACGTATGCTTACTGAACGTACCCGAACAAACTTTAGAAATTGATTTCGGGAACACCGAGCCTCGAAATCAGGTGCCGTCAGAAACTACGGACTCTTAGTATTCCAATGAATTTATGAAATAATATTTCCTGGAAATTTCCAAGTCTTTACACAACACGTCATCTATCCTGGCCCATAATCTTGTAAAGTCCAAAAATATCCTCAAAGTCCACTTGGAATCCTGAATAGAGTTTTATATATGTTGGGAGATCATACAAGTATACTCAGTATGAAAACCCTAAGTAACTCATGAACAAGTGGGAGAACATACTAATGCCCCTATGATAAAATATTAGATCCTCAAAATCACATAATAAAGAAAACAAACCACCAAAGCCTCACAAACACCTACACCAAAACCATATCACATCCTTCCCAAAAAACACATCGTCCACAACCACCACACGTCACGCCCAAAGACACCTTGGCCTAAACCCAAAGACACACGTTAAACAAACCACCTCTCACACAACAAGTACCATAAATCTAGTAATAAGCCTCAATCCATTATAACATGCCTGAAGGGACTTGGGTGATAAATTCCAATAATAGGGAGCATGGGATCCAATAACCATCCATCCAACCTCCCACTGAGATTTTATTGAAAACACCCACCCCCCACAATCATGGTGGTGTTTGGTACGTAGTTCTCAACATAGATGGGGTGCATATAGAAAACACAAGGAACTAAAAGTTTATTCATATAGATAATTTAATACTCAACCCAACCATTGGGCTTACAATCAAACAATTGGCCCATAATGAACTACCTTTTCTACTACCCCTATACATTCAAAACCACACAACCAACCACAACATAAATCATAAACCCTGTCAATTTTAGATCAGTAATAATAATTCCTTGCTAATAATATAGTTATTACCTCCATCACCACCCTGGAAATAATAAACCAAAACACACCACAATTAACTGACACATAGCATCAAACACACTAAGTAAAAGGACAATGGCAAAGAAACCCTCTGAAAACTTCCTTCCCAACCACCATCGGTAGCCCCAATGCCTATTTACACCATACCAGCAACATAAACCTGAAAAAAAAATTACAGTCCCAATATACAAACACCACACCCAAAAAAACTTAATGCAACCAAGATACAGTCTCATTGGTCTATAAGTTCATCCATTCCATAATCAAAAAATCACCCAACCGGAGACCCATCACACCTCCCACACCACCACATACACAGTTCCCACAACAACCACTACCAATATTGCAGGCATGTTTCACCAACATACCACACTCTACTCATAGAACCACCCCCTCTGTCAACCCATGTAAGCCCAATCATGCTACAAACATTAGAACCATACAACCCACACAAGGAAAAAACCCCAAGAAAATATAACACACAACCAAACAATGATTTCATGTGTACTCAAAATTATCTGGAAAGGGTTCTTTAATTCCACTTTGATAAATTGGGGTTATCATGAAACATGTTTGATCATGGGGAATCCTTTTCATTTAACTGGGAAGGTGTGATTAATTAAATTAATATTTATTGAAATTATTCACAAGTTATTTTGTGTGTGGAAACAAATACAACCAACAACCATGATTTTTAGAAGGAACATAGTAAGAAGAAACAATAATAGGAAAACCAAGGATAGCACATAAAAAACGATCAGCATCATCATCATCTTAGACCTCATTTATGACTAATGTAACATGAATATTTTATAATAACACCATTAATAATTGGATTCATATGTGATCAAGAGGTGACACCACTATACCCACCCCTCATGATACACAAAGATAGGATAGATGAATGAAATATCATATCTGAATAATAGGTGTTAATGATTCTTCCTTGCACCAAAATAGAGGGTTTCAACAGTAATATGAAGGACTCAATGGGAAAAATGAACATGTTGCTACAGTATAAGAATGTGCCTCCTTGGGAAAAAATGTATGTAGGCACACCAATATGGAATATACGTTTTCAAGGATGATATGATCTTGTCTTAAGAAAAGGTCAGATATTAAAATTAAAGATATGATTACAAAGTATTTACATTTTTTATCATAGTTTTACAATGCATCATTTATATTTCATGATATTTATTATACTATAATTCACTTGTATATGGTGGAAGAAATGGTTCAAAAATGATAGGTTCCTCATTTAATAATAAATGGTCATAAGAGGGGGAGAAACTGGAAGAAAACCCGGGAGGTGAAAGATACTGGTGGCAAGCCATAGTTCAGTGAGCCATTGTGTGGAAATACACTGTTTAGTTGGCCACCATTTGGTGAGGCACCATTTGGTGAGTCACCACTTAGAGAGTAAACATTCGGTGACCTACCATTCAGCGAGTCACCATTCGATGAGTTACCCTTTTGCGAGCCACCATTCGGTGAGTCACCGTTCAACGAGTCACTATTCGATGAGTCGCCATTCAGAGAGTCACCATTGGGTGATCTTCCATTTGGTGAGTCACCATTCGATGAGTCATCGTTCAATATGTCACATTTTGGTGAGTTTATATTAGACGACCTACTGTAAGATGAGCTACTATTGGAAGTCCTGATTTTTTGAAAACTCCTAAAACAAGCCATTGTGACCTCCAAGGACACCTCTAACAATAAATTTTTCACAAATGAATGGTCAAAGAGGTCTAGAAAATTATATTATATAGCTCCAAAACTATTCTCTTCCTTATAAATTTAAACCCAATCCCAAAAGAATGATGGGTCTGAATAACCACCCATAAAATGCCTCTCAAGGATAAACCCCCCTCTGTTGTTTCAAAGATGAAGTGAATCCTTGACATAAAAGAACAATAATACTGATACCTACTACCCGAAACAACCACATAAACACCATAGGTCACACTATCTGAACACAAGGATTAGGTAATTCTTTCTTCCATGTCAATATATTAGCTTCTTTGGGTGGAAATAACTCGCATACATGGGTTTAATCACATCCGAATTAATTTTTGTTTTTTAGGGATCAGGTCCTCTCCTTCCCACATTTAAGGTATTTTTTACAATTTATAGAATAGGGAAACTACTCATCTTATAGTAATCACGGTTCAAGAATTATGAAATAAAGAAAATCCAAAAATAAAATCTCAAAATAGCTCTGGGTACTGGGAATGAATATGTTCTTCTCTCTCCTAAGTACTCTCCTCGAGGCAACCATGCCTCCACAAAAAATGAACAAAGGGAATGGTTAGTCCATCAAAAAACATCAAATGATGATCCAAGTTATACATTGATCATTCCATGAATGGTTCATCATCCTCGATATCCCCCCCCCAATAAATTATGTTGGATTCATCCTGTAGATACTGACGATACTGGGATATGTGAAAGATTTTTTGGATCCTCTCCAACTATGGTGTCATTTCCAAATAGTATGCCACCACCCCAACTCATCCCAACAACTCAAAAGGTCTAATGAACCTGGGAGAGAGATCGGTACCCTACTGAACCTCTACTACACACATCAAGGGGAAACAATCAATAACACGTGGTCTCCAACCTCGAACTCCAAGGACTTCATACTATGACCAACATATGACTTCTTATCGTCATGTTCTACCTTAATCTACTCATGCATGAGATTAACCTTCCCTTTTGTGCTGCACACTACCTATGGGCCAAAAATAATTGTCTCTCCAACCTTTATCTAGCACAAGGGTGAACTAAACTACCTCCTAAACAAAGCTTCAAATGGTGACATTCCAATGGTAACGTGATTGTTATTATTGTGAGAAAATATACTAGGGGAAAATATCATACCCATGATTCTAAAAAGTCCAGAACACATGCCTACAACATATTCCCTAACATTTGGATGGTCTGATCCATCTCCTCATCTGTCTAACGGTGGAAAGCATTGCTAAGGTTTAAGTGAGTTCCAAAAGCTTGTAGTAATCCCCTCTAGACTCTTGAAGTAAACTATGAATCCCAATCTGACAAAATGGATCTTGGAACCCCATGCAGCCTCACCACCTCATCCACATACCTCCTTTCCATGGTATCAAATGTGCTCAACTCCTTGATCGCTAAGAAGTGAGATGATTTTGTCTGCCAATCCATCACTACCCATATAGAATAATAGCCTCCCTAATCCCTGGGTAGGCCTATAAAGAATTATCTTGATATTTTGTACCACTCCATCTCAGGTACATCTAAGGGATTTAAGAAACCTCTAGGAACACGATGCTCATCCTTCACCTGCTGATACACTAGGAACGTGGCCACAAGCTATGAAACTGCCAGCTTCACCCCAGGCACAAAAACTATTACCCCAAACCTATTTACATCATGGAATCTCCTAGGTGTTCCACCAAGGTTGATCTATAAAACTCACAGAGAACTCCCACATGCATTTCCACTAGGAAAAGCAGCATCGCATGTAACAACGTCTAATTATGATCATCCTCTAACCGTCCCTCTGAGGCATCACGCTAGTCAATGTGGTTACACATCACCTCATCCTCTATGTATACCCACTGAGACTCATACACCATCCTCACTAGAGAATAAAGCACTATCATTTGAAATAGGAAACCACTGACCCTATCCATCAATGCATCCAAGTTCTAGGAAGCCAACTCCACTATCACCCTCCAAGCATCTCCAGATTCTTGAACTACCTCTCTCTATGACAGACTAATCAAGGAATCAGCGAAAAATTTCTTCATATATGAGGTGTAGGAGATTACATGTCATTGTATTAGAGAGACACCATCAACCTCCATTATTGTAAGTCCATATCTTTCTGGGAAAAGATGTATCTATAGCAATTGTGATATGTGAAAACCATAAAGTTATTCCCAATGAAGTAGTGTCACAACATATTCAATGCAATCATGACTCTTATAATATGCAAATAATGTGTGGAATAGTTTCATTCATAGGGCTTCAAATTCCTAGACCCATAAGAGATCACTACTAAGTGTTTCATCACCACACATCCCATGCCAAGACTAAAATAATCACAGAATATCTCAAACATCACCCCTTCCTCTAGAAACATGAGTAATGAAGCACTGAACAACTTCCCCTATAAATAGATGCAATCATCCAAAAACTATTCTCTCCACAAAATTTCCAATTCTTTATATGTTAAATCCATCAATGTAGTTGCATCTTGAGATAAATCTTGTACGAATCACGGGTAATATCCTTCTTGACCACGTAATCTACGAACCTACACTACATTATTGGGTTCTACCCAATAAATATCTTCATTGAACATCAACAGATCCAATTTTATCCCTTGAAGAGACACCACATGTATGTTGAAATAAACCTTTTATGTCTGGAACTTACACGTGTACAACTTCCCATAGAGATGGTGGTGTCGAAGGACCTCCAAGACAATACTGAGATGCTTGACATGCTCCTCCCCTGACATCAAGTAGATCAGAATTTCGTTAATGAATATTACAATGAACCAGTCTAAGAACTTGTAGGATATAGAGTTCATGATCCCCATTAACATGGTCGGTGCATTTGTAACACCTAACGACATGATCACAAACTTGATGTTCCCAATCCTGCACCCGAAAAAAGTCTTTGGGATATCACCCTCCTTCACAATTAACTTATGATACTCAGGCCATAGATCTATCTTAGAGAAAAAACCTTCTCCCCTTAGCTAGTCAAAAATATTGTCTATTCTTGGGAGAGGGTAACAGTTCGTGAACATTACCTAATTCAATCTCTTGTAGAATGCACAAAATCATACCAAAATATTCTTTCTTTGAAAAAAGAACCAAGAACCCCACAATGACACAATAGGTTGGATAAATATCTACTTCATAAAATCATTAATATGATTCCATGGATTATAAAACCCATAAGGTTCCATCCGATAAGGATCCCTTGAAATCGGATGAGCACTGTTTTGTATGTCTATCTCAAACTCAAAATCACATCGAGGGGGACGAGTTCCAACCTCCTTGCTGAAAACATCCATGAAACACAACTACAACTCCCAGAAACTCCACTGTCTTAATATCCATCAATCCAACTATAATCTTAGCTAATAAATAAAGAAGAGTCTCTACATTCTGACATCCCACTTGAAAACTATACTCACCAATGAAAGATACACACTAGACATCTATGTAAGAAAACAAATATCCTCTAAAAGATGTCGATAACGAAATGCACTGAAAACATACAGTTTATGCCAAGGAAGACATCATATGAATTCATCTATAATAGGAAAATATCCCCATAGGACCAATGTGGTCCCATAATATGTCCACATCCCCAACACACACAAAAAAGATGGTCTGACCTCTAACTGGTGAAATCAACACCAGGGGCATGGGAAGTATCTCTAAATATAGTTATAGAGAAGGGTATAGACAATGTGCAATAAAAGAGTGTGAAGATACTAAATCTAACAAGTCATAATCATGGTTAAAAAACAAATTGATCGTACCTCAGACAATCTCAGGCCTTTCTATAACTACTGCTTATGTGGTGAGTAATTGTTCATGCCCAACTCCTCTTCCCCTAATCATTCGGCTGCCTCACCGACCATGCCCTAGTCGAGGCCCATAAAGATAACCCTAAGGTCAGCATCCACCCACCCTATCTCCCCTCAGTAGAGAGGGATCCAATAGTACCAACTGCTCGAAGGGTCTAGCTGGAAACTATTGCGGAAGTGGGTACTGAACCGCCCCACATGCATCATAATGAGCTCGAAATAGGCTCTAATTATGAAGGTACACACATCATCCACACAAAAAACACATTAGGACTAATACTTCATTAAAATAATGGGGACCATAAATATAGAACCGAAACTACATGGGTCTGCTCTCTGTAGGTCAAACACTGGAAGGACCTCATGCCTGAGACCTACTATTGAGAGATTTCCCCCTTTCAATAACTTGGTTAGATCCCCTCTCGTGATAGGCATCATCGCTACTGAATCATTTATAGTACCAAATCCTACTTATGAACATATAAATATGCCAGCAGGGTGAACGGAGTAACAACATACTGAAGAGAAGGATGAAGGGCCTCCTATAAACCTCTCGCCCAAGGCTCCTCATCCAAAAAAATATTCGAAGAAAAATGGAGGATATCCTTAAACTTGGCCCCAATTCCCTCATCGATATACTCTCCTATAAAAGGGATAGTGGATTATACCTCTTCTCATCCTTCATCATCGATGAAAGGAATTTCTCCTGGAAATAATTCGCAATTTCATTCCACAAAACATCAGTCTCCTTCCTCTCCCCATGGTAAAACATCCACCACTAATGAGATTCTCCCCTCAGCTGAATCACCACCAGTGGAACCCAATACTTTATCAGAGCCAGAATCAAGGTGAAGTTGATTGCAAGCTCCTTAAGACAACTCTCTATCTCTAAATCTAAAACCTCCCTTTATACATACCTAGAGTCTGTCATTGGAATGTATGAAGGTTCTTCTTCCAATAGTCATCCTCCTCTACTCGAACAACACTCCTCGGGTGGAACTGGTCGGTCTGATGGGCCTTGACTGCTCGTACCACATGCGAGAGACATCCAAGATCCATAGTTGAAAATGAAAACATGGAACTCCTATGCCTAGGTAGTATGGGAATTTTAATTTATGATACATTTTATCTCATCTGTTATTTTAAATTATTTAAATCTCCCAATAAAAACTAGAACACAAGGAATTATGATGCATGTACCTTCATAGGGTCTCTACCTAGCAATCAATGTAGCCTCTCTTTGTTGTTGGGTATGCTCAGTGTCCTTGAATCAGATCATGGTGGTCCCAAAAATTTAATTTCCTAGACAGTCTTCCATGTCCTATTTCACACCCCAAGATCACCTAAAATTTATTCCATACCATCCCATGAAGCCCTCATCGTCACTAACTCCACACACCATACTATATCTCAAGAATTGCCTTTGATAACATTCTATCATGACCTGATTTCTTTATGATGATGGAAGGGAGATGAAGGTTCCATGATCATCCTTCATCATGATTAAGGAGTGATAATGACCCCTTAAGTCCAACCCCTAGTAGGCCTTAGTTGGAGACTAGCACAATGGTAGGTGAACATTCACACAAGATGGGAGGAATTACCCTTTTTAATGAAAATAATATCAGGATAAAAGACGGTACATCCCAAAAAACTCCAAACATTTTATAATAAGATGAAACTAAAAACCACCCCATGCATTTTTAAACAAAACTTCCACACAGTAAAACAAAAAATCCAATGTAAAGTTCCAAAAAAATTCTATGCATCAACACAACAACTATCCTAAAACCCAAGCTAGTATGATCCAGTACGATCCTCAAGTTCTTCCTAGAAACCTGAAAATTGTTTTATACACCTAGAGTGAGCAAAAAAAAGTATGCAATTTTGAAAAAAAAAACTAAGTCACTCAAGAACAAGTGGGATAAAATACTAATGCCCTGTGAGAAAACTGCAGAACAAAAAATCACATAAAATGAATTCTAACCACCCAACCCTACCAAGACACACTCACCAAATAATTCATGTCATGTAATTAATAATATAATAACATCTATATTTAGGTTCCATGCACCGCTTCCCACTGGTTAACTACTCATCCCTAATGGAAAATGGCATGGTGCTAACACTCTTACACAAGCCCCACTGTCACAACCTACCCACACACACCAGGGCCTCAACCACATCACATCCTACCCGAAAACACCTAGTCCACAACCACCACACCTCATCCCTGAAGACACATGATCCTAAACCTGAATACACCTAGGAAAAAAAACCACCTCTCACACAACCAGTACCATAAATATGGTAATAAACCTCAGGCCATTAAATCCTTCTTGATGGGTCTTGGGAAACAAATTACTAGAATAGAGATCTTGGGATCCAATAACTAGACATCCATCCTCTCATTGAGATTTTGGAAAAATCACCCTCCACCATTATAATGACGGTGTTTGGAATTTATTTCTCAACATAGGTGGGGTGCGTATAAAAAAGGAACTAAAAGTTTATACATATAGGTAAACAGACACTTGTCCCAAACTATTGGTTGGAAACCAAATAACCAGCCCAAAAAGAACCACCTTGGTTGACACCCTCTAAATGCATAACCACACAACCAAACAAAACATAATACATAACCCAATGCTAGTTCTATTCACTAATAATCATTCCATTTTAATAAAATAGTTATTCATTCCTTCCCTACCCAGGAAACTAACAACCACAACACACCACCAAAAATGGACACACAACATATAAACCACCAAGGTGGGGGAAAATGACAAGGAAACCCTCTTCACACTTCTTTAACAATAACCTTTGATATCCCCACATCCAAAACACACCATACCATCAACATAAACAAGAAAAACTAAGTTACAGTCCCACTGTTAAAAAAAATTCCCAACAAACGTATCATTGCCCAGAAGCAGTCTCACTATTCTATAAATTCATTCATTCCCAATCAATTAATCTCTCAAACTGAGATCCCATCACACCTCCTGCACAACCTCATACACAGATCCCACAACAACCACAACCAAAACTGAATCCCCACTTCACACACATACCACACCCTAATCATAGAACCAAATCTTGTTTCCACTGCATTACTCGTACCATGTTACCAATAGAAGCACCATACAACCCACAAAAACCACAATACCCAACAAAACACACCACACAACCAAACCAACCAACCAATTGTATTCACATTTAGCCAACAATGGTTCCTTAATTCCACTTTCATAAACATGGGTGATATCGAAACAAGTTTAATATGGGGGAATCATTTTCATTTAACTGGGTATATGTGACTAATAAGATTAATATTTACATAAATTATTCACAATCTATAATGAATTCAAAAACAAAGACCACCAAAGATAGTGATTTTCAGAAGGCATGAAACCAGAAAATTATAGAATAGAAAAAATAAAGGATAGCACATATAACAATCGATCAAAAACATCCTCTTCCCTACACCCATTTATGACTACAGTATAAAGTATTTTATATCATAACACCATTAATTATTTGTTTCAATTGTGATCAAGAGGTGACACAACTATACACACCCCACATGAAACACAAATAATAGAGAGATGAAGGTAATCCCTACTTAGAGCAATAGGCGACCAGTGATTCTTTATTGTGCCAAAATAGACGGCCGCGTAGGAAGTATGAAGGATACTAAGGGAAGAATGAACTACTTTCAACAACATAGGCAATGACTCCTTGGTGAAGAAAAGATGTAGGTGCATGAAGATGGAATGAATGGTTTCAAGAAATATATGATATCATCTAAAAAAATACAAGATCCCAAAATTAGTGAGATGATTTAAAAGTTCATAAATATTGAATCGTGGTTTGACCACATGGATTCACCATTTCATGATATTTATGATACAATAATTTACTTAGAGATGGTGGACGAAACTGTTAAACATTGACAGGTTAATAATTTAACAATTAAAGGACATAAGAGGGGGTGTAGCTAGAAGAAAACTAAAGAGGTGTGAGAAACTGGTGGAGAGTCACCATTTGGTGAGTCATCATTTGATGAGTAACCATTAGGTGAGACACCATTCAGGGATGCACTATTCGATGATTCCCCATTTTGCGAGCCACTATTTGGAATGTCGTCGATCAGCAAGTCATTGTTCGGTGACCTTCTATTCGATGAGTCACCATTTGGAGAGTCACCATTCAGTGAGTCACCTTTCAGTGAGTCACCATTCGGTGAGTCATAGTTTAGTGAGTCACTATTAGGTGACCTACCATTTGGTGAGCCACTGTTGGCGAGTCAACATTCGATGAGTCACAGTTTGGTGTGTCACCGTTTGGTGAGTCATTATTTGGTGAGTCACTGTTCGGCGTCCTACTGTCAGATGAGATACTGTTGGAAAACAAGATATTTTTCAAAGTCATGAAACAAGACACAATGAATTCCATGAACACCTCTAACACTAGATATTCCAAAAATAATGTGCTGGAATGTTCTGGTCCATTACATCAGAAACCACTCAAACTAATCTCACCCTTGAGAATTTAAAACCAATCCTAGAATAAATAGGGGATCCAAACAAACCACCCATAAGATACCTATCAAGGATAAAATACCCTCTTCTATTTAAAAGATGAAGTGAATCCTCAAAATCAAAGAACACTTATCCCCATATATGCTGTAACAACTGGGCCCTGCCCACCAGTTTCCCCGCAGACACATGGTCCCCACCCTAGGGCCCACCCACGTGCCCAAACGGGTCATATGAATAATGATTTTTCCCACAGGCCAACACATGTCCTTTCTAGTGTGCTTTTTCCTCACTCGCACACACCCTGGGAAAATTTCCAGAAGTTCACTCGTCTAGATCACTACTTCATTCCAAGCTCGTTTAACTGTGGAGTTATAATTAGATGGGCTCCCAAAAAGGAAGGTGCACCTTGTTGACATGAGTTATATCAATTGGGCCCCGCCCACCAGTTGCCCCGCAGAAATGTGGTCCCCACCCTGGTGCCCACCCACGTGCCCAAATGGGTAATATGACTAATGATTTTTTCCACAGTCTAACACATGTCCTTTCTAGTGTTCTTTTTCCTCACTCTCACACACCCTAGGAAACTTCCCAAAAAGTCACTCATCCTGATCACTACTCCAGGACAATCTCGTTTAACTTTAAAGTTTTAATCAGATAGGCTCCCGAAAAAAATGTGTACCTTGAAGACATGAGTCATATCATTAAGTCATTTAACCCTTTATCATATGGGGTTGTTACAATCACCCCCCCCCCCCCCGTAGAGAACAACATTCTCATTGTGGGCCCTACATCTCAACCCAGGAAGTGCACTGCACTTAAGGCTGGGTTCCTCCGATGATACCAAATGTAACAACTGGGCCCCACCCACCAGTTGCCCTGCAAACACATGGTCCCCACCCTAGGGCCCACCCACGTGCCCAAATGGTTCATATGACTAATGATTTTCCCCACAGGCCAACACATGTCATTTTTAGTGTGCTTTTTCCTCACCCGCACACACCCTGGAAAACATCCAAGAATGTCACCCATCCTAATCACTACTCCAGGCCAAGCACGTTTAACTGTAGAGTTCTAATCAGATGGGCTTCCGAAAAGTAATATGCACCTTGTTGACATGAGTCATATCATTTAGTCATTTAACCCTTTATCATATGGGGGTGTTACAATCACCACCCCCCCTCTAGAGCACCAAGTCCTCATTGTGGGCCCTACATCTCAACCCAGGCAGTGCACCGCACTTAAGGATGGGTTCCTCCTCTGATACCAAATGTGACAAATAGGTCTCAGTGACAACACAGCCACCCCACCCTTAACGTGGTGTTCGGGTACTGGCCTGCCAGGTACCCCCAGTTGCCCCATAGACACGTGGTCCCCACCCTGGGTCCAACCCACATGCCCAAACTGGTTATCTGACTAATGATAGTCCCCACAAACCAACACATGTCATTTCCAGTGTGTTTTGTCCTCACTCACACACACCCTGTGAAACATCTCAGAAGGTCACTCATCTTGATCAGAACTCCATGCCAAGCATGGTTAATTGTGAAATTCTAATCAGGCAGACTCCTAAAAAGGATGGTGCACCTTGATGACATGAGTCATATTATATAGTCATTTAACCCTTTATCATTTGAGGGTGTTATATATAGATCCACAAAAAACTGCATAAAATCTATTGGACACACTACCTAGAAACATGGATTAGGGAATTCATTCTTTATGTCAATATATTATCTGCTTTGGGTGGCACAGACTCACTAGCATGGGTTTAATCGCATCTGCATTAACATGTATTGATTAGGGATCATGTCTTACCCTTCACACATGTTAGGAATTTTTCACACAATAGATAATATTGAAAAAAAACAATTCATAGTAAAAAAGTTTCAGGCATTACGTTATAAAGAAAAACAAAAAAAACTCAAAACTGTTGTGGGTACTGGGCAAGCATTTGCGCTTCTCGCTCCTAAGTACTCTAATAGAGGCCACCATGATTCCACAACACAAAGAGACTGCATTTGTTCTATCTATGTAGAATATTCTTTTGATGTTCCTAGATCACTGCTGGTTGTTCCACGAATGTCATGTGATACTTAAAATCCAATCCTCTTCAGTTAATTATATTGAAGTCTCCATATAGATACCAACCATGCTCGGAGATGTGGAAGGCATCATGGATCCTATCAAATTGTGGTGGCATTCCCTACTGGTATTCCTCTTTACCAAATTGTCTCAACACGTTAAAAGTCTTGATGAATCTAGGAGATATGTTTCTCCCTCTATTGATCCTTTGCTTCCCACGTCGAGGGGAAACCATAAAGAAGACGCGGTATCCAACTTAAAAATCCCAAATAATTATATGATCAACATATGACTTATGTCAGTCCTATGCTGCCATTATACTCTCATGCACAATCTTAACCTTCTCTGTCATGCTCTTCACTACCTCCGGACCAAAAACAATTGTCTCACCAACCACCATCCAGCACAAGGGTGAATGACATGACCTCCCATACGGGGATTCGAATAGTGAAATTCCAATGGTAAAGTGATAAGTATTACTGTAAAAATAATTTACTATGTTAAAGTGTCAAACCCATGATCCTCCAATGTCCAGAATAGACACCCATAACATATTCCCCAATGTCAGGATGGTCCGATCTGTCTTCCAATCCATCTGATTGTGGAAAATGGTGCTAAGGCATAACTGAGTTCCAAAATCATGTTGCAATCCCCTCGAGACTCATGAGTTAAAATATTCATCCTGATAAGAGATGATAGATCATTTAACCCCATGAAGTTATACCACCTCATCAATATACCTCGTCACCAAAGTATCCACTACACTCGACTCTTTGATCGCTAAGAAGTGAGACGATTTCATTAATCGATCCACCACTACCCATATAACATCATAGCCTCCATGAGCCCTGAGTAGCTCTATGATTAAATTCATAGATATATCCACCCAATTCCACTAAGGTACATCTAAGGGCTACAACTAGCTGATGGGAACATGGTGTTCAACCTTCACCTTCTAACACACTAGAAACTTTTCCACAAACAATACCACTTACAAATTTACGTTGGGCCACCAAAACTATTCCCTCATTCACAGATACATATTTTAAACTCCTGGTTATACCACAATGGGTGAGTTGTGGAACTCAAGGAGAACTCTCTCACACATTGTCACTAGGAAAAATAGATTCCCATAGAACAACATCTGATTCTAACCAACCTCTGACCATCCCTCTAGAGCATCACCCTAGTCCAGAGGATCGTGAATCACCTAAACCTTAGAGTATCCCCTATGAGACTCCTCGACCTTATAAATTATATAAGAAGACTCTATCATCTGAAATATGAATCCTCTGCCAATATCCATCCCTGCTTCCAGGTTCAAGCATCCAACTCCTCTATCGCCCTCCAAGCGTCAGCAAATTCCCAAACTGACTATCTCTGCAAATTCATAGACAAGTAATTTTATAAAAAGGTTCTCATTACTAAGGTGTAAGATATATCAATGTATTTGTCCTAGAGAAACTCTATCCACCTCTATTGACACATGTTCAAGTCTTTCTGGGAAAATATGTTCCTTAATATCATGTGACTCATGAAAACCATGAAAGAATCCCCATTTAGGTATTGTCTCAAAAACCTCAATGAAAAAACAACATCTATAATCTTCAGATCATGGATGGAATAGTTACATTCATGGGCATGAAACTGCCTAGACCATTAAGAGATCACTCCTTGCTACTGCATCAGCACAGATCCCAATCCAAATCCACAAGCGTCATAAAATAGATTGAATATCACCACGTTCATCAGCAACCTGAGTATTGGATCATTGACCGACTTCCCCTTCAGATAGCTAAAAGCTTATTGAAACTACTTTAACCACAGAAAGGCCTAGTCTTTCCAAGTAAATTTTTTTAATGGAACTACATCTCTAGAGAATTCGAGTACAAATCTCTGAGAATAGTCTACTAGAACAAGAAAGCTACAAACTTGCTACATATTCTGAGGTTCTACCCAAGAAAAAGCTTCCTTGACCTTCAACGGATCCACTATTGTCCCTTGATAATACATCACATGTCTAATGAAATAAACCACTCTTGACAAAAACATATAGTTGGACAACATCCCATAGAGATGGTGGTGTCGAAGGACCTCCAATATAGTCCTAAGATGCTTGATGTGCTATTCCTCAGACATCGAGTAGATCAGGATGTCATCAATAAATACAACAATAAACCGGTCCAAAATCTCATAGAAGATAGTGTTAATGAGCCCCATGAACATGGTTGATGTGTTGGTAACACTGAATGACATGACCATGAACTCGAAGTTCCTTTACCTGCACCTGAAAGAAATCATCAGGATATCACCCTTCTTAACAATCTACTAGTTATACCCAGACCACAGATCATTCTTAGAGAACCATCCTACCCCCTTTAGCTGGTATAAAATATCTTCTATCATCAAGAAAAGGTAACTGTTCTTGATCGTTACTTGATTCAATATTCGGTATTCTATGCACAACCACATTCCACCATCTTATTTCTTCGTTAAAAATACTAGAGCACCCCACGATAACACATTAGATTAGATAAATCTCATCATCATCAGATCATCAATCTGAATCCAAAATTATCACAAATCATAAGGCTCTATATGATAAGGATCCACTGACATTGGATGAGAATTTTTTTTTAAAGTCTATCCTGAACTCAATCACACATTGAGTGGATGGAGTCAAAACCTCCATAAGGAAAACATTCATATACTCTTTGAAAACATGTAGAATTTCCATCATCTCAGCATCCATAATCCCCACTAAAATAATGGATAACAAATAATGAAGAAGATCCACAATCCCCCTGCCCACGTGAAAACTCTTCTCGCCAACAAATGCTACACGTTGTCCATCTATTTATGACATCATGACACTCCTATGGAAGCTATTGATAATATAATGCATCAAAAAAAACCATTCAATTCCATGGATGACATCGTACAGCTACTTCTGTAATAAGAAAAGATCCCTAGAGGACTATTGTGGTCCCATCATCTATCAACATCCCTAGAACACATCAAACAAGTTGTTCTGACCTCTGACTGGTGGACTCAACACCAAGGCCATGAGAATTCTCTCTAAGTATAGTCCAAGATCATGGGATATAATAGTTGATAAAAAGGAGTGTATAGATCCTTAATCAAAATAAGGTACAAGAAAGTGTAGTGAACAAATTGATCGTACATCAGATGATCTATGGCCCTATAAGAACTACATCCTATGCAGTGTACAACTATCCATGCCAATATTCTTTACACCATAGCATTTAGCTGCCTCACCAACCACGCCCTGGTTTATGTCTCTAAATAGAAACCTGACATAGGCCTCGACCTATCCTGTCTCCCCTTGGTGGAATGGGAGCCTAATTTCACTACTATTGGAAGGGTCGGGCTGAAAACTACTACTAAATTGGGCACTAAACATTCCCACCTACCACTTACTGAGATCAAACTTGGCACTGCTTATGAAGGTTCCCACAGCCTCCATAATAAAAACACATTGGTCTATAGAACATGGTAAGAGGAAAAGGACTAGAAGGTTGGAACTGAAACTGCTAGGGTCAGCTCCTTGCTGGCTGAATCCTCGAAGGCCCTGATAGTGGAGACCTACTTCTAATATCCTTCCCCTTTGAATAACTTGGATGGATCCCCTCTCATGGTAGGTTTCCTCATGATTTCATCTTTTACACTTTCTCATCCTTCTTATGAACTTCTATGTATGTAGATATAGAGAAGATGATAATTGTATACTGAAGGGAAGGATGAAGGGCCTCTTCTAAGCATCTTACCCGAGACTCCTCATCTGATAAAAGATTTGGAAAAAATGGATGATATCCATAAACATGATCCCCAGTTCGCTCACCAATATAATCCCATACTGGAGGGAGAGTAACTCTTGCCTCTTTTAGTCCCTCATTGTCAGAGAAAGGATTTTTTCCCGAAACCCTTTCTCAATGTTGGCCCACAAAACATCAGTCTCCTACATCTCCCCGAGGTAAAGATTCCACCACTGATGCACTGCTCTCCTCCTGTAGATCACCTCCAGAGAAACCCAATACTATGAAACAATGCCATAATACATCACTATAGTGTGTTTCTGGAATGATAAAATGGTCTTCTGCCATTGGACATCCTCATCCAATAATTTAACTATCTATTGGTTGATTAGGTCAGCCAGCCGAGCCTCGACTACTCTTACCACAGGTGGGTGACATCTGGGATAAATAGTTCAAATGGAAAACCTGGAATTCTTAATCCATGGTAGTATGGAAATTTTCATTCAATATTCATTTTATGTCATAATTTATTTTAAATTCCTAAAAATAAAACATTAAAATAAAAACACAAGTTATTATGATTCATATACCTTTCATTGGGTCTTTACCCTGCAGTTGGAGTAGTCTCACGTGGTCATTCATTAGGCTCAGATTCCTCGCATCAGATCACAGGGGGGCTAAAATCTTGTTTCCTAACTAGTCTTCCCTGGCCTATGTCATGCACCATGACCACATAACAATGCTTCCCTACCATCCCATGTAGTCCTCACTGTTTCTAACTATGAACTTCATCCAATATCTCAACCATCACATATGATACCATTCTGTTACAAATTTCCTTTTTTATGATGAGGGAAGGGACAACAAGGTTCCATGACCTTCCTTCTTCCTGATGAAGGATAAATAATGACCCCTGAGTCCCACCCCCAATAAGCCTCGGGGTGGCAACTAGCACCATGGGTAGGTGGGCTTTCACCCAATATGGGACATGACACCCTTTTAATGAAAAAGAATATTGATATATAAGATGGTAAATAAAAAACAACACAAAAAAAATTATAAGAAGAAGAATTTGAAAACCACCTCACGCTTGCTTAAACAAAACTACCACACAGTACAAAAAAAGCTCCAACTTAAATTACTAAAAACATGTCTAAGCAGCAAACCAACAACTATCATGACAGCTAAGGTACTATTGTTCATCACGGTCCTCAAATATCTCCTAGAATCCTGAAAATAATTTTGTATACCTATGTTGAGAATACAAGTGTACTCAGTAGTAAAAACCTAAGTCACATGAGCATTAGTTAGAGAACATACTAATTATCCTGTGAGAAAAAAACAAAACTTCAAGCACCTAATAAAGAATACTAACCATCACAACCTCACTAAGACACAATCACCAAATAATGCAAGTCATGTAAGTAAAAATATAATCACATCGATATTTGGGCACCCCGAACCACTTCCCACTGGTTAACTGCTTGTCCCTAAGGGAGAATTTTCGTGCCCTTCCACTCCTAAACAAGTCCCACTGTCACATCCTTCTCATACACACCTAGGCCACAACCACATCACATATTTCCTATAAACACCTTGTCCACAATCACAACAAATCTCACCCAAAGAAACATGTTCCTCAACTCAAAGAAACCTGAAAAAAACAACCACTAACACAACCAATAACTTAAATTTCATAATAAAACTCAAGCAATTACAGCCTAATCGAAGGTTCTTGGGCGATAAATGCTTAAATAAGGGAATGGGGGATCCAGTAACCAGCCATATATCCTCCCACAATTATGTTAGAAAAAACACCATCCCCCATAAAATGGGGTTTCTACGCATGTAGTGCTCAACACTGGTGGGGTGTGTATAGAAAACACAAGGAGATACAAGTATATATATACATATAAAAAAACATATCCCAACCAATCAGATTAAAAATAGACAAAAATTCCTTAGATAACAACATTTTATTCTACCCCCATACATGCACAACCACACAACTAACCACAACTTAAAGCATAACCCACAACCAGCTCATTTCATTAAGAATCCTTCCTTATTAATAAAAAAAATTATTCCTTCCATCCCTAACCAAGAAGTTAACAACCAAAACACACCACTAGAAATGGAAAAAAATAATAAAACACACTAAAAAGAAGGACCATAACAAATAAACCCTATGTACACTTCTTCTAAAACACATTCGGCAGCCCCACTTCTTAACCTCACCATTCCATCAACATAAAAAAGCAAAACATAGTTACAGTCCCACTATAAAAACACCATGCCCAACAAACGTAACACAACCCAGAAGTATTATCACTACTCTACAAGTTAATCCATTCCAAAATAAATCAATATCTAAACCAGATATCCCATCACACCTCCTTCACCAACTCATAGACAATTCCCACAACAACTACTACCAACACCACAACCCCGTTACACACACATACCACACCCTACTTATAGAACAAACACTCTATCCAACCCTGTACTCACAACCATGATACTAAAATAAGAACTATAAAACCCTTACAATGAAAAAAACCCAACAAAACATAGCACACATCCAAACCAACAATCCACATGCATTTAGATTTACCCAATAAGGGATATTTAATTTGACTTTGATAAATAGGGGGATCATGATACAAGTGTGATATTTGGGAATCCATTTCATTTTAAAACATATACCTGATTAATCATATTAATATGTATATAAATTATTCACATGATATAGTGGGTTTTCACACAATGATCACCATCAACTGTGATTTTCAGAAGGCATGCAACCAGAACAAACAATAACATGAAAATCAAGGATAAAACATAAAATAAGGATTCTACATCATCATATTACTAACCTCAATTTATGAATATAGTAACTAATATATTATATCATAACACCCTTAATTAATATTTTCAACTTTGATCAAGAAGTGATACAACTATACCCACCCCACATGATATACAAAGACAATAGAGACAAAGGAAATCCATACGTGGAACACTGGGTGATAGACGATTCTTTCTTACACAAAAATAGAGGGTTGAATGAGATAAAAGAAGTAATCAAAGGGAATGATGAACATGCTACTATAGCACAGGCATGCTACTACTTGGGGGTATAATGGTTATATTTTCTCTAAGAGGGAATAGATAGATTCAAGGAAGAGAGAATATTTCCATAAAAAATTTCATATCCTAAATACAGGGAGATGATTTCAATGTAAATAAATTTCAAATCATTTTTTGACCATGCGGTTTGGCCATTCCATGATATTTAAGATATATAAATTCACTCAGATATGGTGGAAGAAATAGTTAAACATTGATAGGTTCCTCATTTAATAATAAAAGGACGTAAGAGGGGGTGAAAATCGAAGAAAACATGTGTGGGGAAAGGTATCAGTGGTGAGTCACCGTTAGATGAGGCACCATTTGGTGAGTCACCATTTGGGGAGCCTCCATTCGGTGATTCATCGTTTCGTGATTCCCCATTTATAGAGTCACCATTCAACAATTTTCTATTCAGTGAGTCAATGTTCTGTGACTTACCATTTAGTGAGTCACAATTTGTCGAGTCGTCGTTAGGAGAGTCACCGTTCGGTGATTCAATGTTTGGTGAGTAACCATTTGGAGAGTCACCATTCAGTGACATACAGTGCAGTGATTCACCATTCAGCAACCTACCATTAGATGGGCTATAGTTGGAAAACTGAATTTTTAGAAAACTCTTGAAATAAGCCACCATTACATCTAAGAACACCTAAAATAGTAGAATTTCTCAATGGAATGGGTTGAATGGTCTAGTACATAACATCTTGTGTAGGAGATTTTGTTCAACCTTAACATGTTAATTTTAAAATTAGGCTTTGTCAAGACAAATTCCCAAAGATGCTACATCCCTCCCATGTTTTGATAAATGGGATTCATATTGCACGATTCAATAGGATGTGGTCATTGACTCTTATTTATGTACTAATTAACCATTGTTTTTTATATCTATAAATAATAATCATAATGGTAAGAGTATAGTGTAGAATGGTCTTTTTGACCAACTGTCATATAATGGTCAAACCCCTATGGTCAAATTAAAATATACATACTTCATTATTAAATAGATAAGGTTTTTTGAGTAAAAATATAACAAAGATTTTTTTTTAAATAATTATTATTCAAAATTTCTGGGTCATTACTTTCTTTCCCCTTTAGAAATTCCATCCTGTAAATATCAAATAATTCCCTTAGATGAGAAAAGGTGTGGGTTCTTCTGCCGTATTTTCTCTTCTAGTTACCACATCATTTCTTCATACATGTGGTTCCTCCATAACACTTTGATGAGCTGGGTAGTCTTGTCACATACAATCTTGTCCCGATGGTCCAAGATATCCTCCATCTTCTTCTCATAAGAGAGATAATGTTTCAGTTGTACCATCATCGGGTTTACTATATGTGTAGGGATAGGTATGTACATCCTAAATTTAGATACAAGTAAAACATCATTAACTTGAAATATTTTTTGTGGATGTAATAGCTGATATGTTAATGATACTATACGATCAGGGATTTCATGGGGGACAATGTACTTGGTGATAATATTCTGTTTCTTCACAAATCACATGACCCACTTCTATGGTGAAATTCATAGGAATACTTTCTCACCAATATCAAACTCCAAGTCCCTTAGATGTTTGTTAGCATACTCTTTTGCCTTATTTGAGAAGACTAAAGGTGTTGTTTGATGGAATGACCCTTTTCAACCATATTTTTTACAATATCAGGCCCATGAAACATTTTATCACTAGCTTCATCCAAACTAGTAGGTGTTCTATATCACTTCCCATATAGAGCTTCATAGGGATCCATTTTAATGCATGAATGGAAGATTTTGTTGTATGAGAACTCAACTAATGGGTGATTTTGATCACATAAACCTTTAAAATACATTTAGTATGTAATCATAATGTACTCGAATGTGTGATTAGTCCTTATAGATTTTCCATCTGTTTGAGGATGATAATTCGTATAGAAATCTAATTCGGTACTGAGATCATATTGAAGACTTACCCATAATTTTGTTGCGGACCATAGATCATGAACATATATAATATAAATTGGTACTCCATGTAGCCTCACCACATCTGTTTCATATATCATGGAATGTTGGACAAGACATAAGTCTTTCCATATAGTGATAAAATGGGATGTCTTGCTTAGACGGTCCATTATAACCCATATCACATTATTTCCTTTGGATGTTTTTTTGGATACCAATAAAAAATTACATAGTGATATTGTCCCACTTTCATTAAGTTATGGGTAGTGTTTGTAATACCCCATTAGAAATTTGTCGCTCTACCTTCACTTGTTAACACACCAAGCACCATGTAGTGTAGTTGGCTATCTCACTTTTCATGTTATCCCACAAATAATGATAAAAAAGGTATCCATACATTTTCATACTTCTAGAATGTATAAGGAATGTATATTTATGATATTCATCCATAATATCCTTAATTATTTAAAAAATATATGGAACACCTAGCCTTGTATGAAATTTCAGTAAATTTTCAAGATCAACATTGAAATTCGGAAACGTCCCTTTCATCACATCATCTATATTATTCTTTAAAAAAGGATAATCTCATTAATATTTATTGATCTTAAATAGTATTGAAGATTGAGAAATCTATTGGGATAGTTTTGGTGATGTACCTTCCCATACAATTCCCAATTAAATTTTTATTATGACTATTATCAAAAGATTCCTTAAATATTCATCATTGACAGAATAATGGCATCCTTAAAAATTAATGCATCAACAACATTTTTTCCCTTCTATGGTGATGATGAAAAGATCAATCATAGATTTTTAGGAGTTCCATCCATCTCCTCTATCACATTTTTAATTATTTTTTCATGAAATTATACATCTGACATTGATGGTCTAGGTATATAGCGCATTTATTCCCATAACGATAGTACCTCCATATATTCAAAGAAAAAAACCACAGCTAGATCCATATCATTTTTAGGATAATTCTGTTCCTGATCCTTTAACTGTCAAGATGCATTAGCTATCACCATTCCATTTTTTATGAGGAATCACCTAATACCTTTTATAGTTGTATTGCTAAAAACAATGAATCATTCTCAATAGAGGGTAGACTTAACACGGGTGCACAAACCAATAAATTCTTTATCACTTGAAACCATTCCTCACACTCTTTTGTCAAGAAAAAATTGACCCATTTTCGTGTTAACTTGGTTAGTGGATTAGAATGTTAGGAAATGTTTTTCACAAAACACTTATAATATCATGCTAAACCAAGAAAACTATGAATCTAATTTACTACTATAGGATGAGTCCACTCCTCCAAAAACATTGTCTTTTTTAGGGTCAACTAAGATTCATTCACTGGTTATAATGTACAACAACAAAGCACCTTGTTGTAACAAAAAAACACACTTGATGAACTTTCCAAAAAACTTATCCTTCCTCAGAGTTCTTAGTATCACCTTTAAAGGATTATTTTCTTAATCCTATTGTAATATATCATAATATCATCAATAAAAATGATCTCAAATTTATCAAGGTAGTCCTTGAAAACTAAATTCATCAAATATATAATAATAGCAGAAAATATTCATCGTGACTAAGGGAATAACAAAAAACTCATAATTCACATATCTTGATCAGAAGGTGGTCTTTAGGAAATATTCTTTATTCACCCTCAATTGATGATATCCAAATTAAAGATCAATCATAAAGATGAATTTAATCCCATGGAGCTAGTCTAAAAAAATCAATCATTCTTGGAAGAGGGTATGTGTTCTTCATTGTGGTCCTATTAAGTTATATACAATTCATGCATAATAGAATTGATCCATCCTTATTCTTCTTCACATATATTACAATTTCTCTCCAAGGAGACACACATGTTCAGATAAACACATTCTCTAAAATATCATGGAGTTGTTTCTTTAATTCCTCCAGGTCCACATTTTCCATTCTATATGGAGTTTTTGATATCATATTGGAACCCAGAATGAGTTCAATGGATAGATATACCTCTCTTTATAGAGGAGACCCATTAAACTCCTGAAGAAATATGTCAATGTATTATCGAATGATGGGAATTTTTTTAGTCTTATACTTTCATCCCCTTCTTCATATTCACTGATCAAATCCGTAAAGAAGTCTACAAGTGGTGCTTCTAGGCAAAGCTCCTGTCATGATATCTCTCTTTTTAAGATAACTATTGGTCATCCACTCAAGACTATAGAGATTTCCTATATTCTTTATTTCATCATACCATTATACATTGTAAACCAGTACATCCCTAAAATAGTGTTGATGTTTTTCATGGAAATTATTACTAGATTTTGTATAAGATTATACTCGCCAATGTAAATAATAGAGTTTATATACACTGATGATTCTTTGATAATTCCAATAGGAGTCATGAATGATAACTCTACATCACAAAATTAGGGAATTGATTCTACATTATTTGAAATATTTGAGTAAATAAAGGTATGTGTTGAATCAGAATCAACCAAGGTACCTTCAAGATTTTAGAGAACAATGAGAGTATCTTCTACCGTATCATTTGATGCATCAACAATATTTGTCATGATAGAAAAATAAATAACACTTTTTCATGTCCTATGATGAGGTTGATGGTGATTCCCCTCTACTACCCTCAAATTTGTATAGTGATTGGAATTGTGTGTGAGATCTCCACACCTAACGCATTGGACTATAGGAAGGCCTTGCACCATATTCCAATTTCCATTTGTGTTGACTAGTTCAGTCTTATCATCACTATCATAGTTCTATGTGATGTGGATATATCTTCCAAACCTTTATCACCTCCCTTGCTCGAGTAGGAAGTTCTCCAAATTCTTTTTCCCGCATGTATTTAATGTATAAAGTTTCACTTTTTTTCTACATATTCTTTGATAAATTCTCCTCCAACGGATTACCTCTAGAAATATCTTCTTCTCATTCGATTTGTTTTACCAATACCCCTCACTGAACTCTTTTTTGACCTTCATTGCACTCCATAGGATTTCCTCATAGATTTCATTGTCTCGATTGGATAAACTATTCTGTATATGGGTTGTTAGTCCACCCAATAACTTATAAACCTTCACATTAGGATGCATAAAAAGGCTAGCGGTATAATGGGAATGAATTTTGAATCTTATATCATAACGTCTAACCGATTCATCCTACTTATACTTCAGTTCAATGAATTCCTTCTCCATTTTTGTTCTCATCAGACAATGTAAATACTTAGTAAAGATGATTCCCCTAAACTCTTTCTACTCCAAATCATCAATATCCCTTCATTGTAACATTTTTTTAATCAGTTCCCACCATTGATCAGATTGTCTCTCTGAATAGTACACATCTAGAGTGACATTCACTTGTTCTGAACAATGAAGTATAGTAAAGATCATTACTATAGAGACTATACACTATTAGAAAATCAATGGGTCAGTATATCCACTAATCATTAGTGGTCGTTGAAGTATAATGGGATGAACAAAATGTTGTTCCCTTCATGTTGAAACTGGTCTCTCAGCTTCATTTATGCTATTTCCCATAAGTTGAGTTACATTATTCATCATTCTCATGAAGGATTCCATTCCGACTTGGAACGGAGGGTCATCAGTGCATGGTTTGTTACACTCACCATTTAAATCGTTCTTCCTATTTCCTGCCATTTTCTAAAATAATAGAAATTTATTGACAAAATGTTTTTCTTTTAATAATATTATTTCTCTAAAATAATTTTATTTCTTAAATCAATAAGCATATATTTTTTATTCAATAACCATAATTATATTTTGTATAAACCCTTTATAATAGTTCATAAAAATCATGTGATTATCTAAACATATGCACCGGGAGTGTCAAAATAGGATTGAAAAAAGGCTCATTGTCATCCACCAGTCCCCATTATATTCTATCTCAAAGTGTTGTTTCTAGGTTTTACCCCAGGATACATCTATTCTAGAGCCATATCCACTTGTTCTTATCCAGACATGGAATTATTTGTTTGAAAAACACTTACTGAATATTTCATCAAAATAACTGGATTTTTTCATATATTTAAAATTTAATCTATGGTTATTCCTGAGTTTTTTAAATAATAATGTCTAAAAATAACTAAAACATCCTTTTATAACAACTATTCCATCCCTCTATTTTATCACATGACTTTTCATTTCATTTAAGAAAAATAGGATATTTGAATGTTTAGTGAACTGGAAAAAAGTTACATAACACATGAAAACATAAAAAATTATTCTATTACACATTAATGTATTCTTCTAGATTTATCATATGTACATTTATTTCATATAATGACCTGGGGACACACATAAAATTAATGGGTGAGAATAAGGTCTGGTAAGGGAAAAACAAAGGAAAAATGTTTACTTGTGATCATGGAAAATAACAAAGAGAACATGAAGAAGAAAATACATCCATGATAAAGGGTAATATGAAAAAAAAAATAAGAACATGAATAATAATTTGGAAATGAGGCTAAAATATTTGATTTATTCATTCATAAGAATATCACTGAGGTTTATCACCGAGGTGTCACAAAAGTTACTAAGGTTATTCACCAAGGTATCATAAAACATGTCATCCCTAATAATTAAATTCATTAACCAATGAATTGGAGAGATATTAGGTAAAAACATTAATACGTATAAATTAATTTGAAACACATATATTTTAATAATAAATTTCATAAATAACCCATTATGAATAAAAGAAACATGTTTCCTTTCAAAATAATGGTTCCTTTGAATGTAATTAAAAATAATATTTTTTTTGTCATTTTAAACCCATGGAAATATAAGGAGGGTTTCATGTATTTTACTCATAGAATTTAATACATAAGTTTAAAATATATGTGATCACCCCTATAGAATATATAATTTTGGGTATTCACAATAGAAAATAAATTTATTTTTTGCTAAAAATAGAGAAATATTGAGATGAATATTTGGCAGCATAACAGTTATGAAACATGGTTTTCAAAAACATAGAAAATATAGGGGAAAGGGTCTTCCATTAATAGATGACTCTTAATAAAGTAAATTGATATAATAAAATTGATTTAAAAATATTATAAATGTTTTTTAAAGACATACCAAATAATATAGAACTTGAAAGGAAAAAAACGATGTTAAGATTTCACTTACCTTGAAGAATGACTCATTAAACTCAATAATCAGGACATTGGGGCTTGAGGGAACCTTGGGAGGACTCATTTTTAGATAAAACTATAATAAAATCATCAGGGAAGAATTTTTAATTAATTAAAATGATGTAATATGTGGGTATTTTTAGAAAAAGTGAGGATGTTTTTTTATAATTTCTACGGAAACCTCAATAGTGGTATTTGAAAAATCATGTTCTTGACCATGGTATTAGACACATGGGATGCCTATTGAGTTAAATTATCATGTAAAAGACTAAAATCATTTTAAATTTACTATTACATCATTTTGACAATGTTATGATGTCATTAAACTTACAGAAATACTGAAACTGTATTTTTAAATTTCAGGAAAAACTAAAGTATTTTATAAAATTATCAAAAATTCACCATATCATAGTATTATGTTATGAATTAAAAATTGAACTCAATTTAATAATAATTATTTTATAAATATGATAAATTTAATATTTATTTAAAATCATTTTTTACTCGAAAATTGCTAATTCTAAAATACTAACTCATTTTATAAACCATTAAAACATAACTATGGTCCAATAAAATTAATGTATAATCAAAAAAAACAAAATATTAATTTTTGATTCTATTTTATGATAATTAATTTTATTTTAAATCATTATATTGATTATAAATCTGTAAATAAACATTTATGTATTATGAAAATACTAATACATAATTAATAATTTCTAAAAAATCTATTTATTTATACTATGAAATAATTATAAAAATTTACCATTTAATATGCCTAAATTATATTTATACATACTTATGTGATGTTACTATTCCATTGGTCATTTAACTATTCATAAGAGTAACATTACTATTCAAAAGTGTCAAGTTAGTATTCACGAAAAAAACATGCTGATCCTAGCATACTCTAAACATATTACTGATTGAATCCATGTATATCCATTTTTAAAAACACATTTCATTGAATCAATTATTTAAAGTATAATAATTATTTAAAATAAAAAATAAGTTATTTTAACTATTAATCTAAAATATGAATCTTCTTGTCAAAATACTAAAAAATAACTATAGATTAATTTTGACATTTTAAATTCAAAAATGATATTTATTTTACCATAATAATTTTATAAGTATGAGAAATCTCTAAAAAGTACAATTTTTACCTCTAAAATAAATTCATAAAATTTTCTCAATTGAACATATATATATATATATTTCAAGAGAAACATTTTTAAAAATGGTAACGATGAAAGAAAAAATTTATTAAAACAAAGAGATTATAATTTAAGTGGCTAGTAATTGACACATAACCCCTTATTACACCGACATACGACCTAAGATTATGGTGTGCGATGATGATAGACTCTTGGGGTTGCTCAGATAACATCACCCAATGATAATCTCCACTATCTTGATATTTATCTTAAGAGACATTGTTTAATATAAACATGTTGAAGCTTCTCTTGGGTTTGGTCAATAGATAATCCCCAAGACACTACATCCCTCCCAAGTTCTAATAAACGAGATTCATATGGAATTATTCTACCAGATGAGATCATCACATATTTTTTCTGCATTAATTAACCACTATCATTTCTATTTAAAAACAATAATCATAACACTAAGAGTATAGTTTCCAATAGTCAAATAGACCGAATTTCATAATTTACTAATGGTCACACAATGGCGGAAACCCTATGGTCACATTAAGATATACTTACTTAATTATTAGAGAAAAATGGTCTGGTTGAGTATAAAAAAAATAACACACATTTTCAAAAAACTATTATTATTCAAAAACTTTGGGTCGTTATAGTTTTTATTAATGTGATGACATTATGATGTGAAAAGTTGTTTTCTTGTTAGGGTGATGAAGGATTATTTTCAAACACCTTCATTATTGATCATGGATTGTTATATTAACTAACATGTTCTTTAGTTTATTCATGGTGAAACAATGTAGATAATTTTCAGATAATGATTTGTGGTGAAATTTTTGTATACACATTGATAGTGTTCCCAAATTTACAGTATAGGGATAGAGTGGTTGTTTCGTTCTAATGACTTTGGGGTGGGCTACTTTGGTGGATTCTACATTTCTTGGACTTAGATTAGTATAGTATTTGGTCCATGTGGATTTTTTATTATTAATATCATCTCACTATAGGAACTAATGAGTAACCCATGACACATTTTCCTTTCTTGGTGGGTTTTAGAGGGTATTTCATCCAATTTTATACCCCTTTTTATATTTGTAAAACCATTTTATCCAATTTTTTTATAAATAAATATTTGTTAGTAGTGATCATATTTTTTTATGATATAAGAAATATATTTGGGATTTTTTTATTAATTTTTGTCCCTAAAAAGTTTTTGAAAAATCCACTTTTTTCAAATGTTTTCATTTGAGTTTTTAATGTGCATCAAAAATAGTCATTTTAAAGAGGTTCAAAAATGGAATTAAAAATGAAGATTTTGAAAATGTGTTTTTTCAGTTGATTTTTTTAATGTTATTATTTTCTTTTAATGAAAATAAGGAATGTATATTTTCATCAAATTTTAAAGTGTTTTTAGTTTTCTTTATGGAAAGTGTTATAGAATGTATATTATTAAATTCATTTCAAACTGGATTTTAATTAATTTCTTTATGAAATAAAATTCATAGACTCAAAATTTTGCGACCTAATGAGCAGTATATATCATGCATATATATTTGATATATTGAATGTTTGGTTTTCTGATAAGGATCAGATTTATAGAATAGATGATGAGTAGAGATATTGTGAAAAACCTAAGGTTTCCTACTAGATATCTGGATACATTGGTTATTTATTTTAGTTTTCATGTTCGGGACACTATTATATTTGATTATTTTTCTTGGTTCACTTTTAATTTTTCATTATCGATGTTGTTTCCTATATGTATCTGTTATTCATTTTTCATGCTTTATTACTTTATAAATATTAAACTAGTTTTTTTGGAAACACATTAAATAGATTCTCCATATTGAATAATTTATATTTATTTTTTTCATTAAACTATCATTGAAAGATGATATCAATGAAAAGGATGTTTAATATGTTTTCTAGGTAATTTTATATAGCTTGTGCATTTCGATAACACCATTTGTACCATGTAGTGAGCCAGGTCGAGTTTCAATTTTGGTGGAAGCCTAGGTCGATTCATTATATATGGTATAAAATCCTAAATACTATCTAGAATGACAATGTTCTCAATTTCAAAAAGTTAATTTTTGGATGTAACAGTGTAGATAATAATAGATTGTTGGGGCATGGCTAGAAAAGGTGGGAGAAGTGTTCATAAAACGTTTTCATCAATATCCCCAAGTTTCATTTTGCATTCAATTATAAAATTTTGAAGATGTTTTTTCTTCTTCTTCTTTTTAATTAATTTTATTGTGGAATAATGATATTTATAAGACCGCTAGGTATTCTAGTGACTTAATTGGTTTCCATTATTTTTATAAGTGGATGTGGTGGTTTAACCAAGGATCTTTGATTCTACCACATAGTCATGTAAACCATGTAGAGATCCTGAAAAATGGGCCTCCAATAATTATTGAGTTATTCATCTAATTTGAATATATTTTACCCAAAAATTTTTAAAATCCATGACTGAATTTATTTTCATTTTTAACTTTATATTTTATCTCCCTTGATTTCTAAAAATAAACACTTGATTATTATCATTGGCTTGATAGAATATAAGAGATTTTTAGTTAGGGTATTGACTTATTGAATTTTATTTTTGATTATATTTTTTTAGGACTATTTTGTTTTGATAAATTATTTTTAAAGATAAATTTTTCTTTTGGTATTTAAATCGGGTTTTTTTTTATAATGATTTAATTTAAAACTAATTATAGTGGATTGGTTTGGAAATAATTAATTTTTTACCAAGAGATGTTGTATAATGTGGGATACATAATTATGTTGTTTTAGAAATATTTATGACATTTTTTTTAAATTCTTTTTGAATTTAATTTATTTGATCAGTAAATGGAATTGGAATGTATTAATTTGATTTCAAAATGGAATGGTAATTGAATGAAATGGGTTTATAAGGTAATTATTTGATTTCAAATGTAGTGAAGTGTATCACTACTATTTGTTTAATTAGTTATCCTATGAGTATTTTTAAATGAAATTTTAAAATTCATAAAATTGTTTTAGATGATTAATGATTCTTAAAATAGGTTCATTTGGTTTTGAAATTATGTGATGTGTTTCTCTATTGTTTGATTTGTTTTCTGAATTCATGACATGGAGAATACTTTTTTAAAAACACCCATTCATAAATGGATGATTTCAAATAGAAAAGGTTTATTTAATAGTATATAATTTATTTTCTTTTTTTAGTGAGATATTGTTTTTTTAATAGTCCAACTATGTTCATGGGATGATTTAGTTTTAGTTTTGGGCATGAATTGAAGATGTTCATGTCTCATTTTCTTTGTAGGATTCTTCCCATATTGGTATAAAAGGAATTTATAAGTCTATTAATCTCGTATAATCTTCTCACTAAATCATCTCATCACATTAAATGATTTTTTTAATTTCATACATTTCCCAAAATATGAATTGAGTTGTTTAATTTAATATTTTTTTATAGTTATATAGAATTTTAGTATCATTGAATTAGTACCAACAATAATTCTATGGTGGTATTGGTTTTATAGAAGTGTTAGGGTGGTTTTAAGGGATTGATGTAATCTTATATTCCCTGGGAACACCTAAAGAATATTTTGTGAGAGACATCATGGTTTTTCATGTAAGAACTTGATAACTATGGTGGGAGTTTATGGTACCCTCTAAGTTGTGTGAAGGCGTGTATTGGTAATTCTTCAAGATATTGTTTATCTAGTGGTTCTATCAGGTGGTCAGGAAGATGAGGAGAGATCATAAGTTCATGATCCTTTATCTGGTCAGATTTCTTATGATGGATTATGTTGATCACTTCTCAAAAAATTTCATTTTCCTTACCTAGTTGTTAGTTAATTCAGTGGGAAGTTTACATGTCTATGAAACAATATATGGGTTACACTTCGGTTCTATATGATAGGAATTAATTTAAAATGGTGGTTTTATAGTGGATGAAGTATGAGGAAAAGTTATAATTTAAGGTTCCTCATCGTAAGAAAAATAGAGAGCATGCATTCTTCAAGTGTGGGTATCCTTGAAAATAAGATCCTTTGTGTGTTAAAGAACTATGAGTTTTCCTCCATTCAATTATTTTAGGTAATATTATGAAATTTTTAAATTTGGGTTATTAAAGAATGTTTTAGGTGTTATCTATTTTGTGAAATGGTTTATTTTCTAGGAATTTTATTTAAGGATTGAAATTTAATTTAGATTTCGGATTCAATAATTAAGTAATTCAGAATGAGTGGGTGTTTATTTTATAGATAACAATGATTATTGTTTAATTTATCCATTTTTTAGGGGTAATGCCACTATTATATGTGGGTTTTGATGGTTAGAAATTAGTGGGGTCTTTGCGTACAAATCTAGGTTACTAGGGTGGGTGATTTACCAGTTAATGTAATGAACTGGATCATGTGTAGGTATGATTTTGGGATCTACCCTTAGAGGGAGATCTAATTTCAATACCATAGATATCATTTTTATTTGTGTCCATGGTTATATCTCTTTTCAATTACCAAGGCTTCATAAGAGTTTGTTAATTATTCTTTTGGAATGAAGCATTGGATAACTTCACTTGTAGATTTTGATAATTCAATTGGATTCATCCATTTTATTGGATTTGAATCCTAATTTTAAATGTTTATACATATGTTTTGAAGATTTATTATATGTTATTATCATTTTACATCACAGTTAGAGAGTCTCTAAATGGTGGTGTGATCATGTTAAGAATCCCTTATATTTGGAACATATGGATTGGGGATTGTTCTTATGTTTTTCATTGATATGTCAAATAATTTTTAGATAATATGTTAACTAATTAAAATTCTTCTCAATGTATGGTATGATTAAGTCTCATGTGGTAAGGTTGACCTTAGTTTCATTATTTCAAAATCTTTTATTGATCTACCCACATATATTAGGGGGTGTACGTGTTTTTTCAATCTATTGCCTATTGTTTTTAAATAAGACCATTCAGAGGAAATAGAGAACCATGTTGGAGATAATTGAAGAACTAACATATTAATTTATATAAATACTTAATGTTATTTTATTATATTTATGGATATATTATGTTTTTGTGATTTTTAGGCTTGAAATTTAAATTTTTTCAGTTGTTCAGAGTGTTCCACATTTTGGAGTGACTATGTGGATACCATATAAGGAATATTATGTTGGAGAAAATAGAGTTTTATATGTTCTTATCATTGATTTCCAAACCAAATAGATATTCCAATGATACAATTAGTCTTGTATTGGGGATAAAAGGTAGTCTACATTGTTTCCCAAACTGTGAATCCAAAGAATTCACTTCATAATTAGATTTAAATATTGGATAAATGTCTTTGTTGAATCGTATATTTTTAAAGGATTTAACATCCCATTGATTACAACTCATTCCACAAAATACCAAGGTTCTTAATTAGGGCTTCCCTCTTTCATCCCCCCTTGAATCTTGGTACTTTCATCAGTATTTTCATGTGATTTCACAGATAAATATAAACCATTATTCATCAATCCAATTATTTTACACATTTTACTTAGATTAAACATCAACCATATAACATATGGGTAATTATTGGATGGTTTTGGGATTAGTGTGGAACCTAATGATAAATATTTTAATGTATATGGTTATTCGACATCATTGAACCAATTTTTGTGTTTTTTCATTTAAAGTGATATATTATGACTTATAGTGACTTGATTTCATCTTTAATGAGTTATGTGTTTCTGTTTAATCTATTTTTTTTCAATTCCTTGTATGATTGCTTTTTTAAACTTCTTTATATTAAAATTAATTATTAAAGTGATACTGATGTGATGTTTTAAATTATTTCCTCAAATTGTTGTAATATCACAAATTGGTTCTCTTATGAGTTTTAATTACCACGTTTAAATGGGTCTTTAATTACAACAAGTCTCTTTCAGAAGACTGTTATAAGACAATGATGTGTTTTCAGGGTTATAAAAGGCCTTTGGTCTTTTTTTGGTTTATCAAAAAAGGAATATAATTTTCTTAATGTGGGTTTATCAAATGTAAATTGGGTTTATATTTTTTTTATAGATTTATAATAAGATCCTAAATGGTATTTGTTTTAGGAAATTAAATGGTCTTGGGTTTTGCAGTCATGTTTTTTTAATTATATGTCATTTTTTAACATTGAAAATTGAGATGTATAATGTTTAAAATAGCCTATAGATTCCCCTATAAGTTATTTCTCCATTGTGTGTTTTTAATTATTATTTGATTATTTTTATTCCATTTTTAGTCATTTTATTATTCAGTTGTTGATTATATGATGTATAAATGGAGGTTTTTCTCAGAGAATGATAGTGGTGTGGCATAATTATTTTATTTTTCAATATTAATTGATCATATATTGTTATGTTAACTCCCCTCGTATTTATATGGGTCATGGAAACCCCATGTGGCGTGGTGGAAGATCATGAATTATGATAAAATATCTTCACAAACATTGTATGTGTTCCTCTAGTTATGTTATAAGGATAGTGTGGTAGTTATGTTTCAATAAGTATAATGTGGGAAAGTTGGATGGATTATTTATATTTTGGATTTAAAATCTTCCATAAGGTTCATAGAGTGGTTTTAAATTGTTATTATTATCACACTCCATGACCTGGGGGTACCTATAACATATATTTTGTGGATGGTATTTTTTTATAATGAAATTATTCTATTTTTTCTTTCACTTTTCATGAATTTTTATCTGGCCATTTTTTCACCATTGTTGATTATTATCACTTAATTGTTAGAGCCTATTTTTTTTATGATCTAAATTTCATTTTTTAGAGGTTTTAATAAATATTTTTTCAATGATTTTATTCGTAAATTGTATTGAATAAATGTTTTTTATTTTTTGTTTTGAATTTATTTTAAAAATATTACTTGTAATCGAGTTCATGTTTTTATTTTTAATGTGATATTTTCTAGAGGATCTGTTGTCCATATATTTGGTTCCAATTAAATTTTTTATATAAAAAATAATTAATTTGAATTTAAATTCAAATTTGGATGTGGTTTATTTATTTATTAAATTCCCTTTAAATTATATTTTTTAATGTATTTAAAAATATCATTTTTTGAATTTACATTTGGTTTATATTTCAGAATAGTTGTTGGTGGTGATATAATGGGATGTATAGATATAAACATTACATATTATAGGTTATTGGATTCATCCATATATTTTATTCTCATTTGGGCCATTGAGTGTGAGTGGGGATGTGCTGAGTAACCTTTGGTTTCATGGAAGATATATTTTGATATTGGTTATTCTTATTTTTCTCAATATTGAGGAATTATCTTGATGTCAAATTCATCCAATTTTACATTAACTATGTTTTGTTGACACTGTTTCTACTATGTATCTATTATTTGTTTTAGTTGTCTTATTACTTTGTAACGATTGATATATTTTACATGGATGTCCATTGTAATTATTCTTCATTCATAATTCATTATAAATAGGTTTTTTATTGTGTAACTCTGATATAAGGGTGAAATCAATTAAAAAAAGTATTTTGATGCATAAGTACTTCTCACCAACCAGTGAGAATCAAGAATTCCCTTCATGTTGAGTGTAAGAAGTGTAAGGTGTTGGATAAGGATTAATCCCATACCATTTCATTATAGTCTCAAATATAATAATCTACAAGATATAATCTTTGATAGGTGTATTATAGGAAAAAAATTACGAAAAACCAGAAACCCGATAACTATAAAATATGGTGTCTTTGAGATGCTTCTATTGTGGATGATTTGGGAACCAATTGAGTATCTGTTTTTAAAATATATTGAAAAAAATTTGGTTACGAAATCTATCTTAGTTAAAATAACACCTAAAAACAAAAAACATGAGGTATTATTAATATATAATATATTTTATATTTTCTAAACTAGGTTATTTGGAAAGATACTACATTTGAATGGATACATATAAGGAAAATGATTCCTTGAAGAGGCATTAATTTCTTATGAACTACATTGAAATGATATACAATGATAAGAAACAAATTAAAATGGGTAAAGGGTTCACTATTTTCTAAAATAAGAGTAATAACATACTAGAAGGGAACACCAGGAACAAAAATCAGTATACTGATAGAAACATTTGTGGATGAAATTAATAAAAAGATTGATGAAAAATAAATGTTTTTTTCTTACTGAGTGAATTGTATAAGAGCATGAGAATATTATTCTTCTAAGGAATAATAATGTTGATGTGGATTTAATGGGCATCAATGATGAGTCATGAATAGGTGGTCTAAACAATACCTTGGGGAAATTGATATTGATTAGTAGATGTGTCCTCTAATGATGATGGAATCCAAAATAAATATAAACTAAATATACTAAACTAGAGTGTATTTCAAAATATTCACTTCATCTCATAATGTATATAAACCCATTCTAAGGATGTAAGGACCAAACCATAGTTTCCCAGATATAGTCGTTACATTATTACATTAGTAGTATATACAAGAAATCATATCCCAAAGGACTTAATAATTTATTAATCGTGGAAAAATAGAAACATACAAGAATATCACATTACATTGATTTCATACAATGAAAAAAAATATTTTTGTGGAGGAAATCATTATTTTCTCTAAAATAATTTTTTATATAAATCATAATACAATTACTGGAATATTAAGTAACAGAATCATATGAAAGGGTTGATATCAAATACATAGCAAGGGAATACATAAATTAGATGCTAAATAAAACATCCATAATATTATAAGATTAAATTATGATCAAATAATTCAATTAAAAGAATCACATATTCTTAAAAATATTTCATAGATATAAAAAATATTCAAATATTATCAAGGAAGTAAATAAATAATATCATAATGATTTAACGCATAATGTTAATAATATGAAACATACAATCAAGGAGTTGTTCAAAGATATAAAAAAAATACAATCAATTCATTGTGCTAAAAAAGTATACCCAATTGGGTAAGGGTTCAGCCAAATACCAGATATATTTTATCTCATGAAACATGATGATATATTTAAGGAATATATAATTTCAGGTTCCACCTCTAACATAACATGTACAACACATACAATATATGAATTAATAGTATATCATAATAAACATTATTTAAAGATAAATAATTCCATATATTGTAAGAACTAATTGAGGAAATGTCACAACATTCCCATATCAAACTGATTATAATCCATACATAAAAATATAATGGATGGAATATTTTTATTATATCCTCGATAAAGAAAAATATTCAATAATTTATGTAGATATAGATGAAAATTAATTGAAAATATCAATCGAATATTTCATAAGGAAAATACCCTTTTCACATTTAAATCCATTACTATTAATTTCCTATTTCTTAAATATTTTTGAAAAGCATTTAATTGAAAATAAAATTTAAAAAATGTAATGTAATCTTTAAAATCATTGTGTTTTCATTATGGTGGGAAATTATACTCCTTATATAGAAGTTAAAAAACATTCCTTTCTTATTATTTAAAAAAGATAAAAAAGTACCCCATTTGGAAAATTAAAATAATCTTAATTTTAACCATTTTTTAAAAGGAAAAACATTGGTAAAGTTTTATTTAAAAATCATTAATAACTAATAACAATATTATTTATAATATTTTTTTGAATATAATGGAATGGGATAAAAATATTCCTCACTAAGTAGAAAAAAAGTATTCATTAAAAAAAATTATGTATCTTAAGAATTTAATGAGTTGAAAATTAAAAGAGAACATTTAATTTTATAAAATATCCAGATTATAATAGATTAGATTTCTATTTATATATAAATATTAGATAATTCCCCCTTGTGGAGAGTCAACCATAAAAAATAACGATTCATAATGAGATTCTAAATTAAACCCTTTCTTATGGTATGAATTACATCTTTTGTTTTCGATCCTGTTATATAAAAAATATAAATTTATAATACATATATTATAGAATTATAATTATATATATAATTACATAAATTCTTTACTTGTAACACTTTATCACTTATCTATCAATAATTCTTTATTAAAATAATTATTCTAGGTGATAACTGCGTTATTTTTTGTATATATTTTTTCGATTATTGTATTCAATATATATTGATAATGGTTTCATAATATATATAATTTTAATAATTATATATATATAATATGTATGGAATGAACTAGACTGGGTACCCTGTTAACTCAATAACTGATGTGGTCGTGACATAGCCTGAATGGGGTTCTAGATCCCCATGGGTCAGTGACTAGCACCTGGCATTATAAAAAAAAGAATGTTGGAATGATTTTTTTACAAAAATTTCAGAATTAAAAGAATCAAGATAGTGTATATACAAATAAAAACCCATTGTGAGTAGTGTATCAAAACATAAACTTGTATAACAACCTAATTTATCATAACCACAAATACTAAAATAAATAATAAAACCACACAAGTCTTAACAGATTAAACTCACCAATTCCATGAATCAATAGCAAAAACCACATACTATTAGTGCTTTACACCTAATAAATCTTGGAAGGATAAAATATAGAAACACCAAAAGGAATAGGTAGTGTGTAATCAAAAATTCATAGTAGGGTCTCAAAAAAGATTCTATAATAGATTCCAATGTTAAATTAACCAAAGAGAGTATTCAATTTAAAAAAACAATTTGGGAATTTCATATGAAAAATTAAAACAATTCATTCTTTATATTTCAAAAGATTAAAATACTTTATAAAAAGGATTTACCATTCCATTAATAGAATAAATCTAAAAAATGGAAATTTTAGAAAAATATCTTAAAGAAAAAAATTTCTATAGAATAGTTTATATAAATCAAAAGTCCTATAAATCAATTCATAACAATCAAATCTATTCATTTTCAATACAAACAAGCGAGTAACAAGAACATATTCCGAAGAAGTTATGACATCTCTAGGATATAAGGACTCAACACTCACGGTGACACATCAAAATGTACACACTTACCTTTAATCTTGTGCCAAAGAGGACTCATCACCATTACCTAAGAGCTGTGATGTGCTACATTTATGTTGTTGAAAATTTTAATGCATAAAGTGCCACACAAATAACTCACTAACTACCTAATAATTTCATGTACTCTAGTAAAAAACAATGATGGGAAATTTATTTCAACAAACCTCAAAATAAAATTAATCCTATTCGGTATATCAAATATTCTAATTTCCATTTAAAAACAATATCATGTGTTTTAATTAGAAATGTGAAATTTTCTAATATATAACAAGAAGGATCCTAAATAATAAAAATCCATTTTCACAATATAATAAGTTTAAATAAATTAAAAATTCAATTTCAAAATCAAAATTCACAAATTAAATTTATCAAATTATTTTTCACAAGATTCCATACATTTCATAATAAACTGGCTATTTAATGGAATTAGGGGTTTTCACAATTTTTCATGAAATCCTTTTCTACAATAAAATTCAAAATTTTAATTGAAAAATTTTCCATCATATCCAAAATATAAATTCAAAATTTTAAATTTCACCAATTTCCATAAATACGCCCCAATTCAATGGAATTGGTGGTTTTCCCATATTCATGCCAAAAACCAATTTTAGACCCCAATACACTAAAATTAAGTTTTTAAAACATAAAAATTGAAATACATTATATAAAAATCAAGAATTTTCATTTAATTCATACAATTAAAATCAAATAAATAAATTTAGGGTTACCAAAAATTGGTCATTGTGACAGAACCACCTTCCTCCGGATCAACAGATCTTGCAACGCCAATCCCTAATAAAATTTTTTCAATTAAGAATAATAATCAAGGAATCCTAGAAATAATCATCAAACCAATATTTATAATCCAAAACATAGGTTCTTATATACAAAAATCAAAATAGGGATCAATAGAACCCTAGAGAGGATAAAAGAGATTACTGGAGATAGAGATCAGTGTGAGGAAACTAAACAAGAGAAGATTGAAGGGTGTTCCTCAAGTTTCAAATCACATCTAGGAAATATCTGTGGGTCCAAAAATTATTATTATGAGCTTCATCGATGGTAGAAATCAATAATGGGTTCTTCATGTATTTTGGGGACATAAAAGGGGGTTCGGTGAATTTTTACCAATATTTGGATTAATTGAAAACTAGTAAAAATGGTTTCCTGGGAAGAGCCAGGTTTTCCAAACCATAAGGACTAAATGTATTAATGATTTATATGGGATTCAAATTTTTTCCAAATAGGGTACACATATTGACTAATCGTTCTCAAATCATTTAAAATCCCCCTACCTTGGTTCGCAAGGATTTCTCTTAGAGGTAAAACACTTAGGTCTAACTGAGCAACAACCAAGCACTAGCATATAAACATGAATGTTTTTTAAAATTCAACCAAAAACAAACCCAAATGAAACCCAACACAAGAATTATTAAAATAGGGTTTTAATAATACCTAAAATAGTAATATTATGTTACAACCTATCAACTATAGAAACATTATTCCCCCAAAGATCCTATAAAGAAGCCACCATGCAAAGAAAGATGAGGACACTTCTCTCTAATCAGTACATCCCTCTACCATGTTTCATGAGAATAGGAACCATGCTTCCATAGAATAAAATCCAAACATATAAACCTACCTTGAATTACCACGGCTTCCAAATGAACTATCATGTCTGACCATTCATTCCAAAATTAATCTGGTTCAACCTCAAGATCACTACAGGTCAGAAAATGAGATGGATCGGAAGGATATTTTCAAAACTGAGATATGTGGAACATGTTTTACATCAACATCAGTAACAGTGGATGTACAAAATGGTAAGAAACATTTATAACTTTCTAAACAACTACAAAATATCCTACAAATGAGGAGAATTTTTTCCTTGACCCCAGAGCTATCATTGAACCAATTGAGGTGAAACTGTGAATAAAACTTTGTCACCAACTGTAAATTACAGAGTCTATGATAATTATGAACATAAGACATATATAGGATTTATTCCATCACCATTATCTGATGACTAAAATAGATATTTATTGTCTTCACTTGGAAGACATCATGGTCCAACCAAGGAAATCTCACCATTCTCAAACCAACCAAATAGATATTTAGTAGGTCATCCACAAAAAGCCTCTAAAGGAGCCATTATAATAATAGACTCCTATATATTGTTATTAGAAAACTCATCTATCCCCAAGGGATCATCCCATTTTCCACTAACTTTAAGAAAAAAATCAGAAACCATATCTTCAATAATGTGAATAACTCTTTATATCTGGACATAGGACTATAGATGGTTTGTCATACTCAAATGGTTGTGAGATATCAGTGCCTCCCAAAGGTATATCTTAAAGTGAGAAGTGAACCGTTGAAGCATGTCAGAAACTACAGAAATTAAAACTTCCTATAAAAACGTATATATCACATAGATATTTCTCCACTATGCAACTTTTATTTCATCAAGAATGGGTATAAAGTGTTCCAATTTTTTCATCAAGTAAATCACAACCCATATCACATTATTCATTCTATAGGAACACGATAACCCAACTGCAATGTCCATAAATATCTCATCCAAAATAAATGTAGGTACTAGAAGTGAGTGAATCAAAACCAAAAGATTCTAGCTATTATCCTTTACCTGTTGGCACGAAAAACAATGAGAAACAAAATTCTCAATACCTATCTAATTCCTTGACAACAGAGCTACTGATTCATGTTAGAAGAAATCTCTTTCGATCTTGGGTGCACTGCACACCAAGGACTATGAAAATACCCTATTATATATTTTCATACCGAATACAGAACCAAAAATGTTTACAAAATCATTATATTCCCTCTTTTGAGAATGACTAATAAAGAATAGTCTCCCCACCACTAATATAGTCTCTAATTATATTCAAGTCATCATCAATATGATGTTACGAAAGTATCAATTCATTAAGAGGGGATCTGAAATAAACATTGGTTGTGGAATCCTCAGACCTTGATTATTGTTATCTTATATGAATCTTCAAAAAAAGAACCATAATGTTCCACTGTTCTAATGATTCTTTCACTGTATGGGTGGAAAGTGTCCATCTCAATGAATTTTCTATAATATTCCCGCTCCTTGACTTATAGGAAATGCCTAAATTGAAATAATTAAAGTATCCCATAAAATGACCCATGTAGAGATTCAATTTTTTTTTAGAGAAGATATAACTAAATATCTTGTGTTTTAATAACATGGTAAACCTCTCACCATAAATTTAATGTCACAAATTTTTAATCAAATGCATCACAGCTACAAGTTAAAGGTCATGGGTCAGATAATTCTTCACATGTGGCCTAAGATGATGACATCCATATGAAACTACAAGATTACCATGCTTAATAACACATCCCAAAACTAAACCTAATTCATATAAAAAACAACATAGCCCTACCAAACCTCTAGAAGAGTCAAAAATGGAACAACTGTCAAAATACATTCTAACTCAAAAAAAATACAACTTACATTTCTCATCCCAAAAAAAACATTACTCCCTTCTGAGATTGTGTCATCATCAGAGAATAAAATTTGAGAATTCCCTGATTAACTGGATACAATATCTGGATAAGAGCAAGAATCTATAAATCTATAATACAATTCATGGTTTCTCCCAAGTCAAAATATCCTTCACCTATTTTGGATCAATTGATGTTCCTTGTTCCAACACCACATTTTCTAAAAACATCAAGTCCCAAATACATACATATCATTTTGATTTTTTGGCATAAATTCATTGATTTCACAGAAAACTCAAATATTTTCTCATTTATTTCACATGATCTTATTTTGATTTATATTAAATGTGGATGTTATCCATAAATACTACCATGAAGTTATCAAGATAATTATGGAAAATACTCTTTATCAAGTACCTGAATGTTTAGAAGAATTGGTAAGACCGAAGGGAATGAAAATGTACTCATAATGTTAATACCACCCCCGAAGGATGGTTTTATGAATGTCAGACTCTTTTATCCTCAACTGATGGTAGCTCGAATGAAGATCAGTCATTAAAAATAACTCCACCCCCTTCATTTAATCACATTGATCATCAATCCATGGTAATGAATATTTTTTGTTTAATATAACTTGTATGTGATATCAGTAATAAACCAATAGGCAAAGTGAACCATCAACCATCATAGCATAAAAACTAGCACCGCCCAATGTGACATTTTTGGGTGTATGAAGCCTTTCTCAAGAAGATTGTCCAACTGTGACTTTAACTCATTCATTTCAGTAGATTCCATATCAAAACATGTAAAAGATATTGGTTGAGTACCTAGCAATAAGTCAATAGAAATATCAATTTCCATTATTGGGGGAAAACTAGATAAGTATAAAGGAAACACATCGGGGAACTCAACAAGGATCGAAGGAAGATAAACTCTCAAATATTCCCACTCCATATCAATGGAAAAAACTGCTATCACTTTCCCAAACTGTAGATAATAAGGTCTAAACATTCTCATCCTGGGGTCCCATTCTCTTTGAAATACTAGAACACTCCATCAGGTATAGGAGAGTGGACCTGTCAAAGATAAAAATCAATCTAGGATTTATTGGAAATGATAAAATCTATACCAAAAATTATGTGAAGAGTTTTTATGTTGATTATAAAAAAATTAAAATCTAGTTCAAGATCATCTAGAGATAAAAAAATAGGGGCTACAGAGACCATGCTCTATCTTCATACAAAAGGGCATAGTAATATACATTATGGAAGATAAAATCTATATAAGAATATTTAGAATAATAAAATTATTATTTGAAATAAATGAATGATATGAAATAATATTAAATTGAGTAGTCACTAAAGAGAAATCCATTGTAATGATGCCTCTCATGTTCATTGGACATATATCTGCTTCTCCTAGAGACTCTTCCACTGTGTGAAGAATATTCATTCTGGATGCATGTGGTTGGAAACCATTTCCACATGAAGAATATAATTGAATCAAATTTTTCTAATGTGTTGATGATCCCTTGACACTATGAATAGAGGAATAAACAAGGAATAATCTACGCAGGTGACTTGAGCATCTACACGAGCCCCAGTTCTTGGGTGCCTTAGTGAAAACCCTCTTGAATATCCCAACTTTGCATACTGGTAAAAAACTAAAGGAATCCTACCTGGTACATCAAGAGTTCTAGATTGACCCTAATATTAAAACATACCATGTGAATTACCACAAATCCTCTTTCTTATAGAGGAATGCACAATTCCCATGGGATAAAAAACTACTGATAAACCTGACTTACCAAAAAGCTTCATCTCAACCATCCATGATCTATATTGTACATCAGTATAAAAAGGCAGCTTTAAAAATAAAACCGGATTATGTATATATTTTTGAAGCTCCAAATTAAATTTTTATCCTTAATATTCTCATTTGATATGACATTAGGTGATAACTGAAAAATCTATGTATTTTAGTTTTCATAATATCTCATGGTCATGTCATCCTTCTCGAGGTTAAAAAACACAATTTCTGTGGAAACATCATTGAATATGGACAGAACTAATCAATGGAAGGAAAATTTAAGTTATTCCTCTCTAATCCCTCATGTTTCTTCACCATCACCATCATGTCCCACAATCTCTTTCTCGTCCATCTTGTATAAAGGTGGCACACATCACGTTGATTTTTTCGAGAATGTCCAAGTACACAAACAAACACTCTTTTATAATCAAACACTCCTCATAATCATTAAAATCAATTGATCCATTGAACTAAATTTTCCAAAATTGAATTAAATCTTCAGAAAAAATCTTGATAATGTACCTATGATGTTCCGCAACTAGATCCTAAAAGAAAAATAGAGGTGGTGTCTATCCCAGGGAATGGATAGTGTTCATGACCACCACAACTAGATTCAGGTTGATAAGACGATTGGATCACTGAGGTTTTGTAGAATATCCCTCTTAAATTTGATTTTCATGTAATCTCATAGGTATGACACTACACAAAATTAGTAGACAACAAAAAAGACATTAGATTAACACTCAAATAATGAAACTAGGAAATTAATCCCAATATGGAGGAAAACGTGATTTGGATTCAATTTACACAAATAAAATATATAGAGACGACTATAACTAATCCTAAAGAGGACATCCACAACTACCCATGGTGACTTATGGTTCATTTTGGTGAGAGCTCTCTAGCCACTCAATCACAACAACCTCTTAATCCCTGAAGAAATTACACAAATACATATAGCCTTCATGACAGAAGCTAATCATTAATCTCTCATTCCAATTTTTCAAGAACCATACTGATTAACTAGGTAAGTTGACATTCAAGTCAGTATTGAAATAGCTCGAAGGTCATTCCCAATCCCAATGGGTTGGTAACTAACACCTGATGTCATTCAAAAATAAACTATGAAATATTTTTTCCCAAAACATTTCATAAGAAAACAAAATTTGACATTATGACTACATGAAAATCTAAACTGGGAGTAGAGTACCATAACTAAAACAAGTTTAACAAATTAATGTACTACAAGCACAAGTTCTATAAGACATAAAAACTTATCAGGTCATAATATATGAAACTCACCAAGTCTACAGATCAACTGATAGAACCACCTCAAAGTAGTGATTTACCCCTACTCAAACCTAGTAGGATATAATCCAAAATCAATCAAAGGAATAGGTATAATGTGATCTAAATATACCAGTAGTTTATCACCAAGGAATCCATAATAGATTAGAATATTAAATTAACCAAATATAGGTTTTAATTTAGAAAAATATGTTTGGCATTTCATAATGATAGTTAAAAAAATCATGAGTTAAATTTCAAAAGATGGAAATATTTTAATTAAAAGATTTACTTTTCAGTTGATGGATCATTCCTAGAACAAAAGAATATTTTACAAATTTCTAAAATAAACTACTTCCTATAAAAATATTTATATAAATCAAAAGGCATATATGTTTTTTTAAAATTGAATATATTCAATTCAAATGCAAAACAACTGAGAAACATTGTCATATACCAAAAACGTTATGATAGTTCTGTGCTAGGGAATCAACACTGAAGGTGACATGTCAATCTATACATACATCCCTTTTATCTCTAGAAAAAGGGGGGTCATAAGTATTTTTCAATGGATGTGATGTACTGAATTTAGGTTTTGGAATGTTGTAAAGTATAATGTGTCATCCAAAAAATCATTGACTACCTAATGATTTCATATTATATAGTACCAAAACAATGATGGGGAATATATTTTAAGAAATCATAAAATAAAATTAATCCATTTATCCATTTATAATTTTTCAATTTTTAATTAAAACCCATATAATAAAAACATTCTTTTTCCAAAATAGAACACAATAGTACATAAATAAAATTTTAAGGCACTTTTAAAATATAAGAATTTAAAATATATTCAAAATTAAATTTTTCAATCCACATTAAAGAAAACCAACATAATTTTTTCATAAAATTTCATCAATTTAACAATAAACCACTATTTCATTGGAAATGGGGGGTTTCACAATTTTCCCTTATATCAATTTCTATATTAAGATTATACAATTTACTTAAAATAGTTTCCAACAAATCCAAAATTTTAAATGAGAAATTTATATTTCCTTAATTTCCATAAATAAACCCCAATTCAATAGAATTGGGTTTTTAAAACAAAATATTGAAATAATTATTATCAAAATCAATAAATTGAATTTAACACAAATAACTGAAATAAAATTAGGCATTTAGGGTTAATGAAAATTGGGAATTGTGAGGAACAACCTATCTAGGGGTCAACAGATATAACAATTCCAAATAATGATAAGGATTTGTCCACAAAGAAAAAAGATCATGGAATCTAGGAAATAAAAATCAAACCTAGTTTTATAATAATAAAAAAATGGTATTAGATCCACAAAGCATCAACAAGATCCATAGAACCCTAGTGCGCATTTTTTAAATGGGCACTAAGTTTCCTATAAGAGGGAACACAAGTAGAATAACCATTACATGAACATAAAAAATCAAACTACCTTGTGTTTCATGATGTTATCTGATAGGGTGGATAGTTTTGGTTAATCATGCATTAATCTTACACCAATCGTGAACTAGCCCAAAAACCTCCAAAGCATTTAAAATTCAACCTGATATCACCAAAAACAAAACACAACACAATATTTGAAGAAATATGGGTTTAAAAATAAAAAAAACTATAACATGATGTAAATATATTTATATATAGAGAGATTTATATGATAAATTTAGATATATAAAAATGAATTACACTAATCATAGAGATGTTATGTCATACAAAAAAGGAATGTTATTTTAGCTTTTTGACTAATGGGAAAAAGGTAAAAAAATTACCTTTCCAAAATTATTATTATATAATATATATCATATATATATACATTCATTAAATTCATAATTACTACAATCTATGTAAATTAAAAGTGAAAAAACAACAATTTTCTTCGTGGAGGTGGTAGTCCACATGTACGAATGAGAAGAGTTATCATTTTCCAATGGATTGGAAGGAAAGAATTTAGATATTATGTTACAATTATATAATAAAAATAATTTAATAAAAATAAATTTAATGACTTTAAAACATCATAACACCCATCAATGTATGTTTCTGAAGAAAAATCAATTGTATCGCTACATGGAGGTGGTAGTCCACATGTACACATGAGTGATACTTTCACATCCCAATTGACAATAAAAGGGTATATAATGTTAATTTTTTTATTATAATAACATTTTAGTATTTTTAGAATATTTAATGTAATATTTAATGATGAATAAAAATAATTTAGAGTATGTATGAGAAGCAATAAATTACAAGATGTTAGTAATGTGATTACTTCTTCATTGAGAGATTACCTTTGGATCGCCTTTTATGAAACATAGGGTTGGTATTTTGAGAAGGAAAACACTTATATAACATGGATAGTGTTGATAATAATATAAATTATTAGGAATTCAATCTTATATGTTGCTAAATATGGTGTATAAAAGAGATATATGAGGGGTCCTTTAATGAGGGAAAAAATGGTTTTAGTAAACAATTTAATATATATCTAGGCCATTCTCAACCCAAAGGCTTCAAAACAGAAATATATTAAATAAAAAATTGTCTAGGAAAATAATATCACCATTTAATGAAATTTTAATAGGTTTTGGTATCATTGTAATTTTTTATTTTTCTTTAACACATTAGTTAACCACTTTAAATCTTAACTCGAGTAACTTATTTTTCAATCATTAAAAGTTTTTTATTTTATATATAAGGTAAAAAAATCGATCATAAATTACCAAAGGGATGAAATTATCGACCATATATTATACCCTTGTCATATTTTAAGATTTAATTATTTTTATATAATTTGGTAAAATATTATTTTTATAATATATATTCATTTAAATTATTGATACTATTTATTTAATTTTTGTTTTTAGACATCAAGAAAACGGTTCAATTCAAATATAATGCTTATAAGGATTCCTAATATCACATATTCCTCTATAAAATATTTGTAAAATAATAATTTGGAAAAAAATGTTTTACTTTTTATATTTTTGTGGATCATTTATTTTATTATTCAAAATGTTGAATAAATAATATAAAAGTGTTTTTAAAGAATTTATGATAATTATAAAATAACATAAAATTATTAATTAATAACCAAACTAATAATAATATCATTATTCACAAAATAAATATTAATATTAATATGAATGTTGTTTTTAGGCCTATGTGAACTTAAAATAGAATTTTAATGTCCAGAGACTAACAAATTGTATTTTTCTTAACTTATAACATTATAAAGGTCAATATAAATGAAAAAAATCATCCATATTTTATTTTATGGTAATTGGATAGAAATAAATTACTTAAATACATACAATAGTATAAAATAAATTTTTAAATAAATTTTACAGCTTTTTACAAAAAAAATTAACTCTGGTTTACTACATTTACCAATACGAATGTGATGAAGATTTACCAAGGTTACTAATCATAATAATAAAAAATGGAAGGGGTTTATTTAATATATTTTATCTTATTATTTCAAAACATTGAATAAAATTTTTTTGCATCAATTTCTATAAGTTCATAAAATTAAATATAAAATAAGTGTGAAAAATAAGATAAAACGTTTTTCAGAAAAATATAGATTTTAAGTATAACTGGGGATTTACTGTAATACAATTTCTAAAAAGAATAACATATTAATATTGAGTCATGTTATTTATTATATTATATTTTAATTTAATTAAAACCATTCGCCTATAGTGATGATTTTAAATTATTTAGATAAAAACAGAATGTTCTTGTAGAACTAGTTTTCCATAAAACATATATTTTATGTTCAAATTATTTATTATTTTTATTTCCAATAAATTAATACTAATGATATCCACTTATCTATTTAGAGATAATATGTTTTTAATAAATTGGTTACTTACATTTGTACCACCAAATTTAAATGGAATTGTTTCAATTGTCACATGGAAATAATATTTTAATTGTCGACCATAATTAGTTTAAATCCGATGTTGTGTGTAACATAAGCTATTAAATAAATTAACATTTATAATAAGTAAATATGTAATAAAATATATTTTTGTAACACTCTACCCCCTTATAATAATTTTCCATGAAATTACATTAGACCAATTCAAAAAAATAGTAGATACATCTATCTCACCCATCCTCTGGTTCCTACATAGCATCATAAATTTCGTGATTTCTCCACAAAACAAGGACTAGGTGAGTGGTCCAATTTTATAGAAAATTTTCTCTAGGATAGAGAATCTATAATATTTTTTCTTCCTAAGACATATCTTACTACATTGGTACAAATTTTGATAATATTACATGTGTATGATTAGGTATGTACTTCCACTTGAGACATAAATTGTAATAAGATTATCATATTTTTTCAAATCTATATCATGTCCTTATAGCTTTATTTATCCATCCTTATTATAGAACATTTTTGTTCATATGTACTTACTATGGAGGGATTCATAAGGAGTCATTTTAATGTTCGAGTAAAAGACATTGTTATGAGAAAAATTACACCAAAGGATGTTGTGGATCTTAACCACCATTGAAATATATAGAGAAATTTATCAAAATGACTACTAAATTTTTAATTGTCCTCTTGGAATGACCATATGTATAAGGATGGTAAGAAATAAAAAAACTGAGCTATGTATATATAACGTGATGATGAATTTTTTAGAATATTGTGTACACCATGGATCCTGGTAAGATGTTATTGAATATGGTACTCTATGAATCCTTAAAAAACATTAATGTATATCTATAAACATTTTCAATAGATAAATATAATATGACAAAAATGAATTTTTGGGACATCATAAGGTGATTGACTATAATGTAAGTAGAATTATGGCATTTTGACATTTTGGGGAGTCTTGTAAAACAATTAATTGCGAGGTATTCCCATTTCCATTCTAGTATAGATAATGGATGTAATATCCCCATAGAATCTTATCTCTTATTCATTTCCATATTACATACATAAAATGTGGATAATACACTAAAATATAATCAATCATGTTAACCTATAAAAAATACTCTTTTAAATCTCTATGCATCATCATTTTTCTAGGATGAATAGAGAATGATGAACTATGAGAATCATCCAACAACTACTTTTTCAACTATCCTATTTATGATAAATATATTCATTGTATTATCATTCCAATTACATAATTATCATGGTTAATCTTATGAAAATTCTTTACCTTATTCTGGATTCTTTATCTTCATTCATCCCTTATAAACCATCTAGTTTATTGATGGTTTAACATTCATTTGACAAAGATATGATATTTCCCCTTTCCTTATGATTTTATTTTATATCTTCTGTGTATACATAAATATTCAATATATTTTAATAACATTTTTATTTTCATGATTTTATATATCTAATTCCATATATGATAAGATATATCAATTGATTATGGTATAATTGAAATAAAATTAATGATATTTATTTTTGAACTATAGTTTTTTTACCGAAAATAGATGTTTTATTCTTTGATAACATTTACTTTACCATATACAAAAACTCAAATTTACCATCTCCAAAATTCCCTATTACATGGGTGTGTATAGACTACTATTTTATTTCCATAATCAATTCTTTTAAAAATATTATATAGTGTTATTGTTCCTATATCTATATAAATTACATGATCAAAATAATTTAATAACACATCCCATTTGATATTCAACAAATATAAAAAGTGATTAAATGTGTTAGTTGAGATAAATGAGACATAAAATATAGGTTAAAAATAATCCTAAAATATTTTCTAACACTTATCTCCAATGATATATAACGAACATCAAAAAACACACATTGAAATGTATCAATTCTAGAGTGTTATTGGTATTGATCTCAACTATCAAATCAAACATTCTCACCATTATTAATTTCTAACATGTGTGATTTGTTTTAATTTTATATAATCAATAAAATCATCATACCATCATAAATGAATATCATATCTATTTTTTTATTAATGTATCAATGTATTTCATTTTTAATTTCACATACAGCCATCACATTCATAAAAAAATTATCAATGGAGGTTTGAAATAAATTGGAAAATTTTCATTATCCATTCATTATTGTTTTTATAACTGGGAATATTCATAAAAAATATCCATTCTATATAGATATCACCTTATTTACTTTAAAAAAATGTTGGAAAACACTGATGATATTTTTCATTATACAATTTACAAAATGGAATTACATCGAACACATGTTTCCATTCTTAAACTATGGTCTATCCAAATGATTTCTTATTTAATAAAACACCAATTCCAAAATTAAAAACCTTATTAATCATATAGTTAGATATGTTTCAAGATTTTCTTGTTTTCCATCATGTATAATGAGTAACCATTATCATATATTAATGTATTTAAATGTTTTTATTCATTATAATGAATAAGAAGATGATGATAGTGAATTATTTGAGGAATAAAAACCAAAAATTAAATCTAGAACCCATGTTTCAATGATGGCTACCATTGAAAATTCAAAACCATCAAGAGATAAATCTAGAGATAATCAGCTGACCACTGATGTTGATCTCAAGTTGCAACTTAATAATGATTTTGGTAAGAGTGGGAATCAATGCAAGAGATGAAAAAAATGGAGATCAAATGTGGAAGAGCCATCAGAATATGTTTATATACTAGAATCTAAAATTTATCGACTTGGGGAAGTAGTAAAGGAACATTTAACCACATTTGAAAGCTCATAAGATATAATTGAATTGAATCTCAAAATTTAAGAACAACAAAAGTTCATTAATGGCCTTACATCAAGACTGGATGAGATTCCCAAAATTGTTGAGGGACTTGAATAATAATTTGTTACTCTTAGGAGTAAACTTGAAAGTGAATCAAGACCGAAAAAATAAATAAGAAAATTTAGTTTGGAAAATTCTTATACGTTGAGCTACTAGGGAGAGCTAAGGATGGTTATGATAGAGTTGAAAAGGATCTAAACGATCAAAGGCCCTCATTAATGGGGAATATATTAATTGGTTATGATGCTGGAACATCGAATTCTAGAAGTAAAATGGGCCAAAATAAAGGCAAGTTGAAAGTCAAGCATATTAAAAACACACCTAAAGTCCAAACAAAGAAAGTCTCAAAGCAGACTAAAAGGAGGACTAAAAACCATCCTTGAGTTTCCTGAGATGATAGACAATCAAACTATCCTCATAAATAAGTTTACATAAGTGGTAATAGAAATGAAAAGACATTTAAACTTATAAAAAGTCAATTCTATAGCTATCTGGTCCATACCATGTCATACTATGAAGTGGAAAGGAGTTAATTTAATGTGGAAGAATTCGTATAGACCTCAGAAACAAGTAAATACTCGCCAACTAGAAGGTTTTGTTCTTACAAATAAGTTCCCTCTTATGGATGAATAATGTGATTATAATTAACCTATTCACATGGAAGATATATTTAAAAATCCATCTTTATACATTACTCAAACTAATGTTTCATGGATGGAAATAAAGAGAATTGAAAAATATAACCTTTAATAAGTAGCTCTCAAAACTACCAAGAACAGAATCACTTGGAATATTGATAGTGGATGATCATCCCATATGATGGGAAATGAATACCTATTAATGAATTTAAAGAAAAAGGATGATGGAATAGTGAGATATGTTAATGATTTTTCTCTGAAGATTAAATGTTGTGGAAGTACTGAACTGGACAATGATGAGCGGAAGAGGACCAAAGTTCTTTATATGAATGGGGTGCATCAAAATATCGTGAGTGTGAGTAAACTCTAAGACTCAGGAATTATAGAGACATTAAATCAAAAGGGGTGCACTACAAAAGGAAGAATAGGGAATTCTCTCATGAAATATTGCATAACAGATAAAAACTTATATTAGTTTGATAGTAAAGAGAACATTTTTTAAATCATAGTTGAAGAAGATAAGAACTTGTGATACAAAAAATTGGGTCACATAAATCAACAAGATATGGAAAATATATCTAAACTAAAGATTATCATTGATATACCAAATCTAAAGCATGAATGGGATAAGACCTGTGATTCTTTCATGAGAGGGAAGTTTGTGTGTAGTTCATATCATCTAAAGAATAAAAAAGCATCAAATCTTCTTGATATCATTCATAGAGATGTATGTGGTCCAGTAAATATAGCTGAAAAATATGGAGAATGTTATTTCATCCTTTTCATCAATGATTATAGTAAAATGGATTATGTAATGGTTATACACAGGAAACAAGAAGTTCATGATTCCATGAAAACTTATCATCGAGTAGCTGAGAATGATACTGGATGGACAATCAAAGTTTGTAAATCTGATAATGGATGGGAATACACATCCATTGAATTTGAAAATTACCTAGAGAAACATGGAATAAAACATGAGGTGTATGTTGTGATTACTATACATCAAAATGGAGTTGTTGAGCACCAGAATTGATAGGTGAATGGTATGGACAAAACTATTCTAATTGAGAGATGTATCTCTCTCCATTACTAGAAAGAGGCTTTCTAAGTTGCAGTTTATATTCAAACCCAAATAGGGCTTTATATGGGGGAAACCAAGATACCCTATGAGTTATGGTATAGAAGGAATCCCTATTTGAAGTATTTTCATGTTCTCATAAGTAAATGCTTTAACAAAAACAAAGAATAAAATCAAGGAAAGTATGGTGATGTTGTAGATGAAAACATATTCCTCATGTATTCAATGAATAGAAAACATAAAAATGTTTCAATAAATGTCTTGTAAAAATCATGGAAATTATAAATGTGAATATCATTGAAGATAAAACCACAAATTCCATGAGAATTTATTTTAATGTGATCGAAGATGAAGAAGAATGTGGAAATGGAACGGATCCAAATACAAAAGTAGAGGAAGGTGTGAAAAAAACTCAATAATTAAATCATGGTGTTAACTCAGAAGACGAATCAAAAGAGGAAACCTTGGCTGAAGAAAGTTCTCACGAAACACACAGGAGAAATAGAAGAGAAAAAATTGATCAATAAAGTAATATTAGGGATTGGATAACTCCCATGTAGATAAGGAGAATGATGAATAATGTACAATCTGCATAACTATCAGTTTAGGAACCATCCTCATTTGAAAAAGCTGCAAAGGATGAATCATGGGTTAAATCCATGAATGAAGAGTTGGATCAGATCGATAAGAACCAAGCATGGGATCTTGTTAAGATTCCTAAAACCACAATGTGATTGGTATAAAGTGTATATTAAAAAAATTTGATGAGTATGGAAAGGTGATCAGAAATAAGGCACGAATGGTCTGTAAAAGATATTCTTAGATATATGGTATTGATTTTGAAGAAACATGTGATCTTGTGGCTATTCTGGAGTCAATCAAACTATTTATTTCCATGGTAATTCGAAGAGGATACAATGTGTATCAAATTGATTCCAAAATAGCTTTCTTAAATGATGTTCTCAAAGAATAAGTATACATTGAACAACCAGTGGGGTTTATTCTTGGTAATGATGAAATGAAGTTTTGAATATTAAATAAAGAACCATATGTTTTGAAGCAGGCATCATGAGCATGGTATTCTAGGCTGGATTCTTATCTAAAGAAGGTGGAATTTAAAATAGGGGGAGTGGATCATAATCTCTATGTGAAGAATTCTAAGGAAGATCAATTTATGGTGTGTGTTTGTTTCTACATTGATGATATTATATTTGGAGTAAGAAGGCATAGGTCAGTAGAGGAATTTTCCAATCACATGAAATCAAAAATTTAAATGCCTATGATTTGTGAACTCACATACTCCATGGGGTTGTAGGTGATTCATAGGAAATACTACACATTCATTACTCAGGAAAATTATGCAAGAGAGTTGCTGAAGAAATTCAATATGCATGGCTCTAAACTAATGTCAACTTCGATTTTAGTTGGATCTAAATGTGGAAAGCATAAGGATGGGAATTCTGTGGATCCCACCATGTATAAGAGAATCATCATAATCTTACTATACTTAACAGTAATGAGGCCAGATATTGTATTGAAAAATTCTTAGTGGTCTTCTTTCAAAGTAATCTGAATAGATAACATATGGAGGTAGTTAAATGAATCATGAGGTACATTCAAGGTACTCACAATTATGTCTCATACATTGGTTCAATAAGAGAAAGTGAACTATCAACATTTTTTTATGTTGAATGGGCTCGAGATGTTATTGATAGAAAGTCTACATGTGGTGGAGCATTCTTTATTGGCAAGAAATGTGTGGGCTGGTTGAATAAGAAATGGTAAAGCACTTCTCTTAGTACTACTGAAGTTGATTATATCTACTCTAAAAAGGATTTCACTCAACTACTTTGGATGAAGCAACAACTGACTGCTTTTGGTGATGAGTTGAAACATTAAATGGTGATTCCCTATGATAACAAGAGTTCAATTTATCTTACGAAGAATATTGTTCAGCATTATCATACAAAAAACATTTAAATTTGATATCACTTAATCAAGGAAAAAGTTAAACTCAGCATGATTAAAATGGATCATGTTGGAACTGGTGATCAAGTTGCTGGCATACTAACCAGTCCATTATCAACACATGTTTTTGAAAAAACATCGGTTGAACCTCGGTGTTCAATAACCTCCCAGTGCATGAGGAGGTTTCAGTTGGTCCCCTCTCCCTTGTTGAATTAACTATTTTAATCCGTTTGTGAATGTGATATAGGTTTATGGGCGATATACGATCCAGGGGGAGTGTTTTTTGAGCTCTACCATGTTCAAATACTATTCTTTAGGTTTATTTCCAATGGGGTAATGGATAAATTCAATATTATAGAAAATGATAATGGAGAAAATTATTCTATGTTTGGTATCAAGAGATCCCAATTCACAATTCATACTTCCCCTCTTATTTTCTATACTAATAATTTCTCACATAGACTTAGAGTGTTGGTTGAGTTGTTTCTTATGTATCAGGTGTTGATTATGGTTAATGCCTTATTGAATTTATGTAATGATTTCCAACAAACCCAATGGGGTAGATTATTGGAACCAATGCAGTTCTTTGTATGAAATGGAATATTATTTTGGTTTTTTTTCAATCCACATTGGGTTGATAAAGAATTTTTTAAGATAAGTGATCTTAGGGTATAGGCCGAAGCAAGTGTTTAAGGTGGTGTAGCTTCCCAGTGGTTGACAATTTGTTGGGCCTCAAAATCCATAGTTTTTTTGGAAAAAGGATTTTTTCCCATAGGATTTCATAATTCATGGATCATGTATCCTAGTATACAGACCTAAAAGGTTAGTATGTGGAGAAGTAAGGAAAATCGACTGGTAAGAGTTATGCATAGCAGTGCTATGAAGACTGTGAAGCACGACACACAGACCGCGTAAAGGAAACATTTTGTGGGATGCTCACAGTTCATGAAACTTGAATAGTTCATGGGAGAATTCATAATTGGAAGAAACGAGGTAGAGTTTTGAGAATCTGTGAAGGGTGGAATTTTCAAAAATGAGGTAGTGGTTTGTGTCGTTGCATTGGGAAAATGGAGGTAGGACTAAATATGGAAAATTGTTTGTGGGATAACAAGATTGGAACTGAGAGTATAAATCTAAGAGGAATTCGGTGAAGTATAGAGTGGTTCACAGGAATTCAACCCCTCAAAGGAGACTTTGATTATAAATCTATAAGGAATTCTATGAAGTCCATAAGAATTCATGGAAGACGATATATGGAAGAAGGTTTGCAGAAGATGGTTTGTAGAAGGCAGTTTGTGAAGGCAGTACATAATCATGGTTTGTGGAGGTAGTACACGGTCATAGTTTTCGAAGGTAGTACATGGAGGTGGTAAATGGAGCGGTGTGGTTCTCAAATGAGGAATCCCAGTTCAAGGAGGAAAATTTCATGAACTATCAGTGTGTGGAATAGTAGATTAGATCTATGGGTAAAAATAGGACTTCAATAGAGAATATATCTATAATTGAGGATGCATGATTTAATTTCAACCCATTGAAGAGACCTTCACGTCAATAAACTAAGTTTAGATTCTACCCAAAGTAGTGATCAAGGTGGAGTCAACGGAAGTGATCCGAGGGATGCATTTTGATATCTCTGAAACCTTGGAAAGGCAGTGCTCCTGGAATATAGTGATTTTGCTAATCTTTTTCTATCCATAGCTAGTGAAGATTAGCATAATTTGGTATGATCGAAAACCTTTCAGCATATACTCCTTGGACTATCTCTTAGTGGTGAACAAAGTAAAACCATTTCATGGTCTTTCTATGTGTGAATGTTTAAATTACTAAACATTACCAACAGACCTATTTAATAAGTTCCTACAAACATGGGAACGAGATCCATCACTTTAAAATAAACAATTTGACACCTTGATTCACCCCTCCCCTCTCAGGGTATTCCAAGGTCCTTCAAAGGTATGATCTTTTTCTTTTATACCATAGCTGTAGTACTGATAGACACTGGTGTGAGTCATTCCTTTATTTCCACTTATCCGGTTTGAGACTTGGAGATTATGGTTGATACTTTGGCTCAATACTTATGCTTGGAGACTCCTATTATAAGTGACTCAGGGATCACACACTTGTGAAGATGGTGTTTCCTAATTATTGGAGGTGATTGTTTCTTTTCGGATCTCTTTATAGTAACAATGAATCCTTATAATTTCATTGTAGGTATGCACTGGTTATCTAATGTTCATTCCTATATAGATTATTTTAGGGGGAGTATGTTGAGTGTCCACAAAAATGGGATGAGTTTTTACTTTTTGTATAAAAAAGTAATCCTAGATATAGAAGGATGGACTCATATATACTTCGGTTTTACTTTATGTATAGCATGGACCTTGGTGAATTAGATGCTATGAATTTACATTTTTTGAAAGTTGTGGTGGATTATGAGGACTTATTTTCATAGGATGTTCCACACCCACCCACCACACCTCACTAAGAGATAGAATTCTACATTGACCTGCACACTAGGATGGCCCTGATATCTAGGCCAGCATATCGAAAGCCTCCGGAGTAGCTTCAAGATCTAAGGGCGATGTTGGAGGACTTACAGACAAAGGTCTTTATCGGACCCAGTGTTTCACCCTAGGTATCCTCAGTATTGTTTTCTAAAAAGGTAGAAATGAGCTTGTGGGGGTGTGTGGATTACCATATCATAAACCAAGTGACCATAAAGAATAAGTATCTTCTACCATGAATCAATGACCTCTTTGATCAGTTGATAGGGTAATGATGGTTCTTTAATATTGACCTCAGATCAAGCAATCACAATTTCTGAATACAGGATAAGGATATACCGAAGATGACATTTAAAAGTTTCTATTATCATTTTTTGAACTTGGTAATGCCCTTTAGCATGGATAATTACCTAGTTGTGTTCATGGGACTCATGAACTATATATGTTTTCCTTTATTAGACCAATTTATGGTAGTCTTTAGCAACAATATCCTAGTATACTCAGTGTCCAATGAGGAAAACATGAGACACTTTAGGATAGTCCTGGATGTACTTCAAGGGCACCAGATTTATGGTAATCTCTCAAAGTGCATGTTTTAAATATAGGAATTCCACCATCTAGGACATGTTATCTCAACATATAGTGTAGTAGTGGACCCAGTAAAGGTCAAGGTAAAGTTATCTTGGGATCCAACTAAGAGTGTGATGGAGGTATGAAGCTTCCTTGTGTTGGAAAGCCACCATCGGAGTTTCATACCTTATTTATCTAGGATATCAGCTCCCTTGATAGATTTGACCTGAAAGGGGAAGTATTTCATGTGGACAGAGAGGTTCCAGCAGGATTTCCAGGATTTAAAGAAGAGATTGACGACTTCTCCCATATTGATATTTTTAGAGGAGGGTGTTGAGTATCTTGTGTTTTTATATAGAGGCAAGTGGTTACTGCCTATGTTTTGTGGAAGTTGAGACCGTATGAACAGAACTACATGACCAATGATTTTGAGCTAGTGGATTTAGTCATTATACTGAAGATATGCTAACACTAACTTAGGGGTGAGCAATTTATCAAAAATTTAGACTATAAGACTATCAACTATATATTCTCTCATGAGGATCTTAACATGAGATAGAGGTGATGGATAGAGTTCCTCCAGGATTATGAATTTGAGATTTTCAATAATCCTATGAAGGGGAACATGGTAGCACATGCATTCAATATGAAATATGGTTCATAGTTTATGAACGATACATCGAAGCAGTTATCCTTGTTACAGTAATCATTTGAGGATGAGGATATAGCAGCTTACCTCTAGTCATTGGTTATTAACCCTGTGATTTTATTGTGATTCAAGGAAGTACAACTTGGGGATACTAACTATAAGACACTACATACTCAGATATCCACCAGACGTGCTTCTAATGTATTTTCTAAATATGGGGAGCATGTTGTTATTTTTAGAGGAATAATGATGGTACTAGTTTCTATGATATAGAATGTGCTATGGGAGTTTCATAATTCCCCTTTAGTGCTACATACAGGTGTGGAGAAGATGTACTAGGACCTTTGGGGGATGTTTTGATGGCTAATTATGAAAGAGGGAGTTTCATATTTTTTCTATAGATGAATTACTTTTCAATAAATGAAGGATTCTTACTAGGTTGATGAGGGTGTATCTCAACCCCTTTAGGTTCTAGAGTGGAAGTGGGATGGGATATCTATAGAATTTTTGATGGGTTTACCACATACATCCATGTAGAATATTTCAATCTGGATTATCATTGACCAGCTCACCACTTTAACCCACTTCCTAGAAATTAAATAGATGAGTTTAGTAAAGAGTTTGGGATGCCTCTATCTTCCAGAGATAGTCTTACTTCATGGATTTCCCTCGATGATCATTTCTGAATATGGTTCTTGCTTCACATATTGGTTATAGAATGGATTTCCAGAGTTTTTTAGGACTTGGATAAGTTTGAGTACAGTGTTTTAGACCCAGATTAATGGTCAAACTAGGGAAACCATTTAGATCTAGGTAGACATGTTATGGTCTTTCATGTTGTACTTTATCCTTAGTTGGGAGGATAACCTACTACTATTGGATATTTCATACAATAACATCTACCATTCCACCATCGGTATGGAACCATTTGAGGCCATATATGGGTGACCCTATAGGTCACCATTGTGTTGGAATGACCAAGGATAGTCATCACTTATGGGCCCAGAGTTAGTGTGATCCACTATAGAGAATTTCCATATTATCCAAGAGTGTATTAAGGCTTCATAGAGCCATCATAAGTCCTATACAGACCGATGATGGAGTCCTTTGGGGTTTGAGGAGGGATACCATGTGTTCTTGAGGTTCTCACATCGACATGGATTATAGATATTTGTTTGGGGTATAAAGTTATTGTAGAGACCCGAAGCTTGACGTACATGGACATTACATTACTTTTGCGGAATACTTAGTACATAACAAAAACACACACACAAGGATCGTAATAGTTTAGTGTCTTTGGAAACTCGGAACGTAATATTCTAATCGTGGTGAAAGATCTTCAATATCTCCCATAAAGATCTTCCTTTTTTTTACCTAAAACCTTTCTTTATATCCTGGGGAAAAGAAAACATAAAAGGGTGAGCTCAAATGCTCAGTAAGGGTAAACAAAGGAAATAAAAATCATATCATATCTTTTTGAAAATCATAACCTCCAAAAGAGATCATAATATCTTAACATGGAATAAATCATAGAAGTGAAAATGAGATCCCCATAATCATAACATAAAACTTGAAAACATTGTGGCATGAACACATAATCATCGAGAATCATTTCTTGTTAGTCAAGACTAATTGCCAATACTATCTTAGTGGACAAAGTCCCTTTCTGAACCGAGTCACCCTCGTTTCAGTCCTGTTTCACTAAACTGGTATAACCTACCATTCCAGCCATATCTATCTCATGAGATATAAAATCTTTACCCAATGCATTGGAGGGAGATATAGGTCCCACCCATCTCATAATGATACCATTCTTATGTGTGCCACAAAATCATTAATCAAACATCATTGCATAACCCATGTAATACAAATGGGAATCTTAAACATCATGACATCATAAAACAATTAATATAAGATAAAGGAATTCATAAAAATAATTTCATCACAACATAATCAAATCAATGTAATAATAGGGATAAAAACAGAACCCTTTATTATCTTAGATGGAAAATAATTTTGATAAAACACTTGAACTCCATTCTTGAGGAAAATATCCTTTCTTCTTCAAAATTTTTTTTCCTTTCTTAACATGTCATACAACTTTAAACTAAAAGAAGTTGATTAAAAATAAACTTGTAAACTTTTAAAGGAAGATTCTTGGGAATAATGTTTTAAAAATCCATTCATGTCGTATAAGTTAAAAAAACATTCTTCTCGTACTTTTGTCGGAAAAGTCAAAAAAGTACCTCGTACGAAAAATGACAAAAGATTCCTTTCATATCTTTTACTAAAAACTCACCGAAGGGTAAAATTGGATTTAAAAAATTGTAGGTGGATGGAAATAATATTACATATTGAGGAAATATGGATGTGGATGATAAAATACACCCCAGTAAATACTAAAGTATAAACAATCTCGGATAAAAATGAGATTGTGATATTTCTCTTACCTTAGGTCCGATTTGCTTTGTACGTGTCCGAAGCTCCTGTATAATAGTTTAAATAATGTTATTGACTTATTCCAGAATCATACATATTTATATTATATCATATATAGTTATATTCTTAGCTTCGTGTTAGTAATATTTCATTGTTACTTGTTACTCGGGTCTTTATTGCCTTTTGTTCTTATGCGTGTTTTGCCGAATAAATTCTTATTCTTCTTTTAAGATTATAGATACCTTATATCCAGAATGGTATTAGTGTAACATATATCATATTTATTCATTCAATTCATTTATATAATTACTATGTAATGATGATCATGTAGAACGAGTCGCATCACATCGTGGAGACGGTATTCTGTACGTATGCACGAGTGATGATATCGTTCCTATGATCGTGGAATTGTATTGGAGTATATATATATTATTTCAGTATCAATGTTAATTTATAATAATCATAAATAGTTACTCATTACACCATTATACCCATCCTTGTAAGGTGATGGTGGAAAATAGATTACACCACGGCGTGGAGACGGTATTCCGTACGTACGCACGCGCGGTGATTTCATTTTTCCATAGGATGGATAAGAGTTGAATTAGGGTTGTTTCATATTTATAATAACATATCAGTATGTAAGTAATACTGATGTTATTACTTTATCATGAAACAACTAAACAAGAAGAAGTTTAAGAAGAAATAAATTGAAAAGATCGGTAATGGATATTACCTCTTCTTTAGAACGCCTCTTTGAATCCTCCACTTAGGGAACTAAGATTGGTCTTTGAAGAAGTCCAGGATCTCTAGGATTATTCTAGGGGAGTGTAGAGGAGAAAATGGAAGGGTTTGGCCGAGCTTTAGTGCTCAAATTGGTGTGAGGAGGAGGGGGAGGAGGTGCCCTTTTATAAGGGAGGAGAGGGGCACCTTAGGAATATCTCAAAATATTATTTTATATTAAAGTCAAAATCGGTTTATAATGGTTCCAAAGGGTCTTATTTCGAAGATAAAGTGGGGATGGGTCTAAATCCTATCAACCAATAGGATTTAGACAAGTCTAGGGTATTATTTTAACCTTATCAATTAGATTTAACTCTAAGTTAAATAATTTAACTTTTACTGTGTCTTTTTGTTTTCTTTCACTATATGGTTAATACACTTACTATAACATGCCAAACGAACCCCAAATTGTTTAATATTAATACATATATCCTTATCTAAGTCATTTGGCCGAACATTAGATTTTTATGAATAAAATAACAATTAATAATATTTTATTTTATTTAAAAACTATTTTGTGTCAATTTTGACACTATTTGATATATGATTTTTGTGAAAGTCATAACAGAATTATATGTTCAAACCAAGTTGATTAAATCAACACTAATATATCATAGTAACCTATAAAATTAGTGGAATTCATAAAAAGTCTTAAATTACATTTATTTTGGTATTTATAATATCAATTATGTCAATATTTCATTAATAAGATAATTACTGCATCATCTTTGTGTCATAAATAAATCAAATTATTTGATGTCTAAAAATTACAAATTAAATACCATTATGTAGGAAATATTTTTAGATTTATAATGAATATTTACAATTGAATTTATCTTATGTAAAACCCTATATTAAAAATGTTTTAGTAAATATACTTTGATTTTAACTCTTTTAACTCTTCTTTGAATTAAATAATAATAAATGTCCTAATCTAATCCAAGTGAGCATAAATGATAATATTTTACAATTAAGGTTGTTTTTGGTCGAGATACAATTGTCCAATAGAATTAGGACATGTGTTAGGGTAATATTAATATCATTCTTACCCTTAATTCCCCTATTTACTTTTAACCGTGGTAAATAAAAGTAAAAAGTTACTATTCACCAAAAATTATTTTCATCTCATTGAACCACATTTTACTTACTGACATCAACCGTGTCTCTCGAATTTTTGAAATTCCATTCACAGAAGCGATAAAATTAAGTTTTATGAAAAATTCAGTTTTTTAACTACCACTTAGTAGTTTCACTATTCATCAAAAATTGATGTTTTTCAGAACAATGCCAAAATTTCATCCTAAGCTATATTTCATATTCCTAATTCAAAAAATGAATTCTATTTTACCAAATTCAAAACATAGAAGTTGCATTAATTAATTTTATAATTAAATCCCGCTGTTAAAACAAATAGCGTGTTTTTAAGAAACAATATATATCAAAAGATTGACACTTGATTATGTCTGGTTTAAATGTGAAATTACATCCAATGACCACCATTGTATTAAATTGTAAAAATATATTCTAAATATACTTTAAAACCACTAAAATTAATAATTTATCACTAATAATTATTTCGATTAAAAAGTTGTTTTTAATTATAATTTAGTAATTTTCATTATTCATCAGAATATGAAAGTTATCCGAAAAGTACCAAAATTTCACCTTAGGCTAAATTCGATACTCCGAATCCAAAAATGAAGTCCATTTTGAGAGCTAAAATTTCTAAAATTTAAAAAGTGGTTATTACTATTCATAACGGCTAGTTTTAATAATATTTTAATAGTGTATTGTTGTTTAGTGAAACTCGTTATTGCGTACTACACACGCTATCGAGGAAGGTTGCGATTGCGTGTAATGCAAGGAAAATCAAGGATGAGTGTTGTGCAAGCTCCTTTTGGTGTAGCGTACAACACAAGACATTAGTGAAATTAAAAAAAATATTTTTCATAAAATCTTGGGCTGTTACAGTTATCTCAATGATTCATTAGCCCTACCCAAATACTACTTAGAGTTGGTGAGGTGGTATACTACTTAGCTCCACCACCACAGTTACACCGAGTACATGAAGTTTTCTATGTGTCGTGGCTGAGGAGGCACATTCACAACTCATCACATGTTATCGACTAGTGTGATCTAGACATTGATGATGGACCAAACATTTCTAAGTAACTATTAGATATTAAGATCCAGTGGGATAGGATCCTTCATGGGAAAGATATTATTTTAGTGCATGTTTGGTGGCATCACATGAATCTTTAGGAGAGTACCTGGGAGAAAGAGACCCAGATGCATGCCTAGTACCCACATCTCAATGTCCAACCTGTTTTTTGGATTTTTGTGAGGTAAATTCTCAATATGGGTATAATGTAATGACTTTTTTCCATTTAATACTTTTTAATATAAAATGTATTATTTATGGAGCTAATCACTAAGATAGTGTAAGATTCTAAAGCCTAGTGATCCCTAATTTAATTTTTGAAATATATTAAATATCAGACATATTCATTTTTACTAAAAAAGTATAATAATATACAAATGGAGGCTCTGATCAAAAATATGAGACCTTTTTTAAGTTTAAAGTTCAGTATTTACCCTAGAATTAACTTAACATTAGAGCACATTGGAAGTTTGGGTTGAGTACAGCCACATGAGAATTAATGAAATAACTAAATTAAATTATTTATTTTATTATATTGATGTAGAAACAATTTTTTCTTATATAAAAATAGATATGAGAAAATATCAGTGTTTTCCATTTAACCCTAGAGACCTAAAGGATCGTTGGAGGAGAGATTTCTTGGAAGAAGGAATCAGATTGTATCAAGATCGAGGATCTTTTCACCAATGAGATTTATGGATCTCTCCAATGACAATAATGAAAATTAATTCTTCATAAAAGATCGATCCATCCCAAGGTAGGATGTTGTTTATATGGATTTTTTCCCGTTGATTTATTCCTATAATTAATTAAAATCAATCAACTATTAAATTGGTTTTTGGATCATGTGTGTTGCTGGTATGTCATAGATATTTAATGAGATTGGAGATTTTCTTATCGATTATGTTATATATCTTAGTTAATCATTTTAATGGAAATGAATCATGGCTAGCATGAACATCGGTCATGGTATATTCATCATGTTCATGTTTTTTTCATTTCTTCCCCATTATTCATTCATCACGGAAAATTCTTGTGGAATGTGGTTCCAAGAATACCCATTAATCGATAATTGGGAACCCATTTCTTGGTAAAATAGATTGCTACCATAGATATGGGTTTGGTTTGATGATGGGATCAAGTTACGTTGATAGATGATCGATCGGGGGTGGATTTAGGGACACCCATTCTTCATATATTCAGTATGAAATGATAAACTAAACATGTCGAAAATTTACAAATGGATTTGAAGGCTGGAACTCAGTGATCAAAGATGGTAAGGCTCAGTCGGATGTGTTCCTTACTTACTGACATGATTTGTAGCCAAATTGGAAGCTAGAGGAGTAGAAGATTATTTGTGAACCAGATCTTGGTTTCTATAAAATATCAGGTTATGCGTAGTGTAATCTAGAATTACACTTTAGGTGGGACCCCCTATGCATCATTAAGGATTGGGCATAGTGATAAGTATCACAGGTCGTGTGACTGAGTCACATGTTGGGTCACCCTTTCCTGCTGGTTCAACATGTACCTAGAGAGGTACACAAAAAAAATCATGGATAGCCATACATGGACATGGAAGACCATACATGGACACATTCAGGAGTACACGAGCTAGGTCACACTATATACGCAGACATGGAAATAGGAATGGGCCATGATACATAGGTAGAACTCAGTTCCAAAGGGATACATCTTGTATTTATAGTACATGTCATGTACTCCTTCAAAGATGCCTTAGATCCCTTAAAATCACTATCTTTGATACTTTCCATTTGGTTAAGTTCCCTTGATCCATTCCCTAAAGGTTTAGTATGGAGGTGAATACTATTCATAGGATGGTGATCCCCTTTGAGGAACTTCACTCTTTGATAGATTTGTGGGAATACCTCCATGAGGCCTGGATTGAGATCCTTTATCATCATCATTTCCCTAGGGGTTCTTGGTATCTTCATGACCAACACTACAAAGTTTTTGATCCCTTACATAGTAGGTTAATCTATATTGTGTTGTCGGTATACCCCATGGAATTTGGTGTGATTTTTATCTATGTATAGATCTCTTTAGACCTCTATCATACACTTCATAGGGTGATACTCGAAAAGAATGACATATAGAATGGAAATAATCAGTACAATTTTACCCTTGGAGTGTGTTCTCTCATATGAGTACTATGTGGAACCTTTGAGTAGGAATCCTAGGCTAGAAATATGTTTATGATCTTTCTTGAGACTGTGTGTCTACTATGAGAATATCTAGATGTTATTTTCATATATGTATTTGACATATACCTATGATTATATGACTATTATTCTTGATTATATATGGTTAATGATTAAGGGGTTTCCTACTAGGTTTTTTTATACTCACCCCTGCATGGGATTTTTCTAAACGTGTCTTGTATTTTGCAGATGATCAACCATCTGACAGAGTCTGAGAGGGACCAAGACCAGGAAGAGCTTAGTGAGATAGTGATTAGTCACTTAAAGTGGCTAATATTCATTGTTAAGTTCTTAATATTAATTTGTTTAAAAGTTCATAAACATCAATTTTAGTCCAATTCAGAAATTGAACTTCATTTCCCATCATTGTGCAATTCATGCTTAAAATGTCAATTTGGGCCCACTCAATAATTTGATTGTGGAAATTACAATATTCATCATTTTAATTTTAAAATTTGGGATATTATTGATAACTTTGTTTGGAACATTTTATCTTTTAGGTCCTATGGATGAATCCCAAAGGAAGATGGAGAAGTTTGCGCCTGAAGGCAGAAACTTGCTGGAAAAAGCATAATGGGCCTAAGGCCCATCAAACAAATGTGGGGAGCAGAAACCAAGCACAATGAAGCTCCAATTTATACAGTAGAAAGATAAAAATATGAGGATCATTTTATTCAACTGTGGCCGGAGCTAATTCCGATGTTTTCATGATGATAAAGGGATCTGAAGTTGAGATTTAAATGGAGGACTCGTCATTAATGCACAGAAATCCGTCCCACAATTTCGACTATAACATCCAAACGGCTGAGCGACATTTCCTGAAATTTTTACAGCTCATATAGGACGGATGGATGAAGATATTTCTCTGCTACATCCCCTCCGGATTCGGCCTTCTTCAATTTCGAATTCACACGTCAATGTGGTGGACGAATCTGGACAGTTTTCCGGGTCAAATTCGAAACATCAATTTCCTTTTGATTATTCACCCTCCATTTGACTCTATTAATTGTTGGGGGTGAATTAATTGTTGGGGGATGTACCTAAGGCTCCTAATATTCCTATATAAGGAGCTATTGTTGAAGGGAATAGGGGTGGAAAATTTTCTTATCATCTTGGATGCTTTGTTTTCATTGTAATGTTTTGCTGTCAATTTGATGTTGTAATCGTTCTTCATTCTGATGTAAGTTATTTGAATCACATTAGTTCTCAATAAAATTTCTTCATTTAATCTTTTTCTTTTTTTCTTCTTATCACTTTGATACCGTTGCTTTAAGGTGTGAATTTATTCACACCAGCACTTGTGAATTTATTCACACAACGGTGGAGTGATCGTTTCATTGTTTTATTTTTCTTCTCCAATTCTGCTTCTTTAAGTCGACTTCCCGCTTCCATTTATTTAATAGCATAAATGGAGGGCTAAACCCTTATGGGTTGGTCCTAGGGAGTTTCATGGGGAAGGTTGGATGTTATTTTATGATCTAAAATTCTGTAATCAATTCATTAATTTAAGATTTCCATTTGATGATTAATTTCTTCTTCATCTTCGCCAACTTTAACAATAACACATTTCGAGTGCTAGTACGATCCAATTCCTTAGAGTGATCATTAAATTCATCCTCTAAGTGCATTGGTTATTAGCCTTGGAATTGTGTAGGGATTAAATTGGTGAATGATTTTGAGGAATTATATCATTTTTTGGATACGTCTTGAATTAGTGAAACGAACGTTATAAGATAATAAATACATCCAATCTAACCCTAGTAACAACTTAGGATCAACTCATCTCCATTAATTGTTTTAGACTAAGTAAGTGTATGTTTTAATTTATTTTCATTAAATTAAATCAGTAGTTATTCAAATAAAATCAATCCAAATAGCTGGCCACTCCATAGCCAAATCCTTCCAAATTAAGAGTGTCTCTCGGTTTCTTCTTCGGTCCCTGTGGATTCGACCCCTACCTGTACTACAACGACCGCATACCTGTAGGGTAAATTTGGGCGCAACCAAATTTTGGCGCCGTTGCCGGGGACCCAGGTAAGTACCTTAGACACTCATCTTCTTTTCTCACCCCAAATTCTCTATTCTCACCCAAATTTCTCTTCTCTTTTCCCCTTTCTGTTCCTGTGTGTCCAATGAATCCCAAAAACAATTTTCAATCAACTCCAATGGATTATCTTCAACAATACCCATTAATATACCAAGGATATAATAATCTGGAAAATCAATATTTTGAATCACCTCACATAGAAAATTTCATTGACCAATCCTTAATTGAATACACCACACCAGATGAGATGTACAATCAATGGGATGCTGAATGTTTACAAGATCAATTTCCATACCTATCAAGAATGATTGAAAAGATAAATAATGAGGAATTCCAGGATGTACAAACATATATCAACCCTAATCCTAAAAAAATTATTGAACAATTTTGTGAACAAATGGATAAAATGAATTCATAAGTTTCATCTTTCAGATTAGAATTACAAAGATTTAAGACTTTTGAGGAACCCATTCCCACTCAAGATGTTTTTTCCTCATCATTGATAGATGAATCATTTATCCCAAAAACCTCTCATGATTTGAAAAAAGAACTAACCTTTGGATATGGGATAACTGAACAAGATCAAGGACTTGTTAATGAGTGTTTAAATCAGGATGAAATTGATTTCATGAATTTACAAGAGGGAAATTTTTCTTCATGGATTGAATGCCCAGAATATTTCTACAATGATAATTTTTCAGAAACACCAATCATTGAACCATTAGGAGAAATAACAAACATCAAATCCATACACACTCCTGAAATTCAACTAGACACTTTTGGGGATGAATCAGATTTTCAAACGGAACCAATTCTTTCAAAAAAAATTGGGGAAGAAACCCACTTTAATTCAAATTGCCAATCTTCATTAGGAAATTGCAATCAACCTGAACTCAAAATCATTATCCTTCCTTCCCCACACAATAATTACATCATAGGTGATACCCACGACCATAATTTATTCATTCATTCTTCTCATGAAAGAAATAATGTTAGATTGAACCTTGACGTCTTAGGCAAGACAAAAAATGCAACTAGATCAACCATTTCTAACATTCCTTGTATCTTCAGATTTATTTTAGAACATGAATTTATACAAGGAAAACATTCTAAAAAACAATCAATCTCAATCAAGTTGAAGTAGAGAAAGATGGGTTAATTAAAATGCTGAAAGTTGGAATTGGATAAGTTGGGGGGTAAAAGTCGAGCCAACGACGTTAAAGAAAAGCGCTGCATGGGAGGCAACCCATGGTTTTCATGTTTTCTAATCATTTTGAATCATTTTCTTTTTCATATAATAAATTACCATATACTGTTGACCTGTTCTTATTTTATGAGTAAGGATGGGTATGAAAGGGGAGCGTCATATTCATCCGTGTCACGTGGCGTGATCTCTGAGTAATACTTTACCCAGAAAATATAAAGAAGACAATGTATCATCAGTGTATTTTGTTTTGTTTTATTTTTATGTTTTTATAGGTTTAAAAAAAATAAAAGGTCATGTCTTAAGTCATATGGAGAATCCATTCACCACCATCCAAGATGCTGAGACTCAAATCTAGGAGTGAAGGGAGACTGTGGCACGCACTATCATCAATCAACCACCAGGTGACTTCATTCCATGATTTTCATTTTAAATTTCTTCTTTGAACTCCTCTCCTACCCCCTTCTATCTTTTCTTTTCTTTAAACACTGGGGACAGTGTTATTCTAAGTTGGGGGGGGATAAAAATGATTTTTTTTTCAATAAAAACATGCATGAAAAGAAAAATTCCATTAACCTTAAACAAGATAACACACATTGAAAACTCTGAAATTTGATATCAAATAAATTTTGCATGCCTTGATTCTGATTTTAATGCAAGTTTAAGTTCATGAGCATAGTTTTTGGAAAGTGCGGTTGTCCGATGTGATTTTTCAATGTTTAAAATTTCATCCTCTTAATAAAAATGCCACAATGCATGTCTACTGGATCGTGGGTGTAGATTTGAGTTCTTGGGTCCCTTTCATTATAGCATAGGGTTCTGGGGTCACTTTTAGTTTAATTTGAGTATCCAAAAAAAAAACAAAAAAAACAAAAAAAAAATTGAAAAATAATAATAATGACCACATAGAGCAATGTTTTGTCCAAATGCGTGGCGTCCGGCACTTGGGGATCATGACTCCATAGTTGTCTTGCCCAGAGTTAGGCTTTATATCTCTATTGTAGAGCATGAAATTGACAAAATGTGTGGCGTCCGGCACTTGGGGATCGTGACTCCATAGTTGTCTTGCCCAGAGTTAGTCTTTTCATATCTATTGTGGTTAAAAAAATAAAAAAACAAATTAAAAAAAAATGGATACTCATCTTAAGGTTTAATGTGATTCCCACCTAGCGCTTCCATTTTTTCCCCTTAAAAAATAAAATGGGCCCCATATCTTTTATGATGCACAACACTTTATCATGCTTAATTGGAATTGGATGAAATGTGGCAATGAATTTGAACAAAGGAATGGGCTTGGGCTTGGGATATGCTTATGGACCTAGCTTTTTTTATATGATTTTGATGGGTTCCATAATTTTTTTTTGGTATTAGATATTTGGGTGAGTAATGTGTATTTAAATGTTTTTGGAAAAGGGGATTTGGATTTCATATTTGTAATTTATTTTGCTCGGGACTAGCAAAAATCAAGTTGGGGGGTGTGATTAGTCACTTAAAGTGGCTAATATTCATTGTTAAGTTCTTAATATTAATGTTTTTAAAAGTTCATAAACATCAATTTTAGTCCAATTCAGAAATTGAACTTCATTTCCCATCATTGTGCAATTCATGCTTAAAATGTCAATTTGGGACCACTCAATAATTTGCTTGTGGAAATTACAATATTCATCATTTTAATTTGAAAATTTGGGATATGATTGATCACTTTGTTTGGAACATTTTATCTTTTAGGTCCGATGGATGAATCTCAAAGGAAGATGGAGAATTTTGCGCCTGAAGGCAGAAACTTGCTGGAAAAAGCATAATGGGCCTAAGGCCCATCAAACAAATGCGGGGCCCAGAAAAAAAGCCCAATGAAGCTCAAATTTATACAGTATAAAGATAAAAATATGAGGATCATTTTATTCAACTGTGGCCGGAGCTAATTCCGATGTTTTCATGATGATAAAGGGATCTGAAGTTGAGATTTAAATGGAGGACTCGTCATTAATGCACAGAAAGCCGTCCCACAATTTCGACTATAACATCCAAACGGCTGAGAGAAATTTCCTGAAATTTTTACAGCTCATATAGGACAGATGGATGAAGATATGTCTCTTCTACAGCCCCTCCGGATTCGGCCTTCTTAAATTTTGAATTCACACGTCAATGTGGTGGACGAATCTGGACAGTTTTCTGGGTCAAATTCGAAACATCAATTTCCTTTTGATTATTCACCCTCCATTTGACACTATTAATTGTTGGGGGGTGAATTAATTGTTGGGGGATGTACCTAAGGCTCCTAATATGCCTATATAAGGAGCTATTGTTGAAGGCAATAGGGGTGGAAAATTTTCTTATCATCTTGGATGCTTTGTTTTCATTGTAATGTTTTGCTGTCAATTTGATGTTGTAATCGTTCTTCATTCTGATGTAAGTTATTTGAATCACATTAGTTCTCAATAAAAGTTCTTCATTTCATCTTTTTATTTTTTTTCTTCTTATCACTTTGATACCGTTGCTTTAAGGTGTGAATTTATTCACACCAGCACTTGTGAATTTATTCACACAACGGTGGAGTGATCGTTTCATTGTTTTATTTTTCTTCTCCAATTCTGCTTCTTTTAGTCGACTTCCCTCTTACATTTATTTAATAGCATAAATTTAGGGCTAAACCCTTATGGGTTGGTCCTAGGGAGTTGCATGGGGAAGATTGGATGTTATTTTATGATCTAAAATTCTGTAATCAATTCATTAATTTAAGATTTCCATTTGATGATTAATTTCTTCTTCATCTTCGCCAACTTTAACAATAACACATTTCGAGTGCTAGTACGATCCAATTCCTTGGAGTGATCATTAAATTCATCCTCTAAGTGCATTGGTGATTAGCCTTGGAATTTTGTAGGGATTAAATTGGTGAATGATGTTGAGGAATTATATCATTTTGTGGATACGTCTTGAATTAGTGAAACGAACGTTATAAGATAATAAATACATCCAATCTAACCCTAGTAACAACTTAGGATCAACTCATCACCATTAATTGTTTTAGACTAAGTAAGTGTATGTTTTAATTTATTTTCTTTAAATTAAATCAGTAGTTATTCAAATAAAATCAATCCAAATAGCTGGCCACTCCATAGCCAAATCCTTCCAAAATCAGAGTGTCTCTCGGTTTCTTCTTCGGTCCCTGTGGATTCGACCCCTACCTGTACTACAACGACCGCATACCTGTAGGGTAAATTTGGGCGCAACCAGATAGACATACCAAGGTGTGTTCATATGGTTACATTGAAATTATTCCTCATCCACTTTATAGGTTATACTTGTTTTCATATTCTTTGTGGACAGATTGTATTTGGACCTTTTGCTTTCTGGTTTATGTTTTCGTACTTTGATGGTGGGATTAGAGATGTATACATGCATTGTTATCAGTTTATTTATATTTTGGAATTTTATGGGCTTGGATATATATGTGTGTGTCTTTATGTGTGTACATGTACATTAGGCTAAGGCCTCCCTTTTGTGTGATATGCCTACTCGGTGATCGCCTCCATCCCCTAGCTTATTAGAGGCAGTACTGAGGTAGTCGCATCACGGAACCCATTAAGAAGGGTCATGATAAGAAAAGAAACTAAATTAAAACTAAAAAATAAAAAATAGAAATTGAAGAAAAGTAGTATCACATCACTTCCTCGTGAGACCTCCAGTGGATCTCCCTTTATAAAAGAATCCTCCCTCAAATTTATAGAGGAAGGGATCCTTGTAAATATATAATTCATATCTCTTGTTCATGTATCTTATTTAGAGTTTCTATTCTAAGTTTTATAATTTCCAAAATATATCTCCATTGATTAATATTCATAAATTATCCACAATAATGATTTCTTGTGATAGGGATCTTGAAAGTATCGGGCTTTCAAATTCATATAAGACTTAAACTATGGCATGAAACCTCTCCCCTATGGAAAAACCTTGAATCGAATGTTTCGATTGCATGGAATCTTTTTCTTCTAGTGTACCACAATAAATTACATCTTTCCATCATAGTGGCTAGGTGTATCAAGTTCTACTTCATGAGGGGCTTCACAGTGGTCATATGAGGTGGGAAAGATGACTCATCATGATTTATGGACTTGGTAGTAGACATGGTCTTAAGTTAGATCTTCATAGGTAGATTCCAGGGCATCTCCAAAAAGTCTCAGATGGTGAATGGTTAATTCTAGGGGTGGAAGTGACAGATCTTATGTGAAGGTGGTGTCGAGAGGTCTATAAGGCATGGGGGAGCTAATTCATGGCAGAACAATATCACTTTTGTAAGTGATAAACAATGTTGCGACCTCATCATACCACCTCATAAATGTGGTGAGGGGATACACCTGTATATATGATTACCCATGTGGTGTATTGGATATGATATAGTAGCAGAGAACCATCACCCACACACACATATCACACATGAACTGTCCCCATACCAATACGCAAAGGCCCCCAAGGGCCTTGTCCAACACTATGCATGTTGTTCTCCTATGTGTGACCCAGCCTCCTCTTTGCTTTTTAGAAGGCCTTCCCACGTGGCCTCCTTAGCCGAATGGCCCTTCCTGAGCTAGCTAAATGTCATGGTGGCCTTAATGTTGAGGGATATTTATCTAGACACTATTTTTACATTAAAAATATTAAAAATACTTAGTGCAATTACAACCAAAATTCATAAATGATGTTAAAAATTAAAAGAAAAAATTTTTATTCATTTGAATCCATATTATTCACTGGTTATAATTTCAAAATTTTTAATAAATCATTGAATTATATAGGAATATTAATTAAAACCCATTTAAACACATTAAAATTGTTTAAATTTTTTCATGAAAATATGAGTGCGACAAATACCCCACGCTTGAACTATGATTGTCCTCAAGGATTGTATATCAACATTGAATTAGAATAGTATCACCATGTTTCCTATATTTAAATATCCAGAAATAAAATCAAATAATTATCAATGTTAAATCATATTTTCAAGTTCCACATATAACATTAACTCAACTTCACTGTTTTCAAAAAACAATCAATCTAAGTCTTTTAGTTTATCCCTTTTGAAAATGGTGGAACTTATCCTTTTACAAATTCAATTTTCTCAATTCATTATTATCAAGAATGCCAAGTCATAACCTTACTCTATTTGAAACTTTTCACCAATCACTTATAATATGAATTCAAGTAGAGTTATGTTCATATCATGAAAACATTATCTTTTCTATAATCTTTCTACGGAACTACTTTCTCAACTTTGTAAAGACAAAAGGCACATGAAATAAAGAGGAATTTAAATTGATGATCCAATGACTCTAAGTCTTACGATTGTAATGTGTTGATGTTAAAAACATTAAGGCTCAAAGAGTAGTTTCGTCTCTAAATTATAAATCAGGATATTAAAAATAAAATGTAATGAAAATATCCCCTTCAAATTGAAAACTCCCCCTTAACAAGATCAAATTAAGGAATTTATCAATTAAATAATAAAAAATAAATTGATCCTTCTTGAAGTTTTCTCTAAATTTTTCCTCATTTCTTTTTTAAACCCACTTTTGTATATTTTTTTACATTTTAAAAAGTTTTTCTTGGGAAAAATATCAAATCAACCACTAAACAACATATGATAAAAATCATAGGCTTATTAATAGTGATTTTATGGTTTCCCATGTCTCACCCCACTCTATTTTACTTTCTTAATAGGTAAAATAATAAATTATAATGAATGAAACAACAACATTTCTCAAAACCCAAAGTAGCACCCCCAAACTTTTTCCTTATAATGTATTTCATCCTTTTCACCATGACTTCCCTCACCCCCACACATCATCTTTAAGTTATCATAAAAATACTAATATGAGGGTAGGAATGGATATAGATGGCTTAAAGTTATTTTCAATCCTAACATGATCATTCATGGTCTCTATGGGATAAATAATGATTAATGTTAAAGGCGGTCTCAAGTATAAGGACTTATTAAAAAATTCCTTAATCATTATAACTATTTTTTTATATTCATAGCTTTGATGAGTTCTAATGAAATTTCTTATTGGTGATATGCCCCATGATCACTCAAGAAATATTCTCAAGGTAATATAGAAAGTACTTGATCTATAAATCCTCTTAGGAATAGAAAATATGATATTGTACCATAAATAATGGAATGCATAATAATAAAAAATCAATTCACTAGAATTTCATAAATTCTAATCATGAAAAATGGGAGTGAAATTTCTTTCACATGAATCAACCAATTCCTTAAAATCATGAGTCATAAATTTAATATCCATGCTTCACTATAATCATTAAATTACCCATCATACTCATTAATTCTAATTATCATTGAGATATAAAACATGGTATTATTGTATTCTTAATAAACTCTTATATCCTAGATAAGTCATGTAAAGAAAAAATTCTCTTTATGGGAATACAGTTTCAAATTTTTAGCTCGAAATATAACTTTTAGAAATAATGTAGGGGGTTTAAAAGATAAACATTAAAGTGAAATCCATTTACTCATGAAGATATATTCCAATTTATTCTTCACTAGTTGGGGTTTTCCTTGTTATTCCATGGTCCTATATAATTAAATGAATCAATTAAGAACAATAATCGTATCGTTAAATCTCAAAAAGACTAAGGGATCCATCTACTTCCAAAAATAATTTATAATGATGAAATTTAAAGTGCTAGAAAGTAATTAAAAAGATAAATTATGTTTAATACCCAAAGTGGGCCCTAAATTTTTACACATCTATAAGGTAAGTACCAATTATCATTCATAATCCATTCGTGGGTGGAGATTCTTGGATTTCAACAACCACATGTGGATTTTCCTAGCTTGCACTTTTTATTTGTTGGTGAGGAGTCTGTGGATATAGTACACAAAATCTATCCCCATCATAATAAGTTATAGATTTATTGGTGGGGGTAGGATGAAGTATAGATCATCCTCATTATTGGTTTCTACTTGTGAAACCTCCACTCTCTTGTCCTATGCTTTCTCTATATATGATACATGAATTGAATATTCAAAGTGATAGAAAGAATGTGGTTGTACATGAATGTAATTTAAACATGTATAATCAAAAGGAAAATTCTCCCACTTAAAGTGAGTAGCATGTATCTTGGTTTCCTCAGTCTTATCCACTTGAACTTATTCAAGGTATTACACATATGCATGTTCAATAAGTGTTAGAAGATCCATGTGTTCCTCAACATGTGCTTGTTCTTATTCTTATTCTTATTTTAAGTAAACCTAAGGGTTTTTTGAATATGGGAATTCAATGTAATGTGGAATTAAACTCAAATCATATTGAATAAAATTAGAAAAGATATAGTTAAGACAAGTTTCATCTTTCCATATTGGTTCGGATTGAATATCTTTTGTAGTGGTAAGTGCCCATTGAATTTGTATTATAGTTGGTGAAGATAGGTAGTCAGCTACTTCATATTCTCTTAAAGTTATACCACATGGGTGGTGTCCTATTTTTTCAATTCTATAGTGATATGAAAATATTTTGATGATTCTTCTTTATAAGGGATGGGGAGATCATGTTTTAGTTCTATTTCTACACAACTACTCCAGAATTTATCCAATTTTAACTGATTTCCCTTTCATAAATCTTCATAAAAGTATCCTTTATTAATCCACTCTATCAATGGTTGAGTGAGGTGGAATGGTTCTTTAAGTACTTCTACTTTTACATCATTAGATTCTACAATATCAAAAATGAATGGAGAAATTATTCCACCATTGTATCAGGTTTTTTCCCTAGTTTAGGTTCATTTTTCACCATCAATATATGAACATACTAAAACACCCTTTATTCCTTTATCTTCAATTGTTCTATATCATTTATGAGTTCTAGAACTTGGAATTTTCATAATCAACATCATTTTCTTATTATTATTGTAGCTAGGAGAAATAATTTCATGCATAATAATAATTTGAAAACGTCATGGTGAAATAATTTTTTTATTATTATTAAAGAAAACTATGAAAAAATAACTACAATGTGAAGAATAAAAACTTAATCAAACAAGTAATTGGATCCCTAGAAACGGTGCTAGTTTTTATGCACACCTGTTATGTGGTGTAGAAAAAGAAAATTTATTTATTTTCCCAATGTATCATATTGGATGACTAGAGTCTTCTCACTTTATGAACTTCATATTTTATTTACTTGCTAATTCTAATTCACCTAAACTATGTGATTTTATTGTTTTTATTATTTTATAAAATTAAAAGTGAAATAAAGTAAGATTGAAAATACAAACAAACATGCAATGTAAGATAGGATGAGGGTTAGAAGATAAAGAACTTCTTATTTAGGTTTGGTTTTGGGTCCCTTAATTATTCATGTTGATTTATTAAATTTATTTTGATTAACCAATTATAAAATATCATTCCCAAACTACTATTTATTTATTTTTTGGTTTTTGAATCTTGAATTCCTAAACAGTATGAATTCCACATCCTCCTATAATAAGGTTGATGAAACATCTCAATAGAGAGTGTGGAATCATCTAGGACCAGGCTCCATTATATGTCATTTCATCCATTGAATAGCTCAACTCCATCATTTAAATAGATTTTATTTAGTGGAAGCAAGGGAAATTTTATAAATAAAAAATATAGAAGGGAATTTAAATTCTATTTTATGGTGGAAAATCATTTCACTCACACAATTCACTCTCATCCAACAAAAAAAAGAAATAGAACATTTAAGAATTGAAAGTATAATTCAAGAAACAACTGTCCTCCCCCAAGTTCAAGCCTCGGGTTAGTCACTCATTGTCAGGTTAAAGAGGTCATGATGGAATAATTGAGAAGAATATAACAATAAAAGTAGAGGGATAAAGAGAAAAAAAAGAGAGAAAGAAACAAAGAATATAGTGGCATAAGAAAAAAAATAACTTGAATTAGAAATAAAATGAAAGAATTAAAAATTTAAAAAACTAAATTAAAACTATAGAAATGAAAAAATAAAAAAAGAAGAAAAGCAGTTTCGCATTACTTCTGCATGATATGTCCATAAAATCTCCATTCACAATAGAAGCCTCATTCATATTTATAAAGGTAAGGATCCCAGTAAATCTATCATTCATGTCTTTTGGTCATGGTTTATATCTTAAATTTTTATAATCAAAAGAATATATATCTCTTGATTTATCATATTAAATTATCCCTGATAATTACACAATAGTCAATGTAATCCCAAAATTAATGAGATTTTAAATTCACAGAACACATCAACTACAATGTGTAACTCTTCACCTCTAGTATTGGCCTTGCATGGCAATCATGGAATTCATGGTAACAATTTCTTCTATCATAGATCCATAAACTCTATTTGGTCTTCACAATGGATGGATAGATCAAGCTACACTTCATGAGTGGATTCATGGTGGTCATCTGAGGTGGAGAAGGTGATCCATCATGATTTTCTACCTCGGTAGTGGACATGGGCTCAAGTTCGATCTTTATAGGCAGCTTCCAAGGCATCTCTAATGAGTCTTAGAAGGAAATTATCCAAGTTTATGGGTGGTAGTAGTGGGGATCATGTGAAGGGTGGTGTTGAGTGGTGTCCAAGGCATGGGGGTGTAAATTCATCATGGAAAGATGTTTCTTTTTTAAGTAATGAATAGTTCCACAGTCTCATCCTCCCGCATCGTAAATGCAGTAAGGGGGATGCACTTGTATATATGATAACCCAGGAACGCTAGCAGTTATGTTATGGCTATAGGGGATCGACACCCTCACACACCAGTCACACATGAAGTGCTGTCGTACTGACACACAGGAGCCTCCACAGGCCTTGGCCCACACTATCAATGTTGTTCTCCTATGCTCCTCCCATACTCCTCTCTACTTCTTGACAGACCTTCACACATGGCCTCCTTGTCCAGTCATCCCTACATGGACTGGATAAATTGATTGGTGGCCTTCACTTGAGGGATATCCAATTGGAAACTTTTTTACCTAAAAAAATTAAATACACCCAGTGAAATTCCAACCAAAATTCAAAAATAAAGGTAAACATTAAAATTACTCATTTTTATTCATTTTAATCAATTTTAATTCTTTAATTATAAATCCATACATTTAAAAAAAATATGAATTATATGGGAATATACATTATAAACCATTTAAAATCATTAAAATTGTTTAAATTTTTGAATCCAAATATGAGTGCATCAAATATCTTAAAGAACACTTTCTAATAAATAATGTTTGATAATTTCAAAATTTTAAACATTTTACCATTGTGCATGGTTTAAAAAATTATTAGGAAATTTTTTCTCCAACCATGAAAGTTCCATTAGAAGATGACACACAAGGTTGTATAGTTACTCCTAAACTTGTGCCTAAATTTTGCACCTCTTTAAGACTTCCCTATTTAACCCTAAAACACAAAATAACTCATGTGCTTTCCTCGCAACTCATAAAAAATAGAAAAATACATGAACATATAAATTAAAAAACCCATAAATGGGATCAAAAAATAAAAACAATCCCAGAAAACCCATGCAAACTCAAGGTTTTATAAGAAGTAGAGCTATCCAGGCACTCTTCTTCTCTTAACTCTCTAGCACTTATGGTCCAGGCTCTAGTCTACCACTGATCCCCAAACAAAGAAGGGATTTAATATCATTTTTTAGTGAACCGGACTAGGTTGACCCAAACTATCACCCGAGCTAATAGGCCACATAGCCCAAAGTGCGTTCTTTATCACCATGGGACAATTGTAAGCACGAGGGCATCATAAAAAACTTCTTGGGAATAGATTCACCCGTGGTAAACTAGAATTACCAATATATGTTTTTTTTACACCATCATAATTAGTGTCAATCAAAAATAAATATACAATCAGAGTACTGCAACAATGACTAAAATAGATACTGTAAACAACGTCAAATTAAAATATATAACATGTTAAAAAAGAGACATATATATAGTATTTCAAGTCAAAATATCAAAAATTGAAAATAGGTATCAAATACATAAACATCCATAAATACATCCCATTGATATAAAAACTCAAAATATATCCTGGTGAGCTAAAACTATGATAGAATGTCTCCTCCATCAAAATAACCTTGGGAAGCAATAATCAAGATTAACCGCCAAAATTCATGGTGCACATTACTTTACTTGTATCCTAAGAAATTAGATCTAAAAACATTCAAAGGCATATATAGTGTGTGAGTAACAAATCCTAGTAGGATACCACCATAAATATATATAAGTATTATAAACCATGCCCCTAATAAATCTAGTTTAATAACTCATTTTGAAAAACTATTCCACTTTCAAAAACATTTCTCTTAAAATCATTCCTTTGATATCCCTTTGGTTTTCCTTAAAAACATATTTCCAAAACATACACAACATGGCGCAAGTAAATAAATATGTTCATATGGAACAACATTATCAATATACCCAAATAATTTATAAATAAATGGGTAAGCATAAATGTCATCATATAACCAACTTAATGGATATATAAATAAAAAGAGGAAATAAGAATAATACAAGATATCACAATCAAACAAGTCTCTAATCAAAATGAATAAAAGTACATAAATCATCGAGGAATAATTAGTTTCCACCTCGGGCTCTAACTATAAGGGTCAAATTTTAGATATAATCACAACACCTTATTTTCTAGCTAGCTAAATAAATTTAATAAAGTGGATGCTCACATGGTTTTTTTAGGTCCAACTCCCAAGAGCTCCCTTTACATCTTGGTTAATAAAGTGGAATCTCTCTTAGCCTTCTTTCTGAAAGTCTCTCTCATTCCCTTAGTAAGTAATATGTAAACTCATTGAGTGTTCCTCCCAAACTTTTCTCTTAATCCCTTGGATAACACACGCTCACACACTAGTTATCCTAATTCCTACTTATTATCAAATAAATAAACATATCAACTATCATACATAAAAATATACTTCAAATAAAATTTTAAAAAACAATATGACCATTTTTATGAAGCACATTTTTTAGGGGGAAAATTCTAAAACTTCTTTAAAAATTGATTTAGACCTATAAAACCTTTTTGATCTATTTAAAAAAACACTTCTAGTTCATTTAGGCCACCTCCCTTTGAAAAGAGAAGGAGATAAAGGACAAAATTTTATCCATGGAAAAAACGCACTTAAATAGAGACACCTACCTTGGAAACCATTCGAAACACATCGCCTTAGATGGAAACCACCTGATATAGAAATAAAATTACCTAACATACTTAAAAAATGTCAAATCAAACCAAAAAATCCCATTAAACATAGCAAGTTCATCCAAACCCCCATCTAGGGTTTTCACCTCCCATTAAAATTAAAGAACAAGGCATGAGGAGGAAATATAATGAAATATTGAATGAAGAGTCTTATCAAAATCAAAAACATCAAGGATCTAAGGATAATCCAAAAAAATGAAAGGTTCAAAGCTTCAACATCCAAATAAGGGGGATTAACATGAAATGGGGTAGAAAAGGAGGGGAAATACTTAAAATAATATAAGGTAAATTTGGTAAAATACAAATTATTAATTATTTCTACAATACATATGTTTTTCCCAAATGGTTAGACAAATTGTGTGATAACCATGTGGGTGATCTTGTCTCCCAAAAACCAAAGCCCCATAGTTACCCCTAATCCTTTTACAGTTTGAAAAATTCTTCTCAATCCATGTAAAAAATCATTGTCCACAAAATCTCACCCACCCATGGTTGGTCACACTGTTAGAAAAAATGTACACTAACTATCTTCCAAGTACGATTTTCTATAAAAAACTATTTTTTGACCTCCAACTCTCTAAAAATATAAAAATTTAAAAAAACAAGATAATGAAAAACTCAAAAATACAAATACCAGTGACCAAGAAGGTGTCAAGAAATACTCAAGGGAAGTAAATCACACGTCACACATTTAAGTGGTAATAACACTCAAGGAGGAAACTTGGTACACCAATGATCTCACCAAGATCAAATCCCATAAAAGTAATCAAACCAATCACTCAAATTATCTCACTACACATGATTTAGTTTCAAATTCTCCTCCACTAAAACTCAGAAATAAAATATAAGTCTCAAATCATGGTTGGGTACCATTTATGGGTTCTATTTTAATTTATAGTCAATACCCTTGTATTGATATAATTTTTGGAAATCTCTAAAGTTGATATACATAGATTTAGTTACATTAATCTATATTAAAAACATCCTTTATTAGCCTCACATGAAATCTATAAGATTTATTAGCCTAATTCTAGGTCAAAAACTGATGTTCACATGCATATCATAAATATTAGGTCGATGCATAATTCATTTTTTTATGACATGTTTTATTTTTTTCTCAATAGTTAATGAAACCATTCACGCATGATATATTATAAACATATTAAATTTAGAATGCATTAGAGAGAGTGATATTCATTGAGGGGTTATTATATGCATGAAATGTTGGATTTTTCAAAGAATATAATGATTAAAAAATATCATCATAAGAAGAGATAATGATAGATGAAATGAATATTATACCATGGAAGAATAGTATTGGATGTTCTATCATATACTATGGGATGAATAAGGGATGAGATTTCATGTTGTCTATAAATATTAATGAAGATATTTGAGTTTTATAGTTTCCTTAGTTGGCTCACTGATAAGATTTATGAAAGGGTTTGGGGAATAGTTTTGGAAGAATTTCATTATAGATCAAATACATTTTCTAGTGCATAAATAAATCTTAGAGGAATGTAGAATCATATGAATTATAACTAAAAAAATAGATCTTGTGGATATTTTAAATGATCAAGAAAGTTTCTATTAGCTACATGACTTTGTGTTCTCTGGGGTATGGAGACATCTCATAGGCACTATTCAACCAAATGATGTGGTGTCATGAACCTTTGAATGGAGTTAGATATGAGTTATAATTGATTTATGAGGAGTTCACGACACACTAATATATTTCATATATAAATATATATATTTGTGTAGTGTTGTATTTTAGGAATTCTTGAGAAGATTTACCTGTGATTATAATGAATATTTACATATCACATGTATTTTTAATTTGAAAACAAAATGGAGATAAATTGATCAATATGATTAAAGTAGGATTGAGGTTATTATGAAACATCGTGAATTTTTTAACATTATGGGTACTGTAAAAGACTATATAATAAATGAAGGATTTTATTTAAATGAATCCCTAAGATGTATGTGGATGATAATTTATTGAATTAATGGTGATGATCACATCACAACATGATTGAGTCAATCATAAATAGTAAAGAGATTATTTTACATAATAAAGATAATTTTGTAGACCTTCAGTCACGTCATAATGATGCTAATAGAAGAATGGGTTATTCTTAGGTACATGGATTATATTGTTGGGTTACTCTTATATGATAAAGGTTTTACTCTTTCATATGAAGAGTTACATCATATCCTGATATATTTCACCATAGAGGATGTCCCTAAAGCATTATGAGTAGTGTTATACACTATGATGTGAAGACACATGAAGTCTATGAACCAAAATCAAGTATGTAATGCCACCAAATGGAGGTTTATACCATAATTGAATTGTTGTGATATTTTAGTGTCTCATTGGAATGAAAATTCATGGTGACCATGATTCAAGAACCATGAACATTTCACGATATACTGTATGATGAGAATATGAGATATTATTGTTATAAAATTTATGCAGTCATTATACTAGGGAGGTCAGGTCACTTTATAGTATGAGGTGACCACATGAGGAGATACAAATGTCTTGTTGCAAGCCACATGAGTGTTCCAGAATATATGATAAAAACTGGTGGATAAGATGATATATTTTAAGATAAATTTCTATTTAGGTCTTTTGATCAATATTTTGACCCAATATTATATTGTTATGGAATATAACATATCACGAAAGCATGCATTTCACCATTATTAAGAGTGTTACACTCTAATGTTGTATAGATCCAGAATACTTGAAAGATGTATTCCTTATATATTATGGATGAAAAAAAGGAATGAAATTATCACATATCAGTAGTAAACTGGATGACTTTGACTGAAGATGTCTAATAAATAATTTTAAAGAGAACCAATATTCATAGATTGATCAAGATCACTACTAAACATATAGATATATTAAGTAACTTGATAAAATGACCATCCATACTACTGTAAGAAGTATAATCAATATGAATCACTCATCCCTGTAAAACCTATTAGGATAAGGTGATAGGATAATCATTATGAGATCATTAAGAAAGAGAGATCCAACTAACAGGGTCATGTCGATAAAATATCTAGGGTGGAAACCACGTTCACATTCTAGAAACACTTGAGGAATATAAAGAATGGATTTCATGGAATAAATAGATTATTTTTATTTATATATTTTAATTATAATTTTATTAGAAATTTATATTTGAATTAAAAGTTATCCTTTGTCTCCATTAGACAATTCATTTATCTTTGATAAGAAGGTATTGAATTGGTTATTAAGATGATAATCACTGATTTACAATGGATGTAACCACAAGATAAAAAGAGTTTTATAAACCTAGTTACCCATATGTAATTTTTTTATCCTGAACCTTTAATATTCACCATATCTATCATTATTGGTGTAACACTATGAGATTTTAAAAGAAGAACATTATATTCGATAATGTATATGACACACAACATTGAGCTTAAATGAACCATGAAATATTATTATTTAGATATGATCATTATAACATATCCATTGAATTTGTGGGTATAGATAGGAATAACCTCAGTATGAAAAATATATATAAAGTTCCTAATTAATAAAAACTTATTGATTAATAATTTGAAATAATCATTCAATTTTTAGGAAAGTTATATTATGATTTTTATTTATTTTGTGAGAAAATATTATATTTAATTTTTCCCAATTTTATAAAGTTTATTTTATAAAATTAATTTTTTTTTAAAATTATCATATCAAAATGATCTTTTTTTTAATAATTCAAAAAATATTGGTTTTCTAGTGAATGGTTGAAAATACTGATTTTTATAGAAAATTATACTTTTATTTCAAGAATGTATAAAGATCTATTTTTTTATTAAATGGTTTCAAAGTAAAATTAGTTTTATTATATTAATTATAATATAATTAAGATCATTGGAATCAATTTGATGGTTTAATTTTGTATAAAAAAAATTTATACTTAAAAATGATTTTTTCTAAAAAAACCATTTTTCATTGTGTTTTGTATTTTTAGGTTAAATTAAATTTTACCACTTATATATATTGAATATTGAAATATGTAAATCATATTTGGAATCAATAAGTTCAATTTTTATAAATAGGTCAATTTTATTTTTGGTCATTATGAATAGTAACCTTGATAAATATTTATACCCTTAGTAAGGGTAAAATAGTTAAAATATGGTCAAAACCATGAGATAAAGTCTCAAAATCAACCTAAGAAATTCTTTTATCCTACTAGATGGGTGGAGTTTATCGATTTAAATCCATGTCTCTAATATATAGCCATTGGGTGCCATTTTTCTTTGATTATGATCACTATATTATTTTTAGAAATGGATAAATACAAAATGCCACTCTCTTGAATTTAATAACTCTAAATCTTTATTATAAGTATAAAAAGAGGATATGTTTGGTTATAAAAGTTTATTTGGGATATGAATTAATTTTTTTATCATGGTAATTTATCTTTATTTTTATTTTATTTTTTGATTGAATAACTTCTTTAAATGTTTCTATAATGTCGACACAGTATTTATTCAATTAATAGAAAAATAAAATTATTGATTTTAAAAATATTAAAAGAAATAATATTTGGGTGAATTATTAAAATCCCTAAATTTTATATATTAATAAAAAAATATTAGTAAGTTTTAAATGTTTTTATTCTAATTATTTTTCTATCATGTGGTCTTTAAAATCAAATTAAATAAATAGTACCAAAAATAACATTAATGATATTTTATGTTAAATAATATTTTATTAAATAATTTAAAAATCATAAAAATATTTTTCAGAGGAAAATTAGGACTATAAATTGTCAAAATTTTCACCCCTTATCCATTTATGAGATAATTGTTACCGTATAAGTAAAATTAGAACCCTTTGATGTTAAAAACTCCATTGCCACTATTAAGATTTTAAATGGTTAACCATGGGGTTAAATCAAATTATAATGTTTAAAATGAGACCAAAACCTATATAGATTTAATTGGATGATGATATTTGGACATTATCCTATTTTTATTCTAATTATGACTGAAAACTAAAATTTTTATTGGATAAAAGTGAGTACAGAAAGACAGAAAACCAGAAAACAAAAACTAAAATCGGGAAAAAGAGAATCATGGGGGCCAAAAATAATGCAAATCTTGAGCATCATTAATAACAAAGCTCACTCACTCCTTAGGGAATGAGTCGAAGTTAAGGAAGAGATACATAATTTCCGTCAGAGGTTCCAGAGACGCCCAGAAGTCTGCAACCTAATTCCCCTCCCGCCATGTATGAGTGATCTCAACTTGATTACCCAAAAGGTGTTTGCACTTTATAATGAAGTACGAAACATTCCATAAAAATCATCCAGGACTAGAGAGAGATTTTAAGAGTATGTGAGAATATGTCTCCACTGCATTCAGATCGATACATCGTTGGCCACAAAGCTCCAACCCTGTGAGCATCGCATGCACCTCCGCTTTTAATACATCGCCCCTTCCATACGAAGCAGAGAAAGTTGCAATCACCGATCCTTTTGGGTTTATGATGACACCGCCTCTGCGCATCTCCCCCCAAACATGGATCCGTCCGTATTAATCTTGAGACCACAGTGAAGCGGACGCCAGTGGACGCATTACCCCTGACCCGAGGCGTCATCCTGATTGGAGAGGAACTAATTTGAGACCAGGCCCCTCACTGATGGTGGGCCATGATAGTCTGCGCATAACCGAACCAAGTCCTGAAACGAGTTCTTCATTTTGAAAAGAAAACTAACTTGAGAACCCCGGGCACACTTATGGTGCGCAACATTCCTTGGCGACCGAATAGTCCAGCACCCTAGTGAAATAATCACTGCCTGAGCCTTCCTCTCAACTCATTGTTCCCCATCTCCTTGAAACCATGCACTAAGAAAACCATCTTGTGAACCACCCTGACCATTCCAACCAGTTATAGATCCAAACGCCTTCCAAATCTAGAATTCCCACTCACTATCAAGTAATATGTGATCCAATGTTTCTTTCTTGGGGTTGCTACAACACCAGCACTGTGAAGCCAATTGAACACCCATTCGTTTGATGTCTTCACCAATGGGTAGGGCACAGTTCCTCACCCTCCATAGTAAGAATTAAATTTTGGAAGGGATCTCCTTTCACCACAACATCACCCCCCAAGGATCAGAATTGACATCACCCCTCCTCATCCGAGATAAATCCTTCAAAGAGAACTCCCTGATTGAGCAGCCTGTAAAAACAAGATTATCACATTAATCATTAATTACCGTAGAATTAAACCAAACTCATTGGTTCTCATCAAGAATAGCCTTAATGAATCTCGGATAGTCATTGTCTTCCCTAAAAGGGAGGTTCGAGGTAGGACACCTCAGGAACCATAACTTGCCAGCCCCCCAATCTTGAAGCCAGAAGTTAATGTCACCTCTTCCCACCAACCATTTGGATAGCTGATACAAGATCTCCATGTAATGATTAATCAGTGTCCATATCTTGGATGGTCACACCCTCGCCTCATTCACATTTAGTCCATATTTTCCATTCACCAACCTACCCCATACAGATCAACCTTCCATTGCTTCCAATGATAGTTTGGAAAGTATCCCTTGCAAGGTCTCAAAAACACTTCGCAAGTTTATCCCTCCTTCAGAAAGAGGTCTAGCCATCCGCTTCCCTGATGCTCAGCGGTACATACCCTCCCTCTATCCATCCCAAATAAAGGACACCATACACTTTTCTAAGTTAGAAAGAACACTTTTTGGAACCTTCAAAGTAGACAAATTGTGAAGGGAATTTGAGATTAGGACACTATTCATAAAGGTGATGCGACCTCCAAACGAAAGGAATCTGTTTTTACAATTATAGATTCTCCCCAAGATATTTCCCACAAGCTTATCAAAGTGATGAATTCTGAGAGTGTAAGGACTCACCGGCACCCCTAAGTACTCCATAGGGAAATACCCCTTTCTCATAGTCAGGCTTCCAGTAAGAACCATGGCCTTGCTTTCATAAATATTATTGGAAGTAAAATAAATGATTTTATCCTTGTTCACCACTTGGCCACTCCACCTACAATAATCCCCAAGAAGCTCATTCATCCCATGAATAGATATCCTACTTTATTTGATAAAAATAATTGTATCATCTGCAAACATCAGGTGTGAGACACCCCTCACTGCATACTTGTTATGATAAGAAAGGACTTTTCCCATTCGCAAACCCCATTTGATGTAATGGCTAAGAGAATTTTGGGAGAGGATGAAGAGGGTGGGGGACAATGGATCTCTTTTCCTAAGGACCCTAAAAGCCTTGAAGAACCCAAATTGTTTACCCATGAAGAAGGTTGAAATCCAAGCCGATCTGAAACACCGAAAAAGAAGATCCCTAGTCTAATTAGAAAAACCCATGCACTCGAGCACTCTAAGGATGAAGCCACATTCTAGAAGATCATATACCTTTCTCATATCAAGTTTGATCACCAATTTTCCCCAAAAGGATTTATTTCTAATGTCACTAACCATCTCTTGCACCACACCCATAGCCCCATGTATGGGTCGCCCTCTAATAAATCCATGTTGTTCTGGAGACACCCAATAACCCAAATGAGGAGCCATCCTTTTATAGAGAATACTGTCCAAAACCTTATACGGCATGTTGCACAAATTGATGGGTCAGTAATGGTCAATGGATTTGGGGTTAATTGTCTTCGGAAGTAGGGACATATTTATGGCACAAGCAATACGTGGAAGGTTTCCCCCCTAAAAGAAGTCTCACATAGCTCTCATAAGGTCTCCCTTAATGATATCCTAGGCCACCCTATAGAAAGAATCTAGGATGGCATCGGGACCAGAGGCACTCTCTGGATTCAAAGACTATACTGCCTCTCAAACTTCGTCCTCTTCTGGAAGCCTAAACAAACTAGTATCATCGCCCTCCAAAACACAATCGGGGATCTCTGTAAAAAGTCCAGAGTCACCCCTCGGGTACCCACAAACCTAGACAAAAATGGGTCCTACCAATAAGGATTTAAGGAAATCATTTTCCATGCTCCCCACCTCTTCCCAATCATTAGAAAAGGAACCATCTGCCCTAAGAATTTTATGCCTCTGCACTTGCCGACGCTCTTTAATGCAGGCATGAAATAAAACCATGCTCCGATCTCCCTCTTTAAGCCAACGAATCCTTGCTTTCTCTCTATCTAGATGTTATTAGCACAGAAGAGTATAAAAGAGGAGGTAATTTTTTATCCTTAACTCATGAAACAAACTCTCATACCATCCCTATTTTAGGACAGCCACCAAACACTCAACCTCCCTACTGACCTGAACCATATCCTGATCTCAAGCTAGACTATATTTCCTCCAATGAACAAAAGAAATTTCAACCGATGTAGCTTATTATAAAAAGTGATCTAGGGATTCCCCTGTTTATGGAGGTTCCAAGCCTCCCGAACCACATCGTAAAAGCCCAGGTCCTCCACCCAGGTGATAGAGAATGAAAAATGGTCCCCTCTCAACACTCCTATGACAAGGGAAAGACGAAGTGGAGAATGGTCTGAGAGACCATGAACCAGGTGCGAAACTTTAGTGTCTGAACAAATAGAAATGGTGGCCTCATTCATCAAACACTGATCTAGGAGGTTCTAAGTCATCCTCCCCCCATGCTGATTGTTACACCATGTGAATTTGTCACCTTCGTACCCCACATTCAGAATACCATTCCTTGCCATGCATGCAACAAAATCTTGGCTAGCACATCTGGGAAAAGCACCACCCCCCTATTTCTACTCTGGACTAACAATACAGTTAAAATACCCCCCCCCCAACGATCTATAGATCATTGTCTATATTGAGAGTGTCCAGAACCCTCCATAGTTTATATCTATCATGAGCATTGCACTTCGTATAATCAATCAAAAAAAGAAATTAATGAGGCCCAACAGAGATAACCTTAGATTGTGATTGTTCTGAGATGCTATGAAAAACCACAGAAATATGGTCCATCTAGAAAATCCAGATTTGCAAATTTATAGGATCTCTGTGCAAGAATCCTTGTAGCCGAATACTCTGAGAAAACTATTTTATTTTAATCGAATCCTTCTTGGGCTCAAGAACCGCAATTAGAGAAACAAAATGGTTACAAATTTAATTACTAATGAATTCGACTTTTTCTTGATCTCCAAGACCCCGAGAATTCCATATGAGAACACTACACATTAGAACAACGACGTTTTTCTTTGGTCCTAGACTCCTGGAATTTTTCATGGTGACACAAAACTGGGGATACCACCCCACCACTTCTGGATTGAGACTGAGTACGAATGATGCTATGAGCTGCTGACCGAACTACCACCGGAGAACACTTCCTGATGAAAACTGTCTTGATCAGATTCTTTGGAGAACAGAAACACTAAAGATCCTATTTACTCTGAACAAACCCTGGTCGAGCTAGAGGAGAAAGCTAAGGGGGTGGATACTCTAGAAGAGATGGTGAAGAAGGGGGGAAAACACCACCGGCTGAAGAGCAGGCTCCCTATATGAGGAAGGAGAGTCCATTGCATCAGAAACTGACTCTGACAAAATCACCTCAGAAATGCTTATGCGAGAGAGTACCCACAGGTCAGGATAGAGTGAGCGGAATTGAGAATTCATGTTGACCCAGGACCCTGAAAAAGAACGAACACAATCCCCTACCTATGAAGAAGAAGTGTCATCCAAGCCATAGATGAAGGGCACCAACGCATGGATAGAAGACCCTTGACTGGCAGAAGATGGAGACTAAAGAGACTCATAAGGCTCCCTGGGAGAAATCTTACATTTCTCATTCTCCCCCACTTTCGCACTGAGGGAGCCTCGTCCAGTAGAAGGCCTTTCAGAATCCCTTGTGCGATCTCTTCTACAAACCTACCGCGTATGACCGAAAATGTGGGAGAATGAGAAATACATATGGTAAACAGGATACACCAGAGTTTGATGATTATCTGGCATCCCCTAGATTTGAAGCACCATGTGGGTTTGCAGCAGACGAGAAATGTCTAATTTGACACAGATCCTGGTGATCGATGCCTCTACCAGCCAAAGCATCCTCATATCCGCACAGAGAAATGAACCCAACAAGTCCCCAATCACCTTTAAGATGGATTCATTCATTAAGGGGAGAGGAAGCCCTGGGAGAAAGATCCAGATAGCCACTTGAGAACATTATTCCCCGGAGTGAACTTCCATAGACCTACGATATAGGGAGAAAAACCACCAACCCACCGATCTTCGGCTGCTACTCTAAGATTTAACAAAATCATCCCTCGAGGCCAAGACGACAAAGAAGGCTTTTCGATCTAAAATCGACACTATAGCCGGAAGATCTGACCCCCATATTTGAAAGCAGTCCTGAAACACTACGAGGGTAGGTTTTTAAAATTTGAAGTGCGCTATAAGAGTCCATTGGATATCTGAGGTCATCACCGCAAAGGAGGCCACAAAGCAGGTCTCTTAATGAAGAGATAATCATCTTACAGACCTCTTTCAATTTATTTATTCTTATGCCTTATCAAAATCTGTTTTAATCATCAAAAAATAACTTAACTATTGTAAATATACTTAAATTTTATTATGTTTATGGAACTACCATTATCCACCCTTTTTTCCATCAAATGGGAAGTGAAAGTATAACTTTTGTGTATGTGTGGACTACCACATCCACGTAGCGATACAATTAATTTTTAATCACCATATTTCATAGACTTTATTATAATGGTTTAAATGTTTGTACATGATATTTATAAAAATATTATTATTTTGGAATTGTAACTTTATATCCACCATGTAACATCCCAACCCGGGTACCACTAATCGGTGCCTCGGGCCAATTTGTTACATGACCTTAGGCGTGCCACCCCATATGCCAGAGGAAGCCGACAAGTAGCACAGGGGTAATGAAATATTTGGGGAGGTTATACTTTATTTATCATAGTAATACATAGTAAATAAGAAAATAAACAATAGATTAACACAATATATAATCATTCATTCCCAAAACAATTCCCCAAAACTGAGTACATACCCATAACGTAACAGTAAATATGTCATGTCATGTCATACAGTGCCAGGTGTGAAGGAAACCCCAAAGTAATGACATGATGAAGAATCCCCAAAATGGGTCCGGACACCATGTCTAGTTAATCATCTATTCATTTCCCTGAGAACCCAGATGAAAACTCTAGTAAAGTTCATTTTCCTTTGTCCTGACGTGAAACCGTAATGTCTACTTGGGTACCCAATGGTGGCTCGGTCAGGGTGTAAATAAAACTTAATAGGTCACTACCAATGGTGACTATAAAATATATAGTATAATATAGTGTGTTCAGAATTATAGTTAATAATGGATAGAAAAAGGAAATGGGTTACACAATTTAACATTTATTAGATCAATTACATTCATTCCTTTGTTCCATATTTTATCCATTTTTGTCATACATTCTTCCACATGTGTTGGTCATCTGATCCATGTGTAAAAAGATTCATAGGTTGAAAAACATTGCGCCTCAACCCATTAATATTATGGGGATTCATAATTCCATGTTCGACTATCCCAATCATGTATCAATAGGGGCACAGTTTGAAAAACATATAGCCTCATCCCATGAATTTGACCAGGATTCAAAATGTCAGGTCCGACCATCCCAACAATTATATGGAAGGTCATGTCCATGCCTTTGGGTTTAGAAGAATTTTTTTAATTACTTTAATAACTATTATGAATAGGGGCACCTGGGTAATTAATCTGGCTAGCCTGTGGGAGTGGTGCGTCAGTCCAAAATCCCACTACCATATATTAGAAATACATTGGTTCATCATCATTAACTAAATCATTTTAGAAAAACAACAAGGTTGTACCATTTCAATTTAATCACATTTCCATGTTTCTTTACAACCATCATGTTATCACTTCCCAAAACAAGTCCATTTTACAATTTAACACATTAAAATCATTTATTCCCCTTTTCAATACATTTAACCCCAAGGCTAACTCTATTAACCAATTATCATATCCATTCATTTACCAATCATCAAATACTTAACTCTTAAAATTAATCCAAATATATCATCATGTCATGTTAACAAGTTAATAACATTTATTATTGGTTTAATATTATAGACCCAAAAATTTATCATTCAACATATCAATCTTTCATGTTCAAGGGAGTGGTCCACCCAATGGGTGTCCATAGACCTGGTCAACTCATCCTCATCAGTCCTACGAGGTTCATGAGGGTTTCAATTTACCATTAAATTAACCCAATTCTCATTACCAAAAAAGGAAACCAAATGGAAATCAAGAATATACTACCACACAACCACATACACTTTCAAATAGGGCATTAAGACTATGGGAAATAACTTGTAGAACACCTACCTCAAGTTAGTTGATGAACGTTCACCTAACCTTAGCCTTTGATTCCAACTCAAACCCACTTCCAATCTACAACCAGGAAATATATTGAAAAATATATAATTAGGGAATTGAAAGGATAATAAAAACTACATGAGCCCCCAACCAAAAAATATAATTAATATGAGTGTTAGACTAACCCGAATCTTTGATCTGCACCCAAAAGCACTCTAAACAGCTTAGAAAAAAGGGTGGTTGATCCTTAGGACATTTGAGAGGGTTTGGTTCATCATCAAGGATGTAGTAGGAAGCAATGGGGGGAATTAGGGTGATATTTCATAAATACCAAAGGGGGAAATGGGAAATTACACCATGTTTAATAATGTTCATGGTTTGGCCATACAGTAGGATAAACTGCATGCTAATCATGTTCCACCCTTTGTCCATGAGGGGCATGGGTATCATGGTCTCCTAGGGAGCCGCATGGTTTGAAAACCTTACAGTGGCTATATGGGATGGTTCTATCCAAGAATTCATGGTTTGGTCCCTCGTTATGAATGGTTTTACCAACCATGAGCTCTCCCTCTCCATGGTGCATAGTCCTAGTGTACAGTTAGCACTAATTTTGTGGTAATCATGCAACTGGCATTGGATGGCCTCTTTTTTATCCTTTTCATGTCTTGAACCCCTAGTACACCACCAGGACCCCTCATATACTCTGTAAACAATTCATTGACCATTTTAAATGAAGTGAAGCCAAAACTAAAATAAGAACATACCTCATTAAAAGTCCGGGATCTTACAACCTCCCCACCTTATAACGGCTCCTCCTCAAGCCACACCTTAAAGAATTACTAAGTCCATGAGTTAAAAAATATCCGTCCATTGGGCCTGCATATCAGTCTCCCTATCCCAATATTACTCCCAAATGTTATCATGCTTCCACAACACTCGAAAAAATGGTACAACTTTACCACAAAATAGTTTCCCACTACAATCCACAATATGAACTCAATGCTCCTTAGAGGATGCATCAGCCTCAATCTCAACATCATAAACATAAATCACATGAGAAGTTTTGGGTGATACTATCGAAGATGTGACACATGAAAAATTTCATTCATACCAATATACTAGTGTGGGAGATCCAATTGGTATGACAATGGTCTGGCCCTCTCTAAAAAGTCAAATGACTCCACATACATGGGTGAAAATATACCCTGTTTCTGAATCAAATAGTGACATAAACTTGGAGACACCTTAAGGAACACATGATCGCCCACTAAAAACTCAAGAGGTCGAAAATTCCAATCATTATACAAATTATAATTACTCTGAGCCATATCCATACGTTTCTGAATCAACTGAACCTGATTTGATGTCTCCCACATGAGTCTCATCCTAAATAACTCTAATTTCGTGTCCTTCATCCAACATCATTGAGATCTAAATGGGCTACCATAGAGTGCCTCATGGTTCCATCTGAATAGTTACCTAATAACCATTGTTATAAGTGAACTCCATGAGCACTATGTTCTTCTCCCAAGATCTGCCAAAGTCTATGACACATGACCTAAACATTTCCTTAGGCACCTGAATAGTATGCTCTGACTACCCATCTATCTGTTAGTGGAAATCCATACTCAAAAGCACCTAGGTATCGAGCACCTTCTACAATACTTTCCAAAATATAGAATTAAAACATAGATCGCGTCCTGATATAAAACTATATGGTACCCCATGAAAATGTACTATTTTTTGAACATAAAAGTCACCCAACTAGTCCATAATAAATTTTTCTCGAATCAGCATAAATTTTGTTGTCTTTTTCAATCGACCAAAAATTACCCATATTACGTCACTCTTCTATGGTGTCCTCAGAATACTCACCATGAAGTCCTTGGTGAAATTATCCCACCTCCATTTCGAAATGGGAAATGATTGTATCATACTACCCATCCACTGATGCTTGACCTTTATTTGCAGATAGGTGTAGCATCACGTCACAAAACCTATTACCACTTTCATCTTCCCTAAAAACCAATACAATCTATTCATGTCATAATACATTTTGGTTAAACCATGATGAATTGACCATTTTGAGACATCAAACTCATGCATCAATTCCACCTGAATACACATGGACACAACAACATGGACTCAAACATAAATGAGCTCATCATCACTAACAGTCTAGTCTGAAGGTGTCTCCCCACCTTCAAGGATTTACCTCAAGGAAAAACACTTTAGATACTCATAATTATTATCCTTGATCGAAATACTAAGTGTTGAATCAACTATAACATATGTAAGGGACATATTCCCCTAGTCCTCATAAACCTTTATATGCATCTCAGTAAACAAACCCATCATTTTACACTCAAAACTAGACTCCTAGACTAAATGATTTTGTGACTTTTGGTTTAGGGAATCTGCAAAACTATTTCCTTTCACTAGTGTATAGGTGAACTCAAATTCAAATGATTGTATATACATGACCCGTATTCTATTTCATAGGATCAAATATCATTGAAAAAATATGATCTTCATGGTTTTATGGTTAGTATATATATAAATCTTTCATAAAACAAGGATTTTCACCAACAATTTAAATCATAAACCATCATGGACAACTCCAGATCATGCATTGGGAAATTTCTCTCATGTGGCCTCAACTTCCATGACGCATACACCACAACCCAATTTTTATGAATCAACACTTCCCCAAGCCCAATACCAAGTACATCACAAAACAAAGTATACTCCTTACCTGGTTCAAGTAAGATCAAAATTGGTGCAATAGTCAGATGCTTCTTCATCTCCTGGAATGATTTCTCACATTCTCTTGACCATTATAACTTGACACCCTTATTGTTCAAGCCTATAAGTACTTCTAATAAGTAAGATAATTCCTTAATAAACCATTAGTAATATATCTCTAAACATAGAAATCTTTTAGATTCAAAAATTCATTGGGATGCTCCTAAGAGACAACTGCTAGAACTTTTTCTAGGTACACTAACACACCTTCCCTGGAAATGATGTGACCTAAGAAATATACATTTTCAATATAGAAACTACACTTGGATATATTAGAGTATAGCTAATTATATCTTACTATAATTAAGATGATGTCAGGATGGTTGGCATGATTTTCATGAGTCTGGGTGTACACCAAAATTGCATCCACAAAAACAACTTCAAAATGGTATAGGTACTGGTGGAAGATTCAGTTTATCAATTAAATAAACACTATTGGGGTATTTTTTAACCCAAATGGAATCACAAGAAACTCATACATACCATACTATCTCATGAAGGCAGTCTTTGGCATATCAAAAGGTCTCACCCTAAACTAATGATGACCAGATCTAAAATAAATTTTGGAGAACATAGAATGACCCCTAAATTTATTAAACGGATCTTTGATATGTGAAAGAAGATATAAGTTCTTGACTTTCATATGATGTAACTTCCATTAATCGATTCACAATCGCAGATACCCATCATCCTTCTTGGAAAACAAGACTGGTGAACCCTAAGGTGATGTACTTGGGTGGATAAATCCCTTTCCGTCCAATTCCTCTAGATTATTCTTGATCACTTGAATCTCTACTATTTTTATTCTATAACATAGAATGGAATCTATATTGGCATCATACGCTAACTCAATCATGAAATCCACATATTTCTTTGGTGGAAACCCAAAGAAATCCCTAGTAAACATATCCAAAAACTGGTCCACCATGGGAGTAAATACATCATTATCTCATTCCCCATCATCAAGAAAAATGCATTCCACTTGATACATGAGCTCACCTAACCACTAATGAACTATCCCTACATGGCTTGCCTAGATATCCCAATCCCCCGCAATGAACATAAGTGTCACCCTCAAGGGATGTGAACATTACCCTTCAAAAGTAACAGTCAATGTAGGCCTGTTACCACACCAACCAATATATCCCCAAAATCAGGTAAACCCATGACATCTCGAGCTTAATCAAGTCCCAAAGGAAGTAGTATCCACCAACCTTGATATTGCATTCCTTGCATTACCAAATAATTTCTACTTATACCCCCAATGGTGTGTCAATCAACACGACCCCACACACATGTTCCACTTGTAGACCTAAATAATTTATAAAGTGGGCATATATAAAAGAGTGTAAGGCCCCTATATAAAATAAATCACTTGAAGCATGGAAGATAAAATCATCATACCTCAAATAATTGAAGGCCCAACCATTCCACTCTCAGGTGCAAGATGAACTTTAAGAAGACGAACTACCCATATACCTTGGTCTCCAATTTGAGTTCTTGGTGTTGTGATACACTATTGAAAGGGATGATCTTGTCCCAAAGTAATAAGTCCCCCACCTCAACCGTTAAGTTCGATGGAACTCCAACTATCAGATTGATACTGAGTAGCTGACCCTCTCTCAGTACTCTATACTAGCCTAGATCCTCCACCAGTTCCTTCAGGCTGTAGGTTTCTATAGAACCTCTATATATGACCTATCCTTATGCATGATTTACATTCCATTAATGGTTGCATAAAATAACATCACATATTTCCTGGCCTACCACACTAATAGAAAATGATCGAGCAACTCCCCTGGGGTATGGTTCCTCTTCCCAAACTACTTTTTCTGCCTCTACCTTGGTATAGACTCCCGCAATAGTGCTTCCTACTATCAGAAGATGTACCACCAAATTTATTAGATGCAATGATATTCCCACCACTAAATGCATCATTTAGTTTTCCCTCATAAATGAGAGTCTGATCCACTACCTCTGAAACCCTCTTTAAGTGGGAGATATTCACGTGGTCTTTAATATCACATATAAGACCATTCTAAAATTACATGGTCGTAATCATCACATATCCTGTCAATGTTGTATCAAAATTTTTTAGATCTATGAAGAGGCCAGTATAATCCATCACTATCATGTTTCCCTAAGTCAGGTGCAAAAACTCCTCAACCTTCCTCTACATTAAGGTCTTAGGGTAAAAGTGTTCCCAGAACTTTTCCTAGAAGTCCTCCCATTTCACACCCTATGTCTACTCATCGTGATCCCATATATCTCTCAAAATCTTCACTATTCCCCATAACATATAATTATCCATCTTAACATTTATTTCAGGTGGGGTCTCAAAATGATCAAGAATCATCTTGATGGACTCAATCCAAAACTCTGTTACCTCAGTTCCACCATTTATAGAAAATATTTGAAGGTGTTGCAGTTAGAACTCTCTATTCAAAATGAACATGCTAGGCATAGCCTGAACTGGGTCTCACTCTATAAACTGCATAAAATGTTAAATGATATCATAAAACTCATCCTCCCCTCTATTACCCAGAACCAATGGGGTTTCCTGCTCTTCTACTGGAGGAGTATTCTCGGTGATACCCTCTTACTTCCTAACCAGTAGATGTCGTCTTGGTAGAATCTCTATACAATTACAAACAACGGTCTCAAAATAAAAAACATAAGGTTTCCAAAATTTAAACAAAGAGGTATCATTACCATCTATAAAATAACAACTCCACATACATTACACCAATGGACATAACCACTGGCCTAACACTATTTCCCGACCACCCCTAACGCGATCCATTTCAAAAAGGGGGAGTAGAATAACTCCCAATATTTTGATTCAAATTAAAAATATTTTTAACAATACCATAATCATCTTTAAATTAATTTTATAATTAAATTATTTTTTAGGAACATTTTTTTCAATTAAAACAAAATAAAGTTGCATTTTAAATTCTCATACCCGACCATACCCATTTTCCCATGTGTGACAATCATGATGCATATCAAATGTATCCTTAAGTTCCTAGTATTATGTATGCATATATGACATAATTCTATTCCAGTTCACACATTTAATATAAAAAATTAATAAAATAACACTAAAAGTTCATCACTCGAGGTAAAATAACATTCAATTATGATGGAAAACATCAATGACATGAATCCCACCCTAGGTAATTGAGTTTTCCCCTATACATGGGTTAGCTACTCCCATTCACGTGATCTTTTCCAAAACATGAAACCTACTCATCTTCTATATACCTTTCCCAAATATAATAAATAATAGAAAAGAACCTCCTCTAACAACAATTTGTAACATCCCGACCCGAGTGAAACTAACTAGTGCCCCGAGCCGGTTTGTTATATGACCTCAGGCATGACTCCCCATATGCCAGAGGATACCGACTAGAAATGAGGCTCTAATGAAACATGTGGAGAGACTATACACTCTTTATGGGAGTAATACAAAATAGATAAGATAAAAATAATATATCAACATAATAGAAAGTCACGCATTCCCAAAACAATTTCCCAAATATGGGTACATACCGAAACCAAATAGTAAATTTGTCATGCCATGTCATATAGTTCTAAGTATGAAGGAAAGACCAAAGTAGTGACACACTGAAAAATCCCTAAAAATGGTCACAATTCCAAGTTTGGTTTCCTCATCCATGCATTTCCCTAAGCCCCAAATCATCCATCTAGCATAGGGAATTTTACCTTGTCATGACCTATAACCCTGAAGACTGCTCGGGTACCCAATGGAGACCTGGACAGGGTGTGAGTACAACTCAGTAGGCCACAACCAACTGTGTCCAAAAAATATGATGTCTAATATAGTGTATACACAAGTATAGGTAATAATGTATAGAAAAAGGAAATAGGCTACATCATTTAACATTTATTAAATCAATAATTTTCATTCCTTTGTTCAATATTTTATCCATTTTCATCAAACCTTCTTTGTCCTGTGTCGGTCATCTGATCCATGTTTCAAAAGGGTCAAAATCCAAAAAAAACATGGAGACTCGTCCCATAAAGCTGACTGGGATTTAAAATAACATGTCCAACCATCCCAACCATATATCAATAGGGTCACAGTTCAACAAAAATGGAGCCTCGTTCCATGAATCTGACTGTGATTTGGAACAGCATGTTAAATCATTTTAACCATGATATAGAACACCATGTCCATACCCTTGGGTTTAGGAGCATCAGTTCATTGCCTAAATAACTACTATGCATAGGGGATCTTAAATTATCAGTCTGGATTGCCCATGGGAGTGGAGAATTAGTCCCACATACTACTACCATGTATCACAAACACATATTCTCATCATCATTGACAAATTTATTTCATAAAAATGACAAGGGTGTACCAATTTTATTTAATCACATTTCCATGTTTCTTTAAAACCATCATGTTCCCAATTCCAAATATAACACCATTTCACCATTTAACACATTGCAACCATTTATTCCCCTTTTTCAAACTATTTAACTATGATTTTATGTCCCATTAACCAATTATCATATACATTCATTTACCCATCATAAAATACTTAACTCTTCAAGTTACGAAAATATACCCTCATGAAATGTTACTGGGTTATTCACATTTACTGTTTTTTTTAAGATAATAAACCCTTAAATTTATCATTCAATATCCCAATATTTCATGTTCAAGGGAGTGCTCCACCCCTTGGGTGTCCACAAGCCTAGTCAACTCGTCTTCATCAGTCCCATGGGAATCATGAGGGTTTCAATTTACCATTAAATTAACCTAATTCCCATTCCAAATCAAGGAAACAAAATTTAAAGACAGAATATACTACCACACAACCACATACACATTCAAATATGGAATCAAGACTATGGGATATAGCTTGTAGACCACCTACCTCAAGTTAGTTAACTAACGCTCTCTTAACCTTGTCCTTTGATTCCAAATCAAACCCCCTTTCAAGACCCAACCTATAAATCTTCTTGAAAATATATATTTATGAACTCATAAGGATAAGAACAACTACACATGACCCTAACTATAAAATAAATGGAAGATAAGTATTAGAATCACTTGGATATTTGATACTCACCCAATGATGCTCCAAATAGCATAGAAACAAGGGACATTGGTCCATGGAAACCTTGAGAGGGTTTGGTTTATCACCATGGGTGTTGTGGGAAGGAAGGGGGAACTTTGGGTGAGCTATCATAAACACCAATGGGGAAAACGGTTAATTACCCCATGTTTAATGAGTCACACAATTTTACTTCACAATTTCACAAACAATGCGTTAATCGTGCACCATCCTCTATCTATAAGAGGCCTAGGTCGCACAGTATCCTGGAGATCTACACTATTTGACAAACCATGTGTTTTCCATGTGGGGTGGCTATATCAAATCCCACATGCCCCCCCACCATTCATGTTTTTTATAATCATGCACTATCCCTCACCAAGGTGTATGGTCTTGGTGCATGGTTAGAACTAACAATGTGCCAATCATGTAGCCTGCACTATATGGACTCTTTTTCCTCCTTTTCATAACTCGGACCCCTGGGACACCCCTAGGACCCCTCATACGCCCATGAAATATTTCAATAACCATTTTAGAAGAAGTTAAGTTGAAACATAAATAATAACATACCTAAATATAATTTCAGTATCTTATATACCTTCTTACCTTCCAATACTTTTGAAAATGATAAAGTCACTCTTGTGTATGTGTGGGTTACCACCTCCCTGAAACGAAGTTATTTTTTTATTTACTCTTTATATATATGGTAATAATGATAGATTTAGTGGATAAATATGATAGATATTATATAATATTTATTCTATAAAGTTGAATTATTATTTACCTTTCTTTCATTCCAACTTCCAAAAAAGTACAAACATTGTTCATGCATATGTACAACCTACCATATCCGTGAATATTGTAATTCATTTTTTATATATAATTTTTATGGATGATTATAAATATATATAATGAATAAACATTATATTTATATTATAATTAAAATTCTAGATATAATGAAACAATGATCAAAGTAAAGGCTAAAAACTAAGAAACCATAACATACTTTAAAAACAAATTTCTTATCATTTGGAACAGTGATTTTAATAAAGAATTGATAATAAATGAATGATGAAGGTTATAATAAAATAATATATGATATTATATATTTTAATATGGTTTTAGAATATATTAAAAATAAATCTATATTTATTATACAGGTGGTTTGGACACATATTAAGGAAGTCAAACTTGGGGTAAGGTTTTATTTCAAAGTCTCATTCTTATTTGGGATTGTTTGTGTTTATGTCTCTATTGGGGGAATTATTTGATCTTTATACCTTAACTAAAATATATTTTATTCTCCTATAGTTATTTATATAAATTAAAAGTTTCTTATTTATTTTTATCTCTTTACGTTCTCAAGATACTAAGATAATGATTTTAATGGAAACCAAATATCTCTTTTTACTCAATTTGGAATCTTTTTCTTCCATGTCTATATTTTACAAAATAAATAAATATTTTTTTAATATCATCCAATTATTTATTAAATACATTTTTATCTATGATCTTTATTTTAAAAATGTTCTAAAGTTAATCTTATTGTTGTTTTCAAAATGATTTACTTTTGACTTTTTATCAAAATATGAAAGGAATCTTTATTTTAACATACATGGCATGAACAGAGTTTCATGCTATCATGACCGCCCAATGAATTGAATTTTACTTTAAAATTTTTCTTTCCAAGAATGTATTCACCTTAATATTTGGAAAATTTATTTATTTTAAATAAGTAATTTTAAAGTGAAAATGGTATTTTTCTTAAAAAATGAAAAAATATTTCTAAATTATTTTCATCTATGTCAATTTTTTTTATTGAATATTATGCTTTAATGGGGATATAATATTTTGATACCATACACCATATTACTATGAATGGATTATAGTGATGTTGTATTTATTGATTGGTTTAAATATTAAAATTTTGTATGCTAGTTTTTTAATATGAATGTTTATATTGATTTTGTACTGAATTGTTTCCCCCTTTCATACGATGAATGAATTGGACATGGTAAGTGATTTGTGGGGCCCATTATATCCCCTTGATGAATTGATATGTCTCATGATACAAACTAGTTTAGGTATTTATCATAAACCTTACCATTTTATATATGTTTTCTTCGTATATATCCTTGACAGTAAGATTATGATGTTTGACATTATGAATTTTATCATTATGAAACTATTTATTATGATCGATGTGATTATTGATGTTTTTATGTTATCCATGTATTTAATCCACTATTTATGGTATTAGTTATATGGAAAATTTTAGTCATTGATTATTTCTTTCATATTATTCATGTTTTATTTATTTTGTAATAGCTTTCATTGTACACTTTCCCTTACTAATAATCTGATCTCACCCATTTCATAAGTTTCCATTCCCTGGTATTCTAGGAAATGTTTTATGATTGATATGTCGGGATATGCTAGAGGGAATAATGGTGTTATCAAAAAAATGATATGTTGTATTTTGTCTTTTCAAATGTAATGTGACATTAAAGTATGTATCTAGTTTAACAAGACTACTAAACTATTTGGTCCTTTGGGAGGAAATCACTTGTATCTAGTGCCAATGTAAAAAATTGATCACCGAATCTGGGCTATTTGGGTCAAAGTATTTACAGTTGGTATCAGAGGAAGATTAGTAGAAACTAAGGGAACTGGATTCAGGAAAACTTAGATTAAGAAACATAACCCTATGACTAACTTTGAGAATAATTCTAAGTACAATAAAACATCATAAAGTTCTTGTAAAGGGTGGATTATGTGATTTTCCTAGAAATACAACCTTGTATGAATAGTACAAGTGGATGTGGATTTGGCACAGATGCATCTATGGGTAATAACCCTAAAAATAGTTGGTTTAGTATATCCTATTCATTATTCTAGTGCATGGTGAGTGTTCCATTATTACGTATCATTTTGACACTCTTATGGGGTATGCTTGGGTAAATTTACATTTTTCTTTAGAAACTATCATAAAGTATTTGAATATATCATAATAATTGATGACCTAGGTTATGGTGTCATATATTGAAAATAAGGCATCATTGTTTAGACATCTGATAAAATATTCTTCTTGATTATTTGGTTTCCTACTATGATTATCCACACTATACTTTTTGGTTTTAGTAAGAGGCTGGAATCAGGATGATTCATGTTAATATAAATTATAATGAACAATGGAATGATTATCCACATGAGAAACCAAATAAAATGGGAGTTTCAAATAAAAACCTTACGATTATGCCTAATTATAAATCTCATAATATGATTAAAAATACCAACTTTTGTGAGTTTCTTGACACACATAATAAGAAAAAATTGCATTTTCATGAAGACCATGGAGGGATGAAGATTCAATTTTATACTTGTTGAGAGTGCGAGAAGAATCACTCAAGGGAATTTCTTAAATTAATAGGAATATGTTTTTAATGTGGAAAATAAGGGCATATATTAAGTAATTTTTTAGGAAAAATGATGAGTTGTATGGATGGAAATGAAGTCCATCCTAAGGTACATTTTTTATTTTGGTGTCTTATTTCTAGGGAATATTAGAATTATCTAATACAATACCAAAATACAAGGGTTAAATCCTAGACTAAGGAACCTATGTTGTTCCAATCATTTAAGTGGAAGGATTTATGTTTATTGTATTGGGATTTGAGAATTATGTCATAGAATTGTTATATCAATTATATTCTAGATATAAAAATCATGATACATCTAAGGGTTTTATCTATAACAGATTTTCATTAAGGATTTGAAAACATATGATGAATGGTACTGATAATAAACAAAAGTGACTTAGTGGTAATTTGATATTTTTTAGTTGGAATAAAGAGATGATTATAATTGAAGAAGTAAATTGGATATTATCATTGACCTTGAAATTGTTTAGTTATTTTATGGGAAAGTGATTTCAATCATCTCTGATGACGTTTATTGAATTTTTTGAATTATGGAAATAGTTTGTGATTTTATTTATGGAATAAAAATTGTGTTAATTTTTTTAAGAATATATGTTTTCATGTGAGGATAACATAACAATTATGGATCTATCAAGGGTTTATAGGTTTATGGGTGATCATAAGTTCAAAATCATAGATGACCCTTTTGATGTTTTTAGTGATGGGATTTTGAGGTGATTTTAAGCTTTTAATAGGTTTTAGGAATAAGGGTTCTTTTAGGTCTAAATAACCCTTTGGGTTAGTATATAATTTGATTTTATGTTATTTATGGTCTATTGGAGAGTGGGATATAGATAATATTTATGGTTTAAAAATGATTCATTAACAAGGAAATATTTTTGGAGATATTTTTGGTCATACAAGGATTACCTTTCAGGTTAGGATCTAAATTTGATTCATGATATATTAGGTAGCTTTACTACATTATATGATTTATCATGGTGATTAATAATATTTTAGTAGATGTTTCATTAAGTTCAGGTATATTTAACCCTTTTATTTAACATTTGACTTAACATAAAAGATTGTTTGGGAAGAAAGAAAATGAATTTTTTAGGATGTAAGGTAAAAGGTATGAGATCACCTTTGAGGTTAAAGAATTATTTTATGTTAAGGTTATTGAGGTTATTTTCAGTATAGGTTTATTTATTAAATGAACTAATTAGAATATTTGTCATTATTATAGAAATTTTATATTTAAATAGGAAGGTTTAAATAGTTTATAGGAATAACTTAATATTATTTTTTTTGATTGTGAATTTCATTTTAGTTATTTAGACAAGAAAAATTCAAATTCAATACTCATAGTTTGGAGAAAAATATGAGTTTGTGGTGAAAATAATTTAAAGGATGAATTATAATATTCAATTAAGTATATTTTTTATTTTTTTATTCTATATGTAAGGTAATTCTTCAACTCTATAAAAATGGATATTGAAACAAAATCTTTGTCCTATTACATTCATACATGAGGAATCAATTGTATTTTTCATATGTTATTGATTTTTGTTTGGATATTCATTTACATTCTCATGATCATTTATCTTCTTGTGATCAATTATCTCTGTCACTCTCTATCATTGTTTGGACATTACTTTTTCCTCCATGTCTATATTTACAATTCCCACTAATGTTCTCTTATTTGGAAACATAGTTATGTGTTATTCTAGATGACCTTCATAGTTTACTATTTTTAGGCCCAAAAGGGGATTAGATGAATTTAGAGGGGTTTGAAATAGCGTATGGAAATTCTTTTTGAAATTCTTCTTTCCCCACTCGATCTTGACCTATTTAATATGAGGGTCACTTAAGTTTATCTTTAGTGTTTATCTTGATCTTATCCTATCTAGTTTTATAAAATGATGATTCATAAAAATTAAAGTTAGAAACAATGAACCAGGAAATATAAATTTTTACATGGTCCTCCCTCACTATGCTACTTATAAGTATTATACAACATTAATGTACCAATATAACAAATCCACAAAAGATCACTGCCAATAGATGGCTCGGAGTGGACTCATAGTTCCTTTTGGTTTACAACCATTTAAAATTGTCTTGTAGGCTGGATAATGATATCATATATTGTTGAGAGTTGCATCAAATTTATGATAGGTGCCTTTTAATTTCATGTGCTCCTTCATATATTTTATGTGAATATCCCCTTGAGAATATCCTTTACATGAGATATCATGGAAACTCTCTATCACTTTGGAAAATTATTAAAGAGATGCCAAGTATTACATATTCTAGAATGATTTTATAAATCTCCTCACTTACTAGAATTAAGCACTACCTTATTCCTTTCACTGACACAGATGTAGTAGTGAATAATATCCTTAAGAAAGTATTTTCTAATGGTGAAAATACCCAATCTTATTATTCTTATAAATCCATATATGATAATAATATTTGTCATAGGTTAACCCTAGCACATATCTCCTTAAACAAGACTCTGGCTTGTTACCCCAACATGAGACCCTAGAATATTACCCTAGTGTAATACCCTGATGTGTAACCCTCATGAGATATCTTGGAATGTAACCCTTATATGAGATACTGGTGTGTAACCCTTGCATGATATCCGGGCACAAAACCCTTGTGCGAGACTCCTTTGAGAGACCCTCTTCAAATCATGTTGATCATGGGACTCCACTGCAAGAATTTATTCCAATTACGTAGATCATAAGAATTTTTTCTGATTACGTAGATCATATGACTCTTTTCTATTCCCATGGATCATGTGACTTTGTTATGTTCATGTGGATCACAATACTATATCATGAAACCTAGTTCAGGTTACACAGATCATGTGGTGCCAATGGGTATTCCTATTGTAATTTCATGAACCTTCCTCGTCCATTACTTTGTAAAATTCTAGTGTTTGGGTGTCCCAGACACCATCGATGAGCCATAAGGGCGTCAGTGTTGGTGGAAAAGTGTTTTCATGGTGTCACCTATCGATGCCCCTGATCGGTGCCACCAATCTATCTCACTGATCGGTCTAACCGATCGGTTTCATCGATAGGTGTCGCACCCAAACGGTGTGATCGTGGGGTGTCGAGGTTCTTTCCCCACTTTTCTCTCAATGCCTCCTTTAAGTTTTCAAACCCTTTTAAAGTGGTTTAAGGCCATTCTTAAGGCCATAAATGAATTTTTAAATCACTTAAGAGTGGTTTAACCATTGTCTTACCAAAATGTGTGGCATGTCACACCCCTTACTGCATTTTTCAGCTTCTCGTGTTTCCAGTTTCGCACCTGTTACGCGTTTTTCTTCATTTAATGGAAATCTATCATCTCACAGTTGTCCACTAGTCTATCTTTACTATCTCCCAATATAATTATTAAATATAAATTAATTACATTGTGTCCAACCACCCAACCACGTGGTTAAACCATGATCCTCTTTTTATGCACTTCGAGATTTCACATCCAGTAACTCTTGGATTGGGCCTTTATCGCCAAGATCTTCTTCCTTGGTCTCTTTTGTTCCCATTGGATGCACTTGAAGTCCTTCCTCATGAGATGATTCATGCACCCATACTGGAGCCCTTCCTTCTTAGCCTTTGTAAAGTTTTTCCTACTACTCGCGCGACCACAGTTCTTGGCGCAAGGAGGAAACTTCGACCCTTGATCATCCAAGTAGGTTTTTTTCCTTCATCTCTCTTTAAATGTGCATCATGCGGGGTGGGTATGCTTATAATATTTCAGGAAGTATATGAAACCAACTTTAATGAAGATAATTAATATATCTTTTTAAGGAATAATTTATTGTGAATGATGATGTTGACATTGTTGTGTTACATTTGTTTTTTACGTTATGAATTGTATGGGATTATGTCCACTGAACATTTTCATCACTAGTGGTCCTTTTAGGCACACTAATGAAGCTCTATTTTCTAGATGATCTCGTGTATAAATTCCTGTAACATGGAAACTATTTAATCACATAAACTTGGTTGATTTAATGGATTCTCGATGGAAAAGAGACCATGTGTGATCCTCCCTCGACGTGACGTTGAGTTCGGGATAGACTTACAACCCGGTGCCCATCTGATTTTGATGGCTCCTTATTAGATGGTGCCTTATGAGTTGCAGGAGTTTCGGATTTAGATTGAAGATATGATGAAGAAGGGTTTTTTCTGACCCACTGTGTCACCATGGGGTGCTCCAGTCTTGTTTGAATAGAAGATAAATGGTGGTCTCTGGCATTCCAAATACTACCGAAGACTAAATCAGGAAATGTTCAAGAATTGTTAACCTCTCCTGAGGATAGATGATATCTTTGACCAGCTGAGGTGAGTAGGTTGGTTCTCTAAGATCGATATGTGGTCAGGGTATCACCAGTTAAGGGTGAAAGATGGTGATGTCCCTAAGACTGCTTTTAGTTATAGGTATGGGCACTTCAATTTTGTAGTCATGTTGTTTGGTGTTATTAACGCACCTGTCATGTACATGGGGCTCATGAACTCTATTTTCTATGAGTTTCTAGACTGGTTTTTCATTTTTTTCATCAATGACATCATGATCTACTCAATATCAGAGGAGGATCATACTGATCACCTCAATACGGTATTAGAGATCCTTCGATACCACCATGTCTATGGGAAGTTTTCCAAGTGAAAGTTCTTGACATGAGAAGTTCACTTTATTGGGCATGTGGTGTCTCAGCAAGGGGTACTGTTGGATCCATCAAAGGTTGAAGCAGTTGTTTCTTGGGCAGCACCCAAGAATGTGATGGAGGTTTGTAGTTTCATGGGTCTAGAAGACTATTATCGGAGTTTTGTACCTGTCTTCTCTTTAGTTTCAGATCCTTTGACAGATTTGAATAGAAAGGACTAGGCCTTCGTGTAGAGTGAGCAACGTCGGGAACCTTTCAGATATCTAAAGTAAAGGTTGGTCAGTGCTCAGTGCATAGGTTTCTAGAAGAAGGGGATTTGTTTGAGGTGTTTTTTAATGCTTATGGTCTTATCTTGGGGTGTGTGCCGATGCATCAGTGGGGTGTGATCTCTTATGGTTCTAGGAAGTTATATCCTCATGAGCGTAACTACACCACCCACAACCTAGAGATTGCAGCAGTAGTGTATGCGTTGAAGTTTTGGTGGCATTACCTCATCATAGAGCACTTTGTGGTCTTCACAGATCACAAGTATGAGGCATATCTTTACCCAGAGGGACCTGAACATGTGACAGTGAAGGTGGGTGGAGTTTCTTCGGGGCTATGACTTCAATATTACTTACACTAAAGGTAATTGGAACGATTTTAATGATTCCTTGATCAAGAAGTCTCATAGGGAAGTTGTTCAGGAATCATTGGATGCTTGGAAGGTGATGGAGGAGTTGGATTCCTTACACCTGGATGCAAGGGTGGATGGTGGTAGAGGCTCTTTGTTTCAAATGATAGTTCAATCCTCTCTGTTGCAGTAGGTGGAGGAGTCTCATTGGGGAGACTCAAAGAGTGAAGTGATGCGTGATCGGGTTGACCAATTCAATGCTTCCAAAGGGTGGTCGGATGATGGTCAGAATCGGATTTTTTCTGTGGGAAGTTGTTTTTTCCAAAGATGATATGTGAGGGAGTTCCCTGTGAGTTATATAACTCACCCCTAGGGGTACATCCAGAATTTTCAAAGATGTATCGAGGCTTGAGGGAATAGTTTTGGTGGCCTAGGGTGAAACGAGCAATGGTAGAGTTAGTGGCAAGGTTCCTAGTGTGTCAGCAGGTGAAGGTTGAACACCGCATCCTAGGAGGTTTTTTGCTGACTTTAGATGTACTTGAGTGGAAGTGGGAAGACATTTAAATGTATTTCATCATATTACTACCTAGGTTTCAAGGAGGTTGTGATGTTATCTGGGTAGTGGTAGATGGGATGACTAAATCGTCCCACTTCCTGGTGACAAAGGAGTCAAGTGCGGTGGATGGATTAGCATAGACATACATAGATTAAGTGGTGCGATTTCATGGAGTTATAAGGTCTATATTCTTGGATCTGGATTAACGGTTTACCTCATGAGTCTGGAGGGGATTGCAGTTTGATTTTGGAACCCATCTATAAAATAGCACCACTTTCCACCCCAAGACAGATGGGCAGACAGAGCATACCATCTAGATGTTGGAGGATATGCTAAGAGAATATGTTTTGGACTCTGGGGGATCATGGGTATGACATTTTACCTTATTGGAGTTTTCTTACAATAATATATATCACTCTACTATTGAAATGGCACCGTTTTAAGCCTTGTATGAGAGGTCATGTCGTTCACCTTTGTGCTAGACCGAGGTTGGGGAGGTAGGTGTTCTTGGATCAGAGATAGTGCAGAGTAGGACAGAGAAGGTTCAGCATGTGCCTGAGAGGATGAAGGCGGATCAGGACTGGAAAAAGTTATATGTTGACCGTTGGAAGAGGCCCTCGAAGTTTGAGATTGGAGACCATGTGTTCTTGATGGTTTCCCCTCAACGTGGGCAGCGGAGGTTTGTAAAGGGTAGAAATCTCTCTCCTAGGTTCATTGGGCCTTTCAAAGTGTTGGGGTAAGTCGGTAAGGTTGAATATCATCTTTCATTTCCATCTCAGTTAGAAAGGATCCACAAAAGTTTCCATGTCTCCCAATTTCATCGATAACTACACGATGACACCCGTGTCCTTGACTAGGGAGAGTTAGATATTGGGGACAATGCTACGTTCATGGAGTGGATAGTAAGGATCAAGGATCGGAAGGAGAAGGTGCTTCGGGGATGGACCATCCCTTTGGTTCATCTATGGTGGAGGCACGACAGCCTTGAGGAGAGTACTTGGGAGTGAGAATCTTAGATGTGCGCCCAATAGCTAGAGCTGTTTTGAGTTACTGTTCTAATCCTTCCTTGATGTTATTGTTTTTCTGACTTGTTGAGATGTAATGATGGACTTGTTTGGTTATGAGATGAGTTGTTTCCTTTTCTTTGTGAATGTGTGTGAAAATTACTGACTACGAAGAGGGGAGAACCTGATCCCTAATCTATATGCATTAATGTGGATGTGATTAAACTTGTGTGGGTGAGTTAGTGCCTCCAAAAGCAGATAGTATCTTGACATGGAGGAAGGAACTCCATAATATTAATGTCTGGACGGTGTGGCTTTTTTGTTGTGTGGTTACTAATTGTTTCCAAAGTTTTTCAGAAAATAGATAATATAGGTGTTATTGGATGTTAAGGGTTGTACCTAGTTTCAAACTATAGTAGGGTGGTTTGTCCTTGAGAGGTGTCTTATGAGGTGCTTGTTTGGACCCCTCTCCTTTCGTTGGGTTTAGTCTTGATTCTCGAGGATGTGAATTGTTTGAGAGGTATCTGATGTAATGGCCTGGACCTTCCTAGTCCATTAAATTGTCATATTTTGGTGTTTGGGGTGTCTCAGACACCATTGGTGAGCCAGAAGGGCGTCGGTATCGATGGAAGGGTGCTGCAGTGGTGTCACCTATCGGTGCCCCCGATCAGTGCCACCAATAGGTGTCTCACCAATTGGTCTCACTGATTGGACTCAACGATAAGTGTCTCACCCATCGGTGTCACCGGTCGGTTTCACTAATCGGTCTCACCGATTAGTGTCTCACAGATCAGTCTCATCGATCAATGCCACACCCAAACGTTGCGACCATGGGGTGTTGGGGTTATTTCCCCGCTTTTCCCGTAACGCCTCCTTTATGTATTCATACCATTTTTAAAGCGTTTTAATGCTGTTTTTTAGGCCATAAATGATGTTTTAAATCCCTTAAGATTGGGTTTCTTCTTGTCTTAACAAAACGTGTGGCATTTCGCACCCCTTGCTATGTTTTTCAGCTTCTAGCATTACCTGTTTTTTTCCTTTTACGCGTTTTACTCCATTTAATGGAATTCTATGAACTCACATCCATCCACTAGTCTATCTTCATCATCTCCTATGATAATTAGTAAATATAAATTAATTTCATCATGTGAAACCTCCCAACCATGTGGTTAAACCACGATCCACTTTTTAAGCAATTTGAGATTGCACATCCTATAAGTCTTGGATCAGGCCTTTATCCCCAAGATCTTCTTCCTTGGTCTCTTTTGTTCCCTCTAGATGCACTTGAATTCATTCCTTAGGAGACGAGTCATGTGACCTTACGGGATCCCTTTCCGCTTAGCCTTCGTGGATTTTTTCATGCTGCTCGTGCGACCATAGTTCTTGGCGTGAGGAGGAACCCTCGATCCTTCATCTTCCAAGTAGGGGTTTTTCCTCTATGTCTCTTTAACTGTGTATCATGCAAAGTGGTTATGATGATGATCCTTCGAGACGTAGATGAATCCAACTTTAATGAAGATAATGAATGGATCTTTTTTAAGAATAAAGGGGTGGGAATGATGATGTTGTAATTGTTGTGTTTCCTTTGTTTTTATGTTGTGAGTTGTATAGTTGTATGTACACTTAAAATCATGGCCATTTGTGGTCCTTTATTACACACTAATGAAGCTCTATTTTCTAGATGATCTCATATATAATGGTCTATAACATGGAAACTGGTTAATCACATAAAATTGGTTGATTAAATGGATGCCCGATGGATAATTGCCCCTATTTGATCACCCTGGTTAACCAAACGCAAAGAAGGTACATAATGAATGGTGGTGGATAATTTTGGAAACTTCTTTCTTTGTTATGGTCAGATGTATGGTTGCTATGTATGATGCTTTGTGGGGTGATGTGAATTGTAATGGGACCTCTGGTTTTCAATTTGTTGGTTTGTGAATTGGAGTCTGGGTGGAGCTGGTATGTTGGGTCTTGGTTTGGTTCCAGTACTTCAAGGGATCTCACAAATATCTTTTGTTTTTGTGACTTTGCAATAGAATCAGGTGTGAATGCTTAAAATCATGATTGGATTTTTTCCCTTCAGTTGTTGTTTTGGCTTGTTGTTATGCCTCTTAGTAGCCCTTTAGTGGAAAAGTGTTTTGAAAGGAATCACTTGAACATGATAATGAAAATGGGTACAATGGGGGATTTGTTCTCCAGAAATGGGTTGTGTTTTGGTTGTGGCTATTGCATATTTGTGCATGTAGGGATACTAGAGAGAGTGGTGGTGTACGGGCTGGTTGTCTATTTCAGAACCCTTAGGTTTTACTGGGTGCTTGAATAACTATATTTATAATATTTAGTTCTTGTGTTTATTATACGCACTCTACCCAAGTTGAGAACTTCGTGTTGAACACACCCATTTCATGGGGGAGGGTATTTTTACCAACATTATTACGAGTGGCTGGTTATTAGATCCTCTCTACTCCCTCTCCTAGGTAGCCCAAGACTCTTCAGGTAGGTTGTAACGGCCTAAGGATTATTATGGCCCAATAATCTTTAGGAAGGGTGGTGTTATAGTGGTTGGACCAGGTGTGGTCGGGCATGTTTGTTTACAAGGTGTCTTCGGGATGAGACCCAGGTGTCTTCGGGCATGGTAGTGGTGGTTCTATCCTAGGTGTCTTCAGGTGTGGTGGTGGTTGTGTGGCCCAGGTGTCTGCAGGCAAGGATTGTGGTTGTGGTGGCCCGTATGGTTGTGGTTGGTGGTGGGACAGATGTGTGACTGTGATGGCCCATATAGTTGTAGTTAGGGGAGGCAGTGGGACTGGAGTGGAGTTTTTTGGGGAGGTCTGATGCATAGGATGTCCTAAATAACTAGTGGAAAAGTGGGGCAGGGTACCCAAATATTGATGTGCTAAAATTATTACTTTCTTTGACTTTCATTATTTGGGGAGTGTGCCTTGGTGAGGCTAGATGGATAGTTTCCTTGCTAGGTGTTTTGGTTACCTCTTTTCTCATGGGGCATTAGAATGTATCCCTACTTGTGAATGAGAACTTTTGGTTTTCCCTACTGAGTATACTTGTATACTCACCCTACGTATATAAAACAGCTTTCAGGTCTCCAAGAGTTCATTAGAAACCATGTCGTACTTTACTAGCTCGAGCATCAGGATAGTTGTCATTATTTATTTTCCTTTCTTTTGGTACTTCCTTTCAGATTTTTCTTGTACATTATATCACTTTATTTTGAACATTCATATGAGAATGGGTTTTTTGAATTAATTTTACTTTCATTCTTTAGGGTTGTTTGGGATTTCCAATCTTATCTCGCGATCTTGTTTTATAAAAATGTTAATTCCTTCCATATTATGCGAGATTCTATACCCTTGGTGCTAGTCACCACTCTGGGGCCTATTGAAGGCAGGACTCAGGGTCATTATCTCTCCTTAAACTTGAACAATGAAGGGTTTGGTAGTTTTTTGTCCCTTCCCTCATCTTGGTGATGGCAGGTCATGACAGAATGGTATCAGAGGTATGGTGGTTGAGAGATAGGATGGATTTCTGGGTTAGGAATAGTGAGTATTGAATGGGATGTTAGGGAAATAGTGTTAAGAAATCTTGGTGCCTGAAATAGTCCAGGGAAGACCGGCTAGGAGATGACATTTTGGGGGGGCCAGTGATCCGATTCAAGGACTTTGGACCTGTCGAATGACAAGGTGAGGCTACACTGATTGTAGGGTAGAGACCCTTGTAAAGGTACATGCATAATAATGACTTGTTTTCTTGTGTGTCTTGGGTGTTTTGGGAATTTAAAATAAATAAAATTTTCAAGAAAAATTTAAAATGGATCTTATACACTACTCGGTCTTAGACATTCCTTGTTTAACTTGTAGCTAAGGAACCCGAACGATGTCCATGAGTAGGGTGGGTGATCGAGGAAAAAAAGGCTAATCTAGTTGATCAGCGGAGGATTGATAGAGAGGAAGAGGATGAAAAGTAGAAAAACACTCTATATTCTTTCCAGTGGTAGACCCTTAGAAAGTACAAGGGTATTGTTTCTGATTTGGAGACAGAGGGTTGGCATGAGAAGCTGGTGAACACCTTTACCTTAATACGTGCTCCGAGAGAGTACTGGGTTCTATTGGTAGTTAGTCAGATAAGGGGAGAATCACGTCAATGGTGGATGCTCTACCTCAAAGAGAGTATGGAGATTGAGGTTTTTTGGACTGACTTTCAGAAGGATTTCTTGGAGGAATTCATTTCTTATACGATGAAGGATGAAAAGAGGAAAGAGATACTCTCCCTACAGTAAGGGAATATTTCAATAAGGGTTTGGGGATCAAGTTCAAGGATTTCCTTTGTTTCTCTCCAAACCTCTTCCTGGATGAGGAGTCATAGGCAAGATGCTTAGAGGAGGCACTCTAACCTTCCATTCAGTATGATGTTACTTGTTTCACTCTACCAAAGTATTTGTAGGTACTGAAGAAGGATGAGGTAATATATAGAATGAACACACTAGGAGTTTTGCTGTGAGAGGGGAACCAATTGATCTCATCAAAGGCGAAGTCCATCTACAACAGGCCTCCCGCATCAGGGCCTTCCAGGTTTCGTCCGGTGGGGATCAGGCCCTAGTAGTTCTAGTTTCGATCTCCCAGTCATCACCCTTTCACTATGGGCCCAGTACTGAGTTGATTTTCATGTGGAGGTTTTGGGGACATCCAAATTTGGTGCCTAGTTCGAGTACAGTATGGTGAGATTGGGTAGTTTCAGTGCCCACCTCAGCATCACCAGTTTCCAGTCAGACCTTTTCAGCAGCATCAGCAGGTGCAACAAGCTCCTACTTCACCGAGAGCATACGTTGAAAGACTAGGCTGACCTCAGGGTGCTCCTTAGGGACCTTGATCAGTGTGTGGTCGGGGAGGAAACTGATAGTCGAGGTGAAGAGGATCTGGGCATGGGCAGTTTCATGCTGCAGAGGTAACACTTCCAGTAAATCCATAGGCCATTTGAGGTATGATCAGCTTGTTTAGTACTCTTGCTTCATTCTTGTTTGATTCCGGATCTTCACATTACTTCATTACACACATTCTATCCCATTATCTGGTTTTAGATGCATAGATACTTCTCATGCCTCTGGTGTTGGGTACGCCAGTCAGAGGTCAGAACAGCTTCTCTTATGTTTTCTGGGGATGCAGACTAATGTTGGGGCCACATCAGTCTAATGGGGACCTTCTTTTGCTATAGATGCAACCATATAATTTCATTTTAGGCATCAACTGGTTGTTCTATGTGTGTTACATTATCAACTACTTTTGGAGAAGAGTCATGTTCTCCAATGAGGATGGCCAGAGTGTGGCTTTTTTCGGCGAACGGAGTTGTCCGGTAGGGGGTCAACATGTAGAGCCTCTTATTTCTAAATTAGTTGAGTTTTTAGTAGAATCAGTGGATTCCGAGATGATGGAAGTTCTGGGATTTTGTTAGATATTTAATAGACAATTTTACCAAGGAGTTTGTGACTCTACCCCCTCGACGTGACAATGAGTTCGGGATAGACTTACAACCCGGTGCCCATCCGATTTCGAGGGATCCTTATTAGATGACACCTTCTAAGTTGCGAGAGATTCGGATTTAGATTGATGATCTGATGAATAAGGGTTTTTTAAGACCCAGTGTGTCTCCATGGGGTACTCAAGTATTGTTTGCAAAGAAGACAGATGGTGGTCTCAGGCTGTGCAAAGACTACTAGAGACTGAATCAAGAAATATTCAAGAACACTTAACCTCTCCCAAGAATAGATGATATCTTTGACCAGCTGAGGGGAGTAGGTTGGTTCTCTAAGATCGATCTGTGATATGGGTATCACCAGTTAAGGGTGAAATATGGTGAAATCCTAAATACTTCTTTTAGGTGTAGGTATGGGCACTTTGATTTCATAGTCATGTCGTTCGTTATAACGAACACACCTACCATGTTCATGGGGCTCATGAACTCTATTTTATGTGAGTTTCTAGATTTGATTTTCATTTTGTTCATCGACGATATTCTAATCTACTCAAGATTTGAGTAGGATCAAACTGAGAACCTCAGGATGGTCTTGGAGATCCTTCGACACCACCATCTCTATGGGAAGTTGTCCAAGTGAAAGTTCTTGACACAAGAAGATTACTTTCTTGGGCATGTAGTGTCTTTGAAAGGGGTAGTGGTGGATCCGTTAATGAATTAAGTGGTTGTTTCTTGGGTAGAATCCAAGAATGTGATTGAGGTTTGTAGTTTCCTGGGTCTGGTAGAATATTATCATAGGTTTATACATGAATTGCACTTGAGTTACAGCTCCTTTGATAGCTTTGACCAGAAATGACCAGGCCTTCATGTGGAGTGAGCAGTGTTGGGCAGCTTTCAGCTATCTGAAGGAAATATGGGTCAGTGTTCCAGTGCTTAGGTTTCAATAGAAAGGGGTGTTTTTTGAGGTGTTTTGTGATGCTTCTGTTCTTGTCCTGGGGTGTGTGCAGATACAACAGTGAGGAGTGATATCTTATGGGTATAGGTAGTTATGTCCTCATGAGAGTAACTACACCACCCACGACCTAGAGATTGCAGTAGTATTTTTCACGTTGATGTTGTGGTGAAATTACCACATCTAGGAGCACTTTGTGGTCTTCACAGATTACAAGTCTACATATCTTTACCCAGAGGGACTTGAACATGAAATAGAAAAGGTAGGTGGAGTTTCTTCAGGACTACGAATTCAAGATCTTTTACAATAAAGGTAATGGGAAAGTTGTAGATGATTCCTTGAGCTAGAAGTAGTAGATGGAAGCTGTTCAAGAATCAGTGGATGCTTGGAAGGTGATGGAGGAGTTGGCGTCCTTACACCTAGATGCAAGGGTGGATGATGGTACAGGATAACTGTTTCAGATGATAGTTTAATCCTCTCTATTGAATCAGGTGGAGGAGTCTTAGTGGGGAGACTCAGAGAGTGAAGTGATATGTGATCAGGTTGACCATGGAAATTCTACGAAAGGGTGGTCATAGGATGGACAGAATCAGATTCTTTTCTATAGGAATTTATTTGTCCCAGAGATGATGTGTGAGGAAGTTCTCTGTGAGTTCCATAACTCACCTCAATATGAACACCTAAGAGTTTCCAAGAAGTACTAAGGCCTAAGGTAATAGTATTGGTGGCCTGGGGTGAAACGATCAGTGGAAGAGTTTGTGGCTTGGTGCCTAGTGTATCAGTAGGTGAAGGCTAAACACCACATCCCAAGAGGTTTTTTACGGCCTTTAGATGTACCTGAGTGGAAGTGGCACAACATTTTGATGGATTTCATCATAGGACTACCTAGGTTTCAAGGAGGCTGAGATGCTATCTGGGTAGTGGTAGAATGGATGATGAAATCAGCCCACTTCCTGGTGACCAAGGAGTTGAGTGCGGTGGATGGATTATCATGGAGATACATAGATTAGGTGGTGTGGTTTCATGGAGTTTTGAGGTCTATAGTCTTGGATCTGGATGCACGGTTTACCTCAAGAGTTTGGAGGGGATTTCAGCATGCTTTTGGAACTCATCTATGCTATAGCACCACTATCCACCCCTAGATAGATGGGTAGACAGAGCATACCATCTAAATGTTGAAGGATATGCTATGAGCATGTGTTTTGGACTTCAGGAGATCATGGGTACAAAATTTTACATTAGTAGAGTTTTCTTACAGAAGTAGATATCACTCTACTATTGGAATTCCACCATTTTAAGCCTTGTATGAGATGTCATGTCATTTTTCTGTGTGCTAGACCGAGGTTGGGGAGGTTGGTGTTCTTGGCCTAGAGATAGTGCAGAGAACGACGGAGAAGGTTCAGCATGTGCATGAGAGGATGAAGGTGGCTCAAGACTGGCATAATTTGTATGTCAAATGTAGGAGGAGGCCCTCATAGTTTCATATTGGAGACCATGTGTTCTTGAAGTTTTCCCCTCGACGTGGGCAGCGAAGGTTCTGAAAGGGTAGAAAGCTATCTCCTAGGTTCATCAGGCCTTTCAAAGTATTGGGGTGAGTCGGTAAGGTTTCATATTAGGTGGAATTTTCATCTTAGTTGGAACGGATCCACAACATTTTACATGTCTCCCAACTTCATCGATATCTACACGATTACTCCCATGTCATTGACTAGGGAGAGTTGGATATAGGGGACAATGTTATGTTCATGGAGCGACTAGTAAGGACTGAGGATCAAAAGAAGAAGGTTCTCTGTGGATGGAACATCCCTTTGTTTCATCTATGGTGGAGGAAAGGTGGCCTCAAGTAGAGTACATAGGAGTGAGAATCTTAGATGTGTGTCCAATAGCCAAAACTATTTTGAGTTGTTGTTTTGATCCTTCCTTGATGTTATTGTTTTTGTGACTTGTTGAGATGTAATTATGAACTTTTTAAGTTATGAGATGAGCTTTTTCCTTTACTTTTTGAATGTATGTGAAAAGTCCTAACTATGGGGAGGGGATAACCTGATCTCTAATCCAGATGCATTAATGTGGATGTGATTAAACATGTGAGGGTGTGTCAGTGCTACCCAAGAAAGATAGTATCTTGACATGGTGGAAGGAACTCCCTAATCTGAATGTCTTGATGGTGTGGATTTTGTGTTGTGTGGTTACTAATTGTTTCTAAAGTTGTTCAGGAAATAGATAATATAGGTTTTCTTGGATGTCGAGGGTTGTTATGGGTTTCGAACAACACTAGGGTGGTTTTTCCTTGAGAGGTGTCTTATGAGGTGGTTGTTAGGACCCCTCTATTTCTGTTGGGTTTAGTATTGATTATCAAGGATGAGAATGGTTTGATAGGTATCTGATGTAAAGTCACAGACCTTCCTATTCCACTACCTTATCAAATTCTGGTGTTTGGGGTGTCTTGGACACCATCGATGAGCTAGGAGGGCATCTGTATCGGTGGAAGGGTGTTTTTGTGGTGTCCCCTATCAGTGCCCCCGATCATTGCCACCAATCAATTTCATTAATTGGTCTCACCGATTGGTGTATCACTGATCAGTCTCATCAGTCGGTACCGCACCCAAACGGTGCGACTGTGGGGTGTTGGGGTTATTTCCCCACTATTCCCGTAACACCTCCTTTATGTCTTAATGCCCTTTTTAAAGTGGTTTAAGGCTATTTTTTGAGTCCATAAATAATTTTTTAAATCCTCTAAGAGTGGGGTGACCCTTGGCATACCAAAATGTGTGGCATGTCACACCCATTTTTGCGCTTTCCATCTTCCTGTGTTTCTAGTTTCTCCCTTGTTACGTGTTTTGCTCTGTTTAATTTAAATCTATCAACTCACAGCCATCCAATGGTCTATCTTCATTGTATCCTAGGATAATTATTAAATATAAATTAATTTCATCATGTGAAACTACCCAACCATGTGGTTATACCACGATCCACTTTTTAAGAACTTTGAGATTGCATATTCTGTAACTCTTGGATCGGGCCTTTATCACCAAGATCTTCTTCTTGGGTCTATTTTTTTCCCTACAGATTCACTTGAATTCATTACCTAAGAGAAAATTTGTGTGACCTTACTAGATCCATTTATGCTCAACCTTCGTGGAGTTTTTCCTCCTGCTCCTGTGACCACAATTCTTGGCGCGAGGAGGAACCGCCGATCCTTCATCGTCTAAGTAGGGGTTTTTCCTTCATCTCTCTTTAACTGTCCATCATACGGAGTGGGTATGATGGTGATCCTTTGGGATGTATATGAAGCCAAATTTAATGAATATAATGAACAAAATTTTAATGAATAAAGGAGTGGGAATTATGATGTTGTCTTTGTTGTGTTACCTTTGTTTTTATGTTGTGAATTGTATGGTCTTATGTCCACTTAAAATTGTGTCCATTGGTGGTCCTTTAGTTATTGTGTTTCTTGTACACACCCCACCCATGTTGGGAACTTCATGAAGAACACCCCCATTTCATGGGGGAGGGTGTTTTCCAACATTCTTATGAGTGTCTGGTTATTATCTCCTCTCTTCTCCCTCTCCCAGGTAACACAAGACTCTTCCGGTAGTCTATCATGGCCTAAGGAATATTATGTCCCAAGACTCTTTGGGAAGGGTCATGTTGTGGTGGTTGGCCCAAGTGTGTGCGGGCAGGTTTGTTTCCCAAGTGTCTTTGGGATGAGGCCTAGGTGTCTTCGGGCATGTTAGTGGGGGTTCTGGCCCAGGTGTCTTCGGGTGTGGTAGTGGTTGTGTGGCCCAGGTATCTACGGGCGGGGTGTGTGGTTGTGGTGGCCCATATGGTTGTGGTTTGGGGTGAGATAGACGTTTAATTATGATGGCCCATATGGTTGTATTTGGGAGTGGCTGTGGGATAGCAGTGGAGTTTGTGGGGGAGTTTTGATGTGTAGGTTGTCCTAAATATCGATGTGCTACTATTATTACTTTACATGACTTGTGTTATTTGGGGAGTGTTCCTTGGTGAGGCTGGGTGGATAGTTTCTTTACTGGGTGTTTTCGTTACCTCTTTTCTCACAGGGCACTAGAATGTCTCCCCAGTTGTGTATGAGAGCTTTTGGTTTTCCCTATTGAGTATACTTGTATACTCACCTTTCGTATACAAAACTGCTTTCAAGATTCCAAGAGTAATTTAGGGACCGTGTCGAACATTACTAGCTCGGACGTCGGTATAGTTGTTGTTGCTGCTTTTGTTTTCTTTTGTTACTTTTTTTCAGAGTTTTCTTGTAATTTGTATCACTATATTTTGAACATTCATATGAGAATGGGTTTTTTGATTTACTTTTACATTCATTATTTGGGGTTGTTTGGGATTTTCTATCTTATCTTCTGATCTTATTCTATAAAAAGTGTTATTCCTTCCATATTATGTGATATTATATACCCTTGGTGTTATTTTCCACTCTTGGGACCATTGAAGGTCGAACTCGGGGGGTCATTATCTCTCTTTTAACTTGAATAAGGAAGGGTATGACAATTTTATGTCCCTTCCCTCATCTTGGGGAAGGCGGGTCGTGACACCTATGCACACAAACACCCTATGCATACTTATCTCCCTAAGATAACATCATGAGAACCCTTTTTAAGACTTTTTTTTATTATATGGATCATGTGATTCTAGTATAAGACTTTATTCTTCTCAAGGAAAACACTTACACAATGTCAATCATGTATACTCCTTCACTTCACAAAAATCCCCTTCTCCAGACTTTTCTTCATATAAATATTTTAATTTAAACTTTTTCACCTATTAAGGATGGGTTAGTGACTATTTATAGAAAAAATTGCACCACCTTAACTCCAAAAAATAGAGTTATCCATCTGTTCTACCACCTTAACAATGCCATCACGCACTTCATGTGATCTCATCATGACATATGAATAAATTCATTCATTGGTCAGATTCATTGTCATATAGTGCTTCATTTTGTTACATCATGATATCCAAATACAATCATGAGTTCTTAATGTGATAAAATACATTTTCATTGAGTGTGTCACAAGATCCCATTGTGTCATTAATTGAAAATCATGTATTCTTTGTGTGATCTCTTTATGAGATCAATTGATAATCACGTAGTTCCAATGACATTATCTTCAATAACATCACGAGATCCCATTGTGAGATCCCATGAAAATCATGTAGTCATGTGATTTTGAATGACTATTTGATATCTCCATAATTTCTATCTTCTTTTCCTTCATGTTCTTCACATGATCTCTCCACGAGATCCTATGAAAATTATGTGGTACCTTCATGTTCTTTATATCATCTCTCTGTGAGATTCTCTAATAATCATGTGACAACTTTAGTTTCTTTAAAAGATCTATTAACAATCATACAATGTATTCAAGTGCACTATGTGATCTCATCAGAATATCCAATTATACTCACCTGGATCTTGTGATGTGATCATGTGATCTCCTTCATCTCTCGTGATCGCAAGTGGGACATGTCCATCTTGTCAATAAAAAATATGTATGATCTATTAGGACATATGTGCTCTATATGATCACTCTGTATTATTTCCCCTAGTGATTAGTTCAAACATTCACACTCTGCTTGATTAGTTCTGAAATTCTTGTGAACTCTTCATGCCTCCTTTGAGAACTAGCCTTTTTCAAAAACATCAAACCTTATCAAAAAACCGATTAATCTAAAAGCACCATCAAGAAGTATTTTTTACAAAAATATCCCTCTTTGGATTTTTTGAAGATGCTTAAAAACATCGAGAAACAACTTGTTGAAAAATCATGCACATGCTAAACCACTTTAATTTTGTAACCTTAGATAGCAATCAAGGATTTACTTAAAATTTACTCTAATACCACAAGAATTAATCTCAGTTTAATAAAAAAGAGTATCATGAAAAGTTCTTTGATAAGTCACTTAGTTCCTGAACATTCCACTAGAAACCTTCTCGACATAAAAAGATAAAACAAAATCATCCCTCGAGGTCACTTCTTATGTCAATTACTTGAATCATGAACTCATCACTCTTGTTCATGATTAATCTTCATTAAAAAACCACCTTTATTATCTTCATATTTAAAACTCCCCCTATTTTATTTCTCCCCTGATCATGATCAAGACATTTTCTACCCCTTTGTCAATGAACCCAAGGGTTTCTTCTTATTGCCCTCGGGGAGAGGGGGTTTCACATCAACACTATTCAAGTGTAGGGAGTTAAATAAAATCTAAGAACCAATTGATTCCACTCAAATTATTCTTTGGGTAAGAAATTCTTCAAGACGTCTGCAACCTATATATTAGTAGGCACATACTCCAATTTCACATTCACATGCTCTAAATTCTTTTCAATAAACTAATATTTTATTTAAATGTGGTTTCCCTTAAAATATAGACAAGATTTTTCCTAACATTTATTGTACATGAATTATCATAATGGATACCACTCGTAGACTTCACTTATATATCCCCCTTTTTCATAGAATTCAATAAGGGATTCCTTCATTTATGAATTTACTCCCCCTTAGAAAATGATCTTTGTGCATCATATTTTTGATATTACCACTTGGTAATGCACTTATTATTATCCCATCAGACAACATAGGTTGACATCCAAATACCCTTTAGCTATGTCAACTATTTTCAATTTCACCATTAACTCTATTTATTAACTTTAAATTGAAACTTTGATTCAATTAGAACTTTTCAAGAGAAAAACAATATTCTTCTTTATATATGAACACTACTGAAATATTTTCACTAAGTTAAATTACCACTTGTAATTGAGTCATTGAAAAATCTTCTAAGACTACTAATTAATAACTCTTTATAGGAAACAATAATTTAAGACAATAAATGCCAATGTTTTTCAATGTAACTTATTTACTTTCATCGATTCTACTAGAATGGATTTCCTCAATTATTTAAAGGAATCTATTGTCTAATAAGGCTATATCACCTAGAGTGTGTGTCACTGTATCTCCTTGAAATCCTCCTTCTTTGAACTAATATATTTCACTAGTACCAATTATTTAGCTGAATTTAGATTTTAAATTACTCCTTAGAATGGGGATACACCTATAGGAAACATTATCGATTTTATATTACTACTACTTAGTAAATTGAAAATAGTTATTTGATACCTCATTGTTAGAAAAAAAAAGATAAACATGAAATACATGAGTTTTGTTTTCTATCCTCTAATCTATCTTCTATTGGTTGAGAAATACCACTTGACCTAAGTCCTGATACTAATGGTTGAATATTAAATGTTACTTAGATCAAATAGATCATTCAAGTATATATTTAATATATCTTTAATTTTACATAAGGGTCATCATCATATGAGATTCATTTTCCACAGCATGAATCTTCCATATATATATTTGAGAACTATTTTTGTTTTTAACACTACTTGTTGAATCCGATAATGTATATGAATTTCAAGAGTTTGGATTCTTCTTGCCACATGTATCTATATTAAAATTATTCACCTATTCCCTTTCATTACATAGACTTCACAGAGATTGTATCACTCCCTTAGTCCTACAAAACTTCCATTAGATATGAGAAACATTTAACACATAGGGAGAGGGGTACCTAGGGAATCCTCAATAAGAGGATTGTAGTAGATATTGATGGACCAACACTTTATTATTTTCTTATAAAAAATTGCACTCTTTTTATGTTTGTCCTAACTAACTAGAAAACTTCAGTTGATCTGTCTAAATAACAATAAATTCAATACTTTCATGATCAATCCTATTCAGATATGTAGGTTATTTATGCTTGGAAATTTTAACAATTTGGTATTTAAACCCACTTGTTCAAATTTATTTCCTTATTTCTCCACATATACACAATTTTTCAGGATTCTTTCTCAAATAAAGAATATTTTTACTGATCGTCTGCTATTTTTTCTTCAACCATTATAGGGAAACTTCTTTATCCTTCACATCTTTCCTTGTGAAATAACACGTGAATTTATCAAGGCATTCTTTAATAATTTTTCTTTTATCTGTTATCTAGGTCAAATTTCCCTTAATTGATGGAATATAGTCATTGAATGAACGTACATTCTTCTTAATCACAAATGGAATATCTCCTCTATTTTTCTTATAGGTTATTTCAAATTATTTCCAGGATAGTTGTTGTGATTGTAACGAAGGTGGTTCTTGGTATGCCTTTCATTTAGTTCCTTGTTTTTCCTCAGAGGTTGTAAACCTATGTTTTAACTTATCATGTTATATTCCAATATAAGCAATTTCTTTATACACCATTGGAGTTGAGGATCTAACTTCAGGTTCCTTTTCATCCCTTAGTTTATTCCAACAATAATATATTTTCAAATGTCCAAGATTGTCACATATAAAACATGTCATGTTAAAAACATACCTCATGTCACTATTTTTTGATAGATATGTTGATATATATAGAGTTTCTCTTCTATCATTAAGCCCTAAAACTTCTTAAAACATACTCATGGTGTATCCTAGTCTCCCACAATTATATCATTTCATGGATAATTTCTTCTAAGATAATATTATTTTATTTTTCTCAATAAGATTATACTTAATCTAATATTAATAAATATTTTTTTCTTTATGGAATGAAATATATTCCAAAGACTAAAAAAACATTAAATATGAACACACATTCCATATAAATATAACATGTTGTCATTAACTCCTGTAAAATAATTTTTAGGTTTGTTTCCAACACTAACAAGATTTTTCTTATTTCTGGAACTATTTAGGGATCTCTTCCTCTCATGCATAGGATAGGGTTCATCATATCCAATAACAAAGTTTCCCAACCTACATGGTCTTTAGGATAAGACAAAAAAAATCATGTTTTAAATTTAAATTAAAATATTTTATTTTCATTTAATAGTCACCTAATGAAGGATAATAAAATATTAAATGAAAATTATCCTTAAATTTGGGATTTCTTTTGGCATTAGATTTATCCACTTATTTCATGTTTTATTTTAGCTAATATCCAAATTGTTGAATATTCTTTTATCTATATTCAATTTGAGAATTAAGTTATCTCACAAGAGTATTCCCACTAGTCATCTCATCTTTCATTTCTTAGGATAGATTATCCAAAATGTTACTTTACTCCTTTATTTTTGAATTAATCTGAGATGTAGATTCATTAAATAATGAATTCTCCCAAACCAGTTCTGATAAGTGTGTAATAATATATTACTTTTTGGATTAAAATTTTTTAATTTTCTTTGATTTCATATTCTTTACATTTTCATAAACTTTTAGTTTTTGTAGTTATTCAACATTAGAATAATTGTTCACTTTTAGATCAGTGTCCACTTAAACAAGTCTTTTATTTAAACCTTTTAGCTTGTTGAATTCAATTTCCTATACTTGGATCCAGATATATTTAGAATTATTTTATTATTCAAATTTTGGATCAAATTCATTTGTTACATGTAAAATTCAACTTTTGGTCTTTTTGGAATTTATTCATCATCAGTAGTTCCAAAATCAGTTAGAATATTAGGTTATTTACATATTTCTGTAGAATCATTGAATGGGTAAATATTTTAACTATCTGATTGATCCAAACCCAAATATAGTACATTGTTGGTTTCCTTTAATTGATTCACACTCTTTCTATAGACACTTACACACTGAGGAATACCATCAAACTTCTACTTATCCTTTAAATTTATTCCATTTTCCATAGAACTTTGATATTAGAGAAAACTGAAACTTCAATTTCAACTGAAAATAAACCAGTGGGAGAAAACAAATATAACAAAATAAACATATTCATTGATTCAAATTTTTTATCCCAAAAGGGGATTAGATACCCATGGAGGGGGTGAATCGGGGTGTTGGTATTCTTTTTGAAATTCTTTCACCCCAATGGATCTTACCCTCTTTATTATGAGGGTCAATTAATTTGATCTTTAGTGTTTATGTTGATCTTATAATTTCCTTATTTATATAATGATCATTCATATAAAATAAATTAATGAAGAAAACATAAGGAAATAGATATTTTTACTTGGTTCACCATCACTGGTCTACTTCCAAGGAGCATACAATCGAAATTTACTGATGTAACAAATATAAAAAATGTCACTACCAATATAAGGTTTCGAGCAGACTCATTGCCCCTCCTAGTTTGCAACAATTTATAATTGACACACAAGATAAAGAACAATATCTTTTATTATTGAGAGTTGCACAAAATATATGATAGGTGCCTTTAAACTTTACATGCTCCTTCACAAATTTTTTGTGAACATCGCCTTGAGCATCACCTTTCCAATAGATTTCATGAAAACTTCTTATTACTTTGGAAAGTTATTCAAGAGATTACAAGTATTCTTCTTCCCATTATGATTCTAGAAATATCCCCACTCACTAATATGAAAAAAAACGCATTCTTCCTTTCACTACCTTAAACGTCATATTGAATAAACTCTTTATTCAAGTATTTTAAAATGGTGCATATCCCCTATATTCTTCTTCTTATTAATTCATATATGAAAATGATATTTCTCACAGGTTAACCATAGCATGTATCTCTTTACATTAGACCATGTATTGTTACCCAACATGAGACCCTAGCTTATTACCCCTATGTGTGAACATGGTTTGTAAACCACATGTGATATAAAGGTTCATAACCCTTTCATGATAACTTGTCATGTAACCCTTGTATGAGATATTTTCAAGTAACCCTTGTGAATGATCATGGTGTGAGAATCCTTTGTGAGACCCTGTTTAGATCAAATAGATTACATGACTCTATCACAAGACACTTTTATAATTAAGTGGATTGTAAGAATATATTCTGATTACGAATATTGTAATACTTTTTTCTATTCACATGGATCATGTGACTTTTTTCTATTTATGTGGATCATGTGACACTAGAACAAAACATTTTTCAAGTTATGTGGATCATGAGATATCAACAGGTCTGCCTATGCATGCAAACACCCTGTACATACTTATCTTTAAAAGATACCATCATAGAACCCTTCTCAAGAATTTATTATGATTTATTAGATCATGTGATTCTGAAACAATACCCCATTATGCTCATGAAAAACACTTACACGATGTCAATCGCATATACTTCTTCTCTTAACATGAAACCCCTTTTCTATAATTTTATTTATATAAATGTTTTAAGAAAAAAATCATCACCTCTTAAGAATGGGTTAGCAAGTATTTATAGGAAAACTTCCACTACCATAACTCAAAAAATCATGGTTTTTCATCCATTCCGCCATCTTAAAAATCACCATCATCTTCTTTGCATAATCTCATCATGAGATCCGAATACATTCATATGGTGGTCATATTCATTTTCATCTAGTGCATTATGTGATCCCATTACAATATCCAAAAAAAGAATAATTTATTCGTGTGATCCACTACATTATCTTTGAGTGTGTTGAATTATCCCATAATGTGTCAATTGAAAATCATGTGTGCTTTACATGATCTCATTGCATGATCAAATGACAATCATGTAGTGTTAGAAAAATTGTCTTCAAGAGCTTAATGAGATCTCATTATGATATCCAAAGACAATCATGTGGTTGTACGATTTCAAATAATGGATGATATCTCCATTATTTGTAGATTCTTTTTCTTCATGTTCTTTGCATGATCTCTCCGTGAGATCCTCTGATAATCATGCAGTGTCTTCAAGTGCTTTTCATGATCTCTCTATGAGATCCTTTGAAAATCATGTGGCATCTTCATGTGATATTTATCATCTGTTGATGATCATAAAATGTCTTGAAGTTTACTGTGTGATCTCATCATAGGATCCTATTATACTTTTGTGGATCATCTGATGTGATCACATGATCTCTTTAATCTCTCACAATCACAAGCATGATATGTACACCTTGTCCAGAAAAATTATATGTGATCCATTAGGACTTATGTGCTCCATGTTATCACTCGTCACAATCGTTCTGTGTGATCAGTTCATATATTTGAGATCCATGTGATCATTTCAGACATTCAATCTTTGTGTGATTAGTTGGAACATTCCCTCACTTTTCAGGCCTCCTTTTATATCCAACCCTTTTCAACAATGTAAAAACTAGTCAAAAAACAAAATTAACCCAAAATCATTATCAAGAGGAATTCGTTCCAACACCTTTTCTTATTTTTAATAGGAAGCATTATTAACACTTTTTCTGATGTGGGTTTTCAAAAAATGAATTCTCAAATATCAAACCCTTGATTATCGAGCATAAGATCAAATTTTGAGGATACAATTTATTAAAGGTGTAGAATGTAACACCCTGAGATTTTAAAAGAGGATCATTATATTCAACAGAATATACGACATGCAACACTAAGATTAAATGAACTAAAAAATATTATTATTTAAATATGACCATTATAACACAGTTTTTGATTTTTTGGGTATGAATAGAAATAACCACATTATGAAATATATATAAAGGTCATACTCAATAAAAATGTCTTAAATAAATCTTAGGAAATATGCATTTAGTTTTTAATAATTTTATATCATGATTTTTATTTCTTTTGTGAGAAAATATTATTTTTAATATTTTATACTTTTAGAAATTGTATTTGGTAAAATGAACTTAATTTTTAAAATAATAATGTCAAAATTAGATTATGTTGATTCTTTGTGATTCTTCTAAAAAGATTGGTTTTATAAAGAATAGAGAAAATAATGATTTTTATTGAAAACTATATTTTTATTTCAAGCATGTAAAAAGTTCAATTTTTTTAAAATGGTTTGAAAGTAAAATTAGTTTTCCTATATTATGAATAATCCAATTAAGTTCATTAAAAAAATTTATGTTTGAATTTGGTATAAAAACATTGTAATACTTAAAAATTAATTTTTCTAGAAAACTATTTCTCATACTGTTTTTTTATCATAAATTATGTTCTAGATATTATAGAGATTGAATATTAAAAAATAGACACCATATTAAGAATCAAGAGGCTAAAATTTGTAAAATATGAACCTTTTATTTTTTTCATTATGAATAGTATACTTGGTAAATATGTTTCACCTCACTAAGGGTAAAATGGATACAATGTGATTAAAACCAAGAGATAAAGTCTCAAAATAAACCCAACACTTGTTTTTATCTTACTTTATGGGTGGAGTTTGACCATTTCCATCAAATTTTCAAATATACAGCCACTTTGTTGTAACAACATAGAATTTTATCAATTTATTTTTCTTTCTGAATATATAATTGTTTTATATTTAGTAATATAATATTATATAATTTACATGAACAATATGATAAACCAAACTACAATTTTTTATAAACATTAAATTTATCGAATTAAAATTCCCATAAGAATTGAAAATATTATAAGGGGATAAAAAATAGAAAATAATATAAATAATATATGAAAATTTTTATATGCTCAATCCATTGGAATAACCGCCCTCATGAACAAAAGTTGAAGAAATGAAGCATAGTTTAGAAATAAAAATTTCATCTTGAAAAAGGAAATATATATAATATTAAGATAAAATATGATTGAATTAATAATTAATGGAATATTAGGTATTTATATAATTTAAGGAACCCATGTGACTATTACAAATTAGGTCGTTCAAATAGCAATTGGACTTTTGGAATAGAAACCCAACTATTGGAAAAGTAATCCAACCATTATGAATAGTAATCTAACCATTATCATAGTAAACTCACCTATGGAATTGTAAAATAATATTTAGGTATAATATAAAATGAAAATATGATATATTTATATCATGGTACAAGTAAATTAATGTTTTAAATATGATAAATTAAGTGTTTTTATTTTTTTTAACATAAATGTTTTAATTATACTTCTATAATAAATATAATGGTTTAAAAGAAATTTAATTTTCATAAAATTGTTTCATAAATTAATAATATGTTTTATTTTCATGATAAGATAATTTTATGACACCATAAGTAATTTTTCAAAGGGTTGGAAAATCGATCATAATATAAAAAATTGTATTTTTAAAATAAATGAGGATTTTATTTAAATAATAAATTTTCATATTTGAAAAAATATTTTCATAAAATGGATTTAATTTATTAAATATACACATAAAAATGGTTTGGGGAAATTTTTGGTATTTTTTTAAAATACTTTGATTTTTGTTAATAGTAAAATACGGTAAAATATGATATTTTACAATATAAGCTAAATAAATGAATTGTTTATTCATGAATGATATAATAAACCATTAGTTTGAAATAAAATGAAACAAGTACTATATATATTCACAATAATAAATACTATTAGTTGTCTTGAGCCAAAATAATAAATAAATGAATATAATATTCAAAAACACCCCTCTCCCCCTTATAAATATCATCACTCACCACCCCTTCTCTTCACAACTTATAAGCCTTGGAAATTGAAAAACATATTAAAAAATGGATTTAGAAACAAATCCCCCATGTTATAGAACTTACTTTCTCATACAATGACCATTTTAAAGGTTCCTTAAGGAGTAATTCATATAGATGGCATTTAAGAGGTAATATTCACCATTTACCTCTATTAAATTAATTTCTCCTTATACCTTCTACATGAATCCCTCATCTAACACATCATGGTTACTATAGTATCAGAAATATACTATATGGTTATTTTTTTAATTTAATATCTAAATTCAACCCTCACTTATTTCATTTCTAAAATGAATGATTTTCTTACAATATGGTTGTTTCACCGCCTCCATAAACAATGCATTTTCTTTTCCTCCATCGCCTTCAAGGGTGGGAATAAAATTATTATTAGGGTGAAATAATATTTTAATAATTATATTATAACTTATTTTATGTTTTATAATTAATTTATGTCCATAATATTAATTAAAATGAATCTAGTTCGTAACGGTCGGTAGAACCACCTAAATAAACATACCATGTAACGTTAAAGTTTTTACTCAATGATTTGTCCCGATATCAGAACACATGTGGACACCTTGAACTATTTAAATTTATTTAGAGTCATTAATACCAATTTATATCACTTTTTTAGTTTTCTTACCTTTTAATAATAACTTCAATTGTTATCCACGAGTGATCTGGCCTTGGATCCATGAAACGAAGGCTCCCAAAAAATTGAAAATTAGATATCAATGAAATGGTTATAAATGAAGATAAAAAAATTATAATAAATAAAATATATAGGGAAAAGGTTTTTAATTAATTAATTAATTAATCCAATTTGACTATACAGTATGTTAATTACAAGTGTAGAATGATTTTGAAACATAAGGTAAGGGATCTCTTCGGAGCACCCTTTTCTTTAGGATATAGACTTTATCTCTCTAAATCACTTTACATCACTATTTAATATTATTTAATACTTATAAATTCTTTATATATGTCTCTAAAATATATACCTATATTATTCTCTCTTCCTTTTAGTGGGTAATACATTCCTCAACTTCATTTATCAAAATCCTTATTTAAAATCAAAGGGGATTAAGGGGGGCTTTTGTATCCCTTAAATATTTTATATAATTCTCATTTAAAGTCATTATTACTAAATTAAAACCATATTTTGTTAACTATTCTTGTTTTCTCATATGTGAATAGCCATAATATTTAATTATTTTACCTATTTAGAACATTTCTAAAATAAATTTTTATTATGATATGAGGTAAGATTATGAATCTCATTTATTTCCATGGGTAATCCTTTGTTTATGCCTTATGATTGACTTACTTTTGTGTTGTACATAAGCATGTACATGTTATTATGGGTGTTCCCAAATAGTAATATAATTTATTGGGTAATTTTTTTGTCTCATGAGACATCATGTATGTGATTAAGGAGTTAACCAAATCTATGATGGGACTCTTTCCCCAATGTGATGTTGTCTGGGATGTTATCATTGGATTATGATTATGTCATGTTCAATGTTGATACCACATTTCTATATTTCTAGGATCATATGATTACATGTTTATTATTTTTTTCCTATATGTGATTATCTATGAACATTATTTTTATGATATTATTTTAGGTCAATTTACTCACATGTTATTTTTTAATATCATGTTTATTCCCTTACTAGGATTTTTTATCTCACCCCTTTCTTTTATGTTTTCCCCAGGTTATCCTATGAAATATTAGGAGCTCAAGGGGGTTTAAGAGATTATTATGGATATTAAAATAAAGAAATTTTATTCTAGTTTCACTTTGATGTATTATGAACCTATCCATCCAAATACATTAGGCTTTTTGATCCTTTCGTTTTATTTAATGGATATTTAAGATAAAATCATGTAATAATATGTGTAAAATGTTTGGTTCACTATAGTTGGTATCAAAGTATGGTATAGTTATTTTAGAGGATTATGAAAAGAATAATTTAGTTAGAACTATAGGGTTAAGTCTAAGTATAGGACAAAATTACCATGGATGACCTAGATTGAAACCTAGAGACCCATAAGTTAGGATTTGGGTGTCATTTAAAAGTTATTCCCCAGATACTCATAGTTTCACTTTTTATATACCATTTAGTTTATGAATTCACATACCTAATTTTACCTTGGGAAATAAGAGGAACTATTTCAACAACCAATGTGATAGTAAATGCGATGATTTTTTTAATGAGGTGACTAACCTTATGGGATCAATATTTTATACTTTTATCGTTGTACTTGATAAACTTGCTTAAGTTATGAATAATAACGTTCATCATATGGAACTCCCTCCTTCTCATAATAAAGGATGAGTTTTCAAAAATTCCTTTATGTAAAAAAAGGCCTCCTAAGTTTAGTTAATCTTAAATCCCCTAATCATAGAACAATTCATTAACTCCATTTATAATATATTATTTTCCCTCCAATGGTTAGATGAAGTGAAAGTCATACTTGATGTTTATCATCTTGAAGGGGGAATGTAATGCCCCAACCCCAGAATCCTAGAGCTGGTGCATTGTTTTAATACATTTTCATGATTACAGGAAATAAAATCTCAAAGAAATGATCATTTTAGTAGTCTTGGAAGACCAGATTACAGTCATGATACCCAAAATACAATGGAAAAAAGAAATTAAAACATGATATAATATGAAAAACTGCATCCTTGAAAGCTTATTCAATATTTTATTCTTCATAACCTAGGGAAAAGGAAACATAAGAAGTGGTGACCTTATATGCTCAATAAGGGTAAGTAATATAATGGAATTTATTATAAACATAAACATTTGGCATGTTGAATAACTGAAAATATTTTCCTTTAAAAATAAACTTGAGCATAATATGGCATGAATAAAAGATGAGTAAATAAGTCCATATAATTGATCACATAAAACCTTACCATGGATATTATACTGGTAGAATAATCACTTGATTTATAAATTGCTAATATCATAATGAGGTAACTTATATTCTAGAAATTCTAAAACATACCATCAAGGCCTCATCCAAGACATCTAAAAATGATTAAGACCTCGGCCAAAACCATATTTGAAAATGGGCAAGGCATCGGCCAAGTCCATATTTGTTTGTCACATGATACCTACCGATGCATCAAGGGGTTATAGTGGACCCCACCCATAACTTACTAAGTCCAATTCATTCCTCATATTAATGGTTATAAACTTAAAAAATGTATACATTCATATTAAAGCTAACATATGAAATGTAAATAAATTTCCCCAATCATTAAACAAAAACACTAACCGTTCAGAGTAATAAGGTGAATAGTATCAATATGGAACATCCATAGTCAAACTAATCAGAAACCATTGAAAAAAATATTATATATGATATATTAAGATATAAACCTCAATGAAGTACAAGATTCAATAAAGGATGTTGACATAGGTGAAGATACAATTAAATGAGACCATTGAAAAATTCTTGAGGAAATAATCCTTAAACATTACAAAGTGTCTCATGCCATCTTGAAACATTCAAATAATAGTCTTTTAGAGTATCATGAGAATAAGGATACTCTTGATATAATATACCAAATGTTAGTACATACACCACATTTAAGGAATAATTTGTTAACAATGCATATATCTCATAAAAGTTAAAGTGAGAACATCAGCCTTAGCCCGGTTGCCAAGGTCTCTATTTGTGCATCCAAGCGACCAGGGATCAAGTCCAGGCAGAGGCAGAATTTCTAGGGTACTATATCAGTAATGTAGCATTACTGTAGTAGGTACTGTAGCAGGAACTGTGCAGTACTGTAGCAGGTACTATAGTGGGAACTGTAGCAGGCACTGTTTGGAACTGTAGCAGCCGGGAATATGCCCCCGTTTGGGCCTTCGGCCCTCCGATTTGGTCCTCGGATCGTTAATAGGCCTTTGGGAACCCAGGCCTTCGGGTCAGTTGGGCCTTTGGGCCACTTCAAGGCCTTCGGGCCACCATTGTGCAGATACAAACCAGACAAAAACCTACAAGGAACAAGCTCTACAAAGAGGATGAGCAAGGAGCTTTCAACACTGCAGAAGCAAAACGGATTGCAAGAATGAGAGGGTATGGCACCTACCATAGGGACAAGCCTGTGCATGCACGGGAATGCCTATCCGAATAGCTATGCGAATGTGGAGAGATTATTTCACGATGAAGATGCTGGGGAAGAGCAGTTCCAAGTAGTTAGTTCGGGTTGTATGTAATGTTTGTGCCTATGAGAAATGAATTCCTATAAGGCCTATGAGCATGTAATCTTTCACCCACAAGAATTTTAGGGTTCCACCTCATCCCTTGAAAGGTAGATTATCAAAATCAATAAAAAAATGAAGTCCTTCGGTCCATTGGAGGAGGAGATGAGTATAATCCCTTTTTCTTTGGAAAGAAGAGGTCTTTTGTAAAATTATTTATATTTATCATAAAAATAATATTGTAAACATTTATATCCTAGAAAAGATAAGGTAAGGATATTTATATTATATTTTATGCATAAATCATGTCCCATTTAAGTGAAATCATGTAAAAATAGTTTTTAAGAAGCTTTAGAAATAAATAGTTTTTGTGCGGTTTAAGGAAAATATTGAAGAGATTTTAAAGCAGAAAGGAATGTTTGTTTTTATAATTCCAAAAATGAATAAATATAGTTTTTCATGATAAAATTTTTGATTTTAAAAAACAAAATATTCATTAAAATATAATATACAGTGAGCTTGAAAATGGGTAATAATTCGAGAAGTTCCCTTGAATCGGGCATGTATTTCGGGAAGGATTTTTGAAATATTATTTTAAAACATATAAATCTCCCTAATAAATAATGATTATGATTGGTACACATATATAGAACATTAAAAAAGAATTTATTAGGAGTAAATGAGAATAAATAATAATTTCATTGAGGTATGTAGAGAATAAGGGTAATCCGAATGAAAATGGAGGTTCTGGTAGAAAATCCTTACCACTTTGTAATCAATCTTATCATATGCCCCAAAATTAATAATAATAAAATGATACATTGAATACCATGAAAATATATAGATTCATGATATGATATATCAATGGGCATTATACATACACCATACTTGTCTAATAGTAGTGAATAAAGAATATCTCAAAAAAATGGAAGTGAGATGAGGAAACCCTGACCTTATATCCGAATGTATTCTGAACTTGATCTTAATGTCTAGAATAATCAATTTAGATTCGTTAATTAATAATACCATAACCTTATATACATATAATTTATTTAGTATATTTTTATTAAGTTCATTTTTGTCCTTTTATATGGTTTAATAGATTCAATTTCATTATTTGGTAGTGCACATTTTCTTAGTTTTCATGATCAGTTCACTTGTATAAGGTTATAAAAGTTCATGTAAAATAGAAATTGAAATATAGGATTGAATTTATGAGTTATTATTGATCATTCATAAGGTTAAATTATCACATAAATCCTTTTGTTATTTTATATAGGATGAATCATTAGAAAAAATGTTAATGATAAATGCTTGGATTAATTTGGTGGTTTTTCGATCACCACAAACTCATTTTGTTTTATTATTTAATAACATGTATACAAATTGATTCACAAAAATTAAATATCATATATTAAATATATTATTATCTAGTTAAACAATAAAATTGGTTTCATGACCATAATTGAACATGGTAATAGAAATTGAAAACCCGACATCCTTGGGTGTGATAAATTAACACATCTCGGACGGTGTTTTCATTTTTAGTATAAGAGGAAGGGGAAAGAGAGATTATGATGAAATATTAAATTAGCATAATATATTTCTAGTAAATTTAGGGAACTGGAATTATAATAGAATTTGGATTAAGGTAGGTGAGGAAAGAGAAACAATAGAATGGAACTTGTAAAATAAATTGAAAGAAAAAGGAAAAGAGGTTTACCTCTTGAGTACTCCTCCTTGAGAACCTCCTTAAGGACTTTGGTTTTGTCCTTTTGGTGATACCATCAGGTATTGTATGTGAGAAAAGGTCTTGGGAAGAGTATTTGGTAGAACTTAGGTAAGGCTCAAATCTTGAGTGGTGTGATTGGAAGAGGAGGTGAGGGTTGTTTTAATAGTGGAGGAGAGGAGGGTTTTTCCATTATTTTAATCGTTATTTAATTATTTTGGTTCAATACTATGAATATTATTGACTATTATGACTAAAAAAAAGTAATAAGTTAATTTTATAACAAACAAATGGCCATTTACATCAACCATAAATCAACCATGATGCAGAAATTTATTTATTTATCATATTTCATAAATTAACGTATTTTCACTATTCACCAAAAATTCAAGTATATCAGAAAAAACCCCAAAATATAAATGTAAAAAAAATTGATGTTTATAATCAAAAAATGAACTCCATTTTATGAAAATAATTTTCTAAATAAGATAAATTTAATTTTTATTTAAAATCATCATTTACTTGAAAAATACAAATTTTTAAAATTATAATTGTTCTTATAATACACTGAAAAATTAACTAAGATCTCATTAAATTATCCCAAAATCATAAGACAAAAATATATTGATTTATGAATACATTTTATGACTTATATTTTAAATTAATTCATTAAGTATAAAATTGTAATTAAATATTTATTTCTAACAAAAATACCAACACTGAATTATTAATATTAAAAATATTCACTTTCAATTATAAGGTACCTAAATTTTATTTATACTTACATGGGTGAGATTACTATTCATAAGGGTACATTACTATTCATATGGGTCATTTTACAATTCATAAGGGTATACTACTATTCATAAGGGTCAAGTTACTATTCACCAAAAAATTAAGTTGATCCTATTGGACTCTAAAAAACTTACTGATCACAATGGTTTATGTTCATTTTTCAAAACTAAAATCACATAAGAGAAAAAATTATGTTCATTGTCTAGGTTATAAAAAAGTTGTGTTTCATAGTGACTCGGTGTTTTTCACATATAAGTTATCTAAGGAATTGAAATAATTTAAGAAAAAGATTCCATAAAATCCTGTGGTGTGATATTAATAGTATAAGGCCCCAGCCTTAAACCTTACTTAATCTTGAGTTATTACAAGATTACACATTGAGGATCTTTTCAGGTTTAGAGTTTTAGAGAATTAGATCATAAAACTTGCATTACATTCCACATATAAACAAATTGGTTACATAAAGATAGTATTCTTAATTCCCATCAATGGTAACATATTCAAAATAAAACATGGATTATTTCTTGACACATCCTTGACTCTATCATCTTATCATGTACCTTTCCCTTGACCTGTGAAAAACATTTCAAAAACTTGGGATGAGCATAAAAACTCAGTATGGGTTATAAAAAAAACATGGAAAGGAAACATGAGTTCATATATACATAAGAATGAAATCATACTTTACCCATAAAACATAGGCACTTTAACATACCTCATAAAATCATGAATAAATCATAGAAATCATAATACGTAAAGGTAACTTGAGGCATTCATAACATTCTTACGTAGGGAGTAACCCTCTTGGTTACGTTTGGAATACCCATCACAGTATATTCCCTAAAAATCTCTTCGGAGAAACCTTAATGTTTCACTCCTTCGCGTTACCCAATGCATTGGAGAGCTATAACGGGCTCACCCGCCCTCAGTTTATCACGGAACCACCCGTTCTTCATAATAATGCCCAAGAACCTCAACATAATCGTATCACATAAAACATGCATAAAGGAAACATAAAATTTCCACCATTCAAACACAAGATATCAATACCACACATTGATATAAAAATATTATGAAAACCATTTTCAATACCAAAATAAAAGAAAAACATGGTATTTATTTTTCTTTTAAAAAGAAGGAATGGCTTGTAGAAGAAGCCGAAACTCAAATAACGGTCACGACGGCGGAGAAGTCGTTGTCGCCGCATACGTACGACAAAAACATTCCCTTTTGTCGTTTAGTAAATTCTTCGTATAAAAAAGATTCCTTTTGAATAAACGTAAAAGTCAAAGGGGTTTATACACCGTATAAAAGAAAGTTGCGTATAAAACAAAATATGCCTCAACGAAAGGAGATTGAGACGAAATCCCATACAAAGATAATTTTTAAAATAAAATAGATACATTATGTGTATTCACTATAAGTACACATAAATAAAGTACAAATACAAGGTACGACATAATAATATAATGACATAATTTGAAAGTAGGATATTAACCCAAAGAACGGAAATTGGGTTAAGAAGTTCCCATACCTCGTATCTGACTTGACCCGACCGTTCTTTAATCTCCTGAATAATAAACTTGAGTTAATCTCTACTTGATTATGAATCTTTTCCAAGTTCATTATTCCTTTTATACCATGTTATGAACATCATGTAATCATTTAAGTTAATAATGTTCATTTTGTCGGTATTTGGTTCTTAAGTCAAAAATAGACTTCTTACACTTACATGTTGTTAATTTGGTCAATGTTTCATTATATCCAGAATGGTATTCATGATGTAGATATCACATATGTCATATATATCCAGTACATACATGTATTTAAAATATTACATAATCATTTAGAGGTAAGAAATGAAATGCACCGTTCATGGAGACGGTAAGCCGTACGTACGCATGAACGCTACTTTCATTTCTTTGTCATATTGATGGAATTAAAACTAAATGAGAGGTATGTATATTTTAATTCCAGAATTATATTCATCATTTAGATATATCATTAATTATATATATCCATTATATACATGTACTTTTAATAATACATTACATTTGGGGATAAGAAATGAAATGCACCGTTCATGGAGACGGTAGTCCGTACGTACGCATGAACGCTACTTTCATTTCTATCTCATACTTTAATGGAAATAAATGATAATGATATATATGTATATTATAATTCCAGTATAACATCATATATAATAACTTTAAATCCATCCTTTACACGTCCCACATATGGCATTAACGAATCACATCACTTTGAGGGGGCGGTAGTCCGCACTTCCTTAAATGAAGATATCGTGTATACCCATAATGGAATCCATAAAGGTAAGACACAAATGAACAATACAGAAGCATAAGTAAAACATAAACATATTACATATCATATATAAAAATAGTGACATCATAATGGCCACCTTTGAAGGTGTTAAATGAGTATTTAACAATCATCGTTTCGGGAGGCAGAATTTCGCCATCCACGGAAACCGTATGTTCTTTAACCATTTGATGTAGTTGTGTGAGAGTGTAGATCAAATAAATCTTATAACAACATCCTAGTATATTGAAGATACTGGTGTTGTTACAAAAGAAGTAAATAAAAAGAGTTTAGGGGGTTGGAGAAGCAAAATAAAACAAATGAACATGAGAAAATGAATTACCTTAAAAAGTGTAACTCCTTTTGAGTTGAGCCTAAAGGCTTCCTTTGAAAGGATTCTGCCCAAGGGGAATCCTCTAGGATGAGGAGAGGGATGTGGAGAGAGCAAATGGGCAGGGGTTGGCCGAGCCAAAGGCTTGAGAGGTGTGTGAAATGAGGTAGAGGTGGGGGCCTTTTATAAGAGGAGAGGAGGGGCACTTTTGGAAAGTAAAGAAATATTAATTTATTTGAAAATGTGTTTCGGTTCTAAAAAGTCCCACATTGATAGAATTCGTGGATAAGGTGATAAGGTTTCTAAATCCATTCATCCAATTGGTTTTGGACATGTGTAGTTCATATATTTTATATTATCTTTCCATTTTATTTAAATCGCCAAATAATGATGTCATCGCTGCATCATTATTATGTCATAAATACTTTAATTTATTTAATTTCTAAAAATTATAAAACAAATACTATGATATAGGAAATCTTTTTAGCTTTCCAATGACTATTTATAATCTAAATTTGGACTTGTATAACCCCACTTAAAAATTGTTTTAGTAAAACAATTTATGTTAGTGTCATTTTCACTTTAACATTAAATAAAACGTATTTTATGTTATTTCCCAACAAAAGTGGATCCATGGGGTCCCCAAGTTAGGCCATGGCTTGTCTTGGTCGGCCATGACACAACCAATGGGGTTGGGACATGTGTCTAGGTCATTTCATATTTTTAAAGTATTATTTATACCTTAAACTACACTAATTATCACTAATCGCGATTAAAAACTTAATAAGTTACTATTCACCAAAAAATTATTTTAATCTCATTGAACCACATTTTACTTCTTAATGGAAACCATGTATGTCGGATTTTCAAAATTCAATACACATTAGTGGTAAAATTTCATTTAACTGAAAAATCAGTTTGCTTGATTACCACTTAGTGGTTTCACTATTCATCAAAAATTGAAGTTTTTCAGACAATTACCAAAAATTCACCCTAAGCTATATTTGATATTTCGAATTCAAAAATGAAGTCCATTTTACAAAATTCAAATCATATAAGTCACATTAATTAATTTAATAATTAATTCCCGCTGCCAGGGCAAATAGCGTGTTTTTACAAAAAAAATAAGTATCAAAAGATTGACACCAGTTTAAGTCTAATTTCAAATCGAAATTAATTCCAATGACCACCATTGGATAAAATGGTAAAAATATATTCTAATTTCACTTCAAAAACAATTCAAAACATAATCTAATCATATAAATAAATTAGATTAAAAAGCAGTTTTGATGTAAAATACAACATTTTACACTATTCATAAAAAAAATGAACTTTATCAGAAAGGTACCAAAAATTACACAAAGTAAAATTTGATGTCCCGATTCTTAATAAGAGTTTTATTTGGTCCAAAAGAATGTATAAGAGTGATCAAAACTATATTTAATGACGGTTCACCATTAAAAGGTGATAAGTGAACCTTTAGTGAAAATTAGAGTATAAAAGCCTAAAATTGAACTCTTTCCGTATTTTAAGCCTTTATCTTTTATTGGGTAAATGTAAAAACATCTAAAAACATATCTATTAATATTTTAGTTATTTCTATTCATTCCCGCCAGTACAACGGCTACTTGTTAACTAACATTTAAAATAATATTATTATATTACTAGTGTGCTACGTAAGTTTCAAAGAAACTCATCGTTGCGTATCGGGTACGCTATCGAACATAGCAACCCCTTTTAATTAAAATTCATATTTAATTCTCAAATATTAATAAATATGAAAATTATTTATTCTTTAATTACCTGGGATGTTACATCCTTCCCCCCTTTTGGGAATTGCGTCCTCGCAATTTTATTCACTTATCAAAATAAGTGGGGGTATTTATCCCTCATAGCATTTTCAGATTCCCACGTTGCCTCTTCAATCACATGGTTTTTCCAAAAAACCTTTACCTGATGAATCACCTTATTCCGTAACACTTGCTCCATGTGGTCAAGAATCTGGACCGGTTGTTCCTCATAAGATAGGTTCTCTTCCAGCTGAACTACCTCTGGACTCAAAACATGAGATGGATCTGGCATATACTTTCTCAACATCGAAACGTGAAAAACATTGTGTACCTGAGATAAAATCGGAGGTAAAGCCACTCGGTATGCAACTGATCCAACTCTTTCCAGAATTTCGTATGGTCCAATGAACCTTGGACTCAACTTTCCTTTCTTACCAAATCTCATCACACTTTTCCAAGGAGAAACCTTGAGAAAAACATGATCACCTACCTCGAAAGATAGATCCTTCCTCCGGTTATCCGCATAAATCTTCTGCCTGCTCTGAGCTGTTCTCATGTGTTTCTGAATCAGCTGAACTTTTTCTGCCATTTCTTCTACCAATTCTGGTCCCATCAACTTCCTTTCACCCACTTCATCCCAGAAATCTGGAGTTCGACACCGCTTCCCATATAATGCCTGAAATGGTGCCATCTGTATACTAGAATGAAAATTGTTATTATATGAAAACTCAACCAAAGAAAGATGTTGGTCCCAAATTCCCTGATAATCCATAGAACAAGCTCGTAGCATATCCTCCAATGTCTGAATTGTTCATTCTGACTGCCCATCTGATTGAGGATGAAAAGCTGTACTAAAATTTAATTCAGTACCCAACGACTTCTGAAGGCCTTTCCAAAAGTTAGAAGTAAACCTGGGATCACGATCCGATACAATGGAGAGAGGAACTCCATGTAACCTGACTATCTCTTTAAGATACAAACGGGAAAGTTGATCAAGAGAGAAAGTATCTCGTATAGCAAGGAAATGAGCAGACTTGGTCAAGCGATCAACAATAACCCAGATTGCATTATTACCTCGAGATGTCTTCGGTAATCCAACAACAAAGTCCATGGATATATTCTCCCATTTCCACTCTGGCACTGGTAAAGGCTGAAGCATCCCTTTCGGTAACTGCCGCTCTGCTTTAACCTGCTGACAAGTCAAACACTTCACAGTAAAATCAGCAATATCTCTTTTCATTCCATCCCACCAGTTATACTCCCGCAGATCTCTATACATCTTAGTACTGCCCGGATGAACTGAAAACGGAGAACTATGAGCTTCACATAACAACTCTCTCTTCAACTGTGAATCACAGGGCACACATAACCTCTTCACAAACCTCAAAACACAAACACAAACTTATCCAAGAACTCATGGAAAATTTTATTCATAAGGTCCATGAATACAGCAGGTGCATTGGTTAACCCAAAAGGCATAACTACAAATTCATAATGGCCATATCTAGTACGGAACACAGTCTTCGGAACGTCGGCTTCTTTTAATTTCAACTGATGGTACCCCGACCTCAAGTCAATCTTCGAAAAATACTGAGCTCCCTGGAGCTGACACCACTTCATTCGATGGCCCAACATCTGCTGAAGTAGTTGCAAAGGATTTCACCACCCCTTTCTGCTTGTAGTCTAACTGCTTCCCATCACTCAAGCTCCTTGTCGGACACTCGTTTGCATAGTGACCCATCTCATTGCACTTATAACATTTCACTAACTGTAAATCAAATTTGTTCTTACCTTCAGCTTGATCCTTTTCAGTGCAATCACGAGCCTTATGTCCCATCTTACCACATCGGTAGCACTTCCCATAATTCAGAAGACATTCCCCAGCATGCCTTTTTCCACATTTATCACAAACTGGAAACTTAGTTTTCTTACCATCAGACTTTTTTGAAGAATTCTTACCTTTCTCCTGCCACCTCGGTCTCTTCTTATGCTGGTTGTTATAGAAAACTTGGTCATCGGCAAACTCCATTTCCACCTTCTCAGCACATCGAACAAGCTTTTCATAACTTTTAAACTCACGAGAAGCTAATGCCCTTCGATACTTTGGCTTTAATCCTGAGTAAAAACGATTGATTTTACTATCAAGGTCCCGGATAAAATTTGGAGCATACCTTGCCAATCGAGTGAACTTTTCTTCATAGGCAGCCACTGAGTCTTCCTCTTGCCTCAATTCCAAGAATTGCTTTTCCATCCTAAGTCGAACAGCCTTAGGAAAATACTTCTCAAGAAACATACCTTTGAAGTCATCCCAGTCAAGAGCATCAATCTCATCGGCGTCCCTGATATTTTTAACCATAGACCACCACTGATCTGCTTCACCCTCCAAACGGTAAATAGCAAGACTAACCTTTTGATTGTCTGAACACCCCATGACATCAAAAATCTTCTCCAGTGCCTTAATCCATCCTTCAGCTAGCACAGGGTCAGATGATCCTCTGAATGATGGTGGATGTTGCCTCATGAAATGTTCCACCACTGACATGTTCCTCTGCGGTTGGTCTGGCTGATCTCGTGCATGGATACCTCCACCATTTATCGCTTGAGTCAACTGCGCCATTACTGCAACAAACTGTTCAGTTCCAATTCCGACCATTTCTGGATGCTGATTTGGAAGGTTGTCTTCCTCCTGATGTCGTCCCAACATAGCTGCTTTGTTTCCTCTGCGGAAAACCATTCTGAATACGGAAATATCTTAGGCGAAGCAACATGGTAATCCGTAAATGCTATATCATTTCAATCATATTATAATTTAACACTTTTCTAACTCCTAAAGTTGTCTAAACCTCCCTTTGATACCAACTATAAGGCCCCAGCCTTAAACCTTACTTAATCTTGAGTTATTACAAGATTACACATTGAGGATCTTTTCAGGTTTAGAGTTTTAGAGAATTAGATCATAAAACTTGCATTACATTCCACATATAAACAAATTGGTTACATAAAGATAGTATTCTTAATTCCCATCAATGGTAACATATTCAAAATAAAACATGGATTATTTCTTGACACATCCTTGACTCTATCATCTTATCATGTACCTTTCCCTTGACCTGTGAAAAACATTTCAAAAACTTGGGATGAGCATAAAAACTCAGTATGGGTTATAAAAAAAACATGGAAAGGAAACATGAGTTCATATATACATAAGAATGAAATCATACTTTACCCATAAAACATAGGCACTTTAACATACCTCATAAAATCATGAATAAATCATAGAAATCATAATACGTAAAGGTAACTTGAGGCATTCATAACATTCTTACGTAGGGAGTAACCCTCTTGGTTACGTTTGGAATACCCATCACAGTATATTCCCTAAAAATCTCTTCGGAGAAACCTTAATGTTTCACTCCTTCGCGTTACCCAATGCATTGGAGAGCTATAACGGGCTCACCCGCCCTCAGTTTATCACGGAACCACCCGTTCTTCATAATAATGCCCAAGAACCTCAACATAATCGTATCACATAAAACATGCATAAAGGAAACATAAAATTTCCACCATTCAAACACAAGATATCAATACCACACATTGATATAAAAATATTATGAAAACCATTTTCAATACCAAAATAAAAGAAAAACATGGTATTTATTTTTCTTTTAAAAAGAAGGAATGGCTTGTAGAAGAAGCCGAAACTCAAATAACGGTCACGACGGCGGAGAAGTCGTTGTCGCCGCATACGTACGACAAAAACATTCCCTTTTGTCGTTTAGTAAATTCTTCGTATAAAAAAGATTCCTTTTGAATAAACGTAAAAGTCAAAGGGGTTTATACACCGTATAAAAGAAAGTTGCGTATAAAACAAAATATGCCTCAACGAAAGGAGATTGAGACGAAATCCCATACAAAGATAATTTTTAAAATAAAATAGATACATTATGTGTATTCACTATAAGTACACATAAATAAAGTACAAATACAAGGTACGACATAATAATATAATGACATAATTTGAAAGTAGGATATTAACCCAAAGAACGGAAATTGGGTTAAGAAGTTCCCATACCTCGTATCTGACTTGACCCGACCGTTCTTTAATCTCCTGAATAATAAACTTGAGTTAATCTCTACTTGATTATGAATCTTTTCCAAGTTCATTATTCCTTTTATACCATGTTATGAACATCATGTAATCATTTAAGTTAATAATGTTCATTTTGTCGGTATTTGGTTCTTAAGTCAAAAATAGACTTCTTACACTTACATGTTGTTAATTTGGTCAATGTTTCATTATATCCAGAATGGTATTCATGATGTAGATATCACATATGTCATATATATCCAGTACATACATGTATTTAAAATATTACATAATCATTTAGAGGTAAGAAATGAAATGCACCGTTCATGGAGACGGTAAGCCGTACGTACGCATGAACGCTACTTTCATTTCTTTGTCATATTGATGGAATTAAAACTAAATGAGAGGTATGTATATTTTAATTCCAGAATTATATTCATCATTTAGATATATCATTAATTATATATATCCATTATATACATGTACTTTTAATAATACATTACATTTGGGGATAAGAAATGAAATGCACCGTTCATGGAGACGGTAGTCCGTACGTACGCATGAACGCTACTTTCATTTCTATCTCATACTTTAATGGAAATAAATGATAATGATATATATGTATATTATAATTCCAGTATAACATCATATATAATAACTTTAAATCCATCCTTTACACGTCCCACATATGGCATTAACGAATCACATCACTTTGAGGGGGCGGTAGTCCGCACTTCCTTAAATGAAGATATCGTGTATACCCATAATGGAATCCATAAAGGTAAGACACAAATGAACAATACAGAAGCATAAGTAAAACATAAACATATTACATATCATATATAAAAATAGTGACATCATAATGGCCACCTTTGAAGGTGTTAAATGAGTATTTAACAATCATCGTTTCGGGAGGCAGAATTTCGCCATCCACGGAAACCGTATGTTCTTTAACCATTTGATGTAGTTGTGTGAGAGTGTAGATCAAATAAATCTTATAACAACATCCTAGTATATTGAAGATACTGGTGTTGTTACAAAAGAAGTAAATAAAAAGAGTTTAGGGGGTTGGAGAAGCAAAATAAAACAAATGAACATGAGAAAATGAATTACCTTAAAAAGTGTAACTCCTTTTGAGTTGAGCCTAAAGGCTTCCTTTGAAAGGATTCTGCCCAAGGGGAATCCTCTAGGATGAGGAGAGGGATGTGGAGAGAGCAAATGGGCAGGGGTTGGCCGAGCCAAAGGCTTGAGAGGTGTGTGAAATGAGGTAGAGGTGGGGGCCTTTTATAAGAGGAGAGGAGGGGCACTTTTGGAAAGTAAAGAAATATTAATTTATTTGAAAATGTGTTTCGGTTCTAAAAGGTCCCACATTGATAGAATTCGTGGATAAGGTGATAAGGTTTCGAAATCCATTCATCCAATTGGTTTTGGACATGTGTAGTTCATATATTTTATATTATCTTTCCATTTTATTTAAATCGCCAAATAATGATGTCATCGCTGCATCATTATTATGTCATAAATACTTTAATTTATTTAATTTCTAAAAATTATAAAACAAATACTATGATATAGGAAATCTTTTTAGCTTTCCAATGACTATTTATAATCTAAATTTGGACTTGTATAACCCCACTTAAAAATTGTTTTAGTAAAACAATTTATGTTAGTGTCATTTTCACTTTAACATTAAATAAAACGTATTTTATGTTATTTCCCAACAAAAGTGGATCCATGGGGTCCCCAAGTTAGGCCATGGCTTGTCTTGGTCGGCCATGACACAACCAATGGGGTTGGGACATGTGTCTAGGTCATTTCATATTTTTAAAGTATTATTTATACCTTAAACTACACTAATTATCACTAATCGCGATTAAAAACTTAATAAGTTACTATTCACCAAAAAATTATTTTAATCTCATTGAACCACATTTTACTTCTTAATGGAAACCATGTATGTCGGATTTTCAAAATTCAATACACATTAGTGGTAAAATTTCATTTAACTGAAAAATCAGTTTGCTTGATTACCACTTAGTGGTTTCACTATTCATCAAAAATTGAAGTTTTTCAGACAATTACCAAAAATTCACCCTAAGCTATATTTGATATTTCGAATTCAAAAATGAAGTCCATTTTACAAAATTAAAATCATATAAGTCACATTAATTAATTTAATAATTAATTCCCGCTGCCAGGGCAAATAGCGTGTTTTTACAAAAAAAATAAGTATCAAAAGATTGACACCAGTTTAAGTCTAATTTCAAATCGAAATTAATTCCAATGACCACCATTGGATAAAATGGTAAAAATATATTCTAATTTCACTTCAAAAACAATTCAAAACATAATCTAATCATATAAATAAATTAGATTAAAAAGCAGTTTTGATGTAAAATACAACATTTTACACTATTCATAAAAAAAATGAACTTTATCAGAAAGGTACCAAAAATTACACAAAGTAAAATTTGATGTCCCGATTCTTAATAAGAGTTTTATTTGGTCCAAAAGAATGTATAAGAGTGATCAAAACTATATTTAATGACGGTTCACCATTAAAAGGTGATAAGTGAACCTTTAGTGAAAATTAGAGTATAAAAGCCTAAAATTGAACTCTTTCCGTATTTTAAGCCTTTATCTTTTATTGGGTAAATGTAAAAACATCTAAAAACATATCTATTAATATTTTAGTTATTTCTATTCATTCCCGCCAGTACAACGGCTACTTGTTAACTAACATTTAAAATAATATTATTATATTACTAGTGTGCTACGTAAGTTTCAAAGAAACTCATCGTTGCGTATCGGGTACGCTATCGAACATAGCAACCCCTTTTAATTAAAATTCATATTTAATTCTCAAATATTAATAAATATGAAAATTATTTATTCTTTAATTACCTGGGATGTTACATCCTTCCCCCCTTTTGGGAATTGCGTCCTCGCAATTTTATTCACTTATCAAAATAAGTGGGGGTATTTATCCCTCATAGCATTTTCAGATTCCCACGTTGCCTCTTCAATCACATGGTTTTTCCAAAAAACCTTTACCTGATGAATCACCTTATTCCGTAACACTTGCTCCATGTGGTCAAGAATCTGGACCGGTTGTTCCTCATAAGATAGGTTCTCTTCCAGCTGAACTACCTCTGGACTCAAAACATGAGATGGATCTGGCATATACTTTCTCAACATCGAAACGTGAAAAACATTGTGTACCTGAGATAAAATCGGAGGTAAAGCCACTCGGTATGCAACTGATCCAACTCTTTCCAGAATTTCGTATGGTCCAATGAACCTTGGACTCAACTTTCCTTTCTTACCAAATCTCATCACACTTTTCCAAGGAGAAACCTTGAGAAAAACATGATCACCTACCTCGAAAGATAGATCCTTCCTCCGGTTATCCGCATAAATCTTCTGCCTGCTCTGAGCTGTTCTCATGTGTTTCTGAATCAGCTGAACTTTTTCTGCCATTTCTTCTACCAATTCTGGTCCCATCAACTTCCTTTCACCCACTTCATCCCAGAAATCTGGAGTTCGACACCGCTTCCCATATAATGCCTGAAATGGTGCCATCTGTATACTAGAATGAAAATTGTTATTATATGAAAACTCAACCAAAGAAAGATGTTGGTCCCAAATTCCCTGATAATCCATAGAACAAGCTCGTAGCATATCCTCCAATGTCTGAATTGTTCATTCTGACTGCCCATCTGATTGAGGATGAAAAGCTGTACTAAAATTTAATTCAGTACCCAACGACTTCTGAAGGCCTTTCCAAAAGTTAGAAGTAAACCTGGGATCACGATCCGATACAATGGAGAGAGGAACTCCATGTAACCTGACTATCTCTTTAAGATACAAACGGGAAAGTTGATCAAGAGAGAAAGTATCTCGTATAGCAAGGAAATGAGCAGACTTGGTCAAGCGATCAACAATAACCCAGATTGCATTATTACCTCGAGATGTCTTCGGTAATCCAACAACAAAGTCCATGGATATATTCTCCCATTTCCACTCTGGCACTGGTAAAGGCTGAAGCATCCCTTTCGGTAACTGCCGCTCTGCTTTAACCTGCTGACAAGTCAAACACTTCACAGTAAAATCAGCAATATCTCTTTTCATTCCATCCCACCAGTTATACTCCCGCAGATCTCTATACATCTTAGTACTGCCCGGATGAACTGAAAACGGAGAACTATGAGCTTCACATAACAACTCTCTCTTCAACTGTGAATCACAGGGCACACATAACCTCTTCACAAACCTCAAAACACAAACACAAACTTATCCAAGAACTCATGGAAAATTTTATTCATAAGGTCCATGAATACAGCAGGTGCATTGGTTAACCCAAAAGGCATAACTACAAATTCATAATGGCCATATCTAGTACGGAACACAGTCTTCGGAACGTCGGCTTCTTTTAATTTCAACTGATGGTACCCCGACCTCAAGTCAATCTTCGAAAAATACTGAGCTCCCTGGAGCTGACACCACTTCATTCGATGGCCCAACATCTGCTGAAGTAGTTGCAAAGGATTTCACCACCCCTTTCTGCTTGTAGTCTAACTGCTTCCCATCACTCAAGCTCCTTGTCGGACACTCGTTTGCATAGTGACCCATCTCATTGCACTTATAACATTTCACTAACTGTAAATCAAATTTGTTCTTACCTTCAGCTTGATCCTTTTCAGTGCAATCACGAGCCTTATGTCCCATCTTACCACATCGGTAGCACTTCCCATAATTCAGAAGACATTCCCCAGCATGCCTTTTTCCACATTTATCACAAACTGGAAACTTAGTTTTCTTACCATCAGACTTTTTTGAAGAATTCTTACCTTTCTCCTGCCACCTCGGTCTCTTCTTATGCTGGTTGTTATAGAAAACTTGGTCATCGGCAAACTCCATTTCCACCTTCTCAGCACATCGAACAAGCTTTTCATAACTTTTAAACTCACGAGAAGCTAATGCCCTTCGATACTTTGGCTTTAATCCTGAGTAAAAACGATTGATTTTACTATCAAGGTCCCGGATAAAATTTGGAGCATACCTTGCCAATCGAGTGAACTTTTCTTCATAGGCAGCCACTGAGTCTTCCTCTTGCCTCAATTCCAAGAATTGCTTTTCCATCCTAAGTCGAACAGCCTTAGGAAAATACTTCTCAAGAAACATACCTTTGAAGTCATCCCAGTCAAGAGCATCAATCTCATCGGCGTCCCTGATATTTTTAACCATAGACCACCACTGATCTGCTTCACCCTCCAAACGGTAAATAGCAAGACTAACCTTTTGATTGTCTGAACACCCCATGACATCAAAAATCTTCTCCAGTGCCTTAATCCATCCTTCAGCTAGCATAGGGTCAGATGATCCTCTGAATGATGGTGGATGTTGCCTCATGAAATGTTCCACCACTGACATGTTCCTCTGCGGTTGGTCTGGCTGATCTCGTGCATGGATACCTCCACCATTTATCGCTTGAGTCAACTGCGCCATTACTGCAACAAACTGTTCAGTTCCAATTCCGACCATTTCTGGATGCTGATTTGGAAGGTTGTCTTCCTCCTGATGTCGTCCCAACATAGCTGCTTTGTTTCCTCTGCGGAAAACCATTTTGAATACGGAAATATCTTAGGCGAAGCAACATGGTAATCCGTAAATGCTATATCATTTCAATCATATTATAATTTAACACTTTTCTAACTCCTAAAGTTGTCTAAACCTCCCTTTGATACCAACTATAAGGCCCCAGCCTTAAACCTTACTTAATCTTGAGTTATTACAAGATTACACATTGAGGATCTTTTCAGGTTTAGAGTTTTAGAGAATTAGATCATAAAACTTGCATTACATTCCACATATAAACAAATTGGTTACATAAAGATAGTATTCTTAATTCCCATCAATGGTAACATATTCAAAATAAAACATGGATTATTTCTTGACACATCCTTGACTCTATCATCTTATCATGTACCTTTCCCTTGACCTGTGAAAAACATTTCAAAAACTTGGGATGAGCATAAAAACTCAGTATGGGTTATAAAAAAAACATGGAAAGGAAACATGAGTTCATATATACATAAGAATGAAATCATACTTTACCCATAAAACATAGGCACTTTAACATACCTCATAAAATCATGAATAAATCATAGAAATCATAATACGTAAAGGTAACTTGAGGCATTCATAACATTCTTACGTAGGGAGTAACCCTCTTGGTTACGTTTGGAATACCCATCACAGTATATTCCCTAAAAATCTCTTCGGAGAAACCTTAATGTTTCACTCCTTCGCGTTACCCAATGCATTGGAGAGCTATAACGGGCTCACCCGCCCTCAGTTTATCACGGAACCACCCGTTCTTCATAATAATGCCCAAGAACCTCAACATAATCGTATCACATAAAACATGCATAAAGGAAACATAAAATTTCCACCATTCAAACACAAGATATCAATACCACACATTGATATAAAAATATTATGAAAACCATTTTCAATACCAAAATAAAAGAAAAACATGGTATTTATTTTTCTTTTAAAAAGAAGGAATGGCTTGTAGAAGAAGCCGAAACTCAAATAACGGTCACGACGGCGGAGAAGTCGTTGTCGCCGCATACGTACGACAAAAACATTCCCTTTTGTCGTTTAGTAAATTCTTCGTATAAAAAAGATTCCTTTTGAATAAACGTAAAAGTCAAAGGGGTTTATACACCGTATAAAAGAAAGTTGCGTATAAAACAAAATATGCCTCAACGAAAGGAGATTGAGACGAAATCCCATACAAAGATAATTTTTAAAATAAAATAGATACATTATGTGTATTCACTATAAGTACACATAAATAAAGTACAAATACAAGGTACGACATAATAATATAATGACATAATTTGAAAGTAGGATATTAACCCAAAGAACGGAAATTGGGTTAAGAAGTTCCCATACCTCGTATCTGACTTGACCCGACCGTTCTTTAATCTCCTGAATAATAAACTTGAGTTAATCTCTACTTGATTATGAATCTTTTCCAAGTTCATTATTCCTTTTATACCATGTTATGAACATCATGTAATCATTTAAGTTAATAATGTTCATTTTGTCGGTATTTGGTTCTTAAGTCAAAAATAGACTTCTTACACTTACATGTTGTTAATTTGGTCAATGTTTCATTATATCCAGAATGGTATTCATGATGTAGATATCACATATGTCATATATATCCAGTACATACATGTATTTAAAATATTACATAATCATTTAGAGGTAAGAAATGAAATGCACCGTTCATGGAGACGGTAAGCCGTACGTACGCATGAACGCTACTTTCATTTCTTTGTCATATTGATGGAATTAAAACTAAATGATAGGTATGTATATTTTAATTCCAGAATTATATTCATCATTTAGATATATCATTAATTATATATATCCATTATATACATGTACTTTTAATAATACATTACATTTGGGGATAAGAAATGAAATGCACCGTTCATGGAGACGGTAGTCCGTACGTACGCATGAACGCTACTTTCATTTCTATCTCATACTTTAATGGAAATAAATGATAATGATATATATGTATATTATAATTCCAGTATAACATCATATATAATAACTTTAAATCCATCCTTTACACGTCCCACATATGGCATTAACGAATCACATCACTTTGAGGGGGCGGTAGTCCGCACTTCCTTAAATGAAGATATCGTGTATACCCATAATGGAATCCATAAAGGTAAGACACAAATGAACAATACAGAAGCATAAGTAAAACATAAACATATTACATATCATATATAAAAATAGTGACATCATAATGGCCACCTTTGAAGGTGTTAAATGAGTATTTAACAATCATCGTTTCGGGAGGCAGAATTTCGCCATCCACGGAAACCGTATGTTCTTTAACCATTTGATGTAGTTTTGAGAGAGTGTAGATCAAATAAATCTTATAACAACATCCTAGTATATTGAAGATACTGGTGTTGTTACAAAAGAAGTAAATAAAAAGAGTTTAGGGGGTTGGAGAAGCAAAATAAAACAAATGAACATGAGAAAATGAATTACCTTAAAAAGTGTAACTCCTTTTGAGTTGAGCCTAAAGGCTTCCTTTGAAAGGATTATGCCCAAGGGGAATCCTCTAGGATGAGGATAGGGATGTGGAGAGAGCAAATGGGCAGGGGTTGGCCGAGCCAAAGGCTTGAGAGGTGTGTGAAATGAGGTAGAGGTGGGGGCCTTTTATAAGAGGAGAGGAGGGGCACTTTTGGAAAGTAAAGAAATATTAATTTATTTGAAAATGTGTTTCGGTTCTAAAAGGTCCCACATTGATAGAATTCGTGGATAAGGTGATAAGGTTTCGAAATCCATTCATCCAATTGGTTTTGGACATGTGTAGTTCATATATTTTATATTATCTTTCCATTTTATTTAAATCGCCAAATAATGATGTCATCGCTGCATCATTATTATGTCATAAATACTTTAATTTATTTAATTTCTAAAAATTATAAAACAAATACTATGATATAGGAAATCGTTTTAGCTTTCCAATGACTATTTATAATCTAAATTTGGACTTGTATAACCCCACTTAAAAATTGTTTTAGTAAAACAATTTATGTTAGTGTCATTTTCACTTTAACATTAAATAAAACGTATTTTATGTTATTTCCCAACAAAAGTGGATCCATGGGGTCCCCAAGTTAGGCCATGGCTTGTCTTGGTCGGCCATGACACAACCAATGGGGTTGGGACATGTGTCTAGGTCATTTCATATTTTTAAAGTATTATTTATACCTTAAACTACACTAATTATCACTAATCGCGATTAAAAACTTAATAAGTTACTATTCACCAAAAAATTATTTTAATCTCATTGAACCACATTTTACTTCTTAATGGCAACCATGTATGTCGGATTTTCAAAATTCAATACACATTAGTGGTAAAATTTCATTTAACTGAAAAATCAGTTTGCTTGATTACCACTTAGTGGTTTCACTATTCATCAAAAATTGAAGTTTTTCAGACAATTACCAAAAATTCACCCTAAGCTATATTTGATATTCCGAATTCAAAAATGAAGTCCATTTTACAAAATTCAAATCATATAAGTCACATTAATTAATTTAATAATTAATTCCCGCTGCCAGGGCAAATAGCGTGTTTTTACAAAAAAAATAAGTATCAAAAGATTGACACCAGTTTAAGTCTAATTTCAAATCGAAATTAATTCCAATGACCACCATTGGATAAAATGGTAAAAATATATTCTAATTTCACTTCAAAAAAAATTCAAAACATAATCTAATCATATAAATAAATTAGATTAAAAAGCAGTTTTGATGTAAAATACAACATTTTACACTATTCATAAAAAAAATGAACTTTATCAGAAAGGTACCAAAAATTACACAAAGTAAAATTTGATGTCCCGATTCTTAATAAGAGTTTTATTTGGTCCAAAAGAATGTATAAGAGTGATCAAAACTATATTTAATGACGGTTCACCATTAAAAGGTGATAAGTGAACCTTTAGTGAAAATTAGAGTATAAAAGCCTAAAATTGAACTCTTTCCGTATTTTAAGCCTTTATCTTTTATTGGGTAAATGTAAAAACATCTAAAAACATATCTATTAATATTTTAGTTATTTCTATTCATTCCCGCCAGTACAACGGCTACTTGTTAACTAACATTTAAAATAATATTATTATATTACTAGTGTGCTACGTAAGTTTCAAAGAAACTCATCGTTGCGTATCGGGTACGCTATCGAACATAGCAACCCCTTTTAATTAAAATTCATATTTAATTCTCAAATATTAATAAATATGAAAATTATTTATTCTTTAATTACCTGGGATGTTACAAATAGTGAATATATTCATTACATAATTTAGTATTTATAAAAATAATTATAATAGTCAATATATGTATTATTATTTAAAATATTTAATTAAATAAACAATTTATCAAATACATATATTCATATTAAAATATTCTTTTATGAAAAATAATAGTATTTGTTTTTTTAGAAAAATTATTATATAATTTGAAAGATATAAATTATAAGTATTTATAAGTATTATTATTATTTAAAAAACTTAGTTTTAAATTATTTAAAATTAGTAAACAAAAATTATGGGGTGTTATAAGAAATCAATCAAGTACATGAAGTCTGAAGAAGAAATTGATTCAATGGAATTGGAAGAATTCAATAAAAAACTTTTCAATAAATATGTTTCATCAACTCTCTATCTTAAATAATAGAGGGATTTTTTTGGACTAAAGAAAAACAAATATTCGTCTATCTGAGCATATGAGGAAAAATTAATAAGGCTTCACTAATACACCTCTGAATTTACCATCAACACTAAATATAGGGTGGACCATTTCTTAAATGGTTTAAAGGAAATTCTAGAGAAATATTTATCAATTTAGGACTTTGAGAGTTATTAATAGATTTTTTATTGTGCCTTTATGGTTGATATAGAGATCAATGACTCTTAGTGGTCCCAAGGGCTTGGAGATAAAAAACAAAAAATGGATTTTTATTTAGGAGGGTAAATTTATAAATCTCATGGAAAAAATAAAATCCACCTACCCATGTTTCAGAAGTGTGGGAAGATGTATCCTAGAAATGGTTCGAAGGAAATCAGGATATGCTTCAAGTGTGAAAAAGAGGGGCATCATGATAATAAATGTTGAAGGGATATCAAGAACCCCACTGATAATATATAATAAAAGAAGGTTCCAATCAATGCTCATATAAGGGTCCAATGTTTTTATTATAAGGAACATAGGAATTATGCAAACCAATTACCTAAGATAAGGGTTATTGAAGACTATCAATGATGACAACCACCAAGGCCTATAGAGAATGGAAGGGCAAATATTATCACTACTTCTAAGGTGGATAGAGAAAAAGATGTAGTGACTGGTACATTGTTTCGATAATATACTTTTTTATTATGGTTCTACACATTCTTTTATATTTATGAAGTTTATTAAAACTATTCAAACACCACATCAAAACATGGGGGGTTATCTATCTATGAGAATAGAAAATGGATCAATTATTGAATCCCAAGTATATAACTCCTATTTAGTTAATTTTTTTAGATTAAAAATTCCTAAAAATATATTCCTACTTCCTTGATTGGAGTTTGATACTATTTTTGGCATGGATTGGATATCCTTATATAAATATAATATTAACTATCAGGAGAGGGAGGTCACTCTTCACATCTTGAACCTTCCTATTATTATTTACAAGTGTAAGGAGGAGGATGAATATCCTTTGGAAACTTCATCTCAAGTGTGGATATTATTTCTTTATGATCATGTATATCTATCTCAAATATTTGAGACCAAATAGAGAATCATGATAGAATACATGCCCATTGTGAGTGATTATACTGATGTATTACCTGAATAGTTTCTTGGTATTCTTATGGGCTGAGAGGTTGAGTTATCAATTAAACTTATACCTCAATATATCTCTATATCCAAGACTCCCTACAGAATAGACACCATTGAGTTGGAAGAACTAAATAAGTAGTTACAAGAGAATATGTTCAAGGGTTTTATACACTTGAGTGGTTCATTGTGGGGTGTGTCGATCCTCTTCATCAAGAAGAAGGATGGGTAAATGTGGCTCTTCATTAATTAAAGTGAACTCCACATAATCATGATAAATAAAAAGTATCCCCTACAATAGATATATGAATTTTTCGATCAACTATGTGAGACACAGTATTTCTCTAAGGTGGTCATTTAGTTAGGATATCACCAATTAAAGGTTAAGAAGGAAGATATTCCCAAGACTACCTTTTGAATAAGGTATAGACATACTGAGTTCATAGTGATTCCCTTCAGACTCACTAAATCTCTAGAAATATTTATGGACTTAATTAATATATTCATTATAGATTACCTTGAAAAAATTTTGGTAGTATTTAGAGATAATATTATGATATACTTGAAAACCAATAAAAAGCATAAAGAGTATTTTAAAATAGTACTAATGAATTTGTGAAAGGAGGATCTATATGAAAATTATAGTAAATTCTATTTCTATATGGATGAAGTATCATTATTGAAGAATGTTATCACTATAAAATGGATATATTTGGACCCTTTTAAGATAAATTAAATTTTTGAGTTCCCCATATGAATATGTGTAATGTAAATTTATAGTTTCCATAGAATATTTGGTTATTACTGATGATTTTTTAGAAATTATCATTATTTTAAAACATGAAATCCAAGATGAATCGGAAGGATGTAATGTTTATAAGGACTGATTAATATGAAGAAAGATTCAATGAATTAAAAATGAGTCTTATCACTGCACCAGTCCTCACACTTCCCTCAAGTAGGGAACTTTTCATGGTAAACAAGAATTCTTAAAATAATGGATTTAGCTATGTACTAATATATAATGATAAATTGATATTATACATCTCAATATAGTTGAAATTTCATGAGTATAATTATCTAATGCAAGATCTGGAGTTTGCTGCAATGAACTTCTCACTGAAAATCTTGTTTCTTTTTCTCTATGGGGAGAAGTTTGAATTATATACCTATCAAAATATCCTAAAATATATATTCACATAGAATGAGATTAATATGTGCTAAAAATATGGTTAGATTGAATAAAGTATTATGGCTTCTTAATCCACAACCATCCTAGGAAATAAAATAAAGTTCTTGATGGTCTATGTAGAGAGGATTTTGTGAACTTATCTATGATGATAATTGATAAGGATATAATATTATTAGACTTGTAAAGGATGTATAATGGAATAATAAAGGAAATAAAAACATCTCAAATGATTGATGAACTATCCCTTCTAGGGAATATAATGATGCTGAAAGAGATTATATGAAAATATAGAAGAAAGTGAAATCTATAAGAAAAGTGAAATCCTTGAAGTTGAAAATTGTTGTAGAATGAGTTGTAATATTTGATTCATGACTATGTGTACCATTAAATCGTGATATAAAGAATGAGTTATTGAATGGTTCACATAGTTGGACCTTCTCCATCCACCCATAGAGTATAAAGATGTATCAAGATCTCTAGGAGCGCTATTAGTGGGATAATATAAAGAAGAATATCAAAGAACATACATCAAAATGCCTGGTATGTCAATAGGTGAAGGTTGAAAGAAAAAAATCCAAGGGTATGATGAAACCATTACCTATACCTACATGGAAATAGGAAAACATAACCATGGAATTCATTACTATTCTTCCAAATAATTCAATAAAAATAATGTAATATGGTTTATGGTGGATCATCTTACAAAGAATTCTCAATTCATTAAAATTTGAGAGGACTTATAAATCAATCAAATTACAAGGATATGCATTAAAGAAGTCATGAGGCTACATGGTAAATCACTATTGATTGTATCTGACCAAGATCCAGTATTTACCTATAAGTTCTGGAAAATTATCCAACATGATCAAAACACTAAGTTGGACTTTATTATGGTTTATCACCCATGAATGATGGAATATATGAGAAGACTATCTAGATACTTTAGGAAATGTTGAGATAATGATCAATGGACTTAAAAGGAGGATGGGATCAGTATAAACCTTTGGTCGAGTGTTCATATAATAATAGTTTCCACTCAAGAATCCAAATGGCTCCATATAAATCCCTTTTTGGGAAGAGATTTAGAACACCTGTGTGTAAGGATGAAGATGGTGAACATAAGAAGTTGAGTCTTAAAATGGTTTAGGAAATGTTAGAAAAGGTCAATATCATTTTGTATCATATCAGGGATGCTCATAGTCGACACAAGTTTTATGATGATAATCGTTGATGAGACCCATAGTTTGAGGTTGGAGATAAAGTATTCCTTCGTATATCTCCATGATATAGAGTCGTGTTATTTTGGAATAATGGAAAGCTAATTCATAGGTACATTGGTCCCTTTAAGATTATTGATTGCATTGGAGCTATTCCCAATCTACTATCACTCCAACCAACCCCATTTTCAAGTATATGACATATTCTAAGTATCTCTCTTGAGGAAGTACATACCAGATCTCTAACATGTTCAAAATTCATAGGTGGTACAATTGGAGAATGGTCTATTTTATGAGGAGCAGCTGATGAAGACATTAGACCATAGAGATAAATTTAAATTAAATAAGTCAACTCACCCAGTGAAAGTACAATAGTGAAACCATAAGTATGAGGAGGTTACATGGGAGGTAGAAGAATCCATGAAGTAGAAGTACACTCACTCGTTTCCACCTTCATTTGTAAAACAACATTTCAAGGAAAAATTTTCTTATGGGGGGTAAGAATGCAATGAACCACAATATTATCAATGTAATTTCACTTATGAATATAAAATTGTGTCATATCTAATAATATAATATTTTATAGTGAACACAAACCACATGATAAAACCAACTAAATTTTATTATAAACATTACATTTAAAGAATGAAAATGGAGGTAATAATTGAAAATATAATAAGGGGACAAAAATAGAAAATAATATAACTAAAATATGAAAATATGGATCTTCTCAATCAATCGGAATAACCACACTCATGGAAAAAGTTATAGAAATGAATCATAATATTAGCAATATAATATTAATATTGAAAATGAAAATATATTTAACCATGAGAGAAAATATAATTGAATAAATAATGAATGGAATATTAGGTATTAATAAAAATTAGAGAACCCATATGACCATTAAAAATTTTACTGTTGGAATAGTAATCTACCCATTTGAATTGTAACCTGATCATTGGAATAGTAATCTGACCATTAGGAATTGTAATTTAACCATTAGAATAGTAACCTTACCTATAGAAGTGAAAATTAATATTTAGATATCCTAAAAAATGAAAATATGATGTATTTGTACCATGGTACACATAAATAAATTTATTAAAATAATAAATTAAGTGTTTTTATTTTTTGTAAAATATAAATATTTTAATTTCACTTTTATAATAAATATAATGTCTTAAAATAAATATTATTTTTATAAAATGGTCTGATAAATAAATATTATGTTTTATTTTAATTATAATTTAATTTTATAAGACCATAATTAATTTTTCGAAGGGTTAGAAAATCGATCATAGTATTAAAATTGGTATTTTCCAAATAAATGAGAAATTTATTTCGAAATTAAATTTTTAATATTTATAAAAATATCCTGCAAATTTTTATTTCTTTTTATAAATATACATATCAAAAAATAGTTTGAGTAAATTTTTGATATTTCTATAAAATATTTGAATTTTGGTGAATAGTGAAATATGGTAAAATATAATATTTGACGATATAAGACAAATATATGAATTTATTAGTCATGGGTGATGTAAGAACCAATTATCTCAGAAAAATGTAAAATTTAATTTATATATTCAAATATATCAATACTATTGGTATACTTGAGAAAAATTTATTAACTAATGAATATAATATTCAAAAACACTATTCCCATCCCCTTATAAATACCACCCAGCACCACCCCTTCTCTTCACAACTTATAAGCCCTTTATGTTTCCAACTTTCTACCCAACCAACTTCACAAATCTATACCCCACGCCATATTGCTTATTTTCTCATCCAAATACCGTTTTAAAGGTTCCTTAAGGAGTATTTCAAAGATTCGATGTTTAAGAGGTAATATTCACCATTTACCTCTTTTAAAATAATTTCTTCTTCTACCTTATCATATCCCAATAATAAAAAAAATGAGAATCTAGTTCATTAAATATATTTAAATGTTCTTTTTTAATGGAATATCTATCTACTACCCTCCATTATTTTTTCTAAAATGAAAGAGTTGTTTATGATATGGTTGGTTCACTACCTCCCTGAACAACACGCTTCATTTTACTCCACCACCATCAAAGATAGTCATAAAATTTTTATTAATGTTAAATAATATATTGAAAATTATATTATAACTTAATCAATGTTATGTAATTAATATATATATATATACAACATTAATTTAAATGAATCTAGTCAGTGACGGTCGGTAAAACCGTTTAAATGAACTTACCATGTAACATTGATGTTTTTACTCAATGATTTGTCCCTATGTAAAAAAGCATATGGATACATAAGAATATTTAAATTTATAAAAGTCCAGTAATACCATTTTATATCACTTATATAGTTTTAGACCCATTTTATAAGAATTTTAATAATTATCCATGAGTGATCTGACCTTAGAACCATAAAACAAACACTCCTGAAATAACAAAATTAAACATTATATCTCATTGAAATTGTTATAAATTAATATATAAAAAAATTTGAAAAATAAAATAGATATGTAAAAGGTTATTAATTAAGTAATTAATGAATATAATTTGATTATATAGTATATTTAGTACAAGAGTATACTGACTTTGTAGCATAATGTATGGGATCTCTCTAAACCACCATTTATCTTTGGGTTGTGACCTTTCACTTTATAACTCACTTTATATCCCTATTTAATTTTATATAATGATTATATATTATGTATATATGTCTCTAAAATATATACTTATCTTATTATCCCTTAATTTTATGGGGTAATAAATTCCTTAACTTCATTTCTCAAAATCCTTCTTTAAAATAAAACTTGATTAATAGGAAATTTTATATCCCTTAATAATTTAATTTAATGCTCATTTAATGTCTTTATTCCCAAATGAACACCGTATTTTGTTACCTTGGATTATTTACTCTGATATTAACATCCATAATATTTAATTTCCTCTTCTCTTTTTAACATTTATGAAATCTCTTTTTATTATGATATGAGGTAAGATTATGCAACCCATTTCTTTCAATGGGTAATTATTATTTTTATGTCCTAGGATTGATTTACTTTTTTGTAATTCATAAGCATGTGAATTTCATGATTTGTGTTCCTAGATAGTGCTCCAATTCTTTGGTTAATGTTTTGGTCTCATGGGGCATCATGTACGGTATTAGGGAGTGAACCTAATCTATGACGGGACTCAATCCATCATGTGATGTCGTCTTCACAGTTAGCATTGACTTATGATTATGTCATTTTTTATGATGTTGTCTCTTTACTAGGTTTACATGATCACATGATAATATTTTTATTATATTATGAACCCATGTGATTATTCTTGAGTCGTATCTTTTATGATATCATTTTATGTCATTTGACACACATGTTATGATTCATTATCATGTTTATTCTATTATTGGGATTTTCTATATCAGTACTTTTATTTATGTTTCCCTAGGTTAGACTATGTAGTTTTAGGATCTTAAAGGGATTTAGGATCACAATATGGATATTAAAAAAGTCATTTTATTTTAGTTTCACATTGATATATTATAAACCTAGTTATCCAAAGACACTAGGATTTTCGATCCTTCCATTATGTTTAATTGATATTTATGATAAAAAACATTTAATAAGTTGTGTAAAAGGATGGGGTCACTATATTGGTGCCATTTTTCTTTTATTATGACCTTTATATTATTTAAGGAATATGATATATACAAAATGTCACACTATTGAATTTAATAACTCTGTTTTTTTATTTTAAGTGTAACAAGATGATAATTTTGTATCTAATTGTTTATTTGAAATAAAAATTAATTTTTTATATCATGGTGGTTTTTTTATAATTTTTATTTATTAAATAATTACCTTAATTTCTTATGTAACACCAACACAGTATTTATTAAATTTATGGGAAAATAAAATAATTTTTTTAAAAATATTAGAAGTAATAAAATTTCAGTGAATTATTTGTAGCCAAGAATTTTATATATAAATAAAACATATTAAGAATGTTTGAAAATATTATATTAAAATTCCTTTATTATCATGTTTTCTTTAAAATCAAATTAAATGAATAGTGTCAAAAATGGCATTAATGATATTTCATATCAAATAATATTTTATTAAATTATTCAAAATTCATAAAAATATTTCAATAGGACATGTAGGATTAAAATGGTTGAAATTTTTATCCCTTGACCATTTATGATCTAATTTTTACCTTAGATTTAAAAATAGAGCCCTTTAATATAAAAAAATTAATTACCATGGTAAAGATTAAAATTTGTTAACCAAGGGGTTAAATCAAAAGATAAGGTTTAAAATGAAACCAAAACCTATCTAAGTTTTACTATATGATGATATTTCAACCTTATCCTATATTTATTAGAATATTTGTCCATTTGGAAGCATTTTCTTAGAGAATTACTTAATTATATTTTAATATTTTGGTAATTCCAAGTGTGTCATTTCCCCCCTTATAAAAGGACACTCCTCTCTTTTCTTTACACCAATTTGACCTGTATATATCAACCAACCCATGTAAAATTCTCTTAAAAAATATTCTAGACACTAATTAAAGGTTCTTTATTCTTAAAATACTATTCCAATGGTCCATAAAAAATAATCTAATGGAGGTCTCTCAAAGAAGAGTTAATCATCCTACCCGGCCTCTTTCAATTTATTTCTACCTCTAACTTCTAAAAATATGTGGTATTCATAAAAAATAATAAATTAAGTATCCAAAACAAAATTAAATGTTATTATGTTTATGTAACTACCATTATCCACCCTCTTTTCCATAATATGTTAAGTGAAAGTATTGCTAGTGCGTATGTGTGGACTACCACCTCCACATTGCCATATAATTCAATTTTCATCACCAGCTTTCATTGATGGGTATTTTTATAGGATTAATGTTTATACATGATATTTATGAAATTATTATGATTCTTTAATTATAATATCATATATGTCTTCCTAAATTCTAATATATTGGAAAATGATAATGTCGCTCGTGTGAACATCTACACTACCACCTCTATAAAGTGATGTTATTCATTTTTCATTTCCAATTTACATGGATGGAAATAAGGAAACTACTAAAAAATTGGGTTTATCCAGTGCTAGGCTATATCAGTGAAAATAAAAAAAATGATGATAAAGGGGGTCCCTTTATCAGCACTATTAAATAAGCACTGATAAAGAGTGTGTTTTATTAAAGAAATATTTGATTAAAAATAATATATAAATATATTTATATATTTATATTTATATAAATAAAATATATTATATTAAATATGATTTAGATAAGGTTAAATATTCATTTTCATATAATATATAAGATATTTAGTAAAAATGGATTATAAAATTATTAAAAATCCATATTAATTCATAATTTTCTAATCAATATCATGTAATAGTCATTTAATAATAATTAGCTGATATAAGAATTAAATGAATTAATGAACATACTATGATAAGTTGAAAAAATGACTTGAACATCAAACAGTCATAACTTTTGATTAGGGTGTCCGTTTAGGCTCTACATATATCAAATCAAAACCTGTGAAGAGATATACATTGTGGGGACTGGGGGACACTATTTCATGATTTTAGAGTACAAAAGAGGCGCAAAAGGTCTCCAAAACTGGATTTTTATTTGGGGTGTCCTAATTTTTTAACATTTAATGGAATTTTAGCCCTGTTTAAGGGGGTCTTATTATCTTTTTTCGATGAAGACTGAATTTATTCTTGTGGTTTACATTTATATTGATATTATTCTTCTTAATTTTTATCATTTTTTTTAATATATTTTTATTTATAATTAAATATATGCATATTTTTTTATATTTACCTATAATAAATCAATTGTATAAATTCATATTTAATAGTATTTAAATGAAAATGTATTTTTAAAAAATATAAAATAAATATTTATTATTCATTTTATTTAAAAGAAAAAAATTCCCATTTTATTTACATTATAAAAATGAATTAATATGCATATATATACCTATATAAGTAATGTTTGTATATAAACTTTTTTGTGTCAATAAACAAATATATATATGTATATGTATATTCTAATATATGTAAATATTTGTTTGTGTATTTGAGAAATATAAATGTATACTTGTGTGTGTGTGTGTGTGTCAATATTATATATATACGTCATATATGAATTTATTTTTATAAATAAATCATTATCATTATCAATAAATATAATATATACATGTATTTTATAGCAAATATTTATAAATACATTAAAAACAATTTATATGTAAATATATAATTATGTGTGAATATGTAAATATATATAAATATAAATACATATATTTAATTTATAAAATTTGTATCTAAATATATCGACATATTCAAAAAATGTATTTAGAACAATATCTAACCATTATTTACATTATGAAAATATATGAATATATATATATATATACTTATACAAATATATATATATATATATAATGTTTATATATACATATGTTTGTGTATTAATAAATGGATATATATTTATATTATATAATAGTATATGTAAATGAATATAATATATAATATATTTAAATAAATATAATTATATATATATATATATCACTCACACACACAAACATATATTTTATAGATAAATTTAAAAATAGTTATATAAATATATGAATAATATATATATATATATATGTATAAATGTATATATATATATATATCATAAAATAGACAATAAAACATCTTGGTGTAGTGGTGAAGGTGTTTGAGTTTCAAAGGAGAGTTAAATGGATCAAATATGTGCATAGGAGGCTGTAATTTTTTAAAGTGATGATAAAGGGGGTAGGGAAGTGCTAATACAGGGGTGGTTGGTGAGAGGGTGAAAAGAACTAATAAATGGGTAGCACTAATAAAGGGGGCTCAAAGAGGCTCGAAAAATAATATTTTTTTCTCTATCATCACTTAAAAACAATCACAGGTAAAGTCTGCTCTTTAACATCACTCACATTATCAATGCTTATTTAGAGCTCATAAAGTCCTTTTTTAGAAAAGTTAAAGGGCATATTTCCAGTAGTAGGATAGGTTTAATGAATATATATGATATATATATATGATATGATAATTATTTTTTAAAGGTGAATTATTATTTAACTTTATTACTTTCCATATTTTGAAAAGTGAAAACTGTATTCATGCATACAAACAGCCTACCATACAGCCTACAAGGATCAAATCCAAGTATGCTTAGGAGGTTGTAATTTTGAAAAGTGCTAATAAATGTGGTGGGGAAGCACATATAAAGGGGTTTTTGGTGAGTGGGTAAAAAGGGATGATAAATGGGGGGCACTGATAAAGGGGGTATCAGAGTAGTTTTAAAAATGATAATTTCCCCACTTCATCAGTGCTTAAAAACAAGTGTTAATAAATATTTCCCTTTAACATCACTTGAATTATTAGTGATTCTTTAGCACTGATAAATACCTATTTTAGTACTATTAAAGGGAATATTTCCTATAGTGGGATAGGTTTAATGAATATATATGACATATATGTTATAATAATTATTTTTTAATGGTGAATTATTATTTACCTTTGTTACTTTCCATCATTCAAAAAGTGAAAACTATGTCCATGCGTACGTACATCCCCCCATCTCCATGGACGGTGTAATTCATTTTACTATCTCTACTTTTTATGAATGATTAAAATTATATATAATTAAAATATATGATATTTATATCATGATTAAAAAAATTAGATTATTAAACCATGATAAAATTATAAGGAAAAATAATACAAAATCAATATATCCCTAAAAACGAAGTAGTTATCACCTCAAATAGTGATTTTAATAAATATTTATTAATAAATAGGAAATAAAAGTTATAAGTAAATTATATATGGTATGATATATATTATTATATTTCTAGGCAAGATTTATAATAAATCAATATTTATTATATATCAGTTTCGAACACGTATGCAGTATGTTGGACATGAGGTGAGGGTTTATTTCATAATCTCATCACTATTCGGGATTGTTTATGTTTAAGTATATATTGGGGAAATTATTTGATATTTATATCTTAAATTAAATCTATTTTATTCTTCTATATCTTTTTTTATAAATTATATGTTTTTCTTTCATTTTCCTCTCTTCATGTACTCATGACACAGAGATAATATTTTTAAGGAAAACTGAAATTGTTTTTCTACTCATTTAGGAATCTTTTTCTTCCATATCCATATTTTCTATGAAAATTTTAAAATGATTTTTTTACCGTTATAAATTTTATTATTGAATTATTCTTACCCTTTTTAATTTTTAAATATGGTTTAAAAGTATCCATCTTTTTATTTTCTAAATGAGGTACTTTTGACTATTTACCAAAAATGTGAGGGGAATATTTATTTTTACATACACAACATGAAAGGAATTTCTAGTCATCATGATCACCGAATTATTTTAATATTAATTTAAATTTTTAAAATTTATCTTTCAAATAAAAAATTTTAATTACTTTTTTGTAAATTTATATATATTAAATAAGTGAATTCAAAGTCAAATTGGTATTTCCTCATAAAAATCCCATTGATATATTTAAAGTATTTTTATTTATGTCAAGATTATTTAGTGAATATTATTGTTTACTGAGGATATAATCTTTTGATAACATATACCATAATAAAGTAGATGTATTTTGATCTTACTATATTTATTTAATGGGGAAAATATTAACATTTCTAAAGTGAGTTTTTCAATATAAATGTTTATTCTAATTATGTATTGAATTGTTATTCACCACTTTAATATGATGAATTCATAAACATAGTAAATGATTTGCGAGTATCATTATAGACCCTTGATGTATCAGTAGGTCTCATTATAAAAACTACTTTTTTTTATTTGGCATATGCCTTACCTATTTATGTGTGTTTTCATGGCATAAGGCATTGACGCTAAGATTATAATTTCTAGAATTTTTCATTTTGTCATTATAAAACTAGTTATTTTTATCTATATTATTATTTATGTTTTTATGTAATCCATGGATTTATTCCTCTTACATGGTATTAGTCATATGGAATATTTTATTTACTAATTATCTCGGCCATATTATTTGTGTTTTGTTTATTTTATAATAGATTCTATTGTATGCTTTCATTTACATAGCATTAAAGATCCCCCATTTCTTATGTTTCCTTTCCTTAGGATTCCAGGAAATGTTTTATGATTAATATAAAGGTATATACTAATGATAATAGTTGTTTTATCAAATAAAATTATATGTTATATTTCATTTATTCAAAAGTAATGCATGATTAAAGTATTTATCTAGTTTTTCAAGACTAATTAGTTATTCAGTCCTTTGTGTTGTGATATATTATATCGGGTTTCAATGTAATAAATTAACCAACAACTCTGGGATACTAGAAATTGTGCCTTAATAATTGTTACCATCACATGATTCGTACACTAATTGGAAATGGTGGAATGTTTTATGGAAAGGGGAAACAGGGAAAGTTCATATAAGATGTTGACCACTGATTCATCCCCCACCCCTCTAAAGGTTCGGGATTCTCAATTCCATATTCATATTAATTGGTATCATATCAAGGTTCAAACATATGGATAAAAACCCTTCTCTTTTACAATATCATTAATATCTGAGTTAACACATCCCCAAGGATCATTTCTCTACCATTATTCATGATAGGGTTTCTTATCCACCCCCATGTGATAATGAATTTCAAAAAAATAGTGATTATATCTTTTTTATTTGGATATATCTTTAGATAATTGCAAACTATATTGTTATATGATTTCACCCGATGTTTTTTAAAACACTAAGTTTGAGTTTGTAGATGGATTTTCTCTAGAGTATTCATTGTGATATATCTATTACTAAAGATATCTTGTTCAAAAGGTTTTCTTCAATTATGTATAAGAATATTTGTTTTCTCCCCTACATAATAAAGTGTAATTTCAATAATATTTCCACTAATTATCCATGTAATATTTCCAATGGAGTATTATATGTTATTATTTGTAAGGAATTGAGGAATTAAATGAAAATGGATGAAGAGAAGTTAATAAAATTGACGATTACTGGTGAATATTATCCAGTGATTACTTTAGAAAATACTATAGAGGCTGAGCAATAAAACAAGAATATACACACTTAGATATCAATTCTTAAGTGGATTCTTGATTTAGGTCAAGCAGATATGGATTTAATGAGTAGATACACTTAAAAATTGAAGAAAAAGTAAATTCTTGGAAGTTCGAGTTAATGACTCGAAAAGTATTCATTGAAGGATTATGGTATAAACTTAAAGAGCCCATGATGAGCTTAATAAAATATATTCATCATGTTATATAATTGGAGAAATTTAATTCCATGTATACCAATGGTTTTTATACTAAACATTATTATATATAAGATCATAAAGTTTTATCTTTTTTTATTATAAGATCCTGTTGATAAATATCAAAACAAGAAAAAAAATATTTTTTATTTGATTTCAAAAACAATTCAACCTCTAGAAGAAATAATAAAAGTACTTTTAAAAGGGAAAATCTTAAGAAACTTTTGATTATATAAAATAGTTCAAAAATATTTGAGGTAAGTGGGAGTGATTCTAATCTAGACATTATATAGAATAAGAAACCCAGTGGTGAATGGGTTGATAAGAATTAATAAACATATTTGAGAAGACCAATTTATCTTCATAATGAATATTGGAAGAGAATGAAGAATTATGTTAAAAACATCCTACTAAAGAATAATATTAAATAAAATAAGGGGAGACTCGCTAATTTTTAGAAGATTCCATCAAATGCCTCATTAATAGATAAAAACACTACTTCTAAGGAGAATAAAAAAGGATAAAATAAAAAAATGAAATTTGACGAGGACACAAGTTCTATGGAGGAATCAAAGATAAAAGGATATTTCTTTTTTGTGGTTTATTTGGCTAAAAATTGCAATTATAAAATCTAAGAAGAATGCACAATCACAACAACCTAAAGATAAGAATAAAGTTCCTATAATTCATGGTGTGTATAAGGAGACTTGTGAATACTATAAATAATTGGGACACAATGCAATAAATTATCTCATATTTCTTCCATAGAAACTAAAGTTACATGATGAGTCTGATCCCTGCAAGAAGTGGATTCATAATTTTGTTCTTACAAAGTTGGTTAAAGAAAACATAGAATATCCCAACAAACACATGGAAGTTTATAATGAGAAGAATAAGCCGATCTCAAAATGAGTTATGGAAACTTGTCTTATCATTTAGAAAGATCAATACAATTTGAAGAATTAATGGTGTTTTTTTCAATTGGATTCCTATATTTAAAATCCAAAAGTTATTCTGATATAATTTCATACATAGAGAGTACTATTTGAACCTCTCAAAACTCAAAAGTGATTAAGAATAAAAAGTGGCAAGATTGATCAAAGAAGGAAAACAACAAGATATTGATGTGATTAAGGATTCAAAAAATGGTTTGATAAAAAAAATATGGATAGAAAGTGGTGAAAAGTATCATAGGTAATTCTATAAATTCTTTATAATCCTAGATTTTTTCAAGTAGTAAATCATCCTCCTTTAAAAAATTGAGGTACAAGTTGATTAATCCACTTCCGTTATTTATGATTGAATTACTTGATTATGTTTGGGTATAAAATGGGGTGAATTATTTAGAAAACTAAAGTGATTATTCTACAATAGTATTACTTAAGAACTATATGTTTTTATTAATTTATTACGCTTGTATCCTACAATTCGTTCTTTCTCATGGGATTAGAGTGGTTAATTTATTTTTCCATTGTCATGTATTTAAGGATTGGAATTATATTACATATTGTTAAGGACTCTCATGAGTTGAGTTTAAAGAAGGGTGTTTATGAGACAGGTTACCCTTCATCATTATAAATATACTTCTCCTCTTTACTTTCAATTTTTGAAAATATATTATTTGGTATCAAAATAATAGAAATATTATTATGATTTTTCATCAAATAAGAAATAAATTTTTAATGGGAGATGATTATTGAAACCTTATGAAGTTCAAGAAGCCTTCCTCATTAAATGGAGGTGAATAATCTCAAGCCTATAAAGGGTAGAGACTAAGGTACAATCGCCATAACCTAATCTCTATTTTTCTTTTGGATTATGTAGATAAAGCGATTTTATGAGGTGATTTAAGAGTGGTACCACCCCCTATTTGTAATCCAAGAGATTAAGGGTTTAATACTTAATAGCCCCCAGTTTTGGGGGGTTTCTGCAAATTATAGTATTACATTAATTTATACTATATAGAACAATAGTAGTATTTAATACTGTAGTTGGTAATGTAGTAGCAGTAGGTATTGTACCCTTAATATTCACATAATGGTCCTTTGGTCCATTTGAAATCCTTATATCAATTTGTTGTATTATTTTAGGTTATTTTATATTTCTTTAGGTTAATTTAAATTTTTTTAATGTTTTAGGATTTAAATTTTTGGTTTTTATGGTTTTTCCTCTATAACATAGTTAGCGCATGGTTAGGGGAAAGCGTGTGGAAACAATATAAAGTGATAAAAACATTAATAAATGGGTTTTATATGATTATATAAAAAAATTAAAATCATAATGGGTCTTTAGAATAACCATATGACTCTATTTTTGTGTGGTAGTAACCCGCACGATTCGCGCATGGTTAGGGGAAATTGTGTGGAAAACTATTCAAGGTGTGCAAGTTGGTTCTAGTGGATACTTCATGGTTGGCATATTATTTTCCAAAATGTGTACCCTAACAGTGTGTTGTATCCAAATTCATAGAAACATGAATTTATACTTTTTCCCCATTGATTTTAAAGAGTTTTACCCACTTTCCTTCCCCACATTGTTTGATCAGGCCAAGGGAACATGAAAGGAGATTCTACCCACTATTTCCTTTTGTGTTTGTGGCCTCCCAACATGATTCCAAGTGGTCATTCCAAGGTAAATCCATCTTATATTCTTATTCTACCTTTATTCCTCCTTCTTATATTATCTCGTCTTGTTTTGGACCTATCCCACAAACCCTATGAGTAGTGGTGATTTTAATTTGGGATTGGGGTTGTTATAACATAGGGCTTTGGTCATTTAAGGTTAGATAAGGGATCATATTATTTAGTTTGTAATTATCCATATAAGTATGGGATTTTTTTGAGGTATTTACACTTGGATTAAGGTAATTTTTGTATTTCCTTCCATCATATTGAATACCATTACATGATTTAAAGTTTATAATTGATTTTAATTCCAAATTATATCTATATGTGCTACCCATGAGGGGTTTTAAGGGGTTTTAAAATGGATTACAAATTTTGATTGGAGTTATTTCATGACAAGTTATTGTGAAAATTCATGTGTGGATCTTTAAAAGTGTATTTTTTGTGTTAGTAAGTAATAGTATATTCAAAAAGGGGAGTGTTATCCAATATTTAATGATTTTCATATTTACATTACACATTATTCTTTAAAGTTATTTAAAAGTGAAATGAATGATTTTTAAGGTTTTTTTATCACTAATTAATTTCAAATAATTTTTTCATGTAGAGGTTTAAAATTAGAATATGGTGGCTTATAATCCCATGCATTTTTTCAAATGTTCAATTGGAACATTGTTAAAAGAATATATTTGAAATTGTGATCACCCTAATTATTGAAAACCTTTACTTTTATTATGTTTTTTATATATTTTGTCCCTATGGGGGATGTTTATTATTTATTATTATAAATTTATGTAAAAATGGGTTGTTTCATGAAAGGGTGTTAGAGTTGAGATAAGGTAATTAGTTTTTTTTTATTATCAATTTTTGTGATGATATTTTAGTCCCTTTATTTTTTTTACCTCTTTTTTATATTAAGGAAACCATAGGAAACTATGTATAATGTCTACATATGTGTTACACTATCTTAGTATACATTGGATAACTGGTTTCCTTGGAAATTTATTCACTTCTGGGGGTTTATTTTTTACTCGATGACCCTTATGGGTGTTGAGAGGGATGTTCTAGTTTCACACAGGGGGGATATAGAGAGTTATCTGATTAACCATGTCCAATTTCATTCATCTTAGATATTGGTGACTTTATAATGATTCTAGATCCTTTTCAGGATGATTTAGGGATCCCAATATATATATCTAATTTTTTCACATATATTTCAATTTTATGGAACCATTGTGAGTTTATTATTTATTATATTTATACACCATTGATTCCCTGGTTCTTTTTTTTTCTTATGTGATTTTTCATTTGTGGTTTTTTGTTACTTATAAACTAATTTATAAATGTTTTGGAAAGTTTGGTTTTAAAAAAATGATGTTTATTTTGAAAAGTTCATTTGAGAAATGTTTTGGAAAAGAAGAATAAATTATTTGTTTTTATTAAGATTAAGAGTCCCCATTTCATGGTTTTGAAATAAATATAAAATAATACAATTTTTTATTTTTTGGATTTAAAATGTTGTTTTAGGATGAATAATCCTTTTCCCATTAAAAGGTTTTACCATGGTTTTGGAAATAAAGAGTTAAAGTATGATACTTTTTTCTATACTCTTGTTCATGTGAAAACCCTATTTCTTAAGTTATGCTAAAACTAGAATTTATGGAATGTATTATAAAGGGAACTGCATAGACTCTTTGATGAAATCCTACAAGGAATGTTTATCTCACACCAAGCATATACATCAGTGTGTGTATGTGAATGTATCTAGATCGTATGTTTTCTCTCAAGTGTAAATTATTTGTTTTCATTCATTTATTTGTCATCTAGTATGAGATTGTGTGATTTTTGATATGGTGAGCGGTCATAGGCAACGTGAAGGTTTTTTTGGAACTGTCTGGGTTCCATTTTGTTTGAATAATAGGATTATGTATCACCCAATTCCACCTAGTATATTTTATCTTTTCTTCTCATTGTATATACTTCCACTGTAGTGTTATTTGGCCATCCAATTTCTTGTTTTTTTATGGATTTTTGTTTTTTTTCTTCATGTTTATCTTTATTATTTATTTATATTTTCTTATTTTTTATTGATGTATGTAAAACACATAGATAAGACATGTAAGGTCATCAATAGTTTCTATTTTTTATTAATTTTTTTATATGAGGGTTAAATCATTTCCAAATATATGTTCTTGATACCTAGGCACTAGTTTTCCACCAATGGGGATCAGGAATTCCCTTCAGGCCTAGTGGAAATATATAATGGGTAATGGTTTAGTGTTAACTTGGGTTGGTTCATTACAAATAGTATTAGATCCTATATTCTTGATGTGGTCCTAGGCATAATAAGCACCTTCTTTCTATTTAGATGGGTCTTGGTATAATATATATTAGGACTTTTGTATATATATAGGAGGTTTTTCATGAGTATGTTCTAGATCACCACCATTCAGGATGATACTTGAGTTTCCATGGGTAGTAAAGATTTATATTATGTTGAATTATTCTAGTTGTATTGAGGATTGAGATAATAATTTATTTGATCCTCATAATCATTTTATTAGTTTCCTTAGGGTTTGTTTTTTGATTTTTGGATTGAATATAAAAATGAATCATTGGTGTATGGTTATACTATATAGGTTGATAGAAAATAAAATGACCAAATTTTTTATTTTGGTAATGTGTCAGGAATTTATGCTTGATTGGAACATGGACTATCATACCATGTATCCTAGTCATGAATGGTTCTGCATCCCATTGGTTTTATTATTTAAACCCCTTCAATTTTTGATCCTTCTTAAGTTATTTTTAATGATGAGAGAAGAATCAATGTTGGTATTTTGATATGTTTTCAATGATATATTAGATTTTTGTCGTATATTGTGATGTTATTCACTTATGTAAGTTCCATTAAATTTCTTTCTGTGTGAAAAATAAGGACTTAATGAAAAATGATTTTTTTGGGGTTGAAATGAGACCTTGAGAATTTTTTGTAAAATGGATTTGGTTTTATTTTACTTTTTCAGTACGGTTGTTTTTAATAATGAAATTTATAATGTGTTTGGTTTTAAAATAATTTTAGTGGGTTAAGTGTAAATGATTTTTACTCTCTTGGAAGGTGTTTTCAAGAGGGGTGAATTTTCAAATGAAATATAGGAATTTTTTAAAGTGAATGTGAACTTCAGGGAAATTATTTTTATTGGTAAATGTATAGAATGTTTTGGAAATTTAAACAAATACTTTATAACCAATTTATATGGTTATTTGATTTAAAATGGTAAATTTGAAGAGTTAATTTCTTAACATGAAAGAAGTGTGTTCTTTTTAGAGATAATTTAATTATTTTGGGACCCCACCATGGTTGTGTAGATGGTTGATGATTTTGAAATATTTAAAAAGAGTTCAGTTTTTAAATATGGGGAGTGATTTTTATGTAAACATGTTTAAAATAAGTGATATATTTTTAAAATCATGTGGGTTCTATGATTTAAAATATATTAGTTTTTTGCAAATTTGGGTTAAATGTTTTCAAATGGTTTATTTTTTTAACAGAACATGTGTTTTGGAAAGTGATTTTTGATTCCTTAGGTTATGTGGAGGTTTTTAAAGACAATATAATTTTGGAATGTGTCTTACTTAGTGATGTGTTCTTTTGGGTTTTTTCTCTAGTGTTCTAGGATATGTTGATTTGGAGTAGGAGATATGAATGGTTTGGATTCTTTTTTTTTTGTAGTTTAAATTATTCCTCCTAGAAAGGTATCAATGAATAATAGAAAATTGGTTTTTTTTGGGATGACCCTTAGGGAGAACTTTCTCATTTTTTTATTTGTGGTCCTCTTAGTGGTTGACACTAACCAGACTCCTACTGAAGTGGCATACGTCATCATTCTATATCATTATTTATTGGTGTGTCTTTGATAATTATTCGAGATAATTTTTGATAAATATAATTATCTTAATACCATATAGGGGGAGAATCTATGGAGTTCTTGAGCCCTATTTTGGGTTGAGTGGTTAGAAAAGTTTTTTGGAACTTATTTATTAGTTATTTAGAGGAGTTATTCATTTATATATTAGATATCTTCTATGTTTCATTATGGTACCTCAATAATTAGTGGTTTTGATCAGTTAGATCTTTTTATGAATGACCATTTACGTCCCCTTTATCATTTTTTTATGGATTGAGTATTTTTGATTTGATCCATTTTTTGAACAACGGTTTATTTTAATGATTCTTGCTTGAAGTTCTTAGAGTGGTCATAGTCTTGGGGTGGCCTTCACTTATTGTATCTTTTGGGTGTCTGTATGGATTTCTAATGTGTGAGTGGTGGTTTCTTGGGATGTTCATGACTCTAGTTTTGTGATGTTTATTATTGGTTTTTGTTTTTGTAGGCCATGATTTGAGTTTGTACATGCATTGGCATACCAGGGGTGCATGCATGAGTAGTTGGGATGTTGGGTTGGTTACTTATTAGACCTTGGGTGCAACCTGGTTGGGATTTTATATTTGAATTACCATGATATGGTGCTCCATGAGCTTATACCCAAGTTACTACGGATGCAGATATGTGACCCAAGGTGATATCCATTTTGTTTCATGAAGAGGTGTATTTCAAGTTGGATTTTCTTTTTTTTTCAAATATGATGGTTTTAGTGACTTGATTATTTAGTTTTAATATTCTATGTGTAGGTTTTGATATCTTGGGATTATTTGAGATGTGATTTTGTGGTTTTATGTGGTTTATAACGTTATGTCATTTTCCTTGATGGTTAGTGGAAATGAGTCCATTTTGAAATCATTCATTCTATGGTGTTCTTATTGATTATTTCACCATTTTAGATTAATCAAAAATAGTAGGGAGACATGAAATAGGTATTCTTCCTCTTATATCTTCATGTTTCATGATTTTGGTTTATGTTTTGCTTACAGTTTTTTAATATTGTTTGAGGATCCATCTCGTTATTGTAAGGAATTCCTTTTAAGGAATCGGGTGTGTGAAGTGTTCTATTTATTTTAGGATCTTTCTATGTTTTTATTGAACCCCTCTGACCTCTTATGTTGGGGTGTGGATATTTTAAGTTTCTATTTACAAGTACTTTATAAGCGAATAAATTAGCATATTGGGAAGAATTGTGAAACCCTCATGTCATTATAGTGTGTTATTTTATGTTATTTTATATTCTAATGGGGAAATTTAATTTTTTTTAAGATTTCGAATTGAAATTTGGTATTTTTAATGTTCTTCATCTATATCATCGATAGTTCACAATTAAAATTAACCATGTAGAATCCATGTAAAGTGAGGTAAAAATTTAACAGAGGGGTTTTCATGGTTGACACATGGTTTATCAAATAGTACAGAGTCTCCATACTAACTATGTGGCTCAATTTGTGTGTGAAGGTGACCCAAAAAAATTGGACTAGGTTGGTGGAAATCATAAATACAAACCATGTGAGGTTTTTATATTTATTCCAATTGCTCACAAATAGTTGTTGCATGGTTTCCCAACTTGCAGACTAACTATGTAGTCATCCCGGATTTATAAAAAAATGAATTTTCTACTTTTCATACATTAATTTTAAGGTGTTTTTCCCTATTTCTTACCCTCATAATGTGGTAAAACCAATAGCGCATGAAGGTAGATTCTCTACTCCCTTTAATTTGATTTTTTGGGTATCCATCCATGATTCTAAGTGGTTTCTCTAAGGTAAATCCATCTTCTCCTATTATTATCCCCACATTCCTCCTTCTTTAATCATTTATTCATGGTGTAAATATATCCAACAAACCCAATGGTATTGGGTATCTGGTATTTAGATTTAGGGTGGTTATAACGTTGGGGTTTTTTTGTTTAAGGTTTGATTAGGGATCCTCTTAATTGGTTGGTCATTCCCCATCGAAGTTGACACATTGCAGCTTGTTGTGAGGGAATTCTGTTTGGATTTATATAGGTGTTTTTATTTCTTTCTGTAATATTTCATAAGATAGGATACTTTAAATTTTTAAATTTCTTTTATTTTCAGATTATATATATATATATATATATATATATTCATTACCCATGAGGGTTTTAAATCGGGTTTTGAATGGTTTCCAAACATGTAATTGATTTTCACATATTAAGTGGTTGAAAAAACATCAAAGTGTATCTTTTAAAGGAAATATTTAGTGTTTGTAAGGTATGGATTATTTAAAAAGTAGTGTTTTTGTACATATTTAATTATTTTGGGATTTATTTTCCACATAGTTCTTTAAAGTGATTTCAAAGAGTAATGGGAAATTTTAATAGGGTGTTTGGAACCAATAAATTTCAAATAATTTTTTTATGGAATAGTTTTAAATGTTAATAGGGTGTCTTGGAATCCCAAAAATGTTCTTAATGGATCATTTGGAATGTTTTTAAAATAACTGATTAGAAATTGTGATCTCCCACATTTTTTAAACCCTTTTATTTTAATATGTTTTTTATAGTGTATGGCCTCATGGGGGATTTTTATTGAGGATTACTATGAATGTATGGAAAAGATGATATTTTTAGATGGTGTTAAAGGTGATATGAGGTTTATCAATTTTTCTAAATATTGATTTTCGTGATGATCTTGTGATATATTTATTTTATAATCTCCCTTTTTTAAATATCATGGAAACCCTAGATTACTAGGAAGAATGACTGGATGCTTGTTTTGATGTCTTATTATGTATTGACTATATAGTTACAGAATAAATTTACACCATCTTAGGGGTTTATTTTTTACTCAATGGCCTTAAGGGTTTCTGATAGGGATGTTATGGCTTCACATAGGGAAGACCTAGTGAGAGTGATTTGATAAATATTGTCTAGTATCATTCATGTTTGAGATTACTTAGTTTTCTATGATACCAAATCCTTTTGAGGAAGATTCAGGATATCCTGATACATATACTTCATTTTTTATCTCATAGATTTTGATTTTATAGAACAATTGTGAGTTTTTTTATTAATTTTATGCTTCATTGATGACCCGGTTCCTATTTTTCTTGTTTTATTTTCCTATTATGGTTTTTATTTACCTTAAAACTAATTTATAAAGGGTTTGGAATGAGTCATTTTTAAAAAATATGTTGTTTGTTAAGAAAATTTCATTTGATAATTTTTTTAGTAAAAGTAAAAAAAATTGTTCTTTTTTTATTATTTTAAGACTACTCTTTTCATGGTTTTTAAAAAAAATCTCAAATGAAATCTTTGTTTTATTGGTTGAGTTTAAAATGATGGTTTTAGGCTAAATGGGCCTTGTTTTTCCTTTAGAAGGTTTTACCCTGGTGTTAGAAACAAATAGGTAAAGAGTCATACTTTTTTCTACATTATTATTCATGTGAAAACATTATTTTATAAATTATATTCAAATGATAATTTATAGAATGTATTATGAAAAGAACTTCATAGTCTCTTTGGTGAAATCTTACAATGAATGTTTGTATCACACCCCACATATACACCGGTGTGTCTGTAGCTCCTATGTTTTCTCTCAGGTACCCAATGTTAATTTTCATTATTTTATTGATTTTATAGTATATGGTTGATCAATTTGGGATATGGTGAGTGATTGTGGGTCACACATAGGTTTTTGTTTGAGCTATCTGGGTTCAATTGTTTTGTCTCTTGGGATTTTGTATCAGCTAATTCATCGTGTTGTATTTTATTCTTCATTATCGTTTTATCTATTTCTATTTTAATTTTATTTTTCTATCCATTTATGTTTTTTGGATGGATGTTTGTTTTATTATTTTGTGATTATATTTATTATTTATTTGTATCTAAATATTTTGTATTCCTAGATGTCATATGCCTGGATGGGTCATGTCGAATACTCAATAGTTCTTGATGCTTATTAATTTGTTTATATGAGGTTGAAATCATTACAAAGTGTAAATTAATAATACTCAAGCACTAACTATCATTCCATTGGGATTGGGAATTTCCTTTGGGCCTAGTAGAAGTTCAAGTTGGGTATTAGTTAAATGGTATCCCAGGAAGGTTCGTAACTGGAAATGCAACGGTATTTCAGAGCACAAGGACTTTAAGGCATTAAACTATAACAGTCCTTTTTCCCCCATGGATTTTAGTCCATATAAGTGTTCCCTATCAACAAATAAAATATTTTATTCATGAAATAAAATAAAAAGTAATATGAGGTTTGTCAGCCACTCTAACTTCATTCAAGATCCCAAAATTCCATAACTGCCAACATTAGAGGGATTTCTTCCTTTGTTTGTCTATAGTGAAGGCGGTGTTGTATAACATACTAGATGTTGAAGGCGATGAAAATTATGGTTGGATCATGCCACATTACAGATAGCGGTGACGAAATCAGAAAGGGAAGGTGACATGGGGGACTCCTTGATGATGTCAGACGTCAGTGGTGGTGTGGGGGACTCCTCGTGCAAACAGAGTGGCTACGACATGCTGAGTTATAGATGGTGATGATAACATTGTAGTAAGATGTTATCAGAGACACAAGGGGTCCTCCTACAAAAGGTAGCGATGACATACAAAACAAGAAAGGGGAATATGGGCATTGTAATTGGCTTCCATGCCCACTATGACTTTGAGCCAAGTATGGGCCTATAGTCCATGGGTACTTTGGACCATGTAAAAAATGTCTGTCAGGACATGTATTTCATAAGCCTATCTGACTCAAGGCCTACAAGACATGTAATGGGTTCCCTCTCAACCTAGTTAAAAAGGGGGTTTCTTTCCAGATCCCGACCTGTTTTAATTATATTACTATGTAATTATACATAAATATGTGGGTGGTGGGATTTGAACACCTCACCTCTTGGTTATTCTGTAAAGTCTTTAGTGCTCCACCAAGTCCTAGATGTAGATTAATAAACTTATATATATGTAGATAAATATATGTAAACACACACACATATATATATATATACGTATATATATATTCATAATTTATAAATACATATATATATATATATATAATTACATATAAATTTATATAAATGTAGTTATATATAGTTTTATAATTATATGTAAATATATAAATATATATATATATATAAATACATATATATATATATAATTCAATATAATTGTATATAAACATAAATATATATATATATAACACATATTTATTTATTTATTTACTTGTTTATTTATTTATTATTTATTTATATTTGTATGTAATATATATATATATATAAACACATATAAATATACATAAATATATGTAAATATATGTAAATGTATATAAATATATAAAAATATATAAATAAATAAATAAATATACATAGATAGAGATAAATATACATAAATACATATAAATATCTATAAATTATATATAAATATACATAAATATATAAATATATAATTATAAATATAATTATATATATATAATTATATATAAATACGTATATATATATATACATATATATACATAAATACATATAAAGAATTATAAATATTTATAAATATACATAAATCTATATAAATATCTATAGTTATATATAATTATACATAAATATACATATATATATATAAACACATATAAATATACATAAATATATATATACAGACACATATATGTATGTATATATATAAATATAAATACACATAAATATTTATAAATACATATAAATTTACATAAATAAATATGAATATCTATAAATATATATAATTATAAATAAATATACATAAATATATATACATATATAAATATACATAAATATATATAAATATATATAAATGTTAAAATATATATATACATAAATACTTATAAATATTGATAAATTATAAATAAATATGACATCGAGTTATATTTTTATTTCATTTTATGGATAATCACACTTTTTAACTGTGTTGATAGAGAGCCTTTACATGACATAAAGGCCCATAATACAAGGCCTCAAAGCTAGAGGCACAAAGGGCATAGAAAGGGCCCAAATATCCAAAGTGTAATAACCCATCCCCACTTTTCTTTTGTCCATCCATGCATATCTCATCATCGTATGCAGCCCTATCACCATCGCCTCAACCTATTACATGCTCTGGTAGCCGCTCACTACTAGAAATTGGTCACACCTCCACTGATCCCTTGATGATCTCTCTACATCCAGCTACCCTCACCTATGACCGCTATCATCTTACACTATAAACTATATAGAGTTACTCCAATACATAACCTGAATTCCTAGCATGAGATGTCCCAGTGGTCTAAATGCCAAAATATGTGGCCTAAAATCTCAAATTTTATAAATAGTATCATTCGTATAGTACCGTGCAAGAGTTCTTATGGTATTACTCACACTGTTATAGTGATACAGTGTTACTATAGTGCCAAAGATATTATACACTACCCAGATTTGAACCTGTATTTGATGTAGGATTGCATGGTGACTTTACTACTTAGGTAAGCCCCCAAATAAAAAATTAAATATACAAAATTATATGAATTATAAATAAATATGTATAAATATATATAAATACAACTATATATATACAATTAAATATAACTATATTTATATATATAAACACATATAATTAAACATAAATATATATATACATAAAGTCATATATTTATATATACACACACATATAAATATTGAAAAATATACATAAATACATATAAATTTCTGTAAATATATATAATAATAAATAAATGAACTTAGATATATTTATTTAATTGTTAAATAGTCACTAACTAATAAATATAAATAATTAATAATTATTTAAAATTTTAAACAATAAATCATGTGTCAGGTCAACCCTTTGTTCCACATCATAATTTAGGGTTGGTAGAGGGTCAATTGATAGGAACTAATGTGTCCGTGGTTCTTTCTAGTTTCCCACCTAATGATTTCAACATGTTGTCATGTCGCACCACCTGCCTATCACATTGCACCATTTGTAATGTCCTGTCATGTTTCCAGTTGCCTATATTTATGCATTTCCACAATGTGGTCCAATGTTTTTATCATATATGTTATGATAAATCCCCACTCAAAATGGGCTTCTGGGATTTAAACCCTAGTCTGATGTAGAATTAAATTGTAACTTTACCTCTTAGGTAATCCCTAAACTATAATAATAAATAATAAATCATTATAAATAATAAATATCAATTATTAAATAATATAAAATATATAATTTTTTATTATTAATTATTTAAAAGAAATTAAATTTTTAATTAATTATTTATTATCATAAATATTGTGATAGTTCCTAAAAACCATAGCAAAGATAAAATAAATAATTTTTAGAAACTAAAATCTCTTATTTAACAATGGTTTTTAATAAACCACCATGAAATGGAGATGGTTTTAGAAAACTGCCACTCAAAAACTAATTCATTTACCATTGAATTTAAAACTTTTGCTAAATTATTTTTTACTTATTGTGTATGTTTCCACTATCCACATGACTATATGTTCACCAAGAGATGTATAACTCTCAAAAACACCATCCAACTTGATGGTTTGGGGGAATTAACCTTGGAATGGACTTATCTATGAATTATACTTGATTGATGAAGATTTCTTGAAACACTGGAATATTTCACATATGCATTTTTATAGTGTTTTCTTGTAGGTGTTATTGAAAAGTTGTACTTATTATTAGAATGAATCTTGAAATATCACATGTTTTCAACTTGGAAAATGAGAATGAATATGAAGATATCATTATGAATAAAGAATCATTAATGTGATCCTATAGAATCTTAAAATAGATTGAAGAACATTGTGAGTGTTGGAAAATACTATAGAAGAAACTAAAACCTTATATTAGAAGGACACCCTAAGTTGTGTTGAGGATGATGAATCAATGGTGTGAATAGTGATGATCATGTCACATCATGCTTGAGTTACTCTTATATAGTAAAATTATTATATTATGTAAAAATGATCATGGTGAAAACCTTCAGTCACACCATGAAAAATATTTATAGAAGAATGATTTAATCATAATTATGAGGATTGTGTGGTTTGGTTTCTCTTATATGAGAAAGGCGTTATTCTTCAATACAAATAGTCACACCATAGAATGATGTATTACACCATGGAGGGTGTCTCTAAATCTTTGTGAGAATTTACCTACATCATGAAGGGAATAAATGGGATTTTTTGTTTCATTTTCATGTGAGTTGAAAGGCTTTGTGTTTCAAGCAAGGATATCACAAAAAAATTATGGTTCACACCATAGTGTTAATTCCTTGATATTTCAATGTCTTGCAAGAATGGTAAGTCATTGTGACCATGCTTCATTCCCCATTACCAAGTCATAACACTTTATGTGGAAATAATTTAAGATACGATGGTTCTAAAATTTATAGATTCACCATTCTATGGAGTTCAGATCACGCTGTATCTTGAGGTGAACACATGAGGTGATAAAAATTTCATGAATTAATCTGCATGGTAATAAAAGATTTTGGAGATTTTATGATATATTTTAAGAGATATTTAAATTGGATTTTTTGGATTTAGATTTTGACCAAATCCTATGCCCTGATGAAAGATAACACACAGTAAAAACATGTATTGTATCATTATATTAGTAGTCAACCATATGAATTTTACTCAATATATCTAATAGTTAAAGATGAGGATATATGAGATTCATGGATTGATCAGGATTACTACCTAGGATATAGATATATGAAATAACTATATAAAAGGATTATCTATTTTGTTAAGAGAAATATACTCAGTTGAATGAGATTGTCTATGTGTAGATTATAAGGACAACATGATGAGAGAATAATTGTGATATCATTGATAATGAGAGATACACACTACTAGGTTTTGATTGAAAGAATAATGAGGATTAACACAAATTCTACATTCTAAATACAGTTGAGGAAGATGTAAAAAGGATCACACGCATGGAAGAGATTATTGTTTCTCATCTATTTCCCCAATAATTATATTATATTTTTCTATAATAGTTTAATTTTATCCACATGATACATTAGTAAAATCATTCATCATTGATAACAAGGAATTTAAGTGTTCAACAGAATTATAACCATTTATTTACCAAAAATGTAACCACTTAATGAAAAAATTGTTATAAACCTTGTAACCCTAGTGTCATGTGTGTTTTATCTCTCACCTATCATTTTCAATATCTATATAATTTTTGGTATTATCACATAATATATGAAATAACTAGAAATATGGGAATTATTTTTGGAAAGTAGAAAATTTCATACAGGATTTCAACCACTCATTCACCCCTCATCTTAGCGTTCGGTCTTCTCCCTTCTAAGGTCCCATCACACGCACTCAATTATTAAAGTCTCCATCACAATGTTAGATGACCCAATAATAACATACATACATATTACATCATTAGATGTAATTATACATTATAAATCACAAATAAATAATACCCCCATAATTATATTATTATTCATAACCTATGGAATGTAAACAAAAGAAAAGGGTGAGCTCAAGTTCTTGTTAAGGGATAAAATGCAAGATATATCAATCAAATCAACATAGGTGATCATAAAGAAGATCATAAAGAAGTATTAATACATAAAAAATATAGGTATGGGAATATAATTATAAAATAAAAACCAAAGGAACCAAAATCATAGAACATAACATGAATAAAAACATAAATTTCTGACATAACATAGGAATATGGAATATGAATATGGAACATGAATAAGTATATAAAATCAAAACAAATGAAAATTTTAACCACTAAGACATCTATATCATAGTAGACTGGGATAACAACCTATATCCCATAACATAATAGACTATTCTAACCACATGATCCCCAAAACTAGTATTCTTGTGAGATATAAAGTCATACCCAATTCGTTAGAGGGATATATAAATATGGTCTCACCTATCACATAATTATATAAATAGACATATTTATGCCACATAAACATGGAGACAATCCTAAATCCATCATGTCATAATTAACTCATGAGAATAAAATGGGTTGGATTATAGTGCTCAAATGATATAAAAATAAACCTTCTAATGAAATATAGTGGATGATTCCATTAAAACTAAACCCCAATAAATCATAATAAACATTAAAGGATATTTACATTGATGAAAAATCCCATCATAGGATAATAAAAAATGTTTAAAAATCATAAAGAGTTATTTTAACATATTTATTTAAAAAAACAAATGGATTTTTAATAAATAGATTAAAAAGAAAAGATAAATTCAACAATACTTATTTAATAAAGTCACAAAATAAGAAAACATTAAATGTAATCTTTGTAAAAAAAATATAGAAGAAAGCGGTGGGAGAAAGTAAAAGGGTGAAAAATGAAAATGAAAAAAGATAAAAATATTCCCTTAACACCTTCATTATAACAAAAATACAATAGAAAATGGACCTACATAATAATAAAAGTAAATATAATAATATACTATTCACCCATTAAATAATATAAAGTATTTTGATATTGAATAAATATATTTCAACTGAAAAAATAGAAAAATGAATTTATCTTAAAAACATTTTAATAAGTGAATTATTAATCAATACGAAGGAGTAATGGTAAAAAAATTAAGTAAATACCAAAATATATATAAGAAAATAAAAGTGTGGATTTAATTAAGAAGAGATAGTAGGAGAGAAACCCTTATCTTTAATCTTTATAGTCATAAACATATTTTAACCTCCTGAATAATCAATATATACTTCCTAATAATAAATTTAAAAATGTTATTTTTATGTATTAACTTTTATATTGATCAATTAAATTCATTTATTACATATATATTAGTTAGTCACAGTTTACTTGATCATCGAAAGTTAGTTGTTTTTATTATACAATTATTGTTTTAATTAAGTGGTATCACTAATCATTAATTGTTCATAATTTAATACTCCTAATATTATTCATGGTGATATAATAATATTATTAAATTGATTTTTAATCTCTCAAGTTCATTTGACTGAAGGTATAGTAATGATTCATATGGGAAAAATTCACAATGCACATGTTTTAGGATACTTTTCCAATAATAAAGTGATACATTATAACAAAAAAAATTAGTGTAACCCATTAAAGACCATAACTATTACATGTATTTCTTACTAAAAAAATATATTAATATAATTTATGTTTTTTACTTGAGATGTTTATTGGATCATGTTGGTACACTAATATGGGGTGAATCAATCTATAAAAGTTTTATCAAATTCTTTTCCTTACTTTTTCCCATTTTTATTTTTAAACCTCTATACCTATTAAGATGAATGTACCAAGCTTTTTATTAAACAAAATCACACCACATGAAAGATAGAAAGTAAATAGAGCATGGAAAAAGTATTTTTACAAGGTGTTCCCCCAATTTGGGTGACTATATACTTGTTGTGTTCAAGATAATATGAGACACAAATTATCCTCTAGTAAAGAAAATTGAATAAAAATACAATCAATATTCTAAAATTACTACTATACATACTCGTGTAATACCTAATCATTAATTATTGTAGTGGTTTGTCTCCAAAAATAAAATTTATACTAGAATACTACTAGTTGAGATATCTCATAAATACCTATATTTGTTTATACTTTAATCCCACCAGTTCTTCAATGGTTTTCCCAACCAAGTCTCAAGAAAATGTTCAAATTATTATACCTATTGATGTAGTGTGTGAAACGGACTTGTTCTAATTCAAGTCCACACAATTAGATCTTATTTAGATTAATTATTATCCTTTATAAATAGAAATATCTTAATATAATATTTTCAGGAATTCTCATTAAACATGGTTGTAATATCTTATGTTTTACCTTCCAAAAATAATGGAAGATGTATTCTATAATTTTCATCGCACCATTAACTACATAAAATGGTTCACAAAAAAATCACTATATATTATAATTATTCTCAAATTCTAAAATCAATAACTCTATTTATTATTCATTAATGTAAAATATATTTCCTGTCCTTCAAACATTTAACAAAAATGTATAACTCAAATACGCATGCTTGCAATGTTATTTTTATCAACTTCTCATATTGCCTCACTATGTTTTTCATAGAGTATCTTAAAGAATTGTTTTCAAATCATAGTTTTTTTACTTAAATTCACCCATAGAACAAGTCTTGTGATTTTAATTACATGCATGTTCAAATCACATCATTAATATCACTATTCTTCACGTACAAATAGGGTACATTGTATCTAATTCTTCACATAAGAAACTAATAATTATTGTATATGGACCCTTCCTTCTCCTTTGTATAGATAAAAATATATGTTATCATCTTTATACAAACATGTATTCCTACACGGTTTCCCTTTTACACATAGTAACAAGAGATTGTATATCATTAAGTTTGATATCTCTTTGTTTAAGAGAAATTAAATCATTTTTCTTCAGCCACTCTCTATGCCTATCTATCCTCTATGTTTCCTAGTATCTTAGTCTTTTAGATTAATATATATCTTATAATTAAAAATGGTAGTCACTATGGGTATTTATATATTATACTCCACCACCTTTAAACTCTAGGATTCATAAATATCTACTCATTCCATGGCCTCAACAAATGTATGTGAAACAACATAACTCACTACATTCAGACCTTTTATCACTCCTCTTAAACTATGTGGCTGATTAAAATAGTTGTTAAGACTTTTAAAGGCATATCTTAATTTAAAAAATTTCATATTATTTCCCTTTAAATTCACTTAAATTGAACGCTCAACATCTTCCACTACTCTGTCACAAACCAAGAGCACCAAACTACTTACCCTCAAGCTTGCGATGTCAAACCATCACATGCATTCAAATGAATTCAAACCTTATTATAACAGACATTGAATTGATCATATATTCACTATTGGATAATATCTTGAGCTTCTCATATATGAAATCTTTACTCCCTTGTCTTTGATCTCAAAAACAATGTTTCTTAAAACTAACTTCTTTGAGGAATAATTAGACATACTATGTGGCGTTATTTTTTTAAACTATATGTTCTCATTTTAAAACCATAAGTGTGTAGATACTTTAAACCAAATAATGGAATTTATTAAATTTAATCACCCGATTGACCCTCCTCAGTAAAAGATAATTGATTAAGAGGATCATGAATTTGGAAACGGGGTGAAAAACCTTCATCTTGAACAATCTATAGATGGAGTGAATCATTTTAGTTTTCAAAGAAGTACTCACAGTACATAGTCGGTTATATTGGTAAATTATAACTTCCCACCATGTTTATGAATGAAATGAGAATACATTATATTATATCTTCTTATACCAAGACCAAAACAACCATGTAATGATATTGATGTTTATTTGTTTCTATTAATTGAAGATTTGAATTTATTATGGGACTTGGGTGTTATGTTGTATGATGATTACAGAAATAAATATTACTCATTAGATCCAAGTTTTATGAGATGATAAATGAATTTCCTAATTATGTAAATTTTTTAGGATATAGAATTAAAGAAACTCATGGGTTTTCCATTTTCTAAAAAGGTACAAAATAAATTATGTCGAACGATTCATTAAATACAATGTTTATATATCATTATATATTTTTACCCCAATGACATAAGTACTGATCTTGGATGACAAACTTTTATGGGAGTTTAAAATAACGTATATAACCATATCCACTAATAGGTGATCAAATTTTTTGAGAAAGTAAAATATATGGACACAATTTTTACTAAACCATCTTCAAAAAACCTTTCAAAAATTAGTTAGAAAATATATCATATTTTTTTGAATTACCACACTATAATTGTTTGTGCATCCAGAATTTTATGGATGTTATGCATGTTGAAAAAAATGTATGTTATAGTTTCCTTGTCAATTTACTAAATTCACATAGAAAAAAATCATGTAATTAATCCTATGTTGTACATATTTGACATGGGAATACGGGAATATTTGGTGATAGTGAAGAGTGAAAAAATGGACTTTTCTTCCTTCAGTTACTTATACTCTTTCCAAGAAATATAGATATATGTTTTTAAACTTCTTGAATGGTGTAAAGGTTCTAAATGGGTCTTCATAAAATATCAATAATATTGTTTCAATGACTAGTTTAAAGTTATAGGTTCTGAAATCTCATGACTATCATGTTTTGATGTGAGATCTAATGTCTATATCTATACATATCATTTTTTTAAGAATGTTCATCGTACATTAACAAAGCTCTGTTTCTTTTTCAAAGCTATGTGTAGCAAAGTTATAGACTTGGAAAAATATCCAACAATGGAAAATGGAATTTATATGAAATTATATTAATTAGAGATATTCTTCCCACTGGAATTATTTTCTTTGATGGTTCACTAGATGGTTCAATTAGTAAGAGAGATTTGATTATATGGTCATATACATTATAGATGGATTCACCCAATTGAATGGTATATGGATATTTTAAAAGGGTGTGTCAAAAATCAAATTCATCCATAATGTTTTATTAATGATTGATATGTTTCTTAAGAATCAGTTGAATTCCATACTGACTACTTGTCTAATGTGTAAATCATTGGTCTAACAAAATCTTATCACATTGGGAAAATTTTGGGTGAAGGAATTTATAGAATAGATGTTCTCACAATTACTATTATATATTAGGAGAAGGACTACCTTTTCATTTTACAAAACAATTTATAGGTTTCCCCATATGTTGAAACCTATAAATAAATTCTTAGGAATTTAAATCCATCAAGGGTTGAAAGATGGATATCAAATACACATAATCAAAAATTTATAGGATGGCTTTGAGACCATATTTTTAAGGAGTCAGCTGAAATTATGGATTCAAATTTAGAATGAAATTTTTGGATAGATAGAGAACCAATTGTACATATATTATCTTCTAATGGGTATGTAATTAATGGTTAAATGTTCTATAAAAATAAATATGATGAAATTAGTACCATGAAAAACAGTGGAGTTACACTTGTGGTTGAAGTGATGCATGTATTTGGTACCATGGATAGAAATAAAATTTATTTGAATATTTCATACTTTAGTGTCATTAAAAAATATGATATTTGGATTATAAAACATTCAAAGTGCTGATTTTTTAATGTAATTTGGTTGATAATAAGAGTGATGTTAAAAGATATTAATTAGGATTTGTGAAATTTGATTTCAAGAAAGAAGGGTACAAAGATGAACTTTTTATAATGGAATCATAGGTAGTACCACTATTTTATGTTCTAGATCCCACAAACCAAAAGTGGTTGATCATTCATAATTGGAGGGTAATATTTCAATTCAACGAAGGATGACCCTTTCATTGTGACTTCATAATCATTTTGTAACAGGCCCAATATAGACAGATTCGAGTATGTTATAGGTGACCACAACGAAGGTATTTGGATACTCAATAGTGGGTTATAATCTATTCAACCTTTAAAAAAGAGTTCAATAATCATGTTATATTTTTTTATAATATACATTATGTTACCACATTTTATTATCTGTTCACTACTACATTTACGTAATCTAAATTAAATTTTCAACCACTTATGTAGATAATAACTTTTTCACATATCAATGCTCTCAATATTGAGGGAAAATAGTTTTCTTATCTTTTCAGTGCTCCCGATGTAGAGGAACAGTGACCTTCTGCACATGATGATGCTACCAATCTATAGGAAGGACATATTAACAATGTTGAAGCTAGGAAAATGGAAAACAACAAACAACTGGTGTCCTATAAAAAATAATACATTGTAGCATGATGGTGTTAGAAGAAAATATTAAGGAGAGAAACAAAGTCATCAAATTCAATGTTGGATGGAATGAACATGGAAATCTTGTTAAAAACAACAAGTCCATGTTAAGTAGTTACATTGGGATCACCACTCACAGGCATGTTCCGATTGATGTATATTTATGGAACAATGTTGTGCATGCACATAATAAACAAATTTGGGAAGATATTAGGGTAACATTGCATTATAATTTATTTATTTTACTAAAAAAATAAATAAAATGTTTACTTACTCTTCATTATCCCTTATATAGTTTATTTATAATAGATGACTCCAAGATGAGATTTGTGTTAATGCTCACTGTAAATGATTATATAAGATTTGACACAATTCTTATGAAGTATCTTATCAAATATATTGAGGTAAAAATAAACTCACTCCCACCACATATTTTTACACACCTAATAAACCAACAACCATTGGATGTGTTTATTGATCTTCATGAGGAGACATATTTTCAGGTACATTGTGACTGGTAATATATTTCATGACAATACATGTATTAATCACTTTGATTAATAATTTTTAATTTATTAAATATCAACTGAGTTATAAAAATAAGAAACGAGTAGCAAACCCAACATACCCCTAACATAAATCAAGGATGGGGTATGCTTCGCTTGGAAAAAAATGGTATGTATTTTAAATCTACCGTAATACTTTTATGTGACATTAGAAAAACATAATTATGTTACTATTTTTATATGAATACTGATTAATAAAAATACAAATCCACTTCCATCCCACATCATTTTCAATGGAAGTTGGAACATGTAAATAAATCAAGGATACTAATAGATAAAAACACACAAAAATTGTGGAAAACATGTGTAAGTATGACATAATAAAAAATTTATTTAAATACTTATTATATAATAATAATTACTTATTTTATTATATTTTATATCCAACATAGAAATAAAAATAATCATCATCTATTCCCAATTAACAGCTACTATTAGTGGCCTCGAAGAGGCTAGAACATTATGTCTGCATCAGAGGTGTGGGTTTTGGGGTGTCACACTGAACATATTTTGAGAAAAGAAATGAAAAAGGGGATAAAGATAATAAAATTGAGGAGCTATTGGTACAATTATATGATATAGAATAAAAACATAATTGTTAGTTAGAGTTGTTATAAAATTTCATGGTAAGGACTTAATTGGTAGTTAGAGTTATTATAAAATGTTATGGGAAGGAATGAAAGAGAATAAAAAACATAAGAACAACCACTACATGAAGATCGCCCCACCAGATTTTAGGTGATTCATTCCCCTAAAATAGATATCTTAGAAGAGATAATAAATATTGTTAGAATTTTTTATAATAAATATGAATCAGGAAGACATTTATACCATTACTTTACAAATATTCTACAAATTGAAAATGATTGTGATTTATATCTATCAACACCCACTCATTGCCTTCTAGAAATGGGTACTGTGTATAATATCCAAGGAGATATTATACACAATAAACAAATTTTAATAGGTCATGTGATAGTGGTTATTAACGCAGCTCATGATCCGATCACTATTCCACTTGATGATATAGATATTAATATGTTCGATAAAGTTATTGGAACTTTCATTTCATAGCCATTATATATTTTTTTTTAAACATGTTGACAAGGAGGTATTCATTTACAATTAATTTTTCATGAAAACCCTTAAATAATTAATAAAAAAGGCATGATCCAATGAATTCCATTACATACATAAAAAGTAATGGGTTGAAATGAAAGGTTTAATAAAGATGATATAAAGGATCAACCAATCAATTGAAAATATCTTCACAAAGTACCTTTATCAATCTCATTCATTTTACACATTTACTAACATTAAAGGATCGTGCAGATACAATGGTAGCAAGTGGTGATATGACTATAATTGATTTTGAAGAAAAGATGTATATAGAGGTCATTACAGACTATATTAGTCTTGATAATGTAAATTAAATCCCCAATCAAGAATGACTATGAGTTTCAGTTGTAGATGTATACATGAGGTGTGTTTTCATGTTTTTTTCAATAGTTGATCTACTATGTTAATTATGACTAAATACATTTCATGATTTGTATAGGAGTATATATCAATACTATTTGAAGGGAAACCCCTATGAAGATAAATTTAGACTAATTATTCCTCACATCACATATACACAACTATTATTATTGGAACCAATTAAATATAAAGGAATATAAGAAACACTGAACACAATGTTTGAAAGAAAATATGCAGATAATGGACTCTTCTTAATACCCATGATTCAAGGGTAAAACTCTAAAATTTAATCGTACTAAATATATTTTCCTTAATTGCATTAATTATTCATTTTTATTCTTTAGTAATAATTTTTTACTCATTTTAGTCAATTTAGATACTCTAAAGATTTATTTTCTGAATTCAATGCATGGATACCCAACAAACCAACCACATGTTGATGACTTTTATCAATTTTTAATACACTACATGAAACATTTTACAACTAAAATTCAAGTAATTCATATTTTATATCTTGTTTTAATTAAAAATATAATATGATAGGGTGGTGTATAAATATCATCAAAATCATTCCATGAGGAAAGTCCATGAATAATAAGAGTCTATCGACTTCTATAAGTGGATAATTATTAGGTTGTATAATAATATTTCCCTGTCAAACCATATATCAAAACAAATTACTTATTTTTAACAATTTATCTACAGTTTTTTAAACAAACCAATGTAAAATATTGTGGTTATTAAGTTTTAAAATTTATGAAATATATTGTATACCATAAAAAAACTAGCATCCCTATAGAGTTATTTTCGAAGATAATTACAATTTCATTTAAAATATTTTTTAATAATTTGTTTATTTATATTTTCTAGTACTACTAGGACTGTTGATAATCCTCTTATTCAGAAGAGAAAATAAATTTGTTTATAAATAAATGGGTTGCAAACCTGGTGTCAAAATGTATACACATATCTTGAATAGGTGACTTTTGACTACTTATTTAGTTGATTTTCTCATAATTTATAAACTTTTTTGTTAATTTACATAAATTTTTTACTTTATACTTTATAAAAACAACACATAAGTAATTTATAATATGTAGGAATCAACCAAATCTCAATTCGATACGTTTTGTGTCCGGTATGACTCAAAGTGTGTGTTTTTAGTTTAAAATTGACATTTTAGTTAAAAACACAAGTCACAAGATCAAAATTGATAAAACTCATTCTTGTTGTGTTGATAATTTATCACAATAATACATAAGTAATTTTTATGTTTATGAATCTTCCAAACCTCAATATGATACAAAGAGTTCCCAATATGACTCAAAGTGTTCGTTATGAGTTTAAAATTTACAATTTAGTTAAAAACATCTGTCACTCACTGAAAATCAATAAAACACACTTGTATTGTCTTGATAATTTATAAAAATGATTCATATTTTATTTTTAATGTGTAGGAATCAATCTCTTTTTAAACTAACACCCGATGTGACTGGTATGACTCAAAGTTCATGTCTTTAGTTTAAATTGACATTTTATTAAAAAAAACATCATTTACACAAAATTGAGGAAACACATTTTCATTGTATTTATAAATTATTAAAATGATTCATAACTCATTGTTTATGTGTAGTAATAAACCAAATTCCAATCCAATGCACGGTATGACCGGTATGACTCAAAGTGCGTGTTTTCTGTTTAAAATAAACTTTTTTGAAAAAACTATAAGTGACATACTATAAACCAATAAAACACATTTGGATTATTTTGATAATTTATAATAATGATCAATAATTTGTTTTCATGTGTAATAATTAGGCTCACATAAATCTCGTGCACGGTGACACCGCTATGACTCCAAGTGTGTCTTTTTATTTATAATTAGCATTTTAGTAAAAACGATAAGTGACATACTCAAACCCGAGAAAACACATTGGGGTTATTTCAATACTTAAGGAAAATGATCCGTGTTTAATTATTTATGTGTGGGATTTATTTTCACCTAAATATGATACATGGTGTGCTTGGTATGACACAAATGTTATGTTATTAGTTTAAACTTCACATTTTAGTACAAAACGTATGTTACTCACTAAAAACTGAGAAAAATCACTCATCTTGTCTTGATAATTTAGTAAAATTATTTATAAGTCATTTGTGATATGTAGGAATATATCCCACATTAAACCTACTCACTATGTGTCCGTTATAACTCAAAGTACATGTTTTTAGTTTAAAATGACATTTTAGTCAAAAAAAACAAGTGTCATACTCAAAACTAATAAAATTCATTTGGATTTGTTTATAATTTATAAAAAAATCCATAAGTAATTTTGGATCTGTAAGAAACATCCTCAACTCTATACGATTCATAGTTTGACCAGTATGACTCCAAGTGTGTGTTTTTAGTTTAAAAAACATTTTATTAAAACCCACAAGTGACATACTCAAAACTAACCAAACGCATTTGGATTTTTTTGATACATTAGGAAAATGATATATATATATATATATATATATATATATATCATTTTTGGTGCATAGGAATCATCCTCACCTCAATATGACACATAGTCTACCCAGTATGACTTCAAGTGTGTCTTTTTATTTAAAATTTACATTTTAGTAAAAAATGAAAGTGACATACTCAAAGATGGGAAAACACATTCAGAATGTTTATATATTTTATAAAAATGATATATAATTAATTTGTGACATGTAGGAATTATTCACACCTAAATATAATATACATTGTGTCTGATATGACTCAAAGTGTCTGATATGAGTTTAAAATTGATATTTTACTTCAATACATGTGTCACTCGCTGAAAACCAAGAAAAAATGCTATAATTGTCTTGATAATTTAGGAAATTGATTTATAATTAATTTTTTATGTGTAGAAATTATACTCATGTAAAAAACACATAATGTGACTAGAATTACTCAAAGTGTGTGTTTTTAGTTTAAAATGACATTTTCTAAAAAAAAATAAGTGACGTAATCAAAAACTAAGAAAACTCATTCACAATGTTTTTTATACTTTATAAAAAATATCCATAAGTCATTTTTTATGGGTAGGAATCATACAAACCAAAATATGATGCACGGTGTGACCAGTATGACTCAAAGTTTATGTTTTCAGTTCAAAATGACATTTTAGTAAAAACCATAAGTGACATACTCAATGCCGAGAAAATGAATTCATATTTTCTTGATACATTAGATAAATGATACATAAGTCATTTGTGATGTGTATAAATAATTATTATTACTATCTAATGCATGGTGTGACCAATATAAAACTAAGTGCTTTCTTTTATTTAAAATTGGTATTTTAGTCAAAAAGAAAAGTGACATACTCAAAATTGAGAAAACACATTTGGATTGTTTCAACACTTTAGTAAAAATATCCATAATTAATTTTCGATTTGTAAGAATCGTCCATTCCTCAATACAATATATGATGTTATTGATATGATTCAAAGTTTTCACTATCAATACAAAATTGACATTTCAGTTCAAAACATGTTTCACACACTGAAAACCAAGAAAATGCACTCAGATTTTCTTGATAATTTAGGAAATGATTCATAAGTCATTTTTGATGTATGGTAATTAGTATCACATCAAACCAACACATTATGTGATCATTATAACTCAAAGTGTGTGTTTTCAATTTAAAATTATATTTTAGTAAAAAAATAAGTGACATACTCAAAACCCAAAAAACACATTAAGAATGTTTTGATATTTTAGGATAATTATTTATAATTAATTTTTGATGTGTAGGAATAATCCTCACCTCAATATAATGCACAGTCTTACCAATATTACTCAAATTATGTGGTTTTAGTTTTAAAATGACATTTTATTAATTTATTGTACCATGTTTATGTTTAATTTATTTCATTATATTATTAATAACAAAAGAATTGTTTTTTTCATTGGTGGATTATTTTTTCCTGATTTGGGGTGGTTTGTTCAGCAACTAATACCATAATTAAGATTTTTGAGAGGGTTTCAGGTTCTAAATACAATGAAACTATTGATTTTTTTAATGTTTGTGATAAATTGTACTTGTTATGGTAATTGTATAAAAAAATGTTTTAAATGTATATAATAGTGAATTTTTTCTTTTATTTGTGTTATAATATTTATTTTAATTAGATTATTAATTTTTCATATCCTTTATTTACCTATATTTTCCTGTATTTTTTGTTCTAGTATGATTTAATTTTAACAGCACACTATAGCAGTATGACCTTTATCAGTGCTAAAAATAGCGTTGATAAAGGTCCACCTTTATCAATTATTTTTTTATCATTGGTAAAGGTTCCCTTTTTTAGTTATTTTTTATCACTGATAAAAGGGTCCCCTTTTTAATGGATCTTAGATAAAAATTAATTTTTCAATGCTTCTGGTTTATTTTTATAACGCTATTAATAGCATGGTCTGTAGTAGTGCTATATGCCACCTGTGGCCAGATATGGTTGATCATAGTGACCACCTAAGTAATGGTTTCACCTAGGTTCTATGGATGGCCTTGGATGGCTTCATTCATTACATAAAATAGTTATCCAAAATCAACTAAAGTTCCACAATTGTAATTATATATAATTATAATTCTCAAAAACTATTTCTTCAAATATTCTCCTCAAAATCCTTTTTTATTCTTGAAATTTTTCAACTATAATTATCTTTTCAGTCGGATAATTTAATCATATAAATCCTAAAACTATTTATAACATCATTAAAATGTAATTCCAAATCGCCCAAAGAAAATACACATTTTCCTTATTGAAGAGTAATTTTTTATATTCAAATTTTCATTAGAACGTGTCTTCGACATTAAGACCAAATCTGAAATCATCACAAGTATGAGACTATTACTATAAAGTATCAAATCTTCAACTTAATATTCATTTCCAAATTATGTATGATTTTCAACCATCTTTAAATTGTAGAAACTCTATAATTTAATCACTTTTATATTGACTTTTAATCATACAAACACATTGACAAAAAATACAACTCCAGTAAATATATCCACAACTACTTTAATCCAATTGGGTTCTTAAATACTCATCTATAATGGAATTTATAAGGATAATATAATAGTTTTCATATAGATGGTTGAACTGACCCAAAAAAACATATTATATGAACGAATCAGTAAGAGTGTGATGTTATATGAATATAATATTGTTGTTATATAAGAATAACGATTTAAATAAATATTTATTGCATTTTTTGATAGGATTTAAGAATAATGAAGATGTGAAGATAAATAAAAGAGATAAAGAGGAATTTGTTAGTTACTTTGATGTAGTCACTTCATATCATAATGAATTTATTTATAATGAAAAATTTCTCCCACCTTATTGGGACTAGAATCTACCCAAATTAAAGAAATTAGGGATGGAAATTTGATAAGATAATAAAGAGGAAACTAAAGGAGTTAAGTGGTTTGGAATTAGTAGAGAATGCGAGCTTTTATAGATGAGTTTGAGTGACATATTTGATATTTATCAACCTTTAATTATAAAGTAAGGTCATTTTAACATGGAAGGTGATCCATAATTATACATGAAAAAGGGGGGATGGGATTCAATCCATTATTTTCAAATTTTCATTATTTTTATAAAATTTTAACCTCATTTTTATGGTTTATGGTATTTTACTATTTTTACTATTTACTTACATAATTCACTATTTAACATTGTAAATTGTTTTGTTTTCCATAAATGAAATTGAACCCCTTACCAAATTTTGATTCCAAAATTTTAAATATTAAATCAATTTTATCAAAATTAATCTCCAAATATGTTGAATTTAAATTTTAAATAAAAATACATAATACTTTAGAATACAAAATTTCCTTTTATAAAAACAATTTCTTATGTCATAAAAGATTATTTTTAGATTTATCATCAATCCTTAATTATTTAATGGAAATGAGTTATTTATTTTTCATGATAAATATATTATTTCCAATGCGTTCTTAATTTATATAAATAGATTATATAATTATTATAACATTTTCAATATAATTATTGGCTATATGTATTCACAATTACTTTCATCCATTTGGGTTCTTCAATAACTATCCATAATGAAATTTATGAGGATAGTATAAAATTGTTCATGTAGGTGGTTGAACCAACCCAAATAAGAACATATTGTATGAATGAATTAGTTAGAGTGTGAAGTTTTATGAATAAAATATCATTTCTGTAGAAGAATAATGATGTAAATAATAAATTATTGGGGTTTTGGATAGGATTTAAGAAGAATATAGATGTGAAGATAAATAAAAAATATAAAGAGGAATTTGTTACATACTTTGATGGAATAACTCCATATCATAATGAATTTTGTTGTGATGAATGATTTATCCCTCCTTATTATGACCTAAATCTACCCAAAGTGAGAGGAAATTAGTACAGAAAATTTGATAATATTTGAAAGAGAAAACTAAATGAGTGAAGTAATTTTGAATTAGTAGAGAAACATAACTTTTATAGATGAGTTTGAGTGACATATTTGAAGTTTATCATTATTTAATTGTTATATAAGGTCATCCTAACATGGAAGGTGATCCATAATTGGATATCAAAAATGGTGGATGTGATTATATCCATTATTAATATACTTTATTTATTTTTATAAATTTTAAACCTCATTTTTAGGGTATATGGTATTTTAATGTTTTTATTATTTACTTACAAAATTCACTCTTTAACTTGGTATCTTGTTTTGTTTTTCATAATTTAAATTGACCCTCAAACCTGTTTTTGATTATCAAATTCCAAATATTAAATTCATTTTATCAAAATCAATCTCAAATATGTGGAATTTAATTTTTAAATAAAAATAAATAATACTTTAGAAAAATAGTTTTTCTTATATAAAGAATTTTTCTTATGCCATAAATGATTATATTTAGATTTTTCAATAATCCTTATTTAATGGAAATAAGTTATTTATTTTTCATGTTAACTATATAATTTCCAATATATTATTTATTTCTATAAATGTATTATATAATTATTATAACATTTTCAATATAATTATTTTCTATATGTATTCAAAACTACTTCAATCTATTTGGGTTCTTTAATACTCATCCATAATGGAATTTATGAGGATATTATAACATTATTCATGTTGGTGGTTGAAGAAACCCAAAAAATAACATATTATATGAATAAATGAGTAAGAGTGTGAAGTTATATAAATATAATATCATTTTTATAGAAGCATGATGATAGAGATAATATTCTATTTTCATTTTTCGGTAGGATTTAAGAATAATGGATATATAAAGATAAATGACACAGATAAAGAGGAACGTGTTACTTACTTTTATGGAATCACTCTATATCATAATGAATTTATTTGTAATGAAGGATTTAGCCATCCTTATTGTGGCTAGAAGCTACCCAAAGTGAGAGGAAATTGGGGGAGTAAATTTGATAAGATATGGAATTGAAAACTAAATGAGTGAATTGTTTGGAATTAGTAGAGTAGGAGAGCTTTTATAGATGATTTTGAGAAAAATATTTTAAGTTTCTCATTCTTTAATTGTTAAAGAGGTTTATTTTAACATGGAAGCTTATCCATGATTGTACATAAAAAAGGATGGATGATATTCCATCCATTATTAACATGTTTTCTTTATTTTTATAAATTTTTAACCATATTTTTGTGGTATATGGTATTTTACTATTTTTACTATTTACTTACATGATTCACTATTTAACTTGGTATCATGTTTTGTTTTCTATAAATGAAATTGGACATATTAACAAATTTTTATTCCCAAATTCCAAATATTAAATCAATTTTATCAAAATAAATCTCTATACATGGGGAATTTAAATTTTAAATAAAGACATAATAATTTAGAAAAATAATTTTTCTTATATAAAAATAATTTCTTATTTCATAAATGATTATATTTAGATTTATCATCAATCATTAACTAGATAATAGAAATGAGTTATTTATTTTTCATGTTAAATATATAATATCCAATACATTATTCATTTCTATAAATTAATTATATAATTATTATAACATTTTCAATACACTTATTGACTATAAGTATTCACAACTACTTTAATCCATTTGGGTTCTTCAATACTCATCCATAATAGAATTTATGAGGATAGAATAACATTGTTCATATAGGTATTTGAACTGAACCAGAAAAGAGAATATTATATGAATGAATAAGTGTGTAAATTTATATAAATATAATATCATTTTTGTATAATAATAATGATGTAAATAATATTTTATTACATATTTAGATAGGATTTGAGAAGAATAGAGATATGAAGATAAATGAAAGGGATAAAGAGGAATATGTTATTGGATTTAGTAGCCTAGGACCAACTACTTTGTACTTTATTCATTAATAAATACCTTATCACATCTTGATTGTTCTTATGTGTGACAATGCATGTGATAATTTCTAAAGGATAGCTGTTGCATTAAAGGGTCATAGCGGATCCCTACTATGATGAGAACCCTGAAGTGCCATAACACTATTCTTGAATATATATTATATGGATGGATGATGTTATTTGAGGGACACAAATAATATAGTCCATTAGGGTTGAGGACTCATAAAACTTTGAGGCACCTTCTCATGGTGTGCGCCCTTGGTAATATACAGGAGGATATTATGAGAATGAGACCCGTCGATAGGAAATCCACATTTCATAGTGTCATTGGATGTTCCTATCTTTGGACGTGTGTATTGGTCCTTAGACTTTAAGGTTATTATTAATGGGTATTACAACTCGCACCCTTAGATGTATCGATGAAAACAATGACGACACATTGTTCCCCACGAGGTAGGATATGTTGGGTGCGTTACGAGTAATACTGCATTAATAGATAATGTGAGAAAGGATTTGTCCCTTCTGTTCTATAATGTAAGTAGATATCTCAGGCCCTTTTATGTAATTTATATACCCTAAATAAATCCATATCCATGGTGAAGAATGGGAAAGTTCAATTCTGGAAAGTCAAAGAAAGAATAATTGAGCACATGGTTTGATGGCACTCGAATGCAACCCGCTTGATACGAGATATTAAGACAAATGGATTATATTACATTGAAAGAATTCGTAGGAGGTGACACATCATTGAGACATTAAATTATTTCTCTATGGGTTCCTTGGCGTGTTTCTAAATGCTAACATTGGACTTTAGGTAGGCTCCGCCTAATTCCACTGAGAAAGAGGCCTAGAGAGTTACACACTAAGTGTGTCCAAGTATCTCAGTTAATATTTATTTAACAAGTTGAATAAAGATTATTCTTGATTGTGGTTTAATAATTATTTGAGGATGCCTGATCACATTTATTTCGACACTAGTTGTTCAAGAGAATATATTGGGGGCGAAATAATATATTTATTAGCGAGTAATGTAGTGATATTTATTTTAGAAATAAATATCCATTATTCAAGGTCTAATAAATGTGGTGGAGGAAATAAATAAAAATGGAAAAACAAAAGTACATGTCGTGTATATTAAATATACACGCCATGCATTTTTTGGGGTGGGGAATTTATGAGAAATAATATTATTTATTTAATTAAATAATATTAGGTGTAATTCATTGGGTGCATGTCAGGTAATAATAATAGTCAAATGTTATTATTAGACCTGGGGTATTACTAAGAATTAAATGAAATGCATAAATGCTTTTAGGTAATTAATTCATTTTATTATTCTATGTAATTAAAAAACCAAATTATATATTTCTCATTATCCTAGACATTTTTTGTGGTTTTGCACAACGGATATAGAGAAATCTCTCAAGACAAGAGAGAATTCTTTTCTTCCAAGAACACTCTCAAGCTATGAGAGAGATATCCTCCTCCACCGGATCAAGGCGATTGAATGCGGACATCGCAAGTAAAGGATCTTTTATGCTAGCACCTGGAGATCCCTTCGGCGATGTCTATAGATACGTGGAGAATGTGTGGATCACTGCTAGAGGAATCCTACACTTGGATTATATGATGCAGCGAAGGATCACATCGGATCGTGACTGGAAACATCAACGAAGAAAGAATTCCATCCAGGAGATTCTTGTCAATTAATTAAATTAATTATAATAAACATATGATTATCCTATCTATGGTTTCGGGACTCCCCTATTTTTTTTCTTTTTTCATTCTATTCCGAAGATCCGGCATTTTATTATCATGAATGATCTCGGATTGATCGTTGTTAATGCTAAAATTAAAGTTGGGTACACCCACCAATGCAATTCCACTACACCCAGAACCTACATATGCTACTTACATTGATTGAATCACTCCATATCATACTGAGTTTCTTTGTAGTGAAGGATTTATACATACTTATTATAACTAGAGGCTACCTAAAGTGAGAGTAAATTAGGGGAGGATTTTTGATAAGATATAATAGTGGAAACTAAGGGAGTGAAGTGGTTTATAAATAATAGATAAGGGGATCTTTTATAAAATATTTTGAGTAATATATTTAAAATTTCTCATTATTTAATTTTCAAGGAATGTCATTTTAATATGGAAGGTGATTCATAATTGGACATGAAAAAGGACAGATGAGATTTTATCCATTATTAAAATGTTCTATTTATTTTTATAAATTTTAAACCTCATTTTTGCAGTATATGGTATTTTACTATTTAGTTATGCAATTCACTATTTAACTTTGTATCTTGTTTTGGTTTCGATAAATGAAATTAACCCTCTTACCAAATTTTGAGTCCGAAATTCTGAATATTAAATTCATTTTATCAAAATCAATATCTATATATGTTGAATTTAAATTTTTAGTAAAAGTAAATAATACTTTATAAAAATAATTTTTCTTATAAAAAACAATTTAATATGTCGTAAATGATTATTTATAGATTTATCATCAATCCTTAATTGTATAATGGAAATGAGTTATTTATTTTTCATGTCAAATATATAATTTCTAATGTATTATTCATTTATATAAATGGATTATATAATTATAATAACATTTTCAATTTACTTATTGGCTATATATATTCACAACTACTTTAATCAATTTGGGATCTTAAATACTCATCCATAATAGAATTTATGAGGATTGTATAACATTGTTCATGTAGGTAGCTGAACCGAACCAAACAAGAACATATTATATGAATGAATGATTTAGAATGTAAAGTCATATGAATATAATATCATTTTTCTAGAAGAATAATGATATAAATAATATGTTATTTTAGTTTTGGATAGGATTTAATAATAACAGAGATGTGAAGATAAATTAAAGAGATAAAGAAAAATTTGTTACATACTTTGATGTAATCACTCATTCTTGTACTGGATTTCTTTGTAATGAAGGATTTATCCCTCTTTATTATGACCAGAAGCTACCCAAAAAGTGATAAGAAATACGGGGAGGATATATGATAGGATATGCAAGTAGAAACCAAAGGTGTGAAGTGGTTTGGAATTAGTAGAGAATGGGATATTTTATAGATGATTTTGAGTGACATATTTGAATCTTCTCATTCTTTCATTATTAAGGAGGGTCATTTTAACTTGGAAATTGATACATAATTTGTCATGAAAATGGGTGGACGAGATTAAATCCATTATTAACATGTTTTTTTATTTTTATTAATTTTAAACCTCATTTATATGGTATAAGGAATTTTATTATTTTTACTATTTACATATGTAATTCAATATTTAACTTGGTATCTTTTTTTGTTTTCTATAAATGAAATTGACTCTCTTACCAAATTTTGATTCCAAAATTCCAAATATTAAATCGATCTTAACAAAATTAATGTCTAAATATATGGAATTTAAATTTTAAATAAAAAGACATAATTATTTAGAAAATTAAATTTTCTTATATAAAAACAATTTCTTATGCCATAAATGATTATATTTAGATTTGTCATCAATCCTTAATTATTTAATAGAAATGATCAATTTATTTTTCATGTTAAATATAGAATTTCTAACACATTATTCATTTCTATAAATAAATTATATAATTATTATAAAATTTTCAATATACTTATTGTATATATTTATTCACCACTACTTTAATCAATTTGGGTTCTTCAATACTCATCCATAATGGAATTTGTGAGGATAGTATAACATTTTTCTTGTAGGTGGTTGAACCAACCCAAAAAAAACATGTTATATGAATGAATGAGTAGTGTGTGAAGTTATATGAATATAATATCATTTTTATAGAATAATAATGATGTAAATAATATGTTATTTTAGTTTTAGATATGATTTAAGAAGAATGTATATGTGAATATAAACGAAAGATATAAAGAGTAATTTGTTACTTTGATGTAATCACTCCATCCTATAATGAATTTCTTTGTAATAAAGGATTTATCCCTCATTATTTTGAACAAAAGATACCCAAAGTGAGAGGAAATAAGGGGAAGAAATTTTATAAGATATGAAATAGGAAAATAAATGAGTGAAGTGGTTTGGAATTAGTAGACCAAGGGAGATTTTATAGATGATTTTCATTGACATATTTGAAGTTTCTCATTATTTAATTGTTAATGAAGTCCATTTTAACATCGAAGGTGGTCCATAATTGGTCATAAAAAAGGGTGGAATATAATACATCAATTATTAATATGTTTTCCTAATTATTATAAATTTTAAACCTCATTTTTATGGTATTTACTTACATAATTCACTATTCTAATTGGTATCTTTTTTTGTTTTCCATAAATGAAATTGAACCTCTTAGCAAATTTTTATTTCCAAATTCCAAATATTAAATACACTTTATCAAAATTATCCTTTAAAAATATGGAATTTAAATTTTAAATAAAAATAAATAATACATTAGAAAAATAATTTTTCTTATATAAAAACAATTTCTTGTTTCATAAATGATTATATTAAAAATTTTCATCAGTCCTTAATTAGTTATTAATTTTTCATTTTAAATATATAATTTCCAATACATTATTCATTTATATAAATAGATTTTATAACTATTATAAAATTTTCAAAATACTTCTTGGATATATGTATTCACAACTACTTTAATCCAGTTGGATTCTTTAATAATCCTCCATAATGAAATTTATGCATATAGTATAACATTGTTCATGTAGATGGTTAAATAGAACCAAAAAAAGAACATATTTTATGAATTAATGAGTAACTGTGTGAATTTATATTAATATAATATCATTTTTATAGAAGAATAATGATGTAAATAAGGAATCATTTTAGTTTTGGATATGCTTTAAGAAGAATATAGATGTGAAGATAAATGGAAGAGATAAATTGGTATTTTTTACTTAATTTTGATAGAATTGCTCCATATCATAATGAATTTCTTTGTAATGAAGAATTTAGACCTCCTTTTTGTTACCAAAAGCTACCTAAAGTGAGAGGAACTTTGTAACACCCCAAGCTTCCACGGTACGTTTCCCTTCGAATAATGCGATAGCGTGTGTTGTACGCAACCTCGAGTTCTAACACACACCACAACTAATTAAAATAGCCGTTGTGAATAGTAATACCTACTTTTTGAAATCATATATATTTTATATTTCAAAATGGACTTCATTTTTGGATTCGGAATATTGAAATTAGCCTAGGGTGAAATTTTGGTACTTTTCGGATAACTTTAATATTTTGATGAATAGTGAAAATTTCTAAATTTTAATTAAAAACAACTTTTTTAATCAAAATAATTAATAGTGATAAATTATGAATTTGAGTGGTTTTAAAGTATATTTAGAATATATTTTTACCATTCAATTTAATGTTTATCATTGGACATAATTTTACAATTAAACCGAACATAAACAAGTGTCAATCTTTTGATAGTTATTATCTCTTAAAAACACGCTTTTTGTTTTGACAGCGGGAATTAATTTTAAATTAATTTCTGCCACTTCTGTGTTTTGAATTTAGTAAAATGGATTCCATATTTGGAATCAGGATTTCCAAATTATGTAAATAGGTAACTTTTATTTTTACACATTTTGAATAATTACTGCGGTAAATATTTTATTTACCATGGTTAAAGGGTAAATCCGGTAAATAAGGGTTAAAAAATAATATTATAATAATACAAAATTACCCTAAAACGTGTCCTAACCTTATTGGTGGACACATACCCGACCATGAGCATCCTTGGGTCAATTTGGGGACCCCTTGGAGCCACTTGTATGTGGTAGGGACACTTTATATTAATAAAGTTAAAATAAAAATAAAAATGACATAAGCTTACATCTTTTAGAAGAACAATTTTTACATAGGGTTATACATGTTGGATTTTCGATTATAAATATTCATTAGAAATATAAAAAGATTTCCTACATGATGATATTTTATTTATAATTTTTAGACATCAAATAAGTTAAATTATTAATGACACAATAATGATGAAATGTTTACCTCATTAATAAATCATTTAAATAAATAAGATTATAATGATTAAAATATTATCTAAAACCTGTCCAATTCTTATTGGTTGATGTTATTTATAATATGAGTCATCTTATCTTCGACCTCAATGATTTTTGGACCATTATAAACCGAATATAATTATATTATAAAGTAATACTTTCACTCTTTCCTAAAGAGCCCCTCTTCTCCCTTATAAAAGGAGACCACTTCTACTCATTCCTCACACCTCTCAAGCCACTTGACTCGTCCAAACTCTGCCCAAATAAGCTCCCCACATCCCTCTCCTCCTCCTTGAAGCTTCCCCTTAGGCAGAAATCATTTCAAGAAGACCTTTGGTTCCAACCAGAGTGAGTTACCTAAATTAAAGGTAACGATTTCTCTTAAATTATTTTCCTTTATTTTGCTTCTCCAACCCCCAAAATCTTTTTATTTCCTTTCTTTTGTAACAACACCAGTATCCTAAATATACTAGGATGTTGTTATAGGAAGGATTCAAACTACACATACACACAACTCCATCTAATGGATGATGAACATAATGTTTCTGTGGATGGCAAACTAACACCTCACGAAATGATGATTGTTCAAATACATCTTACCGCCTCTCATGGTGGCCATTATGATGGCACTGTAATTAAATATGATATTAATGATATATATTTTATATATAAGCTTCTGTAATTCCATTTTATTTCATACCATTATTCGTTTCATGTTGTATATACATACGATAATTTCATTTGAGGAAGTGCGGACTACCGCCCCCTTAAAATGATATGACTCGTTCATACCACACATGGAACGTATAAAGGATGGTGTTAATGAACTTAAGTAACATATATAAAATATTATATTATACTGGAATAGTAATATACCTATGTATCATTTGGATTCAATTCTTTTAAAATAAAAATTAAATGGAAGTAGCGTTCGTGCGTACGTACGGACTACCGTCTCCACGAACGCGGTGAGATCCATCCTCCATCATATCCATTCAAGTCTTATTCTCATTTTAGGGTTAAAAATAATGTTAATATCATTCTGATTATGAATAAGATTTAATCTATCCATTACAAACATGTCTTACGTAACCAAACATTTAAGAAGAACGAATCGATTATCACCTGAAACGACGATAATACTAAGATATTATTAATAAAGCAATGTTAAAAGATCATATATGATATGATATTAATGTATATGATTCTTGTATAATTTAATAACAATTATTTCACCATTATACAGGAGGTTAACCGACTCCAACAAAGGAAAAGTATAAGGTAAGGGTTATTTCACAATCTCTTCATTATCCGAGGTTGTTTATACGTAACAATCTACTGGGATATCTTTATCATCCACATCCATGTTTCTTAAAGATGTATTTCAAAACATTTTTTACTATTTACAAGAATATGGGTTAAAGTCATTTATACCCTTGTTTGACTTTTTATAAGAGGTTTATAAAGGAATCTTTCTGTCGTTTTCAAAACAAGGTCCTTTTTAACCTTTTCGACAGAATTGAGGTAAGAATGTTTTTTTTAACTTATACGGCGGGTGCGGTTATTTTACGCCGTTATAAAATCTTCAAAGCTTTCCTTACAAGCTTATAAGAATATTTTCATATAAAATGTTTTATTTTATATGGATCTTAAATGATTTCAAAATAAAAGGAGATATTTCTTTTAAAAAAAAATTTTGATTTCATCTACGTCAACATCCTTTGATGGATTTTAAGATTATTTGAAGTTGATTTATTATGATACAAAACTTCTATATTGAAGGTTTTGTGATATGTTTGACTATGGATGTGCTATTTTTATACCATTCATAGTTTATGGTGAAATTATTGACATTTCGTATGCTAGTTTTAATACGAATTTTTATGTTACGTTTAAACCTTTTCATATGGGAATGCATTGGACTTAATAAGTGACGGGTGGAGCCCGCTATAGCTCCTCGATGCATCGGTAGGTCTCATGAGACAAACTAGTGTCTTGGCACAAGGCCTTGACAAAATCTTATTTTTAGTCTTGGCACGAGGCCTTGGCTATGTGGTTATGATAGTCTGGCATTATGCATTCCAACATTATGAAAGTGGTTATTGATTTTTGCATGTGATTATTCGATTAGTAGAATATCCATGTGAATAAGTAAATGGCATTATTACATTTTACTTTTGCCATACTATGTCGAAGTTAAAGTTTAAAAGGCTTTTGTTTTAGTAATGCAATGCCTTAAATGTTTATTCTTATTTATGAAAGTTTCCGCTATATTGTTATCCTTACTGGGCATTTGAGCTCACCCCTTTTCTATGTTTTATTTTTCCCAGGATGTGAAGAAGTAAGTTATGAATGAACTGCAGGGATTTTATGAGGGGTTAATAGTGTGGATTGTGGAAACATTATGTTGTTGTAGTAGTTTTTCATTTTATGATGTAATGTAAAACTTATGAATATATCTATTGTTTCCAAGGCTACTAAACCAATCGGTCTTTCGAGATTTGATCTTTCTTGTGATCATGTCAATGTTATGTAATAATGCACCGACTCTGGGTAACTGGGGTCGGGGCGTTACAGTTGGTATCAGAGGAAGTTTAGTACAAACCTTGGAAGCTAGATTTAGATAAACTCTGATTAGAGCACGTAGACCTAAGATTAAATTTGAGGATTAGTATAGAAGAACTTCCTAGAATTTTGGTATTGTAGAGATTTTGTGAGTTTTCCGAGCAATACATCCCTGTCTGGATACGAGCAGGTAGAGGCGGCTCTGGCACAGATGTACCTAGGGGTAAAACCCGAAAACACCGCTTTGAGCTAGACTCGAACGGGAACTGGTGCACGAAAACGGGCCTTGCTGCACTCTTGGTTACGACACTCCCGGGGGATATGCTTAGAATAACTCTCACTATCTTTACAAATCATTATGAAGGGTTTATGAGTATATACTTCCTCAAAGAAAACATTTTTATGATTATGGATTATATCCATAAATAGTTCAATTTATGTTAAGTGTTTTATAAGTATGGGATTATGTATTTTGATTCATAAACTGATCTAGTTTATGCCATTGTTTAGAAATGGCGCCTAGTGGAAGAAATGGAAACCGTATCAATGCACGCACTCCATGTAGGGATTTCCCTCCTGCTCAAGATAATTATAGTGGGGCTGGTGATGCAACTGGTGCCGATCAGCTAATCACCATACTGGGACAACTTACTCAGGTTATGAATAATAACCTTACCCGTATGGAGCACCCTGATCCGCAGCATGGAGGATCAATGTTAGATCGATTCATGAGGCAACAACCACCAACTTTCAACGGGAATACAAATCCATTATTAGCTGAGCAATGGATATTTTCCCTAGAGAAAATATTTCAGGCTTTGGGGAGCAGTGAAAGGGAAAAAGTTATCATGGCAGTTTACCGCCTCCCTGGAGATGCTGATCAATGGTGGTCATTGATTCAAAACATGAAGGAAGATGATGAAGTATCAAATATGGAATGGAGGGAGTTCAAAGATTTGTTTTTAGAAAAATACTTTCCTCGCGACCATCGAGCAGATATGGAAAGGCAATTTCTAAGTCTGATACAAAAGGAGGATGATAATGTCACAAAGTATGAGGCTAACTTTACAAGGTTAGCGAGGTATGCTGGAGATTATATACGCAACCCAAGAAGTAATATTGATCGTTTCTTTGATGGGTTAAAACCATTTCTCCGTCGAGCATTAGTCTCACAATCCTTTTCATCGTACGAAGACATTGTCTCATGTGCCATCAAGACCGAAAAGGAATTCTCTAAGTCTTATGACTTTAAAGCAAAGAAAGAGAAGAAGAGACCTGCTGAACAATCTGGGAATGGAAATAAGGGGAAGAAGGGAAAGGCTGAATATCCATCCTGTGGTAAATGCGGGAAGAAACACCCTGGTACTTTCTTGAAGGGAATGGGAGTCTGTTACAAGTGTGGTGAAAAAGGCCACCAAGCTCATAATTGCAAGGGGAAGAAGGAAGCTACCAACGTTCAGTGCTACAATTGCAGGGAGATGGGGCATTATGCAAATGCATGCCCTAAGCGTCAGGAGAACTTACCTTAGAAAAGGCCAAGGGATCAAGGCCAGGCTTATGCTATCACTACTGCTGAGGTAGAAGCTCCGAAAGACGTGGTGGCAGGTAATTTAATGGTTTCCTCAAGTTTAGCAAATGTATTATTTGATTCTGGATCATCGCATTGTTTCATATCTTCCCAGTTTTCTAAGAAAATTAGATATTTCCAATTTGATTTAATAAGGGAGTTGTCAGTTAAAACTCCTAAGGGAAGTATCGTTGCAACAAAGTTTTGTGAATCAGTCCCCATTAGAGCACATAAATTTTCTTTATCTGCTGATCTCATCGTCATACCTATGATTGAGTTTGATATAATCCTCGGTATGGACTGGCTTTCGGACTATGATGCGAAGATTTATTGTAAGAAGAAAGAGGTTACGATTCTTGATGATAATGATAAGGAACACCTTATTTTTAGAGCAGAATCGTCACCACCTAATTCTTATTTAGATCCACCCTCAATAGCTCAACTAAATTCAATTATTGGGGAGGAAGAGAATGAAATAATTGCGGGTGAGGAAAGGAATGTTCAAATAGAGGATGTACCTGTTGTGAAAGAATTTGTAGATGTATTTCCAGAAGATTTACCTGGACATCCTCCAGAACGAGAAGTTGAGTTTTCTATTGATTTGATTCCTGGATCAAGGCCTATATCGAAGACCCCTTATAGAATGGCCACTGTAGAGTTAGTCGAACTAAAGAAACAACTAGAGGAATTGAGTAATAAGGGATTTATTCGCCCTAGTGTTTCTCCATGGGGAGCCCCTGTTCTTTTTGTTAAAAAGAAAGATGGATCTATGAGGTTATGTATCGACTACAGGGAGATCAATGCTATAACGATAAATAACAAGTATCCCCTACCTCGTATTGATGATTTATTTGACCAACTGCATGGAGCTCAATACTTTTCAAAGATTGACCTTCGATCTGGATACCATCAGTTGTGTGTAAAGAAGGAAGACATTCCGAAGACAGCATTTCGAACCAGGTACGGGCATTACGAGTTTACTGTAATGCCGTTTGGATTGACTAATGCACCCTCTGTATTCATGGATCTGATGAACAGAGTTTTCAAGGAGTATCTCGATGAATTTGTGGTGGTATTTATTGATGATATCTTGGTATACTCCAAAACCTACGAAGATCATGAAAATCACTTGCGCATTATCTTGAAGACTCTGAGGAGGCATGAATTATATGGGAAGTTTAGTAAGTGTGAATTCTGGCTTCAGGAGATTTCTTTTCTTGGCCATATTGTCTCTAAGGATGGAATCTCTGTTGATCCTTTTAAGACCAAGGCAATCCAAGAATGGCCAGCACCTACGAGTATAACTGAGGTACGTAGTTTTATTGGTTTGGCAGGTTATTATCGACGTTTCGTCCAGAATTTTGCCCGATTGGCTAACCCATTAACGAAGCTCACACGTAAAGGGGTTAAATTTGTTTGGACAAAAGAGTGTGAAGAATGTTTCGAAGAACTGAAGAGAAGATTAGTCAATGCTCCTATATTGACTCTACCATCGGGGAATGATGGGTTCGTTATTTATAGTGATGCATCAAAGAAAGGACTTGGTTGTGTCCTTATGCAGAATGATAGAGTTATTGCCTATGCATCACGACAGTTGAAAATTCATGAACAAAACTATCCTACTCATGATCTTGAGTTAGCAGCTGTGATCTTTTCTTTGAAGATATGGAGGCACTACCTCTATGGTGAAAAATGTGAGATTTATACTGATCACAAGAGTTTGAAGTATATTTTCTCACAAAAAGAACTCAACATGAGGCAAAGGAGATGGCTTGAATTACTCAAGGATTATGATTGTACGATACACTACCACCCAGGGAAGGCAAACAAGGTGGAAGATGCTTTGAGTAGAAAAGACCATGGAGTTTTGAACAATATGAGAATTGAAAGGGATCCAATTTTTATGGATCTAGTAAAGATGGACATGGGAATAACCAGGGAAGGTGAAACATCAATGCTTTTTCAAATGGTTACCAAACCATCTTTACTAGAAAGGATTGAGAGTTCTCAGACCTATGATGAAGAATTCCAAAAGAAGATTAAAGTTGTGAATGACGGGAGATTGGGAGACTTTGTGTATGAAGATGGAATTTTGAAATTCGGGAAGAGACTTTGTGTTCCCAATATACCTGATCTAAAAAGGGAATTGCTGGATGATGCTCATAGTTCCAATTTCTCTATACACCCTGGGAGCACCAAAATGTATAGAGATTTGAAGGAACATTTTTGGTGGGACAACATGAAGAAGGAGATTGCTGATTTTGTGTCAAGATGTATGGTTTGTCAACAAGTGAAAGCTGGAAGGCAACAGCCTGGAGGAGTCATGCAACCTCTTCCCATACCGGAGTGGAAATGGGACAATGTTACGATGGACTTTGTCATGGGGCTACTGAAGACTCCTAGAAGGAACGATGTAATATGGGTTATTGTTGATCGTCTTACCAAGTCAGCACATTTTCTTGCTATAAGAGAAGATCTACCCCTGGAACGTCTAGCAAGACTATACATTAATGAAGTTGTGAGACTTCATGGAGTACCCCTATCGATTGTTTCTGATCGTGATCCCCGTTTTACTTCAAGATTTTGGAAAAGTCTTCAGAAATCCCTGGATACTGAACTTCATTTGAGCACTGCTTACCACCCTCAGATAGACGGACAATCAGAACGGACTATTCAGACCTTAGAAGACATGTTGAGATCTTGCTCACTTGATTTTCAGGGTATGTGGGATCAATATTTACCACTAGTAGAATTTTCCTATAACAATAGCTTCCATTCGAGTATTCAGATGGCACCATATGAAGCGTTATACAGAAAGAGATGTCGTACACCAACCTGTTGGGATGACGTTGGTGAAAGAAAACTTGTAGGCCCAGAACTGGGGGAGGAAACGGTGGAAAAGGTGAAGGTAATCCAAAATCACATCAAAGCAGCTCAAAGTAGGCAGAAGAGCTATGCCGATAATCGAAGGAAGGATTTGGAATTTCAAGTCGGTGATCATGTTTTCCTGAAGGTATCTCCGTGGAAGGGAGTCATACGTTTTGGTAAGAAAGGTAAATTGAGTCCCAGGTACATTGGACCTTTCGAAATTCTAGAACGAATTGGGGCTGTAGCTTACCGATTGGCAATGCCGCCAAGTCTCTCCAAAGTTCACGATGTGTTCCACGTATCTCTGTTGAGAAAATACATGCCTGACCCAACGCATGTACTCACCTATGAGGAATTAGAACTGGAACCCGGTCTGTCTTATTATGAAGAGCCCGTCAAGATTCTTGATACAAGAGAACAAGTACTGAGAAACCGGACGACACGTCTGGTAAAAGTTTTGTGGAGAAATCATAAGATGGAAGAGGCAACGTGGGAACCCGAGGAACTTATGATGAAGAACCACCCGAGTCTTTTTATGCAGTAATACCCTAGAAATTGCGAGGATGCAATTATTTGAAGGAGGAGAGAATGTAACACCCCAAGCTTCCACGGTACGTTTCCCTTCGAATAATGCGATAGCGTGTGTTGTACGCAACCTCGAGTTCTAACACACACCACAACTAATTAAAATAGCCGTTGTGAATAGTAATACCTACTTTTTGAAATCATATATATTTTATATTTCAAAATGGACTTCATTTTTGGATTCGTAATATTGAAATTAGCCTAGGGTGAAATTTTGGTACTTTTCGGATAACTTTAATATTTTGATGAATAGTGAAAATTTCTAAATTTTAATTAAAAACAACTTTTTTAATCAAAATAATTAATAGTGATAAATTATGAATTTGAGTGGTTTTAAAGTATATTTAGAATATATTTTTACCATTCAATTTAATGTTTATCATTGTACATAATTTTACAATTAAACCGAACATAAACAAGTGTCAATCTTTTGATAGTTATTATCTCTTAAAAACACGCTTTTTGTTTTGACAGCGGGAATTAATTTTAAATTAATTTCTGCCACTTCTGTGTTTTGAATTTAGGAAAATGGATTCCATATTTGGAATCAGGATGTCCAAATTATGTAAATAGGTAACTCTTATTTTTACACATTTTGAATAATTACTGCGGTAAATATTTTATTTACCATGGTTAAAGGGTAAATCCGGTAAATAAGGGTTAAAAAATAATATTATAATAATACAAAATTACCCTAAAACGTGTCCTAACCTTATTGGTGGACACATACCCGACCATGAGCATCCTTGGGTCAATTTGGGGACCCCTTGGAGCCACTTGTATGTGGTAGGGACACTTTATATTAATAAAGTTAAAATAAAAATAAAAATGACATAAGCTTACATCTTTTAGAAGAACAATTTTTACATATTGTTATACATGTTGGATTTTCGATTATAAATATTCATTAGAAATATAAAAAGATTTCCTACATGATGATATTTTATTTATAATTTTTAGACATCAAATAAGTTAAATTATTAATGACACAATAATGATGAAATGTTTACCTCATTAATAAATCATTTAAATAAATAAGATTATAATGATTAAAATATTATCTAAAACCTGTCCAATTATTATTTGTTGATGTTATTTAGAATATGAGTCATCTTATCTTCGACCTCAATGATTTTTGGACCATTATAAACCGAATATAATTATATTATAAAGTAATACTTTCACTCTTTCCTAAAGAGCCCCTCTTCTCCCTTATAAAAGGAGACCACTTCTACTCATTCCTCACACCTCTCAAGCCACTTGGCTCGTCCAAAATCTGTCCAACTAAGCTCCCCACATCCCTCTCCTCCTCCTTGAAGCTTCCCCTTAGGCAGAAATCATTTCAAGAAGACCTTTGGTTCCAACCAAAGTGAGTTACCTAAATTAAAGGTAACGATTTCTCTTAAATTATTTTCCTTTATTTTGCTTCTCCAACCCCCAAACTCTTTTTATTTCCTTTCTTTTGTAACAACACCAGTATCCTAAATATACTAAGATGTTGTTATAGGAAGGATTCAAACTACACATACACACAACTCCATCTAATGGATGATGAACATAATGTTTCTGTGGATGGAAAACTAACGCCTCACGAAACGATGATTGTTCAAATACATCTTACCGCCTCTCATGGTGGCCATTATGATGGCACTGTAATTAAATATGATATTAATGATATATATTTTATATATAAGCTTCTATAATTCCATTTTATTTCATACCATTATTCGTTTCATGTTGTATATACATACGATAATTTCATTTGAGGAAGTGCGGACTACCGCCCCCTTAAAATGATATGACTCGTTCATACCACACATGGAACGTATAAAGGATGGTGTTAATGAACTTAAGTAACATATATAAAATATTATATTATACTGTAATAGTAATATACCTATGTATCATTTGGATTCAATTCTTTTAAAATAAAAATTAAATGGAAGTAGCGTTCGTGCGTACGTACGGACTACCGTCTCCACGAACGCGGTGAGATCCATCCTCCATCGTATCCATTCAAGTCTTATTCTCATTTTAGGGTTAAAAATAATGTTAATATCATTCTGATTATGAATAAGATTTAATCTATCCATTACAAACATGTCTTACATAACCAAACATTTAAGAAGAACGAATCGATTATCACCTGAAACGACGATAATACTAAGATATTATTAATAAAGCAATGTTAAAAGATCATATATGATATCATATTAATGTATATGATTCTTGTATAATTTAATAGAAATTATTTCACCATTATAAAGGAGGTTAACCGACCCCAACAAAGGAAAAGTATAAGGTAAGGGTTATTTCACAATCTCTTCATTATCCGAGGTTGTTTATACGTAATAATCTACTAGGATATCTTTATCATCCACATCCATGTTTCTTAAAGATGTATTTCAAAACATTTTTTACTATTTACAAGAATATGGGTTAAAGTCATTTATACCCTTGTTTGACTTTTTATAAGAGGTTTATAAAGGAATCTTTCCGTCGTTTTCAAAACAAGGTCCTTTTTAACCTTTTCGACAGAATTGAGGTAAGAATGTTTTTTTTAACTTATACGGCGGGTGCGGTTATTTTACGCCGTTATAAAATCTTCAAAGCTTTCCTTACAAGCTTATAAGAATATTTTCAAAGAAAATGTTTTATTTTATATGGATCTTAAATGATTTCAAAATAAAAGGAGATATTTCTTTTTAAAAAAAAATTTGATTTCATCTACGTCAACATCCTTTGATGGATTTTAAGATTATTTGAAGTTGATTTATTATGATACAAAACTTCTATATTGAAGGTTTTGTGATATGTTTGACTATGGATGTGCTATTTTTATACCATTCATAGTTTATGGTGAAATTATTGACATTTCGTATGCTAGTTTTAATACGAATTTTTATGTTATGTTTAAACCTTTTCATATGGGAATGCATTGGACTTAATAAGTGACGGGTGGAGCCCGCTATAGCTCCTCGATGCATCGGTAGGTCTCATGAGACAAACTAGTGTCTTGGCACAAGGCCTTGACAAAATCTTATTTGTAGTCTTGGCACGAGGCCTTGGCTATGTGGTTATGATAGTCTGGCATTATGCATTCCAACATTATGAAAGTGGTTATTGATTTTTGCATGTGATTATTCGATTAGTAGAATATCCATGTGAATAAGTAAATGGCATTATTTCATTTTACTTTTTCCATACTATGTCGAAGTTAATGTTTAAAAGGCTTTTGTTTTAGTAATGCAATGCCTTAAATGTTTATTCTTATTTATGAAAGTTTCCGCTATATTGTTATCCTTACTGGGCATTTGAGCTCACCCCTTTTCTATGTTTTATTTTTCCCAGGATGTGAAGAAGTAAGTTATGAATGACCTGCAGGGATTTTATGAGGGGTTAATAGTGTGGATTATGGAAACAATATGTTGTTGTAGTAGTTTTTCATTTTATGATGTAATGTAAAACTTATGAATATATCTATTGTTTCCAAGGCTACTAAACCAATCAGTCTTTCGAGATTTGATCTTTCTTGTGATCATGCCAATGTTATGTAATAATGCACCGACTCTGGGTAACTGGGGTCGGGGCGTTACAAACTTAGGGGATTAAATTTGATAAGATATTAAAGAGGTCCCAAAATGAGTGAAGTGGTTTGGAATTAGTAGAAAATGGGATATTTTATAGATAATTTTGAGTGAAATATTTGAAGTTTACTATTATTTAATTGTTAAGGAACATCATTTTAACATGTAAGGTGGTCCATAATTGTATACAAAAAGAGGGTACGAGATTTCATCCATTATTATCATGTTTTATTTATTTTTTAAAATTGTAAATCTCATTTTTTGGTCTATGTTATTTTACAATTTTTACTATTTACTTATGTAATTCATTATTTCACTTGGTATCTTATTTTGTTTTCCATAAATTAAGTTGACCATATTACCTAATTTGGATTCTCAAATTCCAAATATTAAATTCCTTTTATATAAATTAATATCTAAATATGGGGATTAACATTTTAAATAAAAATACATAATACTTAGAAAAAAATCTAATATGAAAACAATTTTTTATGTCATAAATTATTATCTTTAATTTATCATCAATCCATAATTATTTAATGGAAATGTGTTATTTATTTTTCATGTTAAATATATAATTTTCAATACATTTTTTATTTTTATAAATGGATTATATAATTATTATAACATTTTCAGTATAATTATTCGATATATGTATTCCCAATGGTCATATATATACCCATATATTATATAAAAATCATATTACCATTTTAATCACTATTTATGACCTTACCTTTTCCTTTATAATTTATTCATTATATTAGTTTATTTATCTCTCAAATTCTCTATCATATTTATAATATTTTTCCTTCTATATATAGTTATTGTTAGCGGTATGATCCTATTGGAAACCCATGAGGATGAATATTTAGTTCATAGACTTTTTTTAACTGTGGTTTTATTCCCCTATATAATTTTCATAATTATTTTCATAAAGATTTATTGTGATATATTAATGATATTTTCCATTGTAATGTTTTATCTTTAAAAAATATTGTATTTATTAAGTTCATTATAGAGTTGAATGTGAAAAACGTTATTCAAAACATTCAATGAATAAAAAATTGATTTGTTACACCTAATGCAAGAAACTTAATATAGATCAAGTTAAAGTGAAATTGGTCACCTACCAAGTGATATGAGAAGCATAACCATCATTAATTAGGGGTTGAATTTCCTTTAATCATATGAAATCGGGAAAAAAAAGACTAAAACCCTAAAATTTAAGGATTTTTTTTAGGGTAGTGGTGAATGGCTAGATAAATATAAGAAAGGTGAGTTCAGGGACATAGAATTTCCACTAGAGGGCTGCTACATTAGATGGGTAATTGATCAAATGTGATCTAGAGGATATATAATGGGGTAAGGGAGAGGAAATGTTAGATTGATATCTGTAGGTTTTTATATCATGAAAATGATGAAGTAAGAAATTAAGTTTTAATTTAACATCCAAATTAATTTTAATTAAAATTAATAAGAAAAAAAGACATCATGGGGCCTCTAAATTTCTAGTTGGTAAAATAGGAGGATAGATGATCCTGTAGGAGTTTTAGAAACCTAGCCCAGACTTTTGATGGAAATGAATATAGTATATACCCACTATACATCCTATGGTAACCCACCAACATTCCAGTGAGACTTTCTATAATATTTTAAACACTCAAAAATTGAAACCTAAATCTAGGTTTTTTTACCACTTTTTTAACTCTAAAAAACTCTTCTTAACATATGAAAGATGAACAAATAAATTATCCTTCCATCCATATCATAATATTAAAAATTCTACCAACTAAAATGCCATTAGATTCTATCAAAAAACCCCTTCCAATAAATATATAATGGAATGGGTCATTGTAATAATAATATGATAAATTATGATGGAATATTTTAAACCAAAATCAACTTGTACTTCAAGTGAAACTCTCTCCTTATAGAAATTTTCTTGATATACTAAAAGCAATTTTTATCTCTTTTCACTTTCTTGATCTTATTTATATTATACACACTCATAAAAAATATTTCTATTTTACTTAAATAACAATATCAATAACTTCATCATAACCAATGAGGTCAATAAAACCATGTTTCAATTATTTATCTTCCTTTAGGCTTCGGAAACATGAGTTTCAAATTTTTTCAACATCAAATTGATTACCACTTATTGGTGACCTTTGATCAGCACATGATCATTCATCCTCTTCACCAAGAATTATTCCTTACTAAATGTAACTTTATTACCTTCATAACATATTTATAATACACTAAGTATATTTTACATTAGCCTATCAATAAATAGTGTGTTCTTATTTTTCATCTTATTATCATCAATTTCAACATAACTAATATAATTGATCTCAAGTGGATTAACATTACCAATATTTATAAAGACATATTTTCCTTATTAATTTGGTTTAGAAACCTTATATATCTTATAATATGGGATAAACGCCCAATATCCACAATCCATGAACAGTCCTTTGAAGACTTCAATGTTGCATCTTTAACATATGAAGAAAAATTTTATTTATTCCTTATCACACTATGAATTCTCATATTCATGTTTTAATTATCTTAAAGTATTTTTAGAAAATATTTAGTAACTTGACCAAGTTGTATACATCTTACATACAAAACTTTATTAGCTTAAATTAGTTTCTAACTTCTATTTATGAATTTAAAGTATACATATAGAATTTTTTATATTTGAGTGGGAAGTATACCCCTAAAATTATACCTTATACACCTTCTCAGATTTTTAATAGGTCTAAAATTGAATCAAAATATTTTTATCACATACATATATCCACAATATTATCAATTTTATTCATAAATGAAAAAAATTCATCTGAAAATAACATTTAGTTTAGAATAAATACCTTGATTTTTTTTATTTTTAGCATTATGATAAGATAATTTTTATATACCAAAATTCGTAGATTTTTAAAAAATATTCTCATTCAATATAGATATTTTTTCTAAATATTTTTCCAATCCATTAGTAGAACATTTTTCTTCTATGTTTGAATTTTTTTGAAAAAACAATTAAACTTATTCATATAAAAAACTTCACTCCTTTATTATTTGGTTCACATTTATCCTTTTATTATATTCAACCATAAACATGGGTACCTATTGATTTATTTTTTTATAAATTTAGAATGTATTAGGAATTTGAGTATCTATAATAATTCTAACATTTCCTGTAGAGATTTATCAAAGTTCTTAGATAAACTTTTCAATGATGAATTTGGACTATCCATGTGATTCATATCACCCATCACCTTTTTCTGAGTACCTTAAAGATATTTCTATTTCATTAGTATATTCTCTTCTATCTCGACACTAATTTTCTTCTCCACTTCAAGAATAACCTTTAGCCTCTCAACTTCATTTACCAAAAGTAACTCCATTTTAGTTATATAAATATCATCAAGACTCAAGGTTTGAGAAATTTTTGTGAACATATTTTTTTCCATATCAATATTTTAAAACATTAAGATTCAATACTTTAATTAACATTTCAATATTAATTACTTATATGTATTATTTTATTCCTAATTTAAATTTTCTTAACCAATTTATAAATATTCATTATTGATCTTTAAAATCAATTTCTTATTTTCAGTATCACATGATGAACCTCCTTCATAACTATTATCTTCTCTTATTTAATCCTCTATTTTGGATAGAAATTCCCTTACCGTTATCATAGAATAATTATTCCATTTTTCTTAGACATAATTATTTATTTTTATAAAAAAAATTAAATATAATTTTTATCCATTCCTTTTAAGGATCATATTTAGAATGATTTTCATGTTATTGTATATTTATAATATTTATGTAAAGTATCTAATAAAATAATAATTAAATAATAATTAAATAAATTTAAAGTAATATTTTCATGGTAATTACTGTTTCCTTTGAGAAAAATTTTTGATATGTGAGATATCATCTTACTTTGCTTATATTCAACATATTATTCCCTTATATTTTAATTTTCAATAACTATTGATTTTTCATGTATCTTTTCATCCTTATTAGATTTAATAGTAAACTCTTTATCAAATTTAACTCACTTATAGGAACATTTCCCCTTTCTTATGTCATATACAATCAAGATAACATGAAAACCACCAAGAGGGATTTTTTTATATTTTAATATTCAAGATCAAATTTTTTAGTATCAATCCTATTCAGTAGGATATGAAGTAACTTCTTAAAAATGGTTGAATCTTCCAACTTATCACCAAAGACCCTTATAGTGCTTACAATTTCATAAACTCTTATAAATAACTCATCTACTATCTCATCATAAATCATATGAACATCCTCAAACTTTTCCCCCTACATATATAGCTTTTATTATTTTAAATTTTTATAAAATTCATGGATATTTATCAACTTGTATCATATGATTTTTCGTCTTAATTAAAATCACATTACTAAACTCTTTCTCTAATATAAATATTATGATTTCATTATTAGAATTACCAAAATTCTTAACATTTCTCTTGTCTGCAACCATAATTTTAGAAACTTTAGTCACTACTAAGTAACCAATTATCACCATATCAGTTACATTAAGACTCATGGATAAAAAATATATACACATACTCTCTTTCTATTTAGAATAAATTTAACCATCAAATGTAGGAAATCCATTGATACTAATTGAATTTATGTGATCCATAATAATAAACAATAAAAACACTTCAAAATAAAAATTCAAAATAATAAAAAATAAAAAAATCATAAAAATTAATTTCTTCATAGAAGAACATGAGACATTAGTTTGATATCTATTATTGAGGTTTCAGGTGAGATAAGAAAACACTAATAAGGAGTAAATTAGTGTAAACATGTAACCTGCCTTTTTAAAAAAGCCTTATGTTCAATATTTATCTCTAAATTGGATAAAGTTACCTTTATTTTTTTACCTTTGTTAAAATATACGAAAACACGTCAATATACATAAATCATAACATAAGGATTTGCAAAATTTACTGCTCAATGTGAGTAGTTAATCCTTGATTTGTTATAGTTGTTATCATATGTTATATAACTATATTATTTTAATCGAGTATAAACCATTAATATAAAGGGGATAGCCATTATAACCCTTATCATCTATCACCTAACTATATTTGGCCTCTATCACTATTATAATTATATTTAAGAAACCAATTGTTGGATACCAATTCAGATCATGAAATACTTTTTCAACATGAAATATTATGTGTCAAAAAGACTTAACTTTCATTTTTCTTCTTCTATATATGATAATGAACATAACAAACTCATATTATTCTTATTCCTTCACTCTCACACATAATTATTCTAAAGAAACAATCTTTCTATTCTTTATCTTCTTATCCTCTCTCTCTCTCTCTCTCAACTATTCCTCCTTTCTATCTTAAGTGTGTAATATTCAACTATACAATAGTACTTGACTTCTGAAAATCCATAACCTTCTTACTATTAAAATTTTATTTCTACTTTTCCATTAATACTTGAATATATTAAATTAATTCTCCATTTATTTATAAATAATACCGCTTAATTCATGGGCCCAAACCAAAATGACCATGAACATAATAATATTCAATTTTTGAAGAATGTATTGTACCATTTAAACCTATTCAAATCATAGATTAAATTAATAAAATTTATGAAAAAATAAATTTAATTTATAATAAAATAATACCAATAATTATTCTCTTAGAAAACATAAAATATTTTCTCTTTATCATTACACATATTCTCCCTAACCCTTACACAGACTACATATAACTCAATTTAATATTACATAACATGTTGATAACCCTAACATATTCTTCATAATTCTCAACTCACCATCATGGAAATATAACTTATTATTGTGTAGGTTTTTTAACAAATTCACTATTATAAAAAAAGGATACAATTATATATCCATTTATTTTCAGAATTCATTATTATATGTATTCTTGAAAAACCTATATGTAATTATTAACACTCTGTTTTGTCACAAAGAATGAAAAGATTAAGAATATTACCTCAAGCATATTATAAATATGAATATCCATAAGAAATTAACTTACTTAAGATATCCTATGCACACCACACCTACACACCAAAATGCTCAAATAGCCCCATGCATGGCACTAAAAGGTCATCCACACCTGTGGTAAGTACCTATGCCATAACCTATATGTGGCAACTTTTTTGACCAGATTATCCTCTTTTATAATAAATTGGAACTTAGGGATCCTCGTTTTCACAACTAGATAATAGGAAGAATCCCTAAAGCTTTATTCATGTATCCCTTTCACCCATGTCCTCTAAAATTCCTCAGGTAGACCTATATAACCTAATATAAGAGGGAATTGAGAGGATAGGGAGATCAAAGTCCTTCCAAGGTCTAAAACATAAGACACCTTCATGGTGACTCGTTTTCCCCTAGATGGAAATCACTTGCATGAAGGTCCCTCCCTTAGCCCAAGACCTATGAGAGACCCTTATAGTGATACCTGAGGAGACCCATGGTGCCTAGAGAAATAATTCTCCCAGGTTTTGTCACCCTAGTAATCCATTTCCCAAGGCACCTTCATCTCATGAAAGTATCCCCCTCAGTGTGAAGAACATTTTCTCACCAAACTAGGATCTGTGTGAGCATCTTTTTTATCCATCTTTCAAGGAAACCATGGCAGGGCTCCTCTTACTTTGGATCCCTTGTCTCTAGGGGAAAAAGTAAAACCTCCACCAAATCCTTCATACTTGCAAGATCATGGTAAAAGTAACACCAGAGTACCTACCATTTGGATATGCATTCCTTAAATTATATTTGTCATGCACTTTTCATACCCTATGAGTAGGGTACTTGGGGTTCATGTGGATATGCATTCCCTTTTTCATGAGGACCCCAACCCTGGGGGTCGTGTTAGGGATCTCCCAGTACCAGATTTGAGGACTAGGACCACATCCTTCCCTCATCAACTCTAAGGCCAAGGATCTAAAGTTCCATGTGGGGAGGGTGAGGATCACACTTGCATTTCCCTTTGAGGATTGGTTCATTATCATCCTCCCTTTACCAAGACCCAATTAGGGTATCCCTCCTGGAGAAATCCTCAAGCCTTTCTTGCAGGACCTCTCCTTCTCCATTCATTACTCCTTCTCCATTCCCTTGAGAAATATCCAAATGGGTAGTCAGATTTGACTATCCAAGATAAAACGACATGATGGGAAGGGCATGTCAAATCCAACTGTTTTTTTCTCTACCTTTGGGTCTTGGCCTCATCCATTATCAGACAAAGCATATTCCCAAACCTACCACTTAATCTTATTTCTCACACCAAATATGACTCACATGGACTTAGATGTTTGTATTGTTCATGAAATAAACAAAACCTCAAACCTTTAGAAATCATTCCAACTGTAATTTTCAACCAAAATTGGGCCTCTTATTTGGAATAATCCCCAACCACACTCAAAACTTATGGCACCCTTCTATATGGTGTAAGCCCTAAAACTCAACACTATTTCATCCTCATAGGTGTAAGACCCAAATTAATCCTCCCAAATTTCTACATTCCCCTATGAGACAAACCTTCAGAGGGACTCCATAGGTGTGGGTCCTCACAAATGAAGTACATGGGATTTGATTCCTGTAAAAATTGGATACGTAGTAAGACTCTCTAAATTCCAAACACAAAAACCCAAATCAACCCTAATTCTCTCTGGTCCATATTTTTAGTAGGGTCTTATATAACCTGGAAATCTATATCCATTCCAAGTTCCCTATGATGCCTCAGTATAATTACCACACCAAACTTTAACTATGAACCTTTCTCCAAGATGTATGTTATGTGTAACATTAAACTACATGACTTGTTCCTTATCACATGACCTTAAAAGATATGATGTGTCCTATTAAGTAGCATAGAATAATGTGGGTTCGGATTCCATTCACAATGATACATATTAATCCCATCTTATTGGTTTGATCCCAACATCAAAACAACTCAAATCTCCCTAGTTGGTGATACACTTCAGAGCACCCCAATGTGTGCCTCAAAACTAGAATCATAATAATAATGATGAAAGAATCTATAATTAGTACATAATAGAGTACCATTGATGGAGAACCTCAGATACATACAGTTATCTCCATTCATGAATAACCTTGGATACATACATATGATTCTAAATTCCATACATGATAATAATTGATTGTTAATTTAAGGGTGAACAATGTTATAATTGGTAATGAATGAAGGATTTTCAAACATATCTTAAATAAATAAGAGTTTCCCAGAGTAGGAAATAATTACCCCCAAAATGATGTGATGAGCCTGATCACCCATCCTCTTAACCAATGTGAGTTCTTAAGTATCATTTGCTAAGTTTCCCAATGAGAACCTACATTTGGAAAGAAGGTCCTTGATTAATCATGGATATAGAACTATTGGGTATTTCAGTTCCATGAATAAACCCCATTGAAAACATCCCAAAAGGGATGTGGGTGTATGTGTCTGATGTGAAGGTTGTTTCACCAATACCCAAAAAATGACATTCCAACCCCACATGGAATTTCAAGATGAAACAAAAATAGAGAACAAATATGATGTTTTCACCCACCAATAAATCTCCTTTTACATTCAAAATGAAAGAGGTCCAGATAGGAAAATCCATTATATATGTGTGTTGTTTAATGATATGTTTCTTTGATGGGGTTTTCTTATTTTTTTCACCTGTATATCATGAACATTAAAATATTTATCCCTTAAATCCAAATGATGTCACACCAGTCCTCATAGATGTTTTCCTAGGATATTCATGTTGGGTCCTCATCCAAGAAGTGGATGTCATCACCAACCCAGCGTCTACAATGGTGGGTCTCAAATACATTGGTTTAGGAGTATCATCAGAATAGTACATTCCTAACCCTAGAGGTTTCCCAATAGGCCCTCTATCTAGAAAATCCCTACCATTCATCCAATCAGTGATGGATAGCATCCCAGAAGAATATGACACTAATCATCATCTCTAACCATTTCGGGAGCTTATCCCCATAACACAATAATCATTTCCTCCCTTATCTTAGGGAGTTAGATCAAGAGGCCATAGATGGATCATCTAGAAGACACATGGGTTATTTCAAATTTCTACTACCATTAGTTGTTTGCACCAATGTTTCTTGGTTGTTAACCCTCAACATGATGAATGTTCATTCCTTAGGGGTTCGGCCTAGGTCACCCAAAACCGGGTGTGTAAGATGGCACACTGAGGGAAGAAAATGGTCTATAAGTAATAGGGAAACACCTTCATCCCCTCCAAATAATCCCAACAACTGAATTTAGTAGTAAACTGTGAGCAGGTAAAAACACCATCCCTCACAAATCAAGATGTCCAGAAAGCTCATCTAGCCACATCTAGAGAAGGACACCAAAAAAATGGTGTCAAATAGAAAGAAAGAATAAATAAAAACCTGCACCGACCAATCCAACCAACATACTCATATGGAAATGTCTAAGGAATTCTTCCAGTCAAATTTAGTTGTAAACCACAATCAGGCATGCACACCTACCAGTATTCATCAATCCTTCCATTAGTATTATCTAGAATAATATGTAGAAATCATCCGAGATGTCCCTAAGAAAAATAGGGGAAGTCTCAAATATTACCCCATGCACCTGAGTACTATCAGTATCCACTATCATTAAATGGAGAATAGTATCAGGCACATACCCTTGTTCCAACCATGGAATAGGAATATATCCCCATTATATTTTTTGAAGTCTCCAATAATATCCTAACAATGGTGAAGTAGTAGATGGAAATCCCTTCCCACATCCTACAGACCTGTTAGTATGACATAATGGTGACAACAGTAGTGGCTGATAGGAGGATACAAAACCCCATCCCCATAGATGGTGTGACTAATTAGTATGTCACTCTGGAGAAGACACACACCTCAACTCCAGTCTATGAGGCTTGTGAGAAAAACCCCCCACGATATATGGACTACTGGATCAGGTACATAAACCCATTATGATTTTAAGTAATAATTCTCTTCCAATGGACACTCTAAGTCAGGCAAAAATCCCTTCCAAATTTCTAGAAACATATCATAAAATTCTGACAGTGACATGGGAGCTAGTCAAAAAAGCTTATGTACCTGAAAACCACTTTCCCCAGAAAGCGGCCACAGTTGCTCATAAGAAGGTATCCAAAAATAATCCTCACCGGAGATGATTGTAAAATGAAGAGACAATCTAAAATACCTCTATACTTAATGTTGGAGTTCTTGAAGCTCACAGATGCTTATCTGTAAAATATCAGAATCCTACTCTTCCACTACCAAATTACCGAAGCATTAGCTGTAATTATGAAGGTCCTCCTTGAGAACATCACCATAAAGGATTTCTTCATATCCACAATTTTATTGAACTCAACAGTACATATCTTTATAAGAGGTACAGAAGCTCTCCATGTGGCTTGAAGATCAAATAGCAAGAGGTCCTCCGCCTTACTATTTTCCACCCTGAATGTCCTCCCCATGGTATATACTATAGGACTTATCCTTGTAGTTGGATGTCATTCTATAATGGTAGTACCCCCAAAATGGTATTCACTATGAAACTTATCTCTTAAATAGTGTTTCACTTTGTCAAAATGATTCTCACCTTAGCGATTTAATGATGAGAAATCCCTCATACTTTGAGAAACTTGGGAAAAAATTTCCGTCATGTATAGTTCCTTTTCATTGATAAGTGAAATCCTTTCTCATCCAGAAGATATCCTAAGGTGATGTTCATTCTCCAAACCACCCTTAGATCTTCTTCCTTCCAATATGATATTGTAATTCCCTACCAATATAACCATTTACAAAAAGGTAGTAGAGAAGTGTCTATTTTGGTTATACTAGGTTGAGGAACCATTGAAAAAAAGACGAATAAGATATGTTGAACATGAGGAAATATTTGGATAAAGATGACATACTAGTCAAGTTATAGGATTTATCCACTTCTTAATATAGTTTTCCAGAGGTATTGATAGAATATTTTGTTCATGAAATCTAACTCAATATATGGAACTCTCTTTATCACCTAGGATAAAAGGTATTACCCTACAATGAGTATTGAAGTCACGTCAAGGTAACATAATGGATGAAATTTTAAATTGACTTTCCAACTCTCCTGACTACACGACATCAAAATTTGGGTAAACAAAAAGGATTCATTCATTGCACATGACTTGATGAATTAAAATAATTATGTCAGATGATCACAGATTCCCCATCTGGTGTTCATATCATAGGATGGGGTGAAAATAGATTGTTGAATTTCACCATGATCCCTTAATTATAAAATCTCCCCAAAGATGGTATCATATAATGTCATAGATTCAATCCAACTTCAAAAAACATACTCTGTTCAAAAAAAATGGTATGCTCAACAAAAAAAGCCCAAATTGAGTCTCACTGGTGTTGTTCTATATGATAAAATAATATTTAAAGTATTTTTCATCCTTCATCAAAAAATATCAATTAGGCCACCATATTAAGGTATGTAAGTTTTCATACAATGAAAATGTCATAGATATCTCAAAGGTATTCATAATAAAGTGGTTTAGCTACAACCCAAATGGCGCACCTAGACCATGTTCAAACAAGACTCTATAAAATCAAGAAGGCAGTTTTGGTGGTAGTAGCCATATAAATGTAGAAGAACCCTAGACTATAGGGCTAGGGGATTTTTAATACAACCTTCAAAGTCAAAAAACTAGGCTCAAAGAGTTGTGAAAGTGGAATAGGAACAGCCCGAGCCCCCAGGTCTAGGGGATTTTTTACCTCAAAAACCTCCTCCTCAATCCAATTTAGACTTCTCCTAGTTACGTGGAATGACACAGAACAAATCATTCTAGTTTTTCAACCCCATGAGTTGGTACCCTCATTAGGGACATGCACAAATGACCTTTCTAGAGATTCTCTTCAAATTACTATCCTCCAAACAACTCCAAGAGAACCATACAAGGATATGACAAGGCCTCATAGGGGTCATTAAAAATTTTAGTCTCAAAAAGGCACTGATGAAACTCCTAGAATTCATGATGTGTCAATGAATATCATTAACACTTCCCCTGCATACCCTATAGAACATAAGACCAATATAGAGGAGCTAGAGGAGGATGTTTTGGCTCATAATATGGTCTACACAAAAATTATTGAAGGAGCTATGTATACACAAACCATAGGATTACCCTAAATTTGGGCATCCCCTTAACCACTCCATCATTACCTCCTTAGAGATTATCAACCAAGGAAAAGGTTTAAAGTAAATTTAAGCTTCACCCACCTCTTATGGAGGTTGAACCCCATACACTCAAGGAATTATTTTCTCGAAAAGAGGAAAAAATGAAATAATTCAGACGACTTGACATAGAAATAATTTGAGGTAGTGTTCCTGCAGGATATGTTTAATAAATATATCTTCAACTCACACACACAACTGGTGTACCTCAACAAAGAGGGTTCTCTATGATGAATGAAATGGATCTAGGTCATTCTCTCAATGGGGTACCAAAAACCCATAAAATTGGATCCCAAAATATTAGATTAGAAGTTAACTCCATTAGTTGAACCTCTAAAACTAGTCCAGGTGCATACTTAGAGGCCTTCCCCTATAGGATACCCATGGAAGGTACCAGAAGTGCCACCGTAGTTGGCCCTACCTGCTGCTACCCTATTCAAGATCATATTTAGCAAGATATTCATTAATGTCTCATCAATATTATTGAGTCACTAACTGATCTATATGAAGCTATGGATGAGTTTTTTGCACCGATACAACCATAAAATAATCCTTACCCTAATTGGATTTATTCAACTCTTACCATTCTAAACTTTAGAAACCCTACATTATCAATTTTCAATGGATCGAGGGACCTAGAGAATCATCTGACACATTCTTTATCCCACTATGATCCTATGATAGAGACCCCTAAAAAAATGAGGTAGTGAAACTCTGGTTCTTTGTGAAATCACTATAGGGACCAGCCTTTGTATGGTACACTAGTTTTCTAGCACAGTCAATTATAGGGTGGGAAGATCTCCATCAGAATATTATCTTCAAATTCATCTTGATATTATAGAAGAAAAAATTCCTAAACATATAAAACTAAAAATAGTATGAGAATGATATGGTCTTATATTTCATTACTTAGTGGAAGGGTTTGACATAATCCTTAAACTTATAACTTCCTCGAGAAGACTTTTTTCCATCTATATAGAGAATGTTCTCATTGAATTTCACACACCACGCATCCTATTGAAATACAAATGAGGGTTTTAAGACCTTTATTTTATTTCCTAGAGTGTAAGAATTGATTTCACATACCAAGGCTAAGTCCTAAGTAATTCCATTAGCTCAAGGAAATATAATGGGGAAAGTAGAGGATTCCACTATTACACTTAAGCAGACCCCAGCACCCGCTCCTCCTCCAAATCCCACACCATATCTTGTAGTTCCACTTCCTGAGTGTCAAAAAAAATTCTTACCCCTTCAGGATGATCAGAGGGAGAATATATAAAACTATTTTGAGGAAATTAAGCACAAATTTTATTATTTTCTAAATGGACAAGTCTCTAGCTACTTCATCTCAGAATTGGAGAACTTCTTCACCAAGTTTCCAAAAACCCAAGAATCCCAACCAAGTTGGTGATGAATACCTCCCAAACTATTTCCCCTTCTATTTATAATTTGGACACACTATCTAGGAATTTTTTTTCTATAATGATATCCTATAGAAGATGGTGGACTCTTGAAAAGTGAATCTTGGAAAGCTAACCATGCAAGTAGCAGGTGTTTCTACAACTGATACGGATGAAGAGAATGAATGTAAGGAAGTTAATAGTAAAGGTATATAGAATTTTAGTGATTGGATGGTTAGAAATATAATCAAATTAACTCATGATATCCTCTGAGTGTAGATGAAACAAATGACTATTCCCCTGGCCACTTCTATTGTTTTGCAGCCAACTTCATTGGAAACTCAACCTTCCAAAATATAGTCTTCCAAGAAGAAACATGGATGGAAGATTAAGAATAAAACATAGGTAGATGATCCTATTATAATTACAAAGTTTTCTTTGACTTTATCAGACTTCATGCCTATAGTATCAGAAGCACATACACTACCCCACCAAATAGTACAGCAAAAGTCAACCCGCCATAAAAAATCCTCATCAGATAAAGAGTTAATCTTCATCTCCATAAATGTTATTCATGTAATGGATCCCTTATCAGATTATGAGTGATACTATGAACCCAAATTTCCTACATTTGATTGGGGAACCAAGGTCAGAGGCCTTCATACTCAAGGATACAAGGGAAGACATGGTTGTGCCAAGAGTCACTACACTAACCGAATTCTTACTCGAATAGTATATGCAGTCAAAACCCATGGGAGTGATCTTTAGTGAGCTTAGTAGAAGAAAGAAAGTTCCCACACATATTCTAGTGTTTTCCCTGACATAATATTCTTGGAACATCGACTAGACGGGATGTCATCTCCTAATCAACCTCAGCGTGAAGGCATACCTAGTCGATCTAATCCCCTAAGGGTACAATCACCTTAAAATCCTATTCCAAGGGCTGGTCTATCCACATCAAGTACTTCAGTCCCTAAATAGCCTATGAAAGAGCATCCTAATATAGAGAAGCATATACCTTTAGACCTGAAATATGAAATCTTAACATAATTTTCCCTGGTACCATCTAAGATATCAATCATGTATGCTTTGAGTCTATCAAAATACCTCTCAGAAGCACTCACAAAGGCTTTGTCAATACCTCAAGAATTTAATGTCAAATTTCCTACTGCCAAAGTATATCATGAAGAGAATGATTCTGTGAAATGCCATGTAGTCATCTCTTTTATAGACCAAGACCAAGATTCCAATATACAGGAACATGTTAGACCTTTAAATGTATTCGGAAAGATAAATGACATTGAATCTGATGATCCTTCATTGAAAATATCTTGGGATTCAACCTCATTATAGTATGAACACTCTATCATCTAGGTTACAATGAATATCACTTATCCCCCCTCCACTCTAATGTTATAGGGTTATGACAGGAATGAACAAAATCCTCTTATTGAGATCAATCTCAGGAATAGGTTTAGGGATCTCATATCTGACTCAAAAATCATGGTTATTTGGAAAGATATGGCCTTCAATGTTTTGTAAGAAGGCCTTTGTTACATTATCATGTGGTTATACCCTCATCATACCACCACTGCTTCAAATATTTCATTAATGGTCAAATTGAAGATTTCATGATGAAAACCCCACATTTAAATCCTAGGAATCATAATACATTGATGTAGGATTCTACAAAAAGGAAGGGAAATATCCCATGACTGAATATGTTGATCAAATTAATGCCCCAAATAGTCTAAAGATGATAACGACTAATCCTTTCAAACAGATCAGTGCAGATCATGTGCTTCCCATCAATCATATTAAATAGGTGGGTCTAAATTTAAGCACATATTTATTAACTTACATGAAATTATTAGTAATGACTGAACCTATCCGTGTTGGAGGATACATTGAACCTACATAAATTGATGAAATCCTGGGAAAAAATTATATCATTTCATCCATTGAGCTTCAAAAAATCACTATCTCCCTAGCTGTTCTAAAAGGGGTTATCATGACACTAAGAGAAAATGAAAATTCTCATTATTTATCCATTGTATCCCTTTCAGAGCTTTAGTCAATTCAGAAGTAGTTGTTTCATGTTTCAAATTTCTAAATTTTGACTCTTATACTAACTCTGAAAAATTTGCTTCATCACATACTTCCCAGGCCAAGGAAGAATTGGTAAATCGGGAGGAAGAGGAAGAGGAGGAATAAATAAAGGATTCCCCTCTATCATTTTAAGAAGGTGTCTCTATAAACTGTCGATGAGATCAGAGAAATAAATATTCAAATAGATGATGATCCACGACACACTTTGATCAGTGTAGCCATGAATTCCAAAAAATAATAGGTATATACCTCCTCTATAAAGTAATACCAAGACGTGTTCACCTATAATTAAATATAGATTCCAAACCTTTATCCTGAGGTGTCCACCCATCACTTGAGTTTTCTAGAAGACCATAAAGGATACAAATAAGAACCCAGAATGACACACCCAACTCATGCCTCCAAAATTTAGGCTGAAATAGATAAGATCATCAAGGAAAATTTCATCTAGGAAGTTTAGTATCTAAAATATATTTCCAAAATCACCCCCGTAAATAAAAATAATGGGGAAATCAGGTTCTTCATCAACCTCATAGATCTCAATTGAAATTATTTGAAAGATGACTTCCTGGTTCTAATCACAGAGCCCTTGATTAAAGTAATGGTTGGTTATCAAGATTTATCCTTCATGGATGGACATTCAGGGTACAACAAAATTTATATGTATCTATAAGATGAATAATCTAGTACATTCATGGCCCCCTAGAGAGTAATTTTCTATCATATAATACCCTTTGTCTTAAAGAATGTCAATTCCACATACCAATGTTCCATGCACTGCATCATCAAACCCTTCCTATGGAAACTTTTTGAATGCTACATTGATGATCTGGTGGTTAAGTCTCGATATCATTCTAACCTCCTGACTAATCTTGAAACCATCTTCAATAATCTATTAAATTATATCCTCAAGATAAATCCCTTGAAATGTGTGTTGGGGTAACCTTAGGAAAATTCCTAGGCTTCATCATACACCACCACAACATAGAAGTTGACCCTGAGAAAACAAAAAATTTCCTTAGAGTTTCACACCCTAGAAACCTTAAAGAGATAGCAGGACATCAAGGAAACTTATCATATATCTGGTTCTTCATAGCTAACATTATAGGAAAGTGTTTTCCCTTCACAAAATTGATGAAGAAAGGGTTCTCATATTAGTGGACTGATAACTACCAGGAAGCATTTGAAAACCTCAAAAAGTATCTTCTGATCCCTCTAGTGTTAATGAAAACCGTTGAGGGAAATATGTTCATACTATATGTAATGACCCTAGAGAAATCAACGGCTCTTTCCTTGCAAAAAAGAAATACATTTGGAATTAAAACATATTTTATTTTCTTATTAAAACCATGCTCGATGTTGTGACTCATTTTTCAAATATCGAGAAAATATTTCTAGCATTAATCATCTCAATTCATAAAATGATGAACTACTTACATCGGCATGATATCCATTTCGTATCTCATAATAACCTACTCAAATATATCCTCATAATTTCTGTGGTGATAGGATGTTTTTCATGGTGGGTGGTGATCCTACAGTAGTTCTATATATAGTTTATGACTCAGAAATCGGTGAAAGGATAGAATTTGTCATATTTTCTTACAAAAGACCCATTTGTTGAAACATAATTGTTAAATATTGAATTTACAAATGAGGATATCTTTTCTATTCAAGATTGAACCCCCAGAAATGGGAGATTTGTTTTTATGTTTCATATATAATCCCAATAGGGAAGAGAATGGAAGACCCTAATATCAACAAAGTAGGGTTAGGGGTCATTCTAATATATCTAGTAAAGGTGATATTTCCTTACTCTTTTTTGTTTCTAGAAGTCTATACAAACAATGAGGATAAATATCATTCCCTCATTGCGGGACTAGAACTAGCACTCCAAATAAAAGTGGGTCTTTGAGGGGTAAAATTCGATTCAATGTTGGTAAAAAACAAATCAACAAGGGTTGTTCCACCAGAAAAGAAGATTTAATCCCCCTAATTGACTATGTTTGAGGGTTAATGGAATAATTTCCCTTGAATCCAACATTGACTCACATCCCATTATCACAAAATTATTTGGTAGATGCATTGGAAAATGTTGTAATGGGTTTGGAAGATCCAGACTGGAACTCAAAGGTCATCAGCATTGCACGTCACTAAATGGTATTGACTTTTACTCATGTCATCACACAAGAGATTGATGAAACCATCCCTATCCTAGAACCATATGGTTCTACCACTAGGTAGATGGTCCCTATCATGGAATTCTTTCAAAATGGTTTAATCCCATTATACAAAGTTGGGAGAGAGAAAATTTGATGGGGAGAAACCAACTTCACTCTTTTTGATGGACCAAATCACCAAAAAGTCCTCTATAAATGAGGATTTGATGGTATCCTTCTCATATGTATCTACGGGGAAGATACTACCGCAATTATGAAATAAGTACACTTAGAATCCTATGGTTCCCACTAGTCATGATTCAAGATTTCTCATCAAATCTGTAGTCTTGGGTACTACTAGCCCACTATGACGCAGGACTATAAAAACTTTACCAAAAAATTTCCTTCATTCCTGATACATGCCAATTTTATCCATCAACCCCTAGAGTTACTATATATAACCAAAAACTCTTTCCCATTTCCCATATGAATAATGGATGTTGTGATACCATATCCCCCAACTACGGCTAAGCAGTTCAAATACATCTTAACTACTACCAATTTCTTCTCTGAATGGGATAAGGAAATACCCCTCAAAGAAGTCAAGGCCAAAAGCATAATCATCTTTGTGAAGGCCAATATAATTACCCTATTTGGTGTCCCTCATACAATACTAATGGATAACCACACCAATTTCTATTCTTCTAGGTTGAAAAAGTTTTATCAGAAGTATAACATCAAATCCAACCACTTGTCCTGCTGTCATGAAGTAGCTAATAGATAGATAGAGTCCTTTAATAAGACCCTATAAAATACACTCTAAAATATGGTGAATAGGGATAAAAATTCTTGTCCTAACTAACTTTTTCATGCTTTGTGGGAATACCGAACTACCATGTGCACCACCACACGCGTGACCCCATATTCACTTTTTTACAGAATAGAAGCAGTCCTACCCATTAAGGTATAGTTTCCATCAATCCATGTTTCCATCTATGATCAGCTATACATAGATGAGAAATAACATAAACAAATATATTAATTTGATTTACTTGATGAGAAAATATTACATTCCTTGCATCACTTGGAGGTTTATCAAAATCTGATAGTCTGAGATTTTAACAAGAAGGTATGCCTCTACTCATTCCTCTATGGAGAATTAGTATTGGTCCTTAAGAGTCCAATTATATCAGGAAAGAAGCATCCAAATCTTGATCCAAAGTAGGAGGGACCTTATTCCATACACAAGGTCCACTCTAATGTCTCTTATTATCTTATCTCAATGTATGGAGATCTCATTACGATCCCAACCAATGAAAGGTTCCTGAAAAAATATTTTGTGTAATCATATGATAATCTTACTAGAAGAAAGATGATAAAATTCACAACACCATATAATCCAAGCTAAAAGACATTAAACTACATGGCCTATCATTATATTAGTAAGATGATAAACTACACAACACCATATAGTTCAAGATGTAAGACTTTAAACTAAATATCCTATCATCCAAGAAGTACGATGTTAAATTACACAACGCCATATAGTCCTAGTCGTAATAATTTAAACTAAATGCCTCATCATCCTAGAAGAATGATGTTAAACTTCACAGAAACATATTTTCCAAGTCTTAAGACTTTAAACTACATATCCTATCATCCTAACAATAACACGTTAAACTGTAAGGTACTATATAGTCCAATCTGTAAGAATTTAAACAACATGGCCTATTGTCCTAGAAGTAAGATTTTAAACTGCGCAGAACCATATAGTTCAAGTCGTAACTTTTTAAACTACATATCTTGTCATTCTATTAGCAAGATGTTAAATAGAACAGTATCATATATTCTAAGCTATAAAACTTTAAACTACATAGTTTATCATCCTAGCAACAAGATGTTAAATTTCACAGCACCATATAGTCCAAGTTCTAAGTCCCTTAACTCTATAGCCTAATGTCATATTCAAAATATGTTAAACTATAAAACAATATATTTTTTATATGACATGAAAATTCACGGTCCACATCTTTGTTTTACAATATAAAACTACAAAGCATTTCAATCTGTATTGGATCGGATCACCATATTTGATAGTGGTACCCCCACCACACCTTTTATTCAAGAACATTGTATGGCTTGATTATCATTCTCACAAGATAAATATTGAAACCTATACCTTATGTATTATCCACATCCATCATTATGGAAAGTAACAAAGTCCCCTATTTCCCACATAAAAACTTGATTGATGTGGGAATTATTCTCAAGATCTATGTGTGGCTTGATTCTCATTCCAATGAGATATGTAGTAATTCTTGGATCTCTAATCCTAGGCCAAGATGCAACCAAAAATAAATTCCCCCTCTTTATGTATGGTTTAGACCTACATAAGGAGCCTTTCAAGAACTATATACATATTTATTCTCGTTCTAAGCATATAAAAAGTGATGGTTGGATCATACATCTTGGCATAGCCACCATAGAATCTAAATGCTCATATCCATCATTTTTATTGCCTCTTTATGGTGGAAAAAATCTTCACCACTACTTGTTTCCCACATCGAGAATATATCATGTGGGCTTAGGAGTTTTGGTAATTAATTTCCCTAAATAAGTAAGGAATATCAATTCACATCTAGGTTATCACGGTCCTTGCTATAAGACCTTAAAAGAAACACTATATTTCTTTGCCTCATGACTTTAAACTTCATGGGTTCCTTAAGAACTATATATAACATGATTCTAATTCCCATAAGATATGTAGTGCTTCCTGAATCATGCATCTTGGTCCATCCAAAATACGAAAATATTCATCACTTTCCTATGTATGAGTCGGATCTATATAATATGATCCAATATGGGTTATCACCCCATGAATGATCTTGTATTAAAAAAAGCAAGACCCCTTTCTCCACACATTAATTCAATCAATATGGGGAATCCTTTTAAATAACTATATGTGGCTTGATTATTTCTACAATAAGATATGTAGTGATTCCTAGGGCATATAACCTGGTTCAGCAGTAATATTTTTTGTTCACGTTGAGTCACCATCATCCATACCGCATGATGTCAAACTTCATGTATAATTCCCTTTCCACATGAAATTAAATTACATGTTTCATAAAGAACTATGTGTGGATTAATTCTCCTTCTAATGAGATGCATAGTGATTCCTAGGCCTCATGTCTTAGTATTAGGCATAGTTTAAAGAAAAATCCCCCCTCTTCTACATACAAATAATAATTTATGCTGGAGTCATTAATTTAGGTTCCCTCATTCAGGGATCCAAAAAGGAAACAGAGATTCCCCCTCCTACATATGAGTCATATCAATGAAAGGGACTCTATAATTCATGGCCAATATTGGTCCAATTATTTCCTTTATTCTTGGACATATTCCTTTCATATATTATACTCTTAATCTTGGAAACTTTTGGATATTAATAATCTTTCTCCAGCTACCAAAAATATAATTTATGATACTTGATAACTCCTTTTCCTAACTATGTAGTAACATGCCCTAGTTTATTTGTATAAGTTTCCCATATAAATGGACTTTCAACAAAAGTATGACATTGTTTGACTATGTAGTAACATTCCCCAGTTGGATTTTTATAAAGTCACCAACAAAATAGGTTTGTTAACTAACAGTACATTATGTCCTCAAGAGAGGACTCTTCTGTCTCCATAAGACTCAATGAAATTATGCTGGAACATTCGATTCAAATTTGGTTTGTAGTAATCCATCACATGTTTTCCCCATATCATTTATCCGGATCAAAGATTCATAAATATCATGGTTTACAATTCCTTCCCTCATGTATGAAGTATGCCAGAATAACCTTGGTCTGTAAGGCCACATATTACTTATCATTTCCATAATACTATGGTCATAGTTGAAAGAACCAAAACTCAAAGAGATCATATCATCCTCATTTCATGAAGTTAAAATGTACAAAAATCCATAACATCTATTGGAACCAGAAAACGTGTCACCAAAATATTCCAAATTCTTCCAAACATGATATAAGATCCTAGAAAATTTTTCAAGCTTCGATTTGGTAGGTTGTAGTGCCTAAACGGAGTTACAGATTAAGAGTTATGGACATTTGAAGTTGGGCTAGAAAACTAGTTCTTGGAGCCCATTCGCAAAGCTCCCTCCGTGATCGCAAAGCAGAGTAACTTGACCGGAGCCTCCGAGAACGCCGCGAAGCTCAATGACGGTTGACTCTGAAGTTACATAGAACTTTAGGTAACTTGACTGAAGCCTCTGCAAGCATCACGAAGCTCAATGAGGGTCGGCTCCACAATTATGAGAAACTTGAGGGAACTCCCTCCAGTTACGGAGCGCGATTTTCTTCGCGGCGCGCATTTGTGCTTTGCGGCGTGCATTTTTGATTCACGGTGCTCTCCACCGACCTCCATTTCCTATAAATACCTAGCTCACCCCCCTTCATAAATATGGTCATTCCACCCCTTGGGTAGCTGATCTCCCATTTCTCGGAGCTCTAGAGCATCATGAAGTGATTCCCTTCAAAAAGGGCTTCACAATACACTTTTCTCTACGAGAGGATTTGCTCTGCGAGAAGCTTTACTCCGCGAGAGGCATTTCCCCACGAGATGATTTTATCCACGAGACGCTTTTCTCCATGGGATGCTTGGATCTGCGAGATTCTTTTCTCTATGAGCCCATTTTCTCCACAAGACTCTTTGCTTCGCAAGTCCCTATGCCTCGCGAGTCCATGCTCTGCGAGCAACTTTCCTTTGAGAATATGCTTCACGAGACCCCATGCTTCGCGGTCCCCTTTGCTTTGAGAAGCTACTTCATGAAGACCTATCCTTTACGAAGCTCCTACCTTCGTGCCCACCGGTCCATACCGCAGGGGCTGCACCCTCGCACCCCCTCTTGGGATCAGTGTTGAGCCGGTCTCTTTGCTTCCGTCACTGACCCCCATGAAAAATGGAGAGTCACATCGCGATCTTTTCGGGCTGGGATGTCGGCATTTTCCATTGTGCACCCACCTTCCAACTATGGAATAAAATGATTTGAGATGCTTCTCCACACACCATAAAACACCTTGAGTTGACATATTCCTCTTGGTTCGTTTCCTATGTTGTGAGTTTAGAGTCTCATTATCAATTCCTCGAGCACCTTGAGTTGACCATTCCTCAAGTAACTCATCCAAACCCAGTCACTTGGATCCAATTCTAGGTTGAACTAGAAAGGGTCGCTCTTGCGTAATTCCCAACACCAGCCATTGTTAGGCGCCTTATACCTAATAGTCTTATCTACATGAATATAAACTATAGTATACCCTATTTTCCAAATATAGGATGCCTCTTGCTCCAAACCAGAGATGCCTTATGCTCCAAGAATAAGATGTCAATATTCCTATATATATGACTTTAAACTATATCACACCCTATGTTCCAAACATAGGATTCCTCTTGCTCCAAACAAGAGATGCCTTGTGCACCAATTATAAGATGTCAATAGTCCTCTCTACATGACTATAAATTGTAGTATACCCTATGTGCCAAATATAAGATATCTCTCACTCCAAACAAGATATGCCTTATGCGGCAAGCATTAGACGCCAATAGTCCTCAATACATGACTTTAAACTATAGCATTCCCTATCATTCAATAATAGGATGCCTCTTGTTCCAAATAAGAGATGGCTTATGTGAAAATAATAAGATACCTCATGCCATGATTACAGTGGCATAGCATCAAGAGTGTTGGAATCCGTTCAAACATTTAATCACTCCACCTCATGCTTTGTATGTCCTTCATACAGATCTTCATCATATTTCATGTTTGAAGGGACCCCCTAATGGCCAGGTCCCATGCCACCTCGGCTCACCTACTGTCATGGGCCACCGACCTGAAAGACTTTGGACTACACTTTGAGGCAAGTCCTATGTTTCGAACACGGTCAACAGTCGACCCTCATTTTTTTGTACCCATTTCTGGATAACACAATATGGATGCTATGTTTCGAACATGGTCAATAGTTATCCTCAATCTTAACACCACCCTTAACGCATTCCGAATGCTGGCCATGTGATTCACACTATTCATCTCCCTTTGTTCGGACAGATTCCAATGCCCCTTGGTGGTATCCCACTTGTGCACTTGCGCATAGATTTTGGCCCCAATTATATACCTCAACCCACCAGTGAGTTGGGATACCCTCGTGGTCATACATGAAGAAGACATTATGGGAAGATTCCATGCATAAGCCCCATCCACCATTGCCACTCCATAGTGACAACAGGACAGCTTCCACGCGTAAGCCCCATCCACCATTGTCGCTCCATAGCGGCACCCAGGCAGCTTCCTTGTGTAATCCCCCATGCACAATTTCTGCTCTATAGAGGCACCCGGCCAGCTTCCTTGCATAATCCCCATCCACCATTGCTACTCCATAGAGGCAACCGGGCAGCTTCCTTGCGTAAACCTCATGCACAATTGCCACTCCATAGAGACACCTGAGCAACTTCCTTGCGTAAGCCCCATCCACCATTGCTGCTCCGTAGAGGCAACCAGGCATATTCCTTTCATAATCCCCATTCACAATTACCTCTCCATGGTGGCACCTAGCCAGCATCCATGTGTAATCCCCATCCACCATTGGCGCTTCATAGCAGCACCCAGGCAGCTTCCTTGCATAAGCCCCATTCACCACCCTTTATGGATGCACCTTTGCGCCGTGATCACCAGGTCCTTGTTGCCTCTTGTTTCTCACACCGAGCCTGACTCACGTAGGCTTAGAGTAGTAAGCATTGACCATGACATCCTCTTTGGGCAGGCTAGAGTGTAATCCCCACACCATCCCGAACTACACGGACTTTGATCCTTGCCAAGGCAAGGTATGTAGGAAGCCTCCCTGAGGATCAAGCCCACCACCCATTGGTTCTGACCCCCCTCACATCAGCTCACCACACCCCTCTTAAACTATGTGGACTTTGATCCTTTCCAAGGCAAGGTACATAAGACATATCCCCGAGGTTCATGCCCAACAAGCATTGGTTCTGACCCCCTTCACGTCAGTTCACACCATCTCGAACTAGGAAGACTTTGATCCTTGTCAAGGTAGGGTACATAGGAAGACTCTCTGAGGTTCAATCCTAACTCCAATTGGTCCCGAACACTCCATGTCAGTCCACCCCCATCCTGCATGATGTTAAAATGTATGCCCCTTTTTGTCTTGTATGACACTAAACTACCCCCTATTCAGTGGTAAGCTATTGTCAACCTCATTCAGCAGTAAGACGTTTTCAACCCCATTTGATGGTAATCCGTTGAAGTCCCCCAATCGACATTAATCCTCCAAAGTCCCCAATCGACAGTAATCTATCTTCATATGAACTACATGGACTTTGATTCCCTACCACGGGTATACGTTAGAAGTCTCTTTGAGGTTCAAGCCCTTCACTCATGACTCATCCTGATCTATCCCTTGATCCCATGTGTATTGGGAAGATAATGCCCCAACCTGGAGGTTTTATTTCCTCCGGATCCCATTCATGCATCCATTCTCATCGTTCTCCTCCTCAGGTGTCCCATCGTCCCACCAAACTATGCAGACCTTGATTCCCTTCCATGGGGATATGTAGGAAGCCTTTTCAAGGCTCAATCCCAACACCACCATCATCCTCACATCAGTTCCATCTCATTCTCCCTGTACTTAATTCAACTCTCCATCATCCATCTTGATTCTAACCCAGGTTTCCACATCCCGATGGGATCATGGAATCCACCTCCCCACTACTCCTAGCAGTACTTGGGCCACAAACCACGTGTAAGCCCCATTATATCATGTATCCGGGTTGTTGTACTTTGTGTACACCCTGATTCATCACCCGTTAGAAATACGTGGGTTTTGATCCCTGTTGTCTACACAAGGTACTTAGGAAACCTCCATGAGGTTTAATCCCATCCAAAGGTAAACCTTGGATTTCCCCCATTCTGGGGTGCACACTCCCTAATTCTCCCTCAGTGGTGTCCAGATCAGCCTTCACGGTGTGATATATTTCCTTTATGGGACACACCATCCTGGGTCTACTCTTATTGAGTGTTCTGATCCATCTACCTGGTAAACACTCCTAGACCTCCCTCCTAGGGATGTACCAATCTGATCCGTCTCTATGGGACATTCTGATCACCCTCATTTCATCTCTGCAAGATGTTAAACTCGTGGCCTACCTTGTTTTAAACATGACATACCTGAGGAAAACCTCGGAAGACACTCCTTTGGTGTAATTGTCTCCATTCGATGTTAAACTCATGGAATACCCCATGATAAACATAGGAAGATGAGGAAAAACTCATAGACATGGCTTCGGCATAAGATACCTTGCGACTGATGTGGAATTCTTCAGGTTATGGGACCTTTAGATGCCCCCCTTTTGAGGAAGAATATAGGTTCCCCAATGTCCATGCATCCAGATATGCCCCGACATGCCTGATGTTGTCATGTACACTGACCGAAGGTTGCTACTATGTCAAGACCCCATGGAATATTCTGACAGAATTAGTGTAATTAACCAGCTTCCAAAAAGATATGGCACCAGGAACAAGATTCATGAACCACGACTTAATCTATAAGGGATACCCGAACTAGGTAACGAGTTCTAAGGAGGAATCCATGGAAAGAGGAACTGACATCCCATCATTCCATTTCAATCAAGGATCAAACGTCCCTAAATAAGGAATGGATTATGCTCACCTTTGGAAAGTGGGAATGCAGGGAAATAGTTGTGCATCCTCCACAGATGGATGCACGTGCCACGGCGAAAGCGTTGGAAACAACATCAAGATTTTAACTTCATATTTTTTCAAAAAAAACATATGGTTTTATTCTCAATAAAATAAGATATGTAGATATTCTTGAACCCTATGTTTTAGGCCCAACATCTATAAAAACCCCAATTATACAAAATTTGGGTCAGACCTACGTAGGGACCCTTTTTCCCCATTCTTGGGTAATTTTGACTTGAAATGATCCTCTCATATTCAAGAACTTTCCTTCCACAAACCAAACTCTGTGCCTGGGTAAATCTTAGTCCCCATGAACTTCCTTCATCTACTAGCAATATAATGTCAGAATTCTTGAGAACTACCTTTTCTAACTATCCAGTAACAAGCCCTGGTTGGATTTACATAAGTTTCCCACATAAAAATCCAATTATTCATAGGATGCTAATATTTGACTATGTAGTAACACTACTTAGTAGACTTTTAATAAATTCACCCAAAAAACAGGTTTATCGACCAGCGATACATTTTTACTTAGGAGAGACCTCCTCTATCACCATGATCCCTTTCCTCCATATAAATTTACAGATCCACAATCCCAATCTCACGGGTTACAAATTTCCCCCTTCATACTTGAAAATGATAGCACATTCTGGTACATATTACCATGAAAAGGGAGAATCATTAACTTTTTGTTCAGAGCTCAGAAATCTTAAATTGTGTCCCCAATGTCCCTTATATAGGATACTAAACTATGTAGGATAGCATCTTAGTCACAAGATATTAAATTGTATGAAAAATTCCTTACCATAAGATGTTAAACTATATGATTTGTATCCTATTCACATGACATTAAAAGGCATGATGATCTAACCCTTATTAAAAAATACCCCCCCCCCCTCGACATTGGTCACTTAACAAAATATACCCTCCTTTAAACAATAAAACTTCACATAGGATCAATTTCCCATTCATGACTAGTGACAATATAGATACCATCATCATTATCAGACACTTTTTCTTGGAAAAGAACCCTTCATGGTCTTGAGAAATTTGGATCTTCACAAATTTCCCAACTATTGATGATAGAATATCATAATTCTTGATAGTTACTTTGTCTAACTATATAGTAACATTCCCCGGCTGGATTTTCATTAATTTCCCACATAAAAGTCCTATCATCTAGAGTATTCCATTGTTTGACTATATAGTAACAGGCTCTAGTTGTCTTTGCATAAAGTCACCCACAAAAAAAGGCTTGTCAACTAGTGGTACATTAATCCTCATGAGAGACCTATTCTACTCCCATAAACTTGTATAATATCATATTGAAAACCACTTTTCAAATTTGTTTGATGGTCATTCCTCACATATTTGTCTCACATCTTTTTTTAAATTTAAAAATCGTGAAATAGTGACTCAAAACTCCCCTTAGGTCATCTGAAGAGTGTCATAACATTTTTTTATAACAATCCTTTCTTGGGTCATTATTCAAAACTCATGATTAAAGTTTCTCAGCCTAAACCACCGGTCTTTTTAGTTTGAACTACATGACATTAATCTACCCAAAAAAATTAAAACAATACTCACCAAGTTAAAAACCATCAAAGGGAACTCTAGACAAAAGTCGAGACTTATATTGATAGACCTACAATTTGTTTGGTTTAGGCAAAAATAGAGTAATGAAAAGAAAGAGGCATAAAATTTGTTAGGATGAAAACCCGCAAAGGGCGGCCTAAGAAAAATCCAAGACTCTCCTACTAATTATTCTCCATATTAGACTTAGTAAAAATTTAGTGTGATTACACAAAAGACATAAATATTTTTTTTCATATAACCCTAGTAATAGTATAACTACACTCTCTAGGACCCATTTACTAGGAAAAAATTAGAGAACTCCCTCACCCTTGTCATTTTAATTATAACATGATAACATTCAATCAAATTAGTCATTTTTAGTGTTATATTAGAATTATTAGGGGGACTGTAATACAGAAACAGGTGATTGGAAACAAAATACTTTTTATTAATGTTCCAAAAACATAGAAGAACTTATAAATGTATTAGTCTCTCTACTAATTTTTACAACTTATCCACAACATAGGCTTTTATTTGTTAGACTTTTGCATAAGAATTGTCTACTGTTTTTTAAAACCTATTAAATTATGTAGAAGAAGCCTCCTCATCATAATAAATCCTTTTATACTCTATAGTAATAGAATCTCTTCTTTTGGTCGAAGCCCCTACCAAGGATCGGTGGATTTGGACTATCTCATCCTGCATGAAATTTAATTCTTATTAAAGGCGCACCATTTGGATAGATTTCTCATCAAGACAATTTTTATACTCCTCCACCTCCTTAGTATAGATGATCTCATCTTGGGATATGGTAGCTCTCGGATCCTTAAACTAGATTTCTAGTTATGCCTTGGCCTATTGTGATATTTTCTCATCCTCCTTATGTCAAATGATAAAATTCACCACATGATAGACTGCACGGTAATCAAATTTTCCATATCCTACTAGGGAAAACTTGAGTGGAATTCAGAAAAGTTGCAATGGTAGGTCTTCAAGAGTCATCCTAGAGACAATATTATAGATATTTTTCCATACAATAAGGCATGTGGTGTGAAGATAATCTTGTGCCTCCAAGTCCAACTTATAGTCATTCTTATAGGGAGAGATGTATTCTAGGATAAGTGTTCTCAATGAGTCTCCTTTATCCACTCCCTCCAAGACTATATTGGTTTTACCTACTAGCATTGATTTTACTGAAAAATAATCCCCCACTTCATGCACTAACACTAAAGTTGATGACTCTTAATAAACAAGTGACACCCCTCGTCAGTACCATATGGTAAACAGACAACAAAGGCAGTAAAAGAGACAAACTAGTTGACTAAAATCACTCATTGTTGGATCATTTGTTGGTATTAATTACTCTCCAGTACTCTTGATCCCAGTTCTTTGAATAGGTACCTCCAACCAAGGATTATCCTTCTAGTTTTTCTCAATGGATAGGATAGAGGGCCCTTGAGGACCTCCCACTTTGGGATTCTCATCCATCACTCCCTCAGTAATAGGATAAGGATAGACTTGGATGCCTTGTTTATAAAGTGTATTGGCAAAATTATCTATATAAAAAGTTGTACATGTCAATATTTGATTTGAGACATCAAATGAAAAGGGACCAGTTGTATTAGGAAAAACTAAAAGAAATAGAAAACTCATGTCCATCCAATAACCTATTAAACTTCTTAAACTCTTCTGAAGATTTGGGTACATTAATGATTCTTAATATTTTCCAAATGTTTATTAGTTCATGTGTTATTTAATTATATAATACCTCACATATTTAATCATAATCTAATATAGGTGTATCTGGGACATGTTGATCAGGAACCTAATTACCTCCGTTGTCGATTCCCTTTGTCGACTTCTCAGTAGGCACAACATCGAAAAACCCTACTGAGTTAGGTTCAGCATCGTCATTTTCATTGGACCACCTGAGATCCCTATCAACCCCTTCTGGAGTGGAAACAGGACTGAAATTGATAGTTGTGAGGTCCTCCAGTGTAGGCGGTGGATCTAAAATCTCAAGAGAGGAGAAAATTTAGAAATATAACATGAAGCCTTAGGGTGTGAATCTAACATTAACATGTCCCTATACTATCTCTTCTTGAATTAGGGAATATTTATCTCCATATTTTGTCATTTCATCCATCAAGATGATAGATTAATTGGCATGGTTCAGTGCCTCCATCGAGGTGTTCCCCTCAATCCTTAAAGGACTAATTCCAGATCCCTTTAGGAAGGAAAGCAATGAAAATTATGTAAAAGGAGATCAAAATCAAAATATTATGGATAGAAATTCATGAAATTAAATAATAGTGTAGAAAATTATTCTGGAACAAACACTGGGCTAATTTTACCACCCTCTTTCACTTCCTCTCTTGGGACGACAAGGGGCTTGTATCATTCCCCTTAGTAATAGGATCTTGAGTTGATGACCAAGAAGACCTTTCCGAAATTTCCTCTGCCACTTTTCTCTGACTCAGGGATTGTTTCAAGGATCTAGTAGACTCATTCAGTACCCCAATAGGGGTGCTTATAGGGCTATACCTTGGTGAATCGATCACCTATTCTATTGGTTCTTCTTATTCTTCTTCTTCCCATATTAACTTCAGAATAGATCCCCTAAAAATTAATTATGGTGGATGAAAAATTAGAAAAGGTAAGGTAGAAGAGAGAGATACATCATTAGGGTCGAAGAATTCATCCCATTCTTCGTTTGTGTGACCAGCTACCACCTTAATATTTCCTCTATCCAATAGGTCAGATACTTGCTTTGTGGCTGAGAACTAATCATCAGTTTCATATGTCACTATCTACAGCTCCCAAACATATTTCTCCACCTTATCCAAATTAATGTTGGGTTGGAGATCATAGGGTTCTCAGATATCTCCCAAATCTATGATGCATACAATAGCTTAGAGAAACACCCATGAATCTATGATATCATGAAATATGATTTGCCAATATTTTATCACTAGGGGTTGCACATAACTTGGCACTAATGATTTCTGTTATGAGAAAGATTTGGAAGCTTTTGACTTGGAAGACTTTTCAAGCCTCTCTTATCTCATGGAAAAATGAGTGACTAGAAAATGAGTCTCCTCTTAGTGATGATGACTGGACTGCCTTGACTTAAAAGATGTGGTTTTCTCAACCATGTCGTACTCAGTTGTCTTTTCCTGAGATCTCCTCAAAGTCATCAGAGCTTCTGCATCATCACCTTCATTTTGAACCTTTATAATATGCATGCCACAACCATAAATTTTCATGGTCTTGACCTGATAAATGCATTTCATTAGTACCTATTGAGGTTATGAATAGATCCATTCACTCGCATACCTAGGCTCTAACCTGATTGATGCATCGGATAAAGGCAGTGTGATTAACATTCTGGACACCTCCACGGCCATCAGGATCTAGAACTATTTCACTACCATAAAATTTTTCTCAATCCTAACATATATAGGAGGAAAGAAGATTAACTTTAGTAGAAATTTTAACTAGATGGTAAATCAATATGGAGCATAGGCCTCACATATGATCTCACTATCAATGAAAACCATCAGTACATCATCTCTAAATGACATTTTGTATTTCCTTAGTTTTTCATTAGATTTTCCATCATAAGTGAATTCCCCATTCAATGGATCTCTATATGAGAAAAATTTAAAGCCTCTAAATATGTTTTACATCCTTCATAATTTGTCTTACTTTAGGCTTAGAGGATGGATTCTTGAAACGGCCTGAAAAAATAGGTGAAATTAGACCTTAGGTAATTTAACTACACTTAGTGTAGCATAATAAATTAAGTGGACTTCAATCCACCCCTGCAACACTTGAAATGGACCTATAATTCTAAAAAGGTCCTTCCCATTATATTCATGTAGAAAAAACCAGTAAATTTTTACCAGGATAGGGGAATGAAAACCTATATGGCACCCTTATGCTAATTTGGATGCTATCATAAAAGTATCTTATCTAACATTGTCATTGGATTTGTAGACTGGAAGTAGGTAGATACTTATCCACATTAAGAGTATTCCAGCCAGATGGGTCTTCACATAAACTTTAGGATTGACCTCGTAACCCCAATGAGTATATTATCCTTTCTCTGGAGTAGGCTAGAATGTGCCAGGATCACCCTAATTCTCTAATGTTGGGTATCCTATTGGGAATTGAAAAATGGTAACTTCTTCTTCTAGCTTGAGGAAATAATTCATCCACATTCCAAGATAAATTTCACCCTTAGGGAGAGAATAATTGTTCTTCACTTTCTGAGCCACCTTAAAAAGGTCGTGGGCCTAGAGAGGTGTCCTTTTAGCATCATCCCACATTGTATTTAAATGGATAAACTCATCATACATATCCCTAAGAATATGGGATCCAAAAAAATTATATATCCCACATACTAATGTTAAATTCACTAGGTGATGGATAGAATGAATTTGTATGTGTAATCCACTAGCGGAAAACCTCAGGGATGATTTTTGGGTTCTTGTAAATGAAAGTTTTCCCTTCCCAAATATCTTTATAAATACTGACATCTTGCACCTTCTTATTGATTTATTCACAAGTTAAGAACACCTTGTATGCCCAAATCCATTTATTCCTAACTCCCCATCCAAATTTAAAATCCCAATCCTCCTTCAAACCTTGCAAATGGTATGTCTGTGAAGCTTGAAAATTTGAGTTATAATAGTGGGGCTTCAACTGTACATTATGAGGCTTCATATCTAGAGCACAACTACTATGATGCATGAAATAAATACTTGGAATTATTCCTTCGTTGATGTATACACCTTTATAAAAGACATTAGTAGTGGGAAAATTGGTATGTTTCATGAACCAAGAATCTAGTAAATAACTCTGAGCCTCCAGGATGAGAGCATCACTCAGAAGCCTATGATCGTACAAATGAAAGTTGTTTATTCGTGGATATTCTCACTGATACAGCTCCAAGTGTCTCAAAAAATATGGGAGAGTGGATTCACACATGTCATAGTAATCTATCCCAACATCCTTTCTCATCTCTAGTGCACGTGCAACAGCTTACTTGAGAAAATCCTATAGGGAAACCATTGAAAACCTGTAAGAATACATCATGATTTTTCATTGAGTCAAAATTTTGATCTAGAAAGACAAAGAAAATTTTGATTCACAGGCACATTAATCAGGCCCGACATTCAAGCCCCTCGATCAGGTCCCTTTCATAGGCTTCTCGACCATGTGGTCCAGCACGGGATCTGTGATAGGGTGGTTCCATGAAAAACCCTCACTTAAGTGGATTTATGTGGATGTACACAAGGAATTTCTACAAAGTACCTAAACAAATATAAATAAAGGTATGGCTAGGGGAAGGATCTGTATGATGAGAGAGAAAAATCAAGAATGAAAAATGAAAATTTTGATAGAGGGTCAGTGTTATTTATATACACCATTGGCATGTGCATCAAACCCATGAGTTGTACCTGTGTCTTGGACTTGTGCACCAGATATGTGCATTGGGATTCCGCTAACCACCTACATGGGTAACCTATGTATCCAACCTATGTTACCTTCATAATCTTTTCTACCCTTTACCTCAGGACTAGACACTCCTCTTTCGATCAGATCAAATCCTAATGGGGGGATTTTTTTGACACTCTGTTTTTTAACATGGGATTAAAAGATTATGAAACCTAAATTATGTTACAAAGATAAAGATACCTAAGAAAGGAACTTGCCTAATATGGCCTATGCACACCACCCCTGCACACCAAAAGGCTCATGCATCCCCACTGTGCAGCACTAAAAGTCCAGCCACACCTACGCCAGGTACTTACGTTGGGTACCTACACCATTGACCTATGCATGGTAACTCCCTCGACCATGGTATCAAGTATTCTAATAAGTATGAAATTAGGTCTCATAATTTTTATAACTAGAAAATAAAAAGAATACCTAAATATACGGTCATGCAGCCCCTTCTCCCAGGTCCTATGAAATCCCTTAGGTAGCTCTCTAAAACCTGAGATAAGAGGGAAGTAAAGGGTATAGGGAGATCAAAGTCTCTCTAGTGTCTGAAACACAAGACACCTATGTAGTGACTACTTTTCCCTTAATTGGAAACCACTTGTGAAAAGTTACTTCCCTTATCTGAAGACCTATATGATACCCTTCTAGGTATACCTGAGAAGACCCTTGGCACCTAGAGCAAGGCCTCACCCAAGTGTTTTATCCTAGGTGATTCATTGCCCAAGGCACCTTCATCTCTTACAAGTATATCCCCATGCATGAAGCACTTCTATCTCCTCCCAAGACCTATGTGAATCACCATTTCTCTCCAAACTAGGACCTCCAAAATTATCCTTTTCATCTTTCTTTTAATCAATTAATGGCAGGGATCCTCTTCCTTTGGATACCTCATCTAATGGGGACAAGATTAAAACCTCCATCGAAGCCTTCAGACTTTAAAAACCATGGTAAAAGGAGAATTAACATGCCTCCCATTTTGGATATTAATTCCTTTAGTTATAGGTTTCTCTCACTTGTGCTAACTAATGGGTAGGTTCGTATGGGTTCATGTGGTATATATTCCCACATCCATGAGGAACTCAACCCTAAGGGTAGTGTCAGGGATCTCCCAAACTCAAATTTGAGGAATAGTGCCATGTTTTTTCCTCATTATATCTAAGTCAAGGGACCTTAGATTATAGGTAGGGAGGTTTAGGGTCACACCTTATTTTTTGTTTGAGGATTAGTGCATTATCCTCCTCTCTTATTCAAGAACCAGTTAGGAAATCCCTCCTAGTGTAAGCCCCTAGCCTTTCTTATAGGACCTCTCCTGGTTCATTCCTTCCTCCTTCTTCATTCCCTTGGGATTTATCCAAATGGGTTGTTAGATGTGACTCTCTAGGATATAATGAAGAGATGGAATGGGAACATCGAAGCTCAATCTCTTTCTCTCTCACTTTGGGTATTGTCCTCTTCCACTAACGAACAAAAAAGATTGTGTAGTTTCCCAAACCTATCGATTCCTATTGTTTCTCACACAGATTGTGACTCTTGTGGGATTAGAGGTTTGTGGTGGTCATGAAATCCAAATAATATCAAACCTTTGGGAATAATTCCAAGTGTAATCCCAAACCAAACGTGGGCCTCCTTTTGGTATAATCACCAACCAGAATCAAAACATAGGGAATACTCTCATATGGTGTATGCCCTAAAATCAAACATTATATCATCCTTATAGGTGTAATCCCAAAATCAATCCTATCAAAGGTCTATACTCCCATGTGATACAAAACTTCATAGGGCCTCCATAGGTGTGGGTCCTCACAACTGAACTACGTGTTCTTTGATTCTCATCCAAATGGGATACATAGGAAGCCTCTTTGAGGTCCAATGCCAACACCCCAAATCAATCTTAATTCTCTTTAGTATACATTCATAGTATGGTAATATTTAACCTAGTAATCCATATATCTTCCAGGTTCCCTGGGCCACCTCGGCATAAGTCCCACACTGAACTTTGAATAGGAACCTTTCACCTAGACATGCTTGTGCATGACATTAAACATCATGGTTTGGTCCTTATCAGATGACCTAAAAAGATATGATTTGTCCCATTAAGTAGCACTGAACTATGTGGGTTATGATTATTTTTACAAGGAAACATAAGAATCCCGTATTATGGGTTCGATCCCAAAATCAAAACAACTCCCATATCTGCGTGTGATGATACACTCTAGAGAACCCCACTATGTGCCTCAAAACTAACACCTTAATAATAATAATGAAAGAATCTATAACTAGTACATAAGAGGGTACCATTTATGGACAACCTCAGATACATATAGATATCCCTATTGATGAAGAACCACATATAAATACATATGATTCAAAATTCCATACATGTTAATAATTTATTGTTAATTCAAGGGTAACCCACATCATACTTGGAAATGATTGAAGGATTCACAAACATATATTAAATCTATAATAAATTCTCGAATTAGGGAAAAATCCCCTAAAAGGGTGTGATGAGCCCAACCTCCCATCCTCTTGACCAATTTAACTTCATAAGAATTGTTGTCTATGTTTCCCAATGAGAACCTAACTTTAGAAAGCAGGTCTCTGAGTCATCATGGATATTGAATTGTTGGGTGTTTCTGGTTCCACAAATAAACCCCCTTGGAAACCACCCAAATGGGACATGGTTGTATGTGTCTGATGTGAAGTTTGTTCCACCAACACCACAAAATTCCATTCCAACCCCATGTGCCATTCAAGGAAGAAATAGTAATAAACTTTTATGAACTTCAAAATTATGAAACCTATGTATTAACCCCTGTGATATTTTATAGCATCGAACTAACTATTACACATAGACTTATGTGCATTCCATAATAACATGTCCTTTATATTTTATTTTCTATACTTACATATACTCTCCAACTATTATGTATCATTTTTGAATTAGTATACATTATTATATAGGGATTTTAACTCATTATCAATTTCATAGTTCAACTCCTTTTGGTTTAATTCTTTAGTCATATCCTATTCATCATGTCCTATATCTACTTGACCACATATTACCATGAATTATATTATTTATATGATTGATGTACTTGATAAAAATTAAATCATGCCATTTTTAGACTTCTTATTCATTCTTCTAAATTATCTTCCCCTTTTAAAATTAACCTTTGATAATAATAGGAACATAAGATCAGAAAATTTTTCTCAAGTTCATAAACTTTACATGACTCATTAGGTCCAACATAGGATGAAATAAATAGATTTAATAACACTATGACTATGTTGTAGCATATGGGATTCACTAATGTAATTGATTGGTATTTATATATTTTTATCAGATTCATTACAACTGTTTCACGGAAAAACTATATGTTCCCAGTGGGGTATTGAATCCCCTAACTTTCATATCATTACATGGGGGAACTATTCATTCCCAATAGTCCATTTTTTGATCTATTTTTTGCACCACAATAGGAATAAATTTTTCTAATACTAATTTATAAAAGATTTATGACTAGGGTTCTTTTTACCATAGATACTATTGGTGTGGCAATATCCCCATGGGCTGCTACCATTGGGGGATCTTCCCTAAGCAGTTTATCACCACATGAATGACCTATATTCATGGGTGTTGGTTCCCATGGACTTAGGTTCCTCCCGTACCCTTCCTATCATAGGAATATGTTCTCAAGTCAACCTATAACCATGGGACACATCACCCCTTGATATAACCCTTCCCCACATAGGGATATCTCCATGGGAAATGTGACCCAAGGCCATAGGGTCCCAATGGGTGCGAAAAAAATTTTACCCATGGTTTTAGCTCAACCTATGACCATAGTTAAACCACCAATTTAAAAACTATTATTTTTAATTTATTTAATATCAAATAATTGAATAATATAATAACTAACATAAGATAATAAGGTTCCATCAAAAATATGATAACTACTCTACACTAGTTATTCACATGGGATGATACAATATGGTCCTACTAGGAATATTTTTAAGATTTCAAAATTATAATAAATGGGAAAAATAATTTTCAATGAATATGATTTATCCAAGATGTCAGTAGGGTGGAATATGAAATATTTTGATGTGTAGATTAATTAATATGGTAAATAACTAAAATAACTGGATATAATGAATGGGTAAAATTAATATAAATAATGAAATATATCAAAAGGATGGATTATAAAAAAAATAGTATTGTTTAATAATTATTTTAATGATATATCTCCATGTCATTACCTCATGTACAAGATTTAAGGAGAGAGTAAATGGATTTTATGTCTATGGATGAATTATTTTATATTTTCATGATATTTGATAGGTTTATAATGGTATTATGTGCACTGTAACAATTTCATGGGGAAAATATCCCTTCTCAATGGTAAATTTATTGATTTAGTTTTCACATTATCACAAAAAATAATTATTCATTCATACTGGTCCATTTATTTTTCATAGTTTTACACCATGGTGTGGGAATAAACATTACTTGTGGAATGATTTTTCTTGAACATGGTATTAAACATAAGAGAAAATACTTAATCTCTAATGGTTATTATTTACCATGTCTTTCTTATTAATAGATTAAAAAAATATTATTGACTATTGATGGATTGACAAAGCATCGCGGGATTTTAAATCACATAATATGAAAACTTACTAATCACTAAAAAGTATAATGTTGTATTTGTTTTCAATACTTGTAATATGTTAGTACTAAATATGGATGTTGGATGTGATTTGGAATAATATGTCATGATTGATAAGGAAACTATTAAATAAAGTGGTAATACTGCCCAAGTGAGAAGAGTATATTTGTATGAGGCTTGTAATCCATTTTATTTTATTAATAATGTTGTAAATGGATTAATGGGGATTTGGTATAAATTGATAGATTATCTAGAATCACAATTATGATGTTTTAAAATCAAATTCATTTTCATATGAGTCATTTCCACATCTAATTATGAATCATATGTGTTGTGTATGAGTGATTTTTAACTCTTCTACATGAGTCATTCATGAGCTGTGAACTAGTCATTATTGAATCTTCTATAAAAATTAGAAAAGGGTATATCTATATATAAGTCAACCTACACCTATGTAACAATCATATGAATTTACATATGCATCATTGAGACTCTGTAGAGTCATTTCACTCTATATATGAGTCATTCTTGAGTGGTGTAAGTTTCATCAGCATCGGTGTATGAGTCATGTTGCACTTAGAGAATTACTAAAGGATATATTGTGTGATATATTCATAATTAATATTTTTTTAAGAAATGTGAAATTAATTCAGATGATGAAAAGGATCCATTTTTAACTAAAAAATTATCACAATGATAGATTATGATTCATACTAAGAATAAAAAATTAAAAAATAGGTGATGTTGTGCAAGGATAAAATTAAAGGTATCCATGAGCACAAAGGAGATCATCGACATCATAGTGTATGAAGCCATGCACACATGTATAATGTTTGGAATATATTAACAATAAGATTTATAGAAATTTTTTATGATGATATTTTAATATTTTATGGGATTAAAAGTTTCAAGTATTAAGGAAGATTTAATGAAGTCCTTGACTCATGTATTGAATGGGAATTCAAATTATAAGAAGACTGTTGCAAATTCAGGAGTTTTTTAGAATGTAAAATGGAAATAATATTCATAGAGATTTTATGTGAATATAAAATCAGAAAATGAGAAATAGAAAGTTGATCAAGATATTTAATATTATATTAGTGTTGGAAATATTATTATAGCACTACAATAAAGAGAAGAGGCATAATTTCATGTTTTTGGAGTCTATTTAGAAAATAAAGTCTTTATTTGTGATGATTATTTAAGGAGATTCATTTGATTCTATTCATGTGAGATTGTAACTGGTTGAATCCATCCATTGTAATGAGTTAAAGTTCATACCCTTGATCAAGTTCTTGTTGATAATAATAATGGATCTATGTGTGTGGTATAGTAACTAAAAAACACATGGGGCAAGTCATCATAAAAGGTGATGAACCACATTAACAAAAGTGATGTGCTTATTTATTTTCAGTGTCATTGAGTATCTTGAGAGAAAGGTGTTGAATAATTATGAGATCTTAAATAAGGATAGAAAATATATACACATTTATTCACCCCCACCCCCACCCCCATCCCATCCTTTTTTAGTGTGTATTACCATTCATGTGAACAAACAGTTGATATTTGAGAAGGTCAACTCCTTAGTTATTATTTCAAGATAAAATAATATATCCACACAACTCAGTTAACAAAAAAAGGTGTACCAACATTTGATGGAAATAGATTTCAGGAATTGAAGTATATAATGATACCCTACCTTCTCATACATGGTTTTTATATGCTTGATTCCGTATAGTATGGATTTATGGTTCTAAATATAACTTTTTTCATGAACTTTCATTAAAAATAAAAACATTGAAAGTGATATAAAGGATAATAATTTATTTTTATTTTACATATCATAGAAGGAGTAGAAATATGTTAAGGTATTTCAAAATGGTAATTATATTTCGAAAATGTTTCACATCATATATTAATTAAATAATAAAGTGAATGAATATAAATTTTAAATAAGTATACAAAAGTTTAATAAAATCAAGATTAATAAGGAAGAAATAATTGATGAGTTCTCTAAAGGGTGAATCTAATTGTTATCACCATTAGAGGGTTTGGATAAACTTTAAAAGTCTCTACTATTATAATGAAATTAATGAAAACTTTACCTAATAAATCTGATACTAAGATCTCATACCATAAAGATAGATATTTAGATGACTACACTATTGATGATCACCATAGTACCCTCATCAACTATGATATGAGGAGAAGAAATTCACTCAAAACCAATGGGGATAAATAGAAATAACTTTACCTATAATATCTAATGGTAAGGAATGTTCAAGATGATTAGGAGTTCTCATATAGAGAAAAATATTTAGAATTTTTTTTGAAACATTTTTCCTTATGATAAGAAACTTTACTTAGGGGAAATTTATATAACAAGGAAAAATAGCTTTCAAATTATTCAATTATGGAAAGTTTGACCACTTCTCAATAAATTGATTATAAAATATCAATGTTGAAAGTGAAGATGGTGAAGGTACCTAAAACGCCACCAACAAAAAGGAACCATCAAAAGGGTAGGAAGAATATTTCTCCTAGGAATTTTAGAGGAAACCTATTTTCAGTTGAAGAAGGAGTATCTGATAGTGAGAAAATTGATTAAGAAAAATGATTGAATCATGCCTCACAAAGAGTTCTCATGGGAAAATAATAGGATGAGGATTAATCATAATATGATAAAGAATATATTAGTGAGTATAATATAGAGAAAAGTGAAACTGGAAAATAATACACCATGAGAATGGAAATTAAAATTTGTTTTAAAGAAATAGGAAGGATGAGAGAAGAAAATCGTTGGATCAAAGCAGGTTTAAATAAGAAAATTCAACTACAACATTATAAATAAAATCTTTTCAGATAAATATAAAGGATAAATCTTGAGATTTCTAAGTGATGAAAATCATTAAATATTTGACTTCTAAAATTATTCTTAGAGATGACAAATTAAATTGGTTTAATAAAAGTATTGTTGAAACAAGAAAAATAAAAGAGAATATCAATCATGACTGGAGTACAAATATTAGAGAAGAATTTTAAAGCTCTAAATATAAAGTTGAAAATTAAAGATTAGTCAAAAAAATTAATGTGTTAAAGAAACGTTTATAGGAGAACAAACCTAAGATAAGGATATAACTACAAAGGAATTAAGTGATATTAGGAAAAATAGAGCAACCAGAAAACTAGATAAAGCAGAAAAATATGATCAAGTTTGGAAGGAGAAAGATTAATTTGAATAGAATGAAATAATCATGAAGATTCAAGAAAGTATTTCTCAAAATAGTAAAATCGAATAGATTCATTCAATTAAAAAACACAGTTGACCAACAACTCAACTAACTGAATCATTTCTTTCAAATATGATTGTTCCAAGGTTATTTTTGGTGTTGCAGAATATTTAGACAAAAATAATACAATTACTCGAATAATATGTCTCTAAATAGTTTCATAATATATCAAGAATCAAGGGGGACATAAAACACGTATAATAACTCAGTATAATCATGAATAGTTTGAGAAAAACATTATAGTGAAAAAGAGTTTTTAATGTTTACAAGCAGTTTTTTGAAGATGTAATCAATAAGGGAGTATATCATATTTATGTGTTACATTTATTATAGCACAATTAAATTTATTTTAAAATATTGGAAAATATCTATGTTATATCATGAAATAGGCTAATGTTGTTGATTTTTCATTTAAGAATTAAAAATAGAAAATACTTGGATTATGGATGTAACGCATGGGATTTTTGAATAAGTGGGGACACTTAAGATACTATTAAAAACCTATTATTTTATGATAGTAATATTCTCAATGGGAAAAGGAGCAGTTTTAGAGGGTTTTCAGATCATTCAGAACCTAGAATGCCAAAATTTGGAAAGGTAGATTGATTCGTATGGTTCGCATAGGGTTAGTGCTAAACTTGAGACTCAGCCATATTTGGTGGTCCAATGAGATACATTTGGACTCATTTTTTTCCTAATAATACCACCTAGGATGCATGTACATGCAAGTGTTACAGACCCTATGGTAGAGGAATTTCGCATGTGTTGTACACTGTTAGTCAAACTGTGTGTCAAGCCCATGTGAGGGGGTGTCCATGGACAGTGGTTGTTGTACGGTTGGTGCACAGTTTCTCCAATCAAGCAGCCAAACTATTTATCTCTTAAAAAGTTGACTTACTTATGATTTTAACCCTCTTTTATTTTAAACCCCTCTACCTTTTTCTTTTTTTATCCATGCATATCATCTCCCTCTTTTATTAGAGATCTCCATGAAAATGCTAGGCTTTGTGATTATACATCCATCCAATCTAAAAATCAACCACTATTAATCTCATTGGATTCCTCTCAGTAAGAGATTCGGTCCACTTCCTTCTTTTCATAATTTCTCTCTCCATATTTGATGTTATTTTGGTGTAAGATAATATGCCCTATTTTCTGGGCATTTATCTTTTTTGATGATTTCTTCCATTATAGATCAATTTAAATGCCAAAAATAGATTATAAGTCATCTAAAAACCTAAGGTAGGTGGTTTACTATTTTTCCTTTAAATATTATTATTTTTATAACATGTTTCATAATGCCACACACTGAACCTTTCAAGCAATGATTAAGAAATTAACATTTTCCATTATTCTAAATTATTTTCCGTATTAAAATTCCCCTTGTACTCATGCTATGGTCATAGGATCCCCACCTAGACTAGTGTAATCAATTAGGGTGTGTGTATCTGATTTTCATTAATTATTAAATATTTGTAAATCCATGCCACCTTCTATGTGGTGTTAATTTCCACCCAATTAAATAGCTCATGGTGATTAAATAGAAGCGAGTGGTGCGACAACCCATGTGACCTTAATGTAATTAAAGATTATTCCCCTTAACTAAATGGAATGATAAATGAATTTTAATTGAACCCTTGGATTATTTTAAAGTATGACTGACCTTATATAAATATGATACAAGGGAATGGAATCCCTTATATTTGTGATACTTGTTCATGGTGTCCCTTTTATTTATGACACTCAGGAATAGAGTCCCTTATATTTTTAATACTTGGGAAAGGAAACACACATAATTGCGATACTTGGTCATGGAATACCTAATAAAATGTGATACATGGGCATGGCATCCCTTTACATTCTATGTGGCACATACTACTACCCATGGATGCCTGAGTTACGTATTGGGTCCTCTCTAATAGTAATATCCATATATATGGATATAAAAATCACTACATATATAGATCATATATATACATTTGGATACTTATTTAGAGATCATTTATATTAGCTCAAAGTAGGTAGTGTTAGTTTGGTATCCTTTAGGAACTAGATTTAACTCATTTACATTCCACAAATTTGAACACATTATTATACATGAACACTTATCATTTTATATGCACCATGCATATTTTACTAAACATTGTTATTTGTGGCCTATTGAATATATCTCACACCCTATTTAGGCCATTGGTTGGTACCCAAATAGAACTAATGGATGCAGGTAGGGAGGGACAAAGGGAATCATATAGCTGTGGATGCTTGATTATCTTCTTATGACGGAGTACAGGAGAATAGAACAAATATTAGTCTAGAAATATTGGTGGAGATATTTTTTGTATTTTATATTTTGTGTAGCCTTATGTATATTCGTGTTCCCTTGTTTCCCAATTTTTGTATATCACATGACATGAGCATCATTTTGGTATATGTTACTGATTAATCTTTTACTTTTTTATTACATCTAGGTGATTTATGACTCTAATGTTGGGTATTGATTATTATTTCTATTGTTCACCATTATTAGATACCTCTTTTATACACTCTAATCACAAAGGAATAGTCTTCTCATCATACCATCATAGACCCACATTGCTAGTCGGCAGTCTCTAGCGTACGAGGAGGCGCATTTGTGGTCATCTGGCTGACCAGGTATGATTACTTATGTGTGAACTAGATTTGGGATTATACAATGGACAATGAGTGTTTATCTCACATGATATGTGTCCTAAAAAACCTAAAAATGTTGAAAAATATGATGGAGGGGCTCTAACATTTTTCAATGATAACCCTTTAAAAGTCAAAGGCATTAGAACAATAGATAATGGTAAGAATCAGATTATCTATGAAAATATTTTTTATCAATGGATTACAGAATAATTTGTTATGTGTTTCATAAAAATTTGATTCTAGATATGTGGTTATATTTAGGAAAAATGTGTTAATTTTCAGGAGGTTGAAATATGGATTTTTTGTGATAAAGGGTTTGGGAACCTTAGAAAATTTATTTCAAGTGGTAGAGGTAAGTGATGACTGCTATCTAAGTTAGAAAGTAGAAATAATATTATTTCATAGAATACTTGGGAACCTTTTCTAAAGGAATATGAATAAAATCATTAAGGAATAAGACTATGTGGCAAAAGACTTGGCTACTTGAGCTAATTCATTTTGATGTGTGTGGCTTGACGACCAAGAAGTTAATTGATGGATAAAGTTAACTTATTACCTATATAGATGAATTCAAAATGATGAAATTGATGCACCTGAAAGGCATTATTAATTCCTATGGTCATGATTTAAATTAGAAAATTATATTTTCCCTAACCATATTAACTACAAATTCAGGGTATAGTAGAAGTTTGGGGTCAAACCCATAGAGATCGGGGAACGCAGCAATGACAAATCTAGACTAAAGTCTAGATCATTCCGATTTTAGTTTAATTGTAACACCCTAAGATTTTATGAGATAGATTTTTTCTAATTTATTTGATTTATTTTGTTGTATTCTACACTAATATTATCTTTCTCTCTATGCAACACCATGTTATCTTTCCATATATGCAATACTATACTAGGCTTTTATTACACACTATTTTAAGTTCTTTTGATAGAATTAATTTCACGCAACACCGAGTATAGATTTTGTTCAATGTATCAAAGAAATATGTTTGGATTATGTTATATGAAACACCAAATTAAGATTTAACTAAATGCAACATTGACATGGCTTGCATTACATGCAAGATCGACCTTCCTTGATAGCTTGTGTTGTATGCAATACTGAGTTTCACTAAACAATGATATATTATTAAAATATTATTATTTAATGGGATATAAACTAGCCATTATGAATATTATTAACCAAATTTTTTATTTTATATAAAATTAAAATTCATATTATGTATTTTCTAAAACACGATATATGAAAAAATTTAATTTTTCAGATAAAAGAACTATTATTCAAAAAATGCAGTTTTTCCGCCTTTTGATGGCACACAAATTTTAAATATAGTTTTTAATATTTTTAAATATTATATTTGAAAAATTAACATCTTATTTGAAATCAGGATATCAAAAATTACTTTGGTTGAATTTTTGGTATTTTTCGGATAAAATTAATATTATACTGAATAGTGAAAAATACGGCATTTTCATCTAATTTATTTATATAGTTAGATTATCTTTTTAATTGGTTTTAAAGTGTAATTAAATTATATTTTTATCACTTAAACCAATTTTGGTCATTTTAAGTAATTTCACATTTAAATTGGATATAAACACATGTCAATCTTTTTATAGTTTTTACTTCTTAAAAACCAGCTTATTGGATTTGATAATAGGAAATAATTTAAAATTAATTAATGAAACTTATATGTTTTGGATTTTGAAAAATTGATTCCATATTTTTAAATAGTTTTCCCAAATTATGTTAATAGGTTACTTTTATTTTTTTGGATATTATGAATAGTAACTACGGTAATTTTTATTTACCACAGTTAAAGGTAAATCGAGTAAATTAGGGTAACAAACAATATGATAAAGATAATAAAATTATCCTAACACCTTCCAAAATCCTATTGTATGAATTAAAGTATACCAATATCACCTAAGGTTATTAATTGATTAATTTAATGGACTTTTTTTCCATGAAAGTGATGTAATTATAATTAAAACAAAAGAAAGTGACAACATATCACTCTCTTATATCTTATAAGTATAATAATTTAATATAGTGATAAACTTAATAAAACATCGAATATAAATATTCTTGAGAAAGATAATTAAATTACATACATCATTTAAATTTATTCAGAATTTTTAGAGACTAGTTAATTACCATTAATGATGACACAATAGTGATGAAGAAATTATTTTATTGATAGAAATATCAAATAAATAGTTTTAAAAATTCAAAAATATATATAATATGAACTAATTACTATTCTCAAAAAACTTATAGGTGACTATGACATGTTTGGAGTGTATTAAATATATTTTTTTGAATTTATATTCTGTTTGGATTTTTTTAAAGTGAAATAAATGAATAGTGTCAAAATTGACACTATTGATATTTTATAAAAATAAAATATTATTAAATTATTTAAAAATCACAAAAATATTTAAAATTACAAAGTAAAAATTATATAGTCTAATATTTAATAAAGTATCCAATTATAGACAATTTAAAACACATAATTAAATATTTATAACCATTTAATATTTAGAATATTATTACCACAAATAAAATTAAATATATTAAATAAGGATAAATCAAAATGATAAGGTTTAAAATAAAATAAAAACATGCCTGAATTTTAGTGGTTGAAATTATTTTTATCCACATGCATTATCTTCAAAAAAAGAGTTCTGAACCATTATAAACCGAAAATAAATTTATAATAAATTAAAATTTTAAGACTTCCCTACAGTGCCCCTCCTTTCTCTTATAAAAAGACACCACCTCTACCCACTTACTCACACCTTTCATGCCCTTTGGATCATCCAAAATCTAATAAAATAAGCTCCCAAAATCTCTACCTTCCTCATATAGGACACTCTTTGTACGCAAATTCATCCTAGGGAGACCTTTTGTGCAAATCAAAAAGAGATACTCGAAAAAGATGTAATTGTTTTATCTCCTCTTTCAAAATTCTTTTCTTATTCTACATTCTATTCTTATGTTGTTAATATATTAAAGTAATAAATTCTGTATATTATACATTCTAATATGTTATTATAATTATGTAAAAACCTTATACCTCCTTTTATCCATGCTACGAATAACAATATCACCATGGGTACGTACGTACCGCTTACCGTCTCCACGATGTTGTGTAATTTGTTATTAAACAATAATTAATTTGGATGGGTTTCATGATGATTATAATGGATTTAAAAAATGAATATATCTTTATTATTATTCTTTATAATTAATATACCATCTAATTCCATACCATTTAACCATCAAGTGAATGATATCGTCGCTCATGCATACGTACGGCCTACTATCTCCATGATGTGATGAGATTCATTCTCCATGTTAACCATTCAAGAATGATGATAAATTGTATATAATAAATAAGAATTAAATATATGAAATAATAATGTTATTATATTTATGTAATTCCCCAACCCTAGTTACCCAGATTCGGTGCATTATTACATAGCATTGGCATGATCACAAAAGATCAAGTCTCAAAAGACTGATTAGTTTAGTAGCCTTGAAACACTAGATAGATTCATAAGTTTTACATTACATCATGAAATAAAAACAACAACAACATATTTTCCCCTTTGAACACACTTTTCCTTTAGACTATCCATGCAGTTCAATCATAATACACTTCTTCACATCCTGGGAAAAATAAAACATATAAAGGGGTGAGCTCAGATGCTCAGTAAGGATAACAATATAGCGGAAACTTTCATAAACAAGCATAAATATTTAAGGCAATTGCATAACTAAAACAAAATCCTTTTAAACTTGAACTTCAGAATAACATGGAAAAAATAAAATGAAATAATTCCATTTACTTATTCACATGGATATTCTACTAATCGAATATTCACAAGAAATATCAATAACCACTTTCATAATGATGGAATGCATAATGCCAGACTTTCATAACCACATAGTCAAGGACATGTGCCAAGACTACAAATATGATTTTGTCAAGGACTTGTTCCAAGACACAAGTTTGTCTCATGAGACCTACTGATGGTCGAGGATCTATATCGGGCTCCACCCATCATTTATTAAGTCCAATGCATTCCTCATATGAACAGGTCTAAGCATAACATAAAAATTCATATTAAAACTAGCATATGAAATGTCAATACTTTCTCCATAAACCATGAATGGTATAAAAACAACACATCCACAGTAAAACATATCACATAAACATAAATACAATATGGAAGTTTTGTATCGTAATAAATCAACTTCAAATAAGCTTAAAATCCATCAAAGGATGTTGACATAGATGAAATCAAAACTATTTCAGAGAAATATCTATTTTTTTAAATCATTTAGAAGTCACATAATTATAAAAGAAAACATTTGCTTTGAAAATATTCTTATAAGATTTTAAGAGAAGCTTCAATGATTTTATAATGGCGTAAAATAGCTGCACTCACCGTATAAGTTAAAAAAACGTTCTTACATTAATTTTGTCGAAAAGGTTAAAAAGGACCTTGTTTGGAAAACGACAGAAAGACTCCTTTACAAACTTCTTATAAAAAGTCAAAAAAGGGTATAAATGACTTTAACCCATATTCTGTAAAATAGTATGAATGTTTTGAAATACATTTTTAATAAACATGGATGTGGATGATAAAGAGGTCCCAGTAGATAATTACATATAAACAACCTCAGATAATGAAGAGATTGTGAAATAAACCCTTACCTCATGTCCGACTTGACTCGATTGTTCTTTAATCTCCTGAATAATAAAATATAGTTAATTTTTATTTTCTTACGAATATTTTTCAAGTTCATTTTACATCACTTATTACCATGTTATGAACATTATGTAATCATTTAATTTAATAACGGTCGTTTTGTTGATCCTTGATACTTGAGTCAAAAATAAACTTCTTATAATTACAAGTTGTTTATGTGGTAAAATATCCATTATCTCCAGAATTATATTCATGATGTAGATATCATATATATATAATATATATCCATTATATACATGCATTTATAATATTACATAACATTTAGAGGTAATAAATGAAATGCACCGTTCATGGAGACGGTAAACCGTACGTACGCATGAACGCTACTTTCATTTATATTTCCTATTTAATGGAATTAAATCATAATGATATAAAGTTATATTATAATTATAGTATAATACAATATATAATATCATTAACTCCATCCTTTATATGTCCCACATATGGCATTAACGATTCAAATCACTTTGAGGGGGCGGTAGTCCGCACTTCCTAAAATGAAATTATCGCGTTTACCCATAATGGAAATCATAAAGGTATGCCATAAATGTAAAATAAATAAGCATAAGGAAAAAATAAACATAATATATATCATATATAAATATAGTTACATCTTAATGGCCACCATGAGAGGTGTTAAAATAATATTGAACAATCATCGTTTCATGAGGCAGTAATTCACCACCCACAGAAACAGTATATTCTTTAACCATTAGACGAAGGTGTTTGTAAGTGTAAATAAAATAATTCTCATAAAAACATACTAGTATATTGAATATACTGTTTTTGTTACAATAGAAAGGAATAAAATAGTTTAAGGGGTTGGAGAAGAAAAATAAAACAAAAAAACATAATAGAAGACATTACCTTTAAATCGAGTAACTCCCCTTGGTTTGAACCAAAAGGGTTACTTGAAGTTCTTTCTGCCTAAGGTAAGGCTTATAGGATGAAGAGAAGAAATTTGAGAGGGTATTTGGGAATATTTTGGCCAAGCCAAATGGCTTTGAAGGTGTGAATAATGTGGTAGAGGTGGGGGCCTTTTATAAGAGGAGAGGAGGGGCTCTTTTGGAACGATTGAAATGTTACTTTATTATGAAATGTTTTTCGGATTTTAAAGGTCCCACAATGATATATTTCAAGGATAAGGTGATAGAGGTTCTAAATCTACCGATCCAATAGGTTTTTGACAAGTGTATGTCTTATATTTTACCTTATCTTTTTATTTTATTTAAATCGTTCATTAATGAGGTAATCGCTGTATCATCATGGTGTCATAAATAAATTTATTTATTTAATGTCTACAAATTATAAAAAAATTACAATGACGTAGGAAATATTTTTATCTTTACAATGAATATTTATAGTAAAAAAGATAACTTGTATAACCCCTTCTAAAAATTGTTTTAGTAAAACAATATATGTTTGTGACATTTTTATTTTTACTTTAAATAAAAGGTATTAATGTCGTTATCTTACCCAAGTGGCTTCATGGGGTCCCAAAAATCGTCACATGGTTTTTCTTGGTCGTACAAGACTAATACAATAAGAGTATGACATGTTTCAAGATATGTTTATATTCTTATAATATCATTTTTACCTTAAATTACCCTAATTACCTCTAATCGCGGTTAATAAAACTCAAAAATTACTATTCACAAAAAATTATTTTCATCCCATTGAACCAAATTTTACTTACTAATGACAACCATGTATGTCATATTTTTGAAATTCAATTCATAGAAGCGGTAAAGTTTCATTTAAATGAAAAAACAGTTTTTTAAACTACCACTTAGTGGTTTCACTATTCATCAAAAATTGAAGTTTTTCAGAACAATTCCAAAAAATCACCCTAAGGTATATTTGATTTTCCAAATTCAAAAATTGTGTCTATTTTACCAAATTAAAAACATATAAGTTTCATTAATTAATTTTATAATTAATTCCCATTGTCAAAACAAATAGCGTGTTTTTAAGAAACAATATCAATCAAAAGATTGACAATTGTTTATGTCCAATTTCAAAGTGAAATTAATTCTAATGACCACCATTGGATAAAATGGTAAAATTATATTCTAATTATACTTTAAACCAACTCAATAGTTTAATTTATCACTATAATTTATTTTGATTAAAAAAGTTGTTTTTAAGTATTTTTCACTATTCATCAAAAATTGGATGTTCTCAGAAAAATACAAAAAATTCAACTTAGGATAATTTCAATATTTTGAATCCAAAAATGAAGTCCATTTTGAAATATATAATTTATATAATTCAAAAAGTGAGTATTACTATTCATAACGGCTACTTTGATTGGTCGTGGTGTGTTAGAATCTCGAACTAGCATACAATGCAATCTATTGCATTATTGAAAGAGAAGCATATCGTGGAATCTTGGGGTGTTACAATTTATGTATATATATATGTCATTTACTTGATTCTATTCAATTCAATAAAGAAACGGAAACAGCTTTAATGCGTTTGAATGTCCTACTGTCTCCATGAACGGTGTATTCCATTTCATTTATCTATTTATTATATACATTTATATACTGAATATATATGATATATAAATATTTTTTTACAATATTAAAGTAATTAAATCATGATCTATGTAATAAGATCAAGAATAAAAAGTCAAAACACGTATGATAAATAAAACGATTATTACCCAAAACATTGCTTTAGAATGGAATTGATAAATGAAAAAGGTAATATAAAGTTATAAGTGAATCGTATATAATATCATAAATATTATTATGTTTCTGTTACAAGTTAATAATATGTTTAAACCCACTATAAAAGAGTTTCAGATACATAAAAAGAATATCGGACCTAAGGTAAGGGATAATTTTCCAATCGCATTATTTTCTGAGATTGTTTATACGTAAGTATTTATTGGGGTATATTTATCATCCACATCCATGTTTCCTAAATATATAATATTATTTCTATTCTTATACATTTTTTTTAATCCAATTTTACCCATTTATTAATTTTTATTAAACGGTATGAAAGGAATCAATCTTTCATTTTCCATATGATGTACTTTTTGACTTTTTCAACAAGAGTGTGAGAATAATGTTTTTTTAACTTATACAGCATGAGTGGATTTTTACGTCTTCATAATTCCTTATTTCCATGAATATTACTCTATAATATTTCAAGTTTATTTTCAACTAAATTCTTTTCTATTAAAATTTCACATCATTTTGAGAAAAGAAAACGTTTTTGAAGAAGAAAGAATATTTTCCCCAAGAATTAAGTTCAATTGTTTTATAAAAATTATTTTACATATAAGATGAAGTGGGGTTATGTTTCAATCCCTATTATTAATTTGATTTTATTATGTTTATGATGGAATTATTTTTATGAAATCCAATTATTTTATATGGATTATAATGGAATGATGTTTAAGAAACCCGTTTTATTTCATAGGTTATGCTATGATGAATGATTTATGTTTTTATAGAACATGTAAGAATGATTTCACTATGAGATGGGTGGGACCTATATCTCCCTCTATTTCATTGGGTAAATATTTATATCTAATGAGAAAATACATGAATCTAACAACAAGTAAATCTGGTTCAGTAATACATGGATGAAATGGAAAGTAAATCTAGTTCAGTAATACATGGCTGGAATGGCAAGTAAACTCGGTTCAGTAATGGACTTTGTCCACTATGATGGTATTGGAAGCAATTCATTGGCTACTATGGAAATAATATTTTGTGCTTATTTTTTTCCATAATTCCATATTTTAAGTTAGTGTTATTTTATCATGGTTAATGTTCCTTTATGATCTATTTATTTCATGACTCGATATTTTTTATATTCAAACTTTATGTTCATGTTTTTATATTATTTTGTTTATGGTTTGTTTGATGTTATCCATATTTACGTTTACTGAGAATTTAATCTTACCCTTTTTATGTTTTATTTTCCCCAATATATAAATAAATGTTTTAGGTAGGCAAACAAAAGGGCAATATCTTTATGGGATATGTAAAATATCTTTCACCAATTTAGAAGATTATGTTCCAAGTTTCCAAAGACACTAAACTAATACAGTCTTTGTGTGTATATTTTTGTAATGTATTAAGTATTCCTCAAAATAAATGTAATTTCCATGTACGTAAATCTCGGGTCATTAGAGTTTGTATTAGAGTGAAGGTTTAGTAAACCTTTTGAAACTAGGATGCGGAAACTTTAATGAGATCCCTAGATATATTTCTAAGGTATGTCTAGGGATGTCCCTAAGGGTAAGTACACCTATAGGTTATAGTCCTAGAATTATGGTAACAATCATGAATAACCTAGGATTAAACCTAAGATGTTAGATATTTAAATTACTAACTCTTTATTATGTTGTTTTCCTAGTATGATTTTTGCCTCTCATGCTATTCTTTTTGGGTTTTAGACAATGGTTGTAACCTAAAGGAACCATGTTAATGATCAATGAACTGGGAAATGAAATTATTGTCCTCCTAAATAACCAAATGTTATGGGAGATGTAATATAAAATCTTATTGCTATACATACACACGCTATGAATCATTATGGGCTTTCAAATGAGCAGAGAAGGGAACAACATTCTGTAAAGTCCTCCATGAGGCAACATCCACCTTCTTTCAGTGGGTCTTTTGATCCACATATTGTTAAACAATGGATCAGTACCATTGAAAATATACTTTCTATCCCTTACTATTCAGAACATGAAAAAGTCATTTTGGTTGTTTATCATTTAGAAGGTGAAGCAGACCAGTGGTGGACTCTAATTAAGAATACAAGGTTGCAATATGAAATTGAATCCATGGAATGGGATGAGTTAAAGAACTTATTTTTCAATAAGTAATTCTATATTATTCTTCAAAAAAAATATAGAAAATTAGTTCCTTGATATTAATCAAAATAATGATGAATATGTTGGTACATACAAGGTAAATTTTACAAGACTTTCAAGGTATGCTTCTCATTTTTTCATCCAACCTGAAAGTAAAGTTGATCGGTTCTTTAACGACTTAAAACCAAGTCTTTTAGGGGAATTATCTATAAGAGACTTTAGTAGCTATGAAGAGATTGTGAATTGTGCTATCAAGGTAGAAATTGAAGTTGGTGTTACATATTAATCTCATGGTATTAACAAGAAATGAAATATGGAGTTCAAGGGAAAATATCAAAACAATGGTGAAAAGAAGATGAATGTTTCCTTATGATCAAAGTGTGGAAAGAAGCATAGTAGATATTGTCTTAAAGGGGTTAACAAATGTTTTAAGTATGAAAAATAAGTTCATCAAGCATTTGAGTTCCGAAGTAATGGGAAAAATGTTTCTAATGGTGTGAATAGAGAAATGACTACAGAGAATTCACCACCCACACTTCAATGCTACAAGTGAAAGGAAATGGTTAATTATGATAAATAATGCCAAAATCTAAGGGTTAATGATGATGATCTATGTCATAAACCTCTTAAGTCCAAACACAAAGGCAAATCACATGCAATCACTATTGTTGATGTTGAGTTTGACAACAAAGTGGTAGAATGATTAAGTGTTTATGTAATGGGATTCTAAAATAGTGTTGTTGAATCTCTTTTATAGTATTATGGAATATTGGAATATCTATGTATTGGTCCATTATGGTTTTCCATAATTATATGGTACTCGTAACCATGAAAAGTAATTGAAATATTTTTAGAATGCACATGATATGCGCATAATGAAGGGATAAAGAGATAATGAAATGTTTGATAGTATTAATGATCTCATGACTGATATAAGGACAATGTGATATCATGGTTTGAGTATATATATATTTTTGGTGTGTGGAAAGAATTAATTTTGACAGAATTCATGTTTTCACTAAGGTTGTATGGTAATTCATGTTATTACCATGTTTCAAGAGAATACATGATTAAGGTATTCATATGTTTGGAATGTGATAATAAAGAACTACCTTATGAGATATGTGAGATAAATGTTAAGTCAAGTTAGTTCACCTATTTATAAAGTTTTTTATTTTTAGTTTTTTGGGGGATTGTGACGTTATCCATTTATGGATAGTATAAGTAATATTCCATATGAATTTTGTTAGATTAATGTGTTATCTCACTATAGGTGGACTTATGCATATTAGATTACCTTTGATAACTTTTTTTTAGAAAAATGGAATGACCTATAATTCTATTACATGATCTTCTAACACTTCAAGAATGAAAATTTCAACTTCATTTCTTTAAATAAGAAATGAAGTGGAAATTTTTCAAGGCACGAACAATGACGAGATTGTACCAAAATCAAGTCAGTATTTATTCTCATGAAAAATTCTTCAACATTAGGGAAAGGATCTTAAAAACCCCAAATGCTAACTTAGTAACTTCTTATCTGATGAATCATATGGTCCCATAAATCATCATAGATTTATGGCTTTATGGTTGTTAACTTTCTCTAAAAAAAATTCTCTATCACTATCCATCAGAACTTTATGGTTATATTTTTCTTCCATATCCATGTTTCCACATCCCACGTATGTTCTCTTATGTGGAAACCCAATGATGAGTTAATTTGGGAAATCATTATATTTCTAAGTTTCCTTTTTAAAATGAAATTTTAGTATTCCTTTTTATGATGTGGGTTTCTATGAAAGAAACGTTTACGTAGTAAACCTTTTATAACCCTAATGAATTTCAAGGGAGAAATTAATTTAAGGGGGGCTATAATGTAACACCCTGAGATTTTATGAGATATATTCTTTTTAATTTATTTGATGTATTGTTTTTTACGCTACACCAAGATTATCTTTCACTATACGTAACACCGTATTATCTTTCCATATATGCAACACTATACTTGGTTTGTGTTACACACAATTTCAAGTTATTTTGATAGAACTAATTTCATGCAACACTAAGTATAGATTTTGTTCAATGTATGAAATAACTATGTTTGGATTATGTTATACGCAACACCAAATGAATATTTCACTAAACGCAACATTGAATTGGATTTCATTACATGCAAGAGATACCTTCCTCGATATCTTGTGTTGTACTCAATACCAAGTTTCACTAAACAGCGATATATTATTAAAATATTATTATTTAATAATATATAAAATAGATTTTATGAATAGTATTAACCACATTTTTTATTTTATATAAAATTAACATTCATATTATGTATTTTACAGAACATTATATAATAAAAAATACAATTTTTTATATAAAAGAAGTATTATTCAAAAAATACAGTTTTTCCGCCTTTTGATGGCGCACCAAATAGTATTAACCACATTTTTACTTTGGTTAAATTTTTGATATTTTTCTAATAAAATTCAAATTTTAATGAATAGTGAAAAATACTGCATTTTAATTCAAAACTGCTTTTTCATCTAATTTATTTATATAGTTAGATTATCATTTTAATTGGTTTTAAAGTGTAATTGGGTTTTATTTTTACATTTAATACAATTTTTTCATTATAAATAATTTCACATTTAAATTGGATACAAACACATGTCAATCTTTTCATTGTTTTTACTTATTAAAAACCCGCTTTCTGGTTTTGACAACGGGAATTAATTTTAAATTAATTAATACAACTTCTATATTTTTAATTTTGAAAAATGGTTCCATATTTGGAATCAGTTTATCTAAATTATGTTAATGGTTTACTATTATTTTTTGGATATTATGGATAGTAACTATAATAATTTTTATTTACCACGGTTAAAGGTTAATTAGGTAAATTAGAGTAACAAACAATATGCTAAAGATGATAAAATTTTCCTAACACCTAAAAAAATCGGATTGTTTGAATTAAAATCAACTAATATCACTTAAGGGTCATAATTGATTTATTTAATTGAATTTTGTCCATGAAATTGATGTAATTATAATTTAAACAAAAGAAAGTGACAACATGTCACTCTCTTGTATCTTATAAGTATAGTAATTTTAATATAGTGATAACTTTATAAAACTCTGAAAATAAATAGTCTCGAGAAAGGTAATTAAATTATCTACATCATTTGAATTTATTTATTTAGAGACTAAAAAATTACCATTAATGATAACACAATAGAGATGTAGAAATTATTTTATTTATAGAAATATCAAATAAATAGATTTAAAAATATTAAAATAAATACCATCTGAATTAATTAATGTGATCCACAAATTTTCTAAGTGAATATGACATTTTATAAGTGTATTAAATTATTTTTTTTTTGAATTTATCTTCTATGTGGATTTTATTTTAAGTCAAATAAATGAATAGAGTCAAAATTGAAACTATTGATATTTTATAAAAATAACATATTATTAAATTATTTAAAAAACCAAAAATATTTAAAAATTACAAAGTGAAAATTATATGGTCTAAAATTTCATAAATTATTTAATTATGGAAAATTTACAGCATATAAGTAAATATTTTTAACCATTTAATATTTAGAATATTATTACCACAAAAAAATTAAATATATAAAATAAGATAAATCAAAATGATAAGGTATAAAATAAAATAAAAACATGTATAAATTTTATTGTTTGAGAAAATTTCGACCCATACTCATCTTATATTTGAAATAAATGAGTTTGGGACCATAATAAACTGAAAATTGATTTATAATAAATTAATATTTCAAGACATTCTTAAAGTGACCCTCCTTCCTCTTATAAAAGGTCACCACATCTACCCACATACTCACACCTTTCAAACCTTTTGAATCATCCAAACTATGCTAAAATAATATCCCAAAATCCCTCTATTATTCTTAGAGTCCACACTTTGGGCAGAAAGCTATCCTAGGGAGACCTTTTGTGCAAATCAAAAGGAGATACTCGAAAAAGAGGTAATTGTTTTATCACCTATTTAAAAATTATTTTCTTCTTATACTTCATCTTATTATGTTTTTACCATAATAAAGTAATAAATATAGTATATACTAAATTTTGATATGTTATTATAATTATGTTACAACCTTATACCTTCTTTTATCTATCCTAGGAATAATAATATCACCATGCGTGTGTGCGTACGGCTTACAATCTCCACTCTATGGTGAAATTTGTTATTCAACAATACTTAATTTGGATAGGTATAACGATGAGTATAGTGGATTTAAATAATTAATATAACATGATAATTATTCTTTATAATTAATATACCATCCAATTTCATACCATTTAACCATCAAGTAAATGATATTGTCGCTCGTGCGTACGTACGACCAACCATCTCCACGATGCGATGAGATTCATTCTCCACGTTAACCATTCAAGAATGATTATAAAGTATATATAATATATAAGAATGAAATATATGGCATAACAGTTCTACTGGATTTATGTGTGTGTGTATATATATATATATATGTATCATTTACTTTCTTCCATTCAATTCAATAAGGAAACGGAAACAGCGTTCATGCGTACATACGACCTACCGTCTCCATGAACAGTGTATTCCATTTAATTTATATATCTATTATATACATTTATATAATAAATATGTATGATATATAAATCATGTTTTACATTCTGTAAGTAATTAAATCATGATCTAAGTAATAAGATCAATAAGAACAAGTCAAAACACATATGATAAATGAAATGATTATTACCCAAAACGTTGCTTTAGAATTTAATTGATAAATGAACAGGTAATATAAAGTCCTAAGTGAATCATATATGATATCATAAATATTATTATGGTTATTTACATGTTAATAATATGTTTAAACCCACTATACAGGAGTTTAGGATACATACAAATCATATCAGACCTAAGTTAAGGGATAATTTCATAGTCTCATTATTTTCCAAGATTATACGTAAGTATTTACTAGGGTATATTTATCATCCACATCCGTGTTTCCTAAATATATAATATTATTTATATTCTTATACTTTTTTTTCTATCAATTTTACCCATTGGTGAATTTTATTAAATAGTATGGAAGGGATCTTTCTTTCATTTTCCATATGCGGTACTTTTTGACTTTTCTAACAAGAGTATGAGAAGAATGTTTTATTAACATATACGGAATGAGCGGATATTTAAATATTCATAACACATTATTTTTATGAATCTTACTCTATAATATTTCAAGTTTATTTTCAACTAAATTCTTTTATTTTAAAATTTCACAGCATTTTGAGAAAAGAAAATGTTTTTGAATAAGAAAGGATATTTTCTTCAAGAATTGTGTTCAAGTGTTTTATCAAAATTAATTTCCATCTAAGATGACATAAGGTTATGTTTATCTCCCTATTATTAATTTTATTTGATTATGTGTATGATGGAATTTTTTTTGAAATCCAATTATTTTATATGGATTATGATGGAATGATGTTTAAGAAACATGTTTTATTTCATGGGTTACACTATGATGAATGATTTATGTTTTGTGGAAAATGTAAGAATGATTTCACTATGATATGGGTGGGGCATATATCTTCTTCCAATTCATTGGTTAAAGATTTATATCTCATGATATTTAAATAATTGTAATGTCAAGTAAATCTGGTTCTCTAATAAAGGACCGGAATGACAAGTAAATCTGGTCCAGTAATACATGGCTGGAATGGCAAGTAGACCTGCTTCAGTAATGGAATTTGTCCACTATGATGGTCTTGAAAGAAATGTCTTGGAAACTATAGAAATCATATTATGTTCTTATTTTTTTCAACAATTACATATTTTATGCCTATTCTATTTTATCATGGTTAATGTTCCTTTATGATCAATTTATTTCATGACTCATGATTTTTATATTTAAACTTCATGTTCATGTTTTTATATTATTTTGTTTATTGTTTGTTTTATGTTCACTATGTTTACCCTTACTAAGAATTTTAGCTCACCCTTTTTATGTTTTCTTTTCCCTAGGAGATAAAGAAAGGTTTTAGGTAGAAAAACAAAAGAGGGAAGATATTTATGGGAGATATTGAAGATATTTCCCCAAGTTAGAAGATTATGTTCCAAGTTTCCAAATACATTAAACTAATATGGTCTTTGGGTGTATATTTTTGTAATGTAATAAGTATTTTGCAAAATAAATGTAATGTACATGTATGTAAAGCTTGGGTCATTAGATTAATTTTACCAAACTAATGATTCAATTGAAATAAGTTAATTAAAATAGACAAATAGAAGAGAGGGGAATCAATTTATGGGGGAAGTTTCTCTAAATTAATTTATCTTTACTCGTAAAATGATTATATCAAATAGTATCAAAACCAAAAAATTTCATTGATAGAATAAATGGTCATTTCCTATCAATCTACCCTAGAATCCCAACTCATCTTGGTTAGATAAATCAAAATATCTAAATTTCATTTAGTTTAGATTTCCAAAAGTAGAAGAGTAATTCAATTCAATGTTCACGAACAAATTATCTCAATCATATTTGGGTTCATTCATTATTGAAAACATATTTTCGATGAATCAATGATGAATAAAATATACTTTCATTCACAATATGATACTATTTCACAAAATCATCATTATGATCAGAGAAAAATCAAACAATGATGGCATGCACCCCCTTTTACTGATTCCTCTCTCCCCTATGGGTTTCAGCCAACCATAGTTGAGTGATCATCTGTGATGATTAAACCCAAATCCATATGGAAGATATTCATAAAAAAATAATGATAAAAGAAAAAATAAAGGAATTATATTGCAATTAAACTAAATAGAATTCAAAATTACATTGAAGAAGAATAAATAAAATAAAAACAAAACTAAATGAAAACGCTATCTACGGTAGCCTCCCAGTGGTTGTGCCTCCAATGTGGAATAGAATCAAGAGTTCCTTTCTCCTAGCCAAAAAACTTTATTTATTGGATTGGATCTCATTAATAGGGTTTTTTAGGGTAAAATATTGAGTTTACTGGTTATTCGGGCAGTTAAAATTATGAAAATATCATTTAAAGATACATTGGAAATCAACTTTTTTATTTTATCAAGGAATTACATGACATGTAATAGGTATTCACGTCGTGTAATTCTGATCCAAGATTTCCCTAGATAATTTTGAATCTTGCACTAATATCATTCTAGTTAACTCTTTTCACACTGTGTAAAAAGGCTTCATGATGTGTAGCATTATTTAGATGGATAATTTTGAGAGGTAAATGTGATATGAATTTTATATGATATGTAATGGTGATTCACTTCATGTAATGAGATCTCGGCTTGAAACTTTTCACAACTTTTCTTCATTGCTTACAGCATGCGGTGAAATGAAAATACATGTCATAAAATGATATTTCATGACATGTATTTCAATCATCCAGCATAAGAACATCCCTTTCATATTCTTATTCAGTTTTTTATCTTGTAAGTTCTCTATGAGAATCTTTAAAATATGTTGTCGTGCCACTTCAGTCGAGGCATGAAGTTCCTTTTTCTTCCTCAATTACCATGTTTTTCCTTCATATTTCTCCAAATGCCGGTCCTTCATAATAATCCACAAAACATAAATATCATGGAATCATTTCATATTAAATCAATTAATGTTTAATTAATTAATATATAAAAACCCATCAAAATATGTATACAAAATAGTGTTATCAGACATGTATCACATTTATGTAACACAAATCATAGGTTTTAGATAGGTTAAATATTTTTAGAATATTTGAAAATAAAGTTTCAAGATTAAATTTAAACATATTGAGATTATATAATGTAAGTGAATATTCCAATAGAAAATTCAATGAATACCTTGAAAAACAAGGCATAGGGTATTAATTTAGTGCTCCATACACTCCCTAGAAAAATTGAGTGGCTGAAAGGAGAAATATGAGTCTATTTTAGATGGCTGGAACAATGTTGATAGGGCGTGAAACATCAATATTTTTCTAGCTGCATTCCTTTAAAACTACTAGAATCATCCTGAATAGGTGTCTCTTGAAGTCTAATTTTGATATGATTCTTTTTGAGGTATGGTTTAAGAAGAATCTAAATGTTATCATTTTATAGTGTTTGGAATTCCATGATTGATTAAGAAAAATTATATGAGTGAAGGAAGTTTTGATGAAAAGGATGAAGATAGAATTTTCCTAGGTTATGCAACAAATGAGAATTCCTACATATTCTATAATAATAAATATAAAATAATTATATAAATTTATGATGTATTAGTTCATGAAAATGAAGAAGAAATCAAAAAATATATTTTAAGAGATGATGGGAATTATGTTGATAGATCTGAATCAATAGAAAAAAATAGTTGGATACATACAAATTCAAGTAGAAAAATTAGATTATAACACCATCCCCTTAATAAATGTGCAGACCTGGTTTTATTATGTATGGTCTCATTAAAAAAATTATAGGAACCCAAACCAGTTTAATTTTTCATTAAAATATGATTTATTACTTTAAACCTAAAATTTTAGTTTAAATATGTGTTTTTAAATATTTATATTTTTTAGTGTGATCTATGGATCACCCATATATGGTGAGACCCAATGGTGGTATCTATAGTGTAAAGTCGTACTATATTTTTAATGTTCTTTAAGTCTTAATTTTTAATTGAAATCTAAAATTTCAACCTTTAAAGTCTGTTTTCTCATTTTTTGGGTATTTCATGAATTTCTGGGTGTTTAGAGATTATTTTTTAGCTTTTTGTGGGTTTAGTCGAAAATTTTGGGGCCATGTTCAAGTGAATTACGTGTTAGGGGTGAAGGTCGGGAGGTTAGTTATTTTTCTATGTCTAAGAATCACCTTTTTAGTTCTATAATTTTTTAGCACTGGTGTATAGTGTTGAACGGAGAACCCCTCCCATGTAAGTGTCAATAAAATTTACGTGGGAGAGGCCCCATGTAACAATCTATGACACTTACACTAGAGATACCCCACATCAGTGCCAAAGATAATTATGTGGGAGAGTCCTAGGTGGGGGTCATTGAATCTTAAAAGGGGAAATGGAGAGGCGGGTTGGGCATCTTAGGTTTGTTCACTAAAGGAAGAAAAAATGATGAAGAGAAAAAAAAGAGAAAAAAAGAAACATCAAATAAATAGGAAAATAAAATGAATGTGATTATAATATTAATAATAATATTAATAAATTAATAATTAAATAAATTAATTAAGTGAGTATTTTAAGTTTGGGAGTAGGCTTCTCCTAGACCTAAATTCCATGACATTTCCAAGATTTGGGTTTCCACTTCGATGAGAGATTTTGCCCATCCCTTGACAGATTTACTTTGAATTTTATCTAGTGAGTTTCTAGAGATATATATAATCCTCAATAACCTTTCCTTCTTGATTACTCCAGGTATTTCATTATCTTGTGTTATTTATTTCAATTTATTCCCTAGTTTGTGTGTTCTTCTACTTATTAGAATTATATTGTTTGATCTTGACTCAGAGCTTGAAAATGGATGAGTATGCTTCTCTAAGAATAAGGTAGGTGGTCTTTCAACTATCCCTTAAAGTATTTTACTTCTTCTTGGTGCGTGTAATGGGTGGTCACACTGAATTACTGCATGTTAACCTAAAATTCTAAAAAATGTTTTAAAGTGTTATTTTCGTGTAATAATCTTATTTTGGATTATGAGTAGATGTTTGTATGGATTGAGACCAAACTAGTTTCTCCATATGAGGTGTGATTAGTCTTAAAAAATTAGGAAATAAAGATTCATCTTAGGGGAACCCTAAATTAAATTATATTCCAATTTGTGATGGTAAATTTCCACATCGATTCATAGAGTATTATCTTGGGTCGAGGAATGACCCTATTAAAACTGAGAAGTGAAATTTAGTTAAATCATGGGATTCAAACCCAACTATTACTATATTATTATGGGTAAATGTTGTCCCTTGACTATTATTATGTTACTATAGTTGGATTTTATCCCCCGACACATATTATGTTACTACTGGTGTACGTTGTCCCCTGACTCTTATTATGTCATTGTGAGGGGGTTCTTACCCCAAAATATTTTTATGTTTTTATGGGTGGATGTTATCCCCTGACTCTTAATATGTTACTATGGGTGGATATAATTCCTTATCTCTTATTATGTTACTACAGGTGGATGTTATCCCCCGGTTATTATTATGTTACAACAGGTGGATACTGGATCCTGAATCTTAGATGGTTATTTCTCATTTCACTATGAATAGAAATAACTGGAACTAGATGAAGAAGGTATGGTAAATCCTAGTGGACACCTTAGAACTTGAGGATCAAAAATGGTTATTTATTTTTTCCCCTTATTTATTTACATACATCAGTATTCACTATTAATCAAACTAGATGTGTTTATATACATAGGTCATGGTAGCCTACTAAGTCATACTCACACCCTTCTCATTCAGCTATTGGTACTTGATTAGACCTTATAGTTTCAGGCCAGGACAAGGGTAAGTTCCCTAGGATCATGGGTTCATTTTTTTAGCTAGTATGGAGCATGGGATATGGGATTGATCTTATACTTGGGATTGGATTTTCATATTTTCCTTGTTTTTTAATTTTCTTAATTTTTTGGATATATTTTTTATGATCCTCCCATGGGGGATCCTTTATTTTTATGTATTCCTTAAATGACCTATACAACACTCATTTTATTATAGCATGGACTGATTATGTTATTATTAACACTTGTCAGAATGTATTTTCATTTACACATCTTTATGTGTGATATTATTATGATATCCAATGTTATTGAACTCTGGTATTAGGGTATAATCTCCCCACTATATAACCTCATCCCTTATTACTATTTGATAGCCTCTGAAATATAGGGATTCATGTCTGAGGTCACATAATAAACCAATGGTTCAGGCACTATCGGGTGTTTTTAGGGTAGTGGGGTGTGACAAAGTGGTGTCAAAGAATTCATTTCTTTTATTTTACTATTTTTTAAAGGTATATATAAGATATAATATTTTAAAATCTTTTTATGGAACTTGTTCATGGGATTAAATAACCCACATATGAAAATATTCTAAGTTACCTGGAAAGGTACTGGTAGTTTTTCTTTTTTATTTTATAGTTAAGCTACTTTAAATTGAGTGTCATACTTGATTTTAGATTTATGAATTGTAGGATTTCTAATTTTTACAATATTTTTATGAGTGTGTGTTTTTATTCATCATATTAGTCACATAGGATTCACATGTCATTGGTATACTTTCCTATGATTGATTACCATGATTATGATATGGGTCAATTATTTAAAGTGTCAGCAACAATTTATATGGTGTTTTACCATATAAATTTATGGTAGAAACTTATTTAACCAATTATTAAAATGGTTGAAAGCTAATTAAATGATTATTTATCATTATTTATTTAATGTTTTAGTTGAATAAAGATCCAATTATAACTTATAAATTGTTTTCCTCTATAACTTGGAATTGAAATTTCTTTTAACTGCACCTTAGTTATGAGAACCTAGTTAATAGTGAAAATAAAAAACATGTGATAATTTCAATCATATATATATGATAAAGACCTTGTGTAGGGATTATTGAGTCAATAGATAATGTTCCTAGGTTATGGATTTTTTTTATGTGAGATGTAGTGGATATCATAAGTCTATACTAGTTGTTATTTTCCCTAAACTGTGATATCAATAATTGTTATCATTATTATTTTAAGGTGTGTATTTGTAATTAAAGAGGTATTCCTATAATAAGTCCTCTAGTAGAGATCCAATAGGGTGGCTATGATCACAGCCCAGAGATAATTGGGATATATCCTCATGTAGTGATGAGGAATGTGGTTGATGATTAGCTTCAAGTGAGCTTATTTTGAGTGGTTTAGTTTATAGAGAGAGAGTTTCCATGAGATGTGCCTAATATTTTTGAGATGACCAAAGAGTTATAGTTATATAACTCACCTTTATTTACTAGGTGATGTGGCTCCTAGTTGTATTTGTTTTGGATGGATTTAATCTTGATGATCTTGTATCACCTTGAGACACCTCTGCAGAAGAGGGTGATCTTGGAATTTTATATGCTTCAAGGATAAAAAAGAGATTGTTGGGGACTCTAGTCAAGGAAGATTAGAACATGGTATTATCCTATAATGACTTTTAGTCCCGTTTCTTTGACCATTTATTCCCAAATACCCTTATATCTAATAAGGATATAGATTTTATGCACCTCACAATGTCAGAGATGGATAGTGTTGATCGTTTAATGGATCTTTAGAATTTTTCCTCTATATTGGCAGGAAATGAAATGGCCAAGGTGATACATTTTGAGGATGGGATGAGATATAAGATCTAAGTGAATGTGAATGTATTTCTCTTCCATATTTTTTATAGATTATGAATATAGAACTTATTAATGAGATTAACTTGATAGAGGGTTGAGGATCAAGGAATACAACATCTACTAGGAGGAATAGTGGTGGTTCATCAATAGTTAGGAAGAAATATTTTGATATTCCATGCCAAACGAGTAGTGGGTAGGATATCAAGGGTAGTGAATTATCTCTCCCTCCTTGGGAAGGCAATGTATTATAGTGTCATCATTTTGGTAGTTTTGAAAATATTCAACCTCATTAAAATTGATCACTTATTGAGTATAGATATTTTGGGAGTATGGGACATCTATAGAGGTTTTATAAAATTACCTAGTAGTATTTTGGTGACATGTCATTGGGAGAGGGCTCTATGATAGGACCAGGGGTGATGTCATAGGCTAGTGGTTGGAGTTTCACCATCCATTAAGACCAGGTTATGGGCATGGTGCTCAAGGGTAGAGGTATCAGTGCTAATAAATTGGTGCTTAATAAAAAATATAGGAACGATACAAGTGCTAAGGAATATGAAAGTTACATACCATTCAACCTACTCGTGCTAATCATGATGTTTGGCCCTCTACAGTCTGAGGTACTATTTTAGTAGCTTCCACCTTAGTGGATACTTTATTTGATATAATGGAATATAATTTAATCATTTATTCTAAATTCATTGGTGTATTTGGATTATCCATATAGTATTTATATGGAGCTATGTCAATTGAAACTATATTAGGGGTGTAATTATGGGATATTTTTCACTGTAGGGAATGCACACCCAAGATTGGTGCCCATCGCTTTCTCTAGGATTTCATCATGTTTGAGATAAAAAAAACTTCATTCTAATTATCAATATGGATTGGTTAGTACCTTATCAAACCCATATCAACTATTACCATTGAAGGGTTTCATTTATATCCTCTAAGGGAAGTGAATATGTTCATACCGAGGACTGGGATTTACAAGCAGGTCATACAGGACCTGACCACCAACAGCTGGGCAGGATTACAACTTAGGATACTATCCTTTTGTTAAATTTTGGAGCCATATAAAAGAATAATTTTACACCTATTGATAATAATTTTAGGGATTTTTTTATTAGTTAGCAGGGATACCATACAAGAAATAAGTTTAGTTCACTATTGATCTAATGATAGGTTCATATCCTATTTTTAGTCTACCTTACCAGATGGATTCTAAAGAGTTTTGAGAACATAAGGTTTATTTAGAATACTAACAGTATAATAAATTTATACATCCAAGTACCAATCCTTTTTTTTATTCGGTCATGTTTTCTAGGAAGGTGGATTTTTTATTGAGGTTTTGTGTGGACTATCGAAAGTTAAATTAGGATATGGTTATAAACCTGTATCCACTTCCTCATATCAAAGACTTGTTTGATTATCTTAGAGGAGTTATGGTGTTCTATAAGATATACTTGTTCTAGGGATATCACCAAGTGAGGGTGATACCTTCAAACATATCTCACACTAAATTTAGGAATATATATAGTTTTTATGAGTATTTAGTGATGTCATTTGACCTAATGAATTAACCGATAGTATCTATGGCCTTGATGAATTGGTTCTTCCATACACATTTAGATACCTTTGTGTTCATTTTTTTTGGAGTATATCATCGCATAATCCAAGTCGAGGGAGGAACACACACATAACCTATAGATAGTATTGAGAATACTTAGGGATAATCATCTTTATTTCAAGATCTCCAAGTATCATTTTTGGATCGACTAGGTTTACTTATTGAGTCATATTGTATCTCAAGTAGGAGTGTTAGTAGGCCTCAATAAGGTCAGGGCATTGGTTTCTTGGGATTAACATAAGAACATTTTTTATGTATGTATTTTATTCTTTGTCAGTTATTACCAAAGGTGTATCTAGGACTATTCACATATGGAATCATCAATGACAGAACTGACCAAAAAGGTAGTGTAGTTTGTTTGGCTTGATGCTTGTGAGAGAGATTTTCAATAGTTGAAGGGGACATTAACCACAATGATGATATAGACCTAACTTGAGATGGGTGGGTAGTACACCTGGTATTTTGATGTATTGGGGGATAGTTTGGGAGTATTCTTAATATAGGGAGGTTATGTGGTTACATGTGAGTATAGGTAGTTTATGTCTAACAATCAAAATTACCCTATACAAGGCCTTTAGCTATCAGTTGTGGTACATGTCTCATGGTGTTAGTGGCATTACTTGGTGGGTGACAGGTTCATGGTATATAAGAACCATATGATCTTGAGATACATATTCTCATTTTGGGACCTAAAATTTTTGTTTTAATGGTGGGTTCAGTATCTCTAGTCCTTTTATTTCTAGCTGGAATACACCCCTAGAAAGGTTAATGTCGTTAGAGATGAATTTAGACAGAATACATAGACTTAGGTACTGTAGGAGTCTACTATAGAGTGTTGGTTAAAGGCCCTATTTGTGGAGATGAATTTAGACATTCATGAGTATCAGGGTCATGAAACCCATACATCATTATCTATTTCTTATTCACTTCTCATCTGGATAAAGAGGAGGTAGTTGTCATATTAAGAGTGTTTATCCCTATGGGACAACATATATTGTGGGGAGTTTCCACCAAACTAATCCCTTGATGATGATGATGATATTATTTATGTCCATGGTCATGTCTTGTTTCCCAAATGTATGTGTAAAAAGATAATAATGTATTTTTATTCCTTGAAGTGGTCTGTTCACCTATGTTTGACTAACATATATCATGGAATACATAGGCAATATTATTGACGAAGGATAAATAAGAACATGGTAGGTTTTGTTATGAAATTGTCCACCTATTAACAGGTGAAGGATGAGAACTCATGATCCACTGGTATCCTGTAATTGTTTTCTATTCTTGAGTAGAAATGGGATAATGTAATCATATATATTTTAATGAGGTTTTCAAGAAAACCCCGAGGTAGGAACACAATATGGGTGATCATGGATTGAAAATTAAAGTAACTCATTTATTATTATTTTGGGCTACCTTTTCAGTTTATAAGTTGGGTAAGATCTATGTTCTAGAGGTATTACACTCACATGGTATCCCATAGAGTATTGTTTTGGATTGGGACACTAATTTTATATCACATTTCTAATATAGATTACTGAAAATGTAGGGTATATTGGTTCACCTGGACACTATTTTTCATCCATAAACATATAGAGAGTCTGAGCATATATTTTAGATATTAAAGTAACTTAGTTATTATTATTTTGGGATAGCTTTTCAGTTTATAAGTTGGGTAAGCTCTATGTTCTAGAGGTATTACACTCACATGGGATCCCATAGAGTATTGTTTTGGATTGGGACACTAATTTTATATCACATTTCTGGAATAGATTACCGAAAATGTAGGGTATATTGGTTCACCTCGACACTATTTTTCATCCATAAACATATAGAGAGTTTGAGCATATATTTTAGATATTAAGGAAGATTTTTAGATCATTATTCCTTGATTTTGGGGGTTCTTGAGAGAACCACTTAGACCTCATGGATTTCTCTAACAATAAAAATTATTATGTGTCTAGATAGATGGAACCTTATGAGGATTTATATGATAGATTTTTTCATTATCTTCTATGTTTGTTGGAGGATAGTGAGTAAGTGACCATCAGACTAAGTCTTGTGTCTGATACTTAATAGAATAATCAGTTGATTCATAAGCATATGGAGGATTCTTAGAGTAGGAAAAGGTTGTATACAGACAAAAAATTCCAACCTCTTGAGTTTGAGGTGGGTGACCAGGTATTTTTGTAGGTATCTCCAAGGTTGTGAGACCATCATATTTAGAGACAAGGTAGTCTAGAAATTAGGTATATGGGGTTATTTGAGATAGTATAGAGGATCAGTTTTCTGGTATACCAGTTGGCCCTTTCATAGTGTATCAATGTTTTTTAAGATGTATCCCATGTATCACATATTCAATGATATAATATTAATCTATACCACATGATCAATAGAAAAAATATTGATATTGAATAAGAAATCCTCTGAGAAGTGTCCAGTTTGTATAGTGGATTAGATTCAGAAGAATCTTCATGGAAAGAACACTTTTTCTAGAGTTTTTTATCGGTGAAACTGGTGATTTTTATGAATGAATATTGAGGATGATTTGATATAAGGTGTGGAGGTTGTAACATGATTCCCTTTATAAAGGTGTGTGATATATTTTCTTATGTAAGGTATTATTGAAATTTTAGATAGGGAACTGGATCAGTTTTAGTTTTCATTTAAATCTAATTTATTAATTTAAACTAGAAATTTTAGTTTAATGTGATTTTTTTAATTATTTTGGGGGTGGTTTTTAGAGTGGTCTTGGGATTTCCTATATGTGGCAGGGCCTGATAGTGAAATTGGGTGTGTTGAATCATGTTACCAGTTAAAATTTTCTTAATTTATAATTTTTATTTGAAATCTAAAATTTTAGCCTTTGAAGTATATTTTCTTGGTGTTTGGGGATTCCATGAATTTTTGACTGTTCAGGGATTATTTTCAATATTTTTGGTGGGTTTTTTAGTTTTTATAAAGTCCTATTAGAGGTGAAGGACATATTAGGGGTGATTTCTAGGTGGGCTATTCATTTTCAGGGCCTATAAATCCATTATTCAGTGCTATAGGTGTGAAGCATCAGTGTACAGTACTAGAGGATGAATCCCTCACACATAATTTTCACTAAAACATATGTGGGATAAACCCCATGTAAGTGTTAATGACACTTACCTAGGAGAGGATTTCATAAGTATCAATGACCCTTATATTGGGTAGGGGATGCAGCCTGGACATCTTAGGTTCATGTACTAGAGTATGAAAAAATAGGGAAGAGGAAAAAGAAAAATAGTAAAGAGAATGAAAAAAAAAATTACTCTAATTATAATGATAATAATAATAATAAATGTGAAATTAAATTAATGGATTAAGTATTAAGAGTTAAAAATAATAATCTTTTTAATTTGAATTACAAGATGTGACCTAGAATCGAGTTTCAAATTTGGTGAGAGATTTTGCTCATCTCTTGTTGAATTCATGTGTGATTTGATCTGGTGAGTTTCTAGAGATAAATCTAAGCCTCGGTAACCTTTCCTTCTTAGTTACTCTAGTGAATTCATATACTTATGGTCTTTATGACTATTTGTTCCCAAGAATAAAGTGTTCATATGATTCCTCAGTTTACATTGTTTCATCTTGAATTATAATCCAGTATTGGATGAGTAGACTTCACTGAGGATATGGTAGGTGGTATTCAAATTATCCCTTAAATTCATTACTTTTTCTAGGTGCATGTGATGGGTGGTCACATTGAATTATAGTAGATTGAAATAAAATTCTAATAAATGTCTTAAATGGTTATTTACATGTAATAAATATCCTTTTAGATTGTGAGTAGTCATTAGTATGTGTTGTGGATAGACTAGTATCCACATGTGAGGTGGTATTGGTCTTGACCAAATTTAATAAATATAGAGGTGTCTAAGGGGAACCCTAATTTGAATAATAATCTTATTCATAATTAAAAAAATACCAAACTGATTCATAGAGTATGATCCAGGGTCATGGTAGGACCCTCTTAAAACTTAGAAGTAAAATTTAGTTAAGGTATGGAATGTAGACCCAACTATTACTTTGTCACCATGGGTGGATACAATCCATTGGCTCTTACTATGTCACTACGGGAGAATTTTGGCCTTGCAAATCATGTTATGTTATTATGGGTGGATACTAACCCCTGAATATTATCATGTAACTATGGGTGGATGATAGACCTTGACTCTTACTATGTTACTATAGGCAGATGCTGACACCAAAATATAACTATTTTATTATGAGGGGATGATATCCACCATCTCTTATGATGTTACTACAGGTGTACATTAGCCCTAAACTCTTATTATGTTACTATGGGTGGATGTTCGCCCCTGACTCTTAGATGGGTATTGCTTGTTTCATTGTGAATAGATTCATTTGGCACTGTCCAAAACATATATAGTCAAGCTCAAGTGGCACCTTACAACCTGAGGATTGTAAATGTATTTTTATTTTGTTTTAATTATTTTATTACATACATTAGCATGCTCTTTTAAATATATTGGAAATATTTATAGACACTGTTGGTGGTGTCCTACTAAGTCATACTATGTAAACTCCCATCTTCTACAGGTTTGAAAAATGTTAGGTTGGATAGGATTTCAAAAGGTTTAGAGGGGGGTTAACAGACCTTAGAAAATTTTAAAGTGATAAAGTAGTAGAAATTTAGTGGGATAAGTTAATTAATATGACAAAAAACAGATAAGTGTTATGTGCGAAGAGTGTGTGTAGAAATATAAAATAGATGAGAATAAGGAATTTTATAGTGGTTCAGTCCAAATTGTACCAAGTCCATTATTCACACTCAGACTGATGGAGTACGGAACTCACTATGAGAGAGATAGAGATACTTTTACAATGGGATCAATCTAAACCTATGATTTTACAATGGCCTGAATCTGAACCCATGAATTTTTTAAGATTATCCCCAAACCTAACTAGACTATTTTAGGAGCTCATAGAGACCATTATTCTCAATGAGGAGCATCCTCAATGTATTTGTACTAATTTTTAGTTAGGTAAGCATAACCAGAAAAAATCCTTTTGATGAGGTAGTAGAATAACTACTTTTTGGTCAAGTGGAAAAACCAAAGAAACTACATTTTGGTCATGTTAGAATAACTGAAGGAATACCTTCTATAGGTAGAATAACCTGTGTTAGAAAAAATATAATTGCAGAAAAGTACCCATCCAAATAATAAATAAAATATAATGAAAACCACAAGATAGTTACAGAAAGATGTGCTAGTGTAGAATAGTTATTTCAAGTCTTTCTGAATGATTTTAACAGTGTACTCTATGCATTATAGAAATGGTATACTTCATCTCTTCAAGGTGAATAAAGCTGAAGATGATTTTCTGCACCTTGGAATATTTTTAGAGGGTGAAATAATTTTTCATAGGATCACTTATTTTTTGTATGAGTGTAAACACATTGTATCATTCTATATTAATAGTGTGTATCGTCGAATCTCTTCATAGCATCCTCAATACCTTTATAAAGAAAACTATTTATTCTATACACTTGAGTAAACCATTAGAATAATTCAAAATAATAGAAACTAAGTTAGCTAGAAATATCACATAGATAAAATGGATTCCAAAAATATAAAAGGAATAAAAAATCATTTTAATATATCAAATAATTAAATTTAAAATCAAATATTCAACTATATCCATAAAACTCTTCCAGAATCATATTGACTATGTAAGAAATACTTTCTAAATTCATTAATAAAATATAAAAATAATTTAAATACACTTTTAAGACATTAAAAATAATTTTAAAATGTTTGTAGACATTTAACATTAATTCTAAAACAATTAAAACCAAAAAATAGTGCAATAATAAATATATTAAATTGTATAGGAAATATATTATATATTTATAAGAAGATAAAGAAAATAATTAAAACAACACTAATACTATTTGAAACAATATAAAATAAATTTTCATAAACTCAATATAATTTATAATTATTTTAGGAATCGGTAAAATATTAAAATTAAGATGTAAAAACTTACAGAAAATAAAATATTATAAACATGAAAAACACAACATAATAATATTTTGAAATAAAATTAATTTATAGTTAGTAATGGTAGGATATATGAAAGAACCTATATATAGTGGTATCATGAAGAGTCCATAGTTGAAGTTCATGGTTTCATATCTCATCCATATTCATACATGCTACTATGAAGGTGTGTTACCATAAGATTATCATGCTACCATGCAATAGTTATTGTTGTACTTTAACAGATGTTGACTTCTATGTGTGTGTGTGTTTGTGTGTGTGTGTAAAGAATATTTAAAATTGTGTGTGTGTGTGTGTGTGTATTCAGATGAATACCTAAATATGTCCATTATGTATCCATGTGAAGACAAAAACTTCCATGGAGGGATGTCAACTATTGATGCTACCATGAAATCGAGGTAGTGCAACCTTGCATGAATTAGAAATGATCTACCATGAGGATTTTATATTGATGATTTCATGAATTCAATGAGTAAATTCCATGTGATGGGTGTAGAGGTGATATTGGTATCATGATGAAAGGTTTATTTTTTGAAAGGGAACTACTTCCATGGATGATCCATGTTGAGCTGAAGAAGGAGTTGAATCGGTACTATCATTCTGATCTAATGAAGTCATGATATCATGAAGAAGAAATAGGGGAATGATTGAAGAGATGTTGAAACTATAGATACTGGTGTGGCTTCACATGAGCTTCCATGAGGTGGGATAGGGTGCTACTATGGAGAATCCGACAGTCCACTATGCATGGAGCTGGCATGGTAGTGCCTGAAGAAGATAAAGAAATGTGTGTGTGTGTGTGGTACTGTATATTGTACTATATATATAATTATATTTATATAAAAATCATTTAAAAATAAATATATATATATAATGTGATATAAAATAAATTAATACACAAATTATGCATTAAAACTGATACATTAAAAAATATACCATTAAGTAAATAATTAAATTAAACAACTTAAAGCATGAGATATAAAATTAAATATGTTGAAAATTTAAATAATGTGATTATATTAAAATAAAAAACATCATATTAATTAACACATGTATATAAACATGTTAACCAAAATTATAACACTTAAACATTAACACATTAACATGTGTGATTTGTGTAAAAACATGTGAGTCATGTGAAAAAATAATTTGTAAAACACTAAAAACATACCACACATGTGATATAAAATAAGTTGAACACGTATATATTCAAAAAATAAATTAAAAAAAATGAAGCATATGAAGAATAACACACATGAATAATTTAAATCAAGAAAAACCAAAAAAATCATGAATTGTAATAAAATAAAACTCAAAAAAAAGTATGAACTCAATAATCACCCCTTTTGGTTTGATTACAAAACTATAAATATAAAACTAAAACATCCTACCCCTTTTTATAAAAAAATAAAAACATGAAAATTATTCTATTAAATTAGAAATCAAAAGACTAAAAATTAACTAAACATTTTCCCCCTTTAGCACTTTAAGTTGACATGGACATTAAAGAATAAAACTTTATACTCGAAACAAAAACTCCCCCTAAAAACATTCTGAGATAAAATTGATAAGAACATTCTAAAACTAGATTTAAATCATATTGGGTAGACTATACACTCTTTTTCAAAGTAATACATAACAGATAATATATATATATATATAACACAAGGTAAACAACAACCAATAAACTAGTAACATGAATTGATAACCAAATATCAAATAGGGTACAAACATAACCAAATAAGTAAACATTCCATGTTGTGATAATAGTGTAAAATGTGAATAGAAACCCAAGACAGATACAAACAACTGACTCCCCAAAATGGGTCCTGAATCTAAGTCTGGATCCCCATCCATACATGTCATATGCCCAGCTCAACTCCATAGCACAGGGCCTTTACCCTTGTCCTGACCTACAACCATAAAATTTTCTTGGGTACCCAATGGCATCCCGAGCAGGGTGTGATTACTACTTAGTAGGCCACCACCAATTCTATATACAAAATATATAGTCTAAGCAACTAGTGCGTGCAAGTATGAAATAAATGACAAGGTGAATAAAAGAAAACTCTAGAGTTGTTGGTTAACAATATTTACTTAGGTCGATTCTATAATTTGATTCATGAGTTAAGCATTTACATCATTGATGCAATAGCCCAAGCAAATCAATTACCAAGCATAGGGAATAATTAAAGTTCCCTATCTCACTAGGTAAATCCATTTCAAGATATTTTAAATCACATTTACCTTGGATAATTGGTCCAAGTAGTTTCATACAATCACCGCATATACCATATCACGAACCAACCATAACAAAGCATATAATATTTTCAATTCAAAATTCATGCAACACATTAATCATCGTCAAGACTTAACCCATTAATACAATTAATGTTTTCTTGGCATGGTACAATTAACTTATCTCCCATTTTTATACCTTTTCTCATTTAGTATAATCCAAAATTCCTTCACATTAACTCATTAAACATATTTCATCAATTCACAAGCATTATCTCATTTACTAATTTCAAATACAAATCACAATTCATTTAACACATTCAAGTTATTCTATTTAACCCTTTTCACATTTTTCCAAACAACCACTTATTCTAAGACCAATGACCAGACACCACTAGCATTAGTTCTGCTTAGAAACCAACTAATCATGTTGACACATTTATCGTGGGATATATTTCCATGTAAATCAACTCAGGGCTTAACTTTTCCAGTTTCCAAGTTCAGGAATATTGGTGCACCCCATGGGTGGCCCTAAATCGGTCTAACCAACCTCAATGAATCCTATAGGGATCATGAGGGTTTTAAATAATCACTTAATCAACCATTTTATCAATTATCACTCAATAAAACAAACACACATAAAGAGGGTAGCAATATCACAACCACACATGCACAATTCTATAAAAAACTATGGGATATAACTTGTATACCACCAACCTCGATTCCAGTGAAGAATGCACTCTTAACCTTAGCCTTAGATCTGTATTCAAGCACCCATTGAATCCTTAACCTAGAATTGACCAGAAAAAAGGTTTTAAGTTCTTCATAAGGAGATATCCAAAGTAACAATATCTAATCCGAAAAAGAGAAGCTAGAGGAAGATTATACTTACCCTGAGCTTTGATCTGAAACCAATGGTGTTCCAAATGGACTATAAATGAGGTAGATTGATCCTTGGAAGACATTAATGGTTTTGGTTCATCACTAGGGATAGAGGTAGAATAAAGGAGAGTAAAATTGAGTGAGAACTTAAAAATACCAAGGGGAAGTTTTGTAAATTTACCCTTGTTAATGGGGTGCACGGTTTGGCCGCACGATTTTCCAAACTGTGCACCAACCCTGCACCAACCTCTGTCCAAAAAGGGTTGGGCCACACAGTTGCATGGGGAGGACTAAATGGTTTAATGAACCATTCACCAATAATTCAAGAAGCCTCTATCCAAGGTTTCATGGTTTGTCTTCCCCCCTCATAGGTTTTCACTAACCATTCTCAAACCACACAACATGCATAGAATAGCCTTTTTCCCTTTTCTTTCTTGTACTGAGCCCCCAAAATAGCCACAAACCTCATCATAAACCTAGTAAACATTTAATTAACCAAATTTAAGAGATTTAAACCAAATTTTACACAATTAAATGCCTCCATAATGTCTAGGATCTTACAACCTTCCCACCTTATAACGGATCCTCCTCGAGTCGCACTCCCAATCATCATTGATCTTCTGAAGAAAATATATTAGGTCATTGGGGCCAAATATCTCACTCACTTTCCCAAGTTTCTTCCTAAACATTTAAATGTTTCCATGGAACTCAAACCAGGTTCAGAGTCATACCTCGCAAAATTTTCTCACTATTATCTACAATACGAACTGGATACTCCTCGAAGGATTCATCAGCCTCAAGTTAAACATACTCAACATCAACCACATGAGATAGGTTAGGGTGTTACTGTCAAATCTATGAAACATAAAAAACATCATTCATGCCACTATATTGTTGTGGAATATCCAATCAGTAAACCATCGGTCTAATTCTCTCCACAATCTTAAACAGCCCCACGTACCTAGGTGTTAACCTTCCATGTTTCTGAATCTGATGGTGACCCAACCTTAGATACACTCTAAGGAACACCCAATCACCAAACCCAAACTCAATAGGTCTACAACATTGATCAATATTTTACTTCTGCCTACTCTGATCCATTTCCATATGCTTCTGAATCAACTAAACTTTTCCTGACATCTCCTACATGAGACTTGGTCCCAACAACTATGATTACCCATCCTATGACCAACATAACGGAGATCTAAAAGTTAAAAAATAGAGTTCATAAAATATTTCCACTTGAATTATTTACTAGAAACTATTGTTGTAAGAAAACTAAATAAGTTTCAAGTTTTTCTCCCATTATCCACCAAAATCCAGGACACAAGACCTCAACATGTCTTCCAAAACATGAATAGTATGCTCTGAATTCCCATCAGTCTGAGGGTAAAAATCCATACTCAAAAACACCTTGGTACCAAGAACCTTCTATAGTACCTTCCAGAAGTGCGATGTAAAATGTGGATCATGATTCAAAATTATAGTATGCAGCACCCCATGCAGTTGTACTATCTCTTCAACAAACATCTCACCCAACTAATCTACAGTTAAAGTCTCTATAATTGGTAGAAATTAATCCACCTGAGATAAATGATCCATGACTTCCTAGATCACATCATTCTTCCAAGGAATCATCGGGATTCCCACAATGAATTACATTGTCACGTCATCACATTTCCACATCGGAATGGGTAATGGATGCAACAAACCACCTGGTCACTGATGCTCATCCTTTACCTACTGGCAGGTAAGGCATCATTCCATGAAACCAGGAACTTCCTTCTTTATCCCTGGACACCAATACTATCTACGGAGATCATGACACGTTTTTTAAAAACCAGGATGCACCACCCACTTTAATGTATGAAACTCTTGCATCAAATCTTTTCATATACACATTAGCACAACCACACAACCACGAACATAAAAGATCCCATCAATACCAACAGTCCAATAAGGTGACTCCCCAACTTTAGAACTTCCCTTTATAGATAACCATTCTGGATCCTAAATATTATTCTCTTTGATCCGGATCAAAATCATGGACTAAAATAACATAAATACTAGGTTCATCTGCCCATTTCCCATCCTACACCTCTAGATGCATCTCAGTAAACAACACCATCATCCTATACTTGGTATAGAACTCATGTATTGTCTAATTTTTATCCTTCCGACTCAAGCCATCTGCAATGCTATTACCATTTCCTAGTGTATAAACTAACATGAAGTAAAAATATTGTATTTACTCAACCCATTTTTGTTGCTGAAGATTCCAATCACACTGAGAGAAAATATAATTTAGGATTTTATGATCTATATACACAATAAAATATTCTCCTGACAAGTAGTACCTACAACATTTCAATGTATAAACTACCGCAGCCAACTCAAGATCATGAGTAGGGTAGTTCCTTTCATGATTCCTTGACTATCATGACCCATAAGCCACTACCTGATCGTCATGCATCAATACCTCCCCAAGTCCAACACCAGATGCATCACAAAATAAGGTATACTACTTACTTGGCTCATGTAAGATCAGAATTGGTATAGTTGTTAACCGCTTCTTCAACTCTTATAAATAATTCTCACAAGCCTCAGACCACTCAAACTTGATTCCCTTCTTAGTCAAGCCCAAAAGTGGTGCCGCTAAACGGGATAAATATTTGATGAACCTTCGGTAATAACCATCTAATCCTAGAAAACTCCAAACATCAAAAACATTATTAGGATACTCCCAAGACACAATCGGCTTCAATTACATTAGTTCCACTGACACACCTTCTCCAGAGATGATGTTACCAAATAAATTAACTTTATCAATCCAAAAGTGACACTTCGATAGATTGGAATATAGTTTATGCTCTCTTAGTGTACTCAGGACAATGTCAAGATGTTTGGCATGATCATCATGATTTCTAGAGTACACCAAGATTTCATCATCAAAAACAACTACAAATTGATCCATATAAGGGTGAAATATTCAGTTAATCGGATCTATGAACACTATCGGTGCATTGGTCAACCCTAATGGAATAACAACAAACACATACAACCCATACCTAATCCTGAAGGCATTATTTGGTACGTCAAAAGGTATCACCCTTAGATAATGATACACTGACCTCATATCAATATTGTAAAACATCATAGAACCCCTCATATGGTCAAAAAAATCATCAATTCTAGGAAGAAGGTATTGGTTCTTTACCACCATCTAATTTAGCTTCCTATAATCGACAGATAATCACAAGGATCCATTATCCTTCTTGTAAAAAAAATTGGTGATCCCCATGGTGAAATTATAGGATGAATAAAACCTTTACTTTCCAACTCCTCCAACTAAGTTTTAAGCTCCTAGAGTTCTACAAGTTCCATTCTATATGGTGGAATAGAAACTGGTTCTGAACCTGGCAGCAACTCTATTTTGAATTCAACATCTCTCTCAGGCGGAAACCCTGAGAAGTCCTTAGGAAACACATCCTGGAACTAATCCACCACTGGGGGAAATATAATTTTTTTTCTCACTCATCATCAAGCATAAGACAAGCTACTCGGGTTATGAGCTCACCCAATGTCTAACAAACCAACCCTGCACGGCATGCCTGAACATCCCATTAACCATGATGGGCATAGGTGTCCCCCTCGAGTAAAGTGAATGTTAACATTTGATGTTAAAAATAAATAATGGCCTAGTATAACTCCAATCAATCCATTCCCAAAATAAAATCAAAACTTGACATCTCAAGCATGAACAAGTCCCACAGAAAGTGGTATCGACCAATCTCCAAATCAAACCCCTTACATTTTTTGATGTTTTCTACTCACACCCCTAATGGTGTATCAATCAACATAACTCCACACATATGGTCTACACTAGATCTAACACAACCATAAAATTAGAATAAATAAAGTAATTTGAGGCACATGTATCGAATAAATTTATATAAAGAGTAGAAGACACTAGAATCATATCCTTAATAGTCGATGGTCTAGCCTCACTAACAACTAATGGAGACTGAACTATATAAAGTCGGCCTACCTCTCTACCCTAGGATTTGACCTAAGATCCTAATGGTGTGTTACCCTGCTAATATGGAAAATATCGCCCCAAAGTATTACATCTACTACCTCGACTAGCATGACTAGTTAATCTCCTACTACCTTCTTGATATAGGGTAACCAACCCCCTACCTACAATTGGAATCTACCACGATCCTTCTTCCATGCTTGTCAGCTAAGGGTTCATGTAAAACCTATGCACATGACCCAACCTGCCGCATTCCCAACACTTGACTGGTGGTCTAGATAACTAACTCTGCACATATTCTGTTCTACCACATTGATAATAGAAAACCTGGTAGTTATCCTAAGACACTGGTTCCATTTTTTGACTACCCTTTCCACTACTACCCTAATGGATTCTCTCATAACAGTAATTCTTACCATTGGAAGTCGCACCACTAGATATCCCTACCAAAACTACACATCCACTTCATTTTTCATCCTTGAGATTCTATTATAAGATAAGGTCTTAATAAATTAATTCTTTAAACCTATTTATATGAAATATATTCACCTGGGATTTGATCTCATGTTGCAGTCCATCCTAGAAACATTGTGCCATAACTGCCTCATCTCCCACCAAAGTGGGAACAAAACACTATAAGTCTATGAAATGACCTGCATAATCCATCACTGGCCTGGTTCCCTGGTTCAAACTCATAAACTCTACATCCTTATTCTATATTAGGGTCTCTGGATAGTAGTTCTCTAGAAACTTTTCCTGGAAACCCTTTCACCACATCTCCTCTACCTGCTTTGTATAAACCAAGATGTCCCACCAACACTTTGCCTAACCTCACAGCATGTAGGCTTCCAAGTTGACTCTCTTCTCAAGATGAGGCTCTAAGTGATAAATAATCATCTAGATAAACTCTATCCATAACTTGGCCACCTTTATAACACCACCTCTAGTAAAGGTCAGAGGGTGCTATAGTTAAAACTCTCAAGTCATCTCAAACATACTTAGCACAAACCACCCTGGTTCCCTTTCCATCATCTTTATAAAATGAGTGAAGTTCTCCTATAACTGATATTCTTCTCTATTTCTTGGGTCCACTAGGGTATATTTCTCCATTTCTAGGGGAGTATTCTCAGAGATCTCCTCTTGTCTCCCAATCTTCACACGTCATTATGGTGGCATTTCTCTATAATTCCAAACACGGGTCTTAGAACACGTAAAATTAATTTTACAAAATTATACAAAATAAACATATTCACTAGACATAACCATTCCATTTCACATACATGGTATCATCGGACCATGTCACATCAATAACACTTCCCTTAACCATCCCTATTATGGTTCATGGATAACTTTGTGTAAATAATTATACATGGTTATGAGACTTTCATTAGACACCCTTTTCAAAATCTTTTCCACTTTGTACAACATGAATCTTTTCTTCTTAGGAACATTCCCCATTTTTCAAATTATTATAACCAACACTTCAACTCATTCACACCCCTTTCATTATGAACAATTATTTAACATTCTTTTTATTTAACTATTTTCATCACTTTTATTAAACACCACTTTCTTCACATTTTTAGGGAAGTGAAATGTATTTTTCTCTCTATTCCCCGCACACTCATGTTGTGTGTGCCTACCATGATGAATGTCACTTATATCCTAGGTTCCTAAAGTGAAGCATGAATTCATAGCCTCATGTCATTCCATCCATGATAAAAATATCATGAAATAGTCAAATCACAAAACAAGTGAATCACCCATTGGTGAAATATCATTAAAATATAACAACACATGTCAAAGAAACAATTTTACTCCTGGGACGCTTGGGGTTTCCCTCGTACGAGTGTTAGCTACTCCCAAGCACAATCTAATTTCCAAGGCCTGAAACATCCTAATATCCTATCTACCATTCCAAATAGTAATACCATAAGAAATACCTACTCTGATATAACTTTGTAATGTTCCTAACCCAAAATCCACTAAATGGTGCCCTGATCTAAGTAGCCACATCAACTCAAGCGTGCCTCCCCGTACGCCAGAGGTTTCCGACTAGTAGCGAGGGTCTGGTAAATCATGCGGGGAGGCTATACCCTATTTTTAAAAGTAATCCATAGAAGATAATATATATAAAACAAGGGAAACAACAACCAATAAACCAGGAACATGTAATGATAAAAAACTCCCAAACAGGGTACAAACACAACCAAATATGTAAACATGAAAGGTCAAACTAGTAGTGACAAATATGAATGGAAACCCAAAACATAGAAAAAAAACTAACTCCCCAAAATGGGTATACAATCCAAGTTTGGATCCCCATCCATGCATGTCCCATGCCCAACTCAACTCCCTAGCATAGGGCCTTTACCCTTGTCCTAACCTGCAACCATGAAATCTACTCAAGTACCCAACGGTGGCCCAAGCAAGGTGTGAATACAACTTAATAGGACACCACCAATAGTGTCTACAAAATATTCAGTCTAAATAGCTATTGTATTTAAGTATGAAATAAATGAAAACGTGAATAAAATACAACTCTAGAGCTATTAGTTAATAATATTTACTTTAGCCAATTCCATCATTTGATTCATGGGTTAATCATTTATATCATTGATATAATAGCCCAAGACAATAAATTACCAAGAATAATGAATAATTAAAGTTCCCTATATAAATAAGAAAATCCATTTCATGATCATTTAAATCATATTTACCTTGAAAAACAGTATGGTTAGTTTCATCTAATGTAACCATTAGGGCCTATAGCATCAGTCTGGCATCCTAACCCATGCATTCTATGGGTGGGTTTAGAGCATCAGTCCAACCCGACCCGTGGGAGGTGCCTCAGTCCTTTATCCCATACCATCAATCCATGTGCACATGCTTATTTATCCAATCACCACATATACCATATCACAACCCAAACATAAAAAATCATATAATTGTTTCAATTCACAATGCATGTAACAAATAAATCGTCGTCGATTCTTAACCCATTAGAAAAATTACCATTTGTTTGGAATATCCCAATTAAATTGTCTCCCCATTTCATACCTTTTATCATTTATCATAATCAAAAATTACATCACATTAACTCATTAAACATAATTCATCAATTCACAAGCATTATCCCATTTACACATTTCAAATAGAAATCACAAGTCATTTAACACATTCAAGTTATTCCATTTTAACCTTTTCACATTTTTTTAAACAACCCCTTATAACAAGGAAAATGAATAGAATCCACTACCATTAGTTACCCTTAGAAAACAAATAATTATGTTGACACATTTATCATGGTCTCTATTTCTAGACAAATCAACTCAAGGCTTAACTTTTCCAATTTCCAAGTTCGGGAATATTTGTGCACCTCATGGGTGGACCTAAATCAGTATAACCAACCTAAATGAATCCTATGGGGATCATGAGTGGTTTAAATAATAACTTAGTCAACCATTATATCAATTATAACTCAATAAAACAAACACACATCAAGTGGGAATCAATATCACAACCACGCATGCACAAATCTATAGAAAAACTATGGGATATAACTTGTAGACAACCTATCTTGATTTTTATGAAGAATGCAGTCTTAACATTTGACTTAGATCTAGACTCAAGTTCCCATTAAAACCTTAACCTAGAATACACTGAAAAAGATGGATTTAGGGATTTTTAAGGATATATCCAAATCCAAAATCCCTAATCTGGAAAAGAGAAGCAAGAGGAAGATTGTACTTACCCGGAGCTTCGATCCGCAACAAATGGCACTCCAAACGTCCTAGAAATGTGGGAGATAGATCCTTGGGAGATCTTTATGGTTTAGGTTTATAACTAAGGATATAGGTAAAATAAAGGAGAGAAAATTGGGTTATAAATTAAAAATATTAAGGGGGAGTTTTGTAAATTTTTACTTTTTAATGGGGCGCAGGGTTTGGCCGCACAATTTTACAAACTATGCACCAATTGTGCACCATTATCTGACCAAGAAGGGTTTGAACATATGGATACCTAGGGAGGACCACACGATTTGACGAACCATGTTCCAACTATGTGAAAATCCTTTTTCCAATGTTTCATGGTTTGTCTTCCCCCCTCACATGGTTTTCACTAACCATGCGCAAACTGGGCAACATGCACAGAATAGCCCATTTTCCCTTTTCCTTCATATACCGAGTTTCTAGAACCCCCCCCCCCCCCCCCAAACTCCTCATAAACCTAGTAAAAATTTAATTAACCAAAATTAAGGGATTTCAACAAAAAATTAAATAAGTATGTACCTCAACAAAGTCTTGGATCTTACAGTTATTTCTTCAATAAATAAAACTTTATTTATAGAGAAACCACCACTTGATTAAATGCTTATGTACATGTGACTGAGCCCTATAAAAATCAATCATATCTATATTTTGGTTCTCATTATATTTTGGTTCCAACTAGGTTAGTAATAAAATTTTCTGGCACCCTAGCATATTTATAACATTTATTATAAGGTGCATGAGAAGATAAATTATCAGAGATAGAAAATCTAATGATAGTGAGATATTGAGGGAACCTGAGAGAATATTCATCATCATAATAACCTTGCAATTGGAATTTGAATCATGTAATCATTGAAATATTCCCTGTAGAACTCTTAACAAATGAAATCTTGTATATCTTATAAACCTAATGATTATAACCTAAATCATTTGTATCTCAACTTGGTTTCATCATAGATATTATCTTATCAAATTTATCTTTTCCTTGAACATAGATAGATATAATTTCTTTCATATTGATAACTTTCTTTTTCAAATTAACATTCTCCTTATAAATAAACTCAATATAATTATATAATTTATATTTTATAGATGATGCATAATTTCTCAAAATTTGATTCTCTATTTCTAAATTAGATGGATTATTATTCATAATCTTCATTTTTTTCCTTTTATTTATCAAAATGAAGGATACTATTCTTAAAACTTTTATTTTCCAAAAAAAAAGATTTTTCTTTTCATCCTTGAGAACATCATTCTCTTAACTAACTTTCTTACTGTCCTCGATTAGCCTATTATTTTTCATATTTAAAAACTTTATACAACTCAATAACTCTTAAAAAATCATTTTGAATCTTCTCATTGTATTTATATAATTTATAAAAATTATAATAATCACTATCAAAATAAAATTTATAACCAGAACCATCACAAACATCATTTTTATATTTTTTCATAAAAAAAATATTAGATGGCTTTATCATATCATTAAAAAGATCTATTACCTGATGATATTTCTCAATCAAGGTCAGGTTACCCATTTAATTTTCCCTTTTATATCATTTACTAGAATTATATTCTTTAATGAAACTCTATTGAGCATGGTAAGCATGTTTCATTTACTAATTTTATTTCTTATCTCACCCATCCTTTTTTTAACTGTGGAAAATCAAGCTTGATATGTGCATTTTTCTTACATTCATGATAGGTTATTTCTGGAACATATATTGTATACTTCTTTCCTTTTTAATCATTCCTATAATATTTATTGGCTATATTCTTGTAATTTATTTGTATCTTTGTTATTGTATAAATTTGTTTATTTATATTCACCATTTCTCATTTATTTCTTTCCTATGATTTAGATTCATAAAAGTTATAGTAACCATTTATATGATATTTTAATGTGATACCTTTATTCCTTAAAGTATTTTCTTCCATAATATTATTCATCTCAAGTTCTTATTGGAGTAAAGATATGATGAGTTCATCCAATGTGTACTCTTTGAAGTTATTACATTCATCGATAGTAATGTTATTTATGTGCCACTTCTTTGGTAGTGTGTGACACCCACCATGTCACTTTAGTGTTTATACTATATTATTTTAGGAGTTTTTAGGTTTTTTTGAGTTTACATAGAGTTTCATCCCAAAACATGGAAAATTTAGAAGTTTTCCTTCTATGAATAGTTAAGGTATATGGTTAATCCCAAACCATGTAATTCCTTGGAGAAACTGTGTGGGGCCTTTGGTGACTCTGTTGTGTAGCACATGGATTATGAACAGTTAGGTAAACCATGTGATAATCATGTGGTTCAACTCTACCATTTGTAAATTCTATTTGGATCAATTAGAGAATGTATTGTCTAACCATGCGACACTTAGGAGAAACTGTGTGGGGTGGGGTTTTTATAGGTACTTCATTGTGCTTGCTTGGCACATGGCGAGGTAAACTATGCAAACCAACCGTGTAATCTACTTGGTTTTTTAATATTTTTGAATTTTGTTAAAAAAATTAATTCTTTAAATTAAAAAACCTTAAAACTAAAAAAAATTCTTATCCTTACCCCGTTATCCCTCACATGACACCCCCCAGGAAAGCCACCTCTCCTCGTATAACTCCCCTGGAAGAGTCCCCCTGTGCTTGTAGTTCTATCCTCCTCCCTTGAAATATAACCTATATTCTTCTATATATTGGGAGTGATCTCCCGATTTAAGGGTCAGTCCCCTTTTTTGAGTTCTTTTCCCTTGATTTTTCTCCACCATTTTGTGGCACCTTGGATTTTCTAAACCATAAGGGTTATAGGTGGGGAAATTTTTTTTCTCTTTTCTTTATATGGCTTGTGTGGGTCTCTTGGTGCATGTTTGGGAATCCACTATCAAATTCAATGCATTTAGGAATATTTTGGCTCACCCGCCATAAATTTAAGGTTGGTATTTCTTTTTCATCTCTTTCTATTACATTCCATTAGTTGAATTATGTTAGTAAATTATTTGTATTTTAAATTATTCTTATATGTATGATGCATGAGGGGATAATTTTTTATAAAAATGACTTTAAACCTTGGAATGGGATGTGAATCCATGCCATGTGTTTGTGAAAGTTCCCAATTGGATTTTAAAGAGTGATTTTGGTTTTTAAAGTGGTGGCGAGTATCCTCTTGAAGTTTAAAAATAATTCTTGATTTAAAATGATTTTTAAACCAAGCGTATGGGGTTAATTATTTTCAAAAGGATGTGATAACATTTTTTGAGGTGTTTAAATAATTTTTGTAACACCCTAAGTTTTTAGGATTAATTTTTGAATAAATTAAATTTATTTGATATCTTGTGTTAAAACAAACGTTAAATTAATCTTGCACTACACACAACACTCGGTTATATTTTTTTATATATGACACTGAGTTTTAACAAAACTATGATATATTATTAACATTATTATTAAAACATGACCATTATAACCTAGCCATTAAACATAAAGATATGAATAGAAATAACTAATTATTAAATATTAATTATAATTTTTTTATTTAAAGAAAATATATTGATAAAAAAATTACTCAATTTTTAGTAATGTCTATATATTTTGATGAATTGTTTTCTAAAAAATGATTTTTATTTAATTTTGTGAACATTAATAAAATTAATTTTTCAAACATTTATAAAATTAATTTTATAAAATAAAATTCATTTTTTGAAATAAACATGTCAAAATCATCTTAGGGGGATTTTTTTAGGGTTTTTTTGAAAAAGTTTCATTTTTATGAATAGTGAAAAATATTGAATTTTAATTGAAAATTATCTTTTAATTTAATTTATTTATAAATTAAATTATATTTTAAATTTGTTTAAAAGTAAAATTAGTTTAATTATATATCCATTAATCTAATTTAGTATATTTTAATCAATTTTATATTAAATGTTGATAAGAAAAAAATTCAAGATTTTAAAACCCCGCTTTCTTATCGCGTCTACGGAATTATTTTTAAATTAAAATTTTAAAATTATGTGAATGGAATTTGGAAAATATAATCCATATTTGGAATAATAATAATTTATATTATATAATTATTTCAACTTAATTTTTTACCAAAATGAATAGTAAAAATTGTAAAAAATATTTACCATGATTAAGGTAAAAATTGGTTTAATAGGGGGTCAAACTAAAAATATAAGGGTTCAAAATAACCAAAAACATTTCAAAAACCCATTATATTTACATATTTAGATCTTATACCGTATATTATCTATAATGGTTCACTATTGGAGTCTTGGGACAAGAAAAAAACTTAGGTGGAATTCTTTCTTTCAAAACAATACAAGAGTGCCACTCACCTCACTTATAAAAGGCTACCCCTTATCCTCTCTTATTAACACATTAAAACCCTTATTTTTAAGAAAATATCTTCCTAAATAAATTCTTAAATTCCATTATATCATCTTAGAAGGATTATTTTTTATATAAATCCAACCTAGGAAGGCTTTTGCTGCAAACATAAGGTGGATACCCAAAGAAGAGGTAACGTTCATCAATAAGCATTTTTGTTATATTTCTTCCTACAACTCCTTAAATTATTTTTATAAAAAGATGATATAATAACCTCAGTATATTAAATATACTTATATTTTTTTATATGAATGTAATAACCTATAACCATCTCCACTTCTATCAAATGGGTTAGGAAATCATCATCTGTCTGTACGGTAGACTACCACTTCGTGAACTGATGTCATTCATTTTTCCATTACCACCTCTCATGAATGGTTATAATGATTTATTTATTGTTTATATATTAAATTTGTGATTTTATTTTGATTTTTTAATTATTAAAACACATATACCTTCATTATTTTCATTTTTTTGGAATATGTTAATGTCATTCGTGTGTACGGAAGACTACCACATCATGAAGTGATATTATTCATTCACATTTTACATGGAAGGTAATAAAGATTGTTTTAATGAAATAATTTTATATATATGAAATAAAAATTATTCTATAATGATAACATATATTTTACCTTTTTTATTTCAATTTGAAAAGAAAATGGAAACAACGTTCTTGCGTACGTACAACCTACCATCTCCATGAATGGTGTATTTAATTTTCTATCACTAAATTTTATGGATTAATTTAAATAAAAATATAATGAATATATATGATATTTATATCACGTTAAACATTATGAATATTATTAAACCATTATCAAATTAATAATACCTAAAATAAAAAATCAAAACATCTATGAAAAACAAAGTTGTTATTACCTGAAACATAACTTTAACATGGAATTGTTAATAAATAGATAACAAAAGGCCATAAGAAAATAATATATAGTATGAATATATACATATTTTTCTTTAATATATTTATAATAAACTTATGTTTATTATACAGGAGGTTTGAACATGTACTATGGAATTCAATACTTAACGTAAGGGATTTATAGTCTCCCTTTTATTTCTGGAAGACATATGAAAATTCACCAATAGTTTATTTTTTGTGGTGTCTATAATTCATATTTTAAATTTTATATCATGAATATAATTTTTTAATGATATTTTGAGTTTAATTTGATGTTATTTTTTATTAGGTTTTATGATCAAAAGATTAATAAAGCGGTAAGGGATTTTTGTCTCACTTTTTTACTTCTCTGAGAAACATTTCATATTCACAACCTCTTTGTTTTATGTGGTGTATATATTTACAATGAATTTATTTTATTATTATTATTCCTAAAATTATTTGTATTTACATATCCATTTTACAATCTCTATTTTATGTGGTTTATAGTTCAAAAGTTACCAAAGTGGTAAGGTATTTCTTTCTCCATTTTCATTCTTTGTGAAATATGATTATGTTATGCACCTATATTCTTTTATGAGGTGAATATACAGCCCCTTTGACATGTAATATCATGAATTTATTTATCCTTGTGATATTTTAAGTTTTATTTAATGATATTCGTTCATGGGTCTTATATTCCAATGTTACCAAAGTGGTAAAGATTTTATGTTACAATCTCATCGTTTTCGGGATTGTTTATGATTATATTTTCAATGATAAAATATTATGATACATCACTCTTTAAACTCATGAATTTTATTATCATATGGTTATTCATGATATTTTTAATAAGTAGCACCATTTTTACATTCTTTTTTACTTAAAATAATTGCGAAATTCTTTTAATAAAATCTGAATTTATTTCTCTCTTCGGTCAGAAATATGTTTTATTTAAAATTTATATTTTCTAAAAATATTTTAAAAATGTTTTATTATTATACCATGATTTTTTAAAAATACATTTTTACCCATGTTTTACTTTTTACAAAAAAAAATGAAAGAAATCTTCATGTTGTTTTCTAAACAATACCCTTTTGGATTTTACCAAAAATGTGAATGAAATATTTATTTTAACATGTATAACATCAAAAAAACATCTTATAATCATGAATATTATTTTATTTAAAGATTACTTTATAATTTTTAAATGTTATTTTCCAAGAAAAATATTTTCAATATGTTTTATGTTTTATTTTTTTTTAAGTAGAAAGGATATTTTTCTCAAGAAACATTTTAAATGATATTTAAAAATAATATTCCATCTAAGATGATATCTTTTGACGTTACCTATGCCTTTATGAGGATATGATCCCAAGATACCATTATTATTCTTTATCCAAATGGTTTATGTTTATGATGATAATATGTTTATAAAACCTTCTTCTCTTCCATGGGTTATACCATGATAAAATTCTTATAAAACCCACTTCTTTTTTCAATGGTTATACTATGATGAAATAATGAAACGATTATGAAACCTCTCTCTTTTATATGGGTTATGATAAGATGAAATGTATATGAAACCCATTTCATTTCATGTATTATGATAATATGAATGTATTATGATCTTGTAGAACAAAAATGTATGATTCTAATTATGTGGTGAGTGGTACCTATATCTACCTTAAATGAATTGGCTAATGATAAATGTTCTATGAGCTCAGAGGGTACATGTGTGGTTATCCCAAGCCCAAAAAGGAGGGTACATGGGTGGTTAGCCCAAGACCAAAAGATGTACACAGGAGGTCATCCCAAGCTCGAAGTCATTACATGGGTGGTTAGACCAAGCCTAACATGTTATGAATGCCTTGTTGGGTATCCCTGAAATAATATTTTCTATGATTATGTATATGCCAAAAATCTATGTCTTATACTAATTTTATGCTCTCATTGATTATGCTATTTGATTCTATTATGATTCATGTCTTATGAACTTCCAATATTTATGTTATGACTCATGTTTTTTATCTTTGATATAAAAGGTAAAGTTTTAAAATGTTATGATCATGTTCTCATACCCTTATGTACATGTTATTATTATGTATCTCCCTTGATTAACCTTTCTAAGAATCTAAGCTTTACCTTTATTATGTTTCCTTTCCCAATATTATGATGAAATTTATTATATATGATATGTCTAAAAAGGGTGTTAGTTATTAATAACAAGGTGTGATATGATGTAGGTTGCCTATGGACCAATTTTTTTATGTATCCAAATTTACAAAGACACTAAAATACTATGGTCCTCAAACATGTGTTTTTGTGATCTAATGAATATTAATCAAAAATGATTTAATATATATGTATAATAATCTTAGGATTCTATAGTTGGTATCTGAGGATAGGTTTAGTTAAACTTTGGAAACTGGGATGAGAAAACATTAGTGAGATACCTAAGGAAATGTATAAAGATAATTCTAAGGATGAGTTAGAGAGTAAGAAAATTTCCTAGAATTTTGTTAAAGGGTAGATTAGGTGATTTCCAAGAAATTAAATCTATATCTGGATACTACAGGTGGATGCGGATCTAGAATAGAGGTACCTTGGGGTAATAACTCTAAAAAGTGAACATTGATCTAAACTTTATCATCACCTAGTGCATGATAATAACCTTACTGCACGCCTGGTTTGATACCCCCAGGGGATATGATTTTGAAATTCTCAAAACTCTTTATGAACCATCATAATGGATTTAAATAGATGATGACTATAAATGGCCTAGGATAAACATAATGTGTCATATATTAAATAATGTGTCATTATTTAGACATCCTATAAGTGATTTTCCATGATTATGTGGTTATTACCTATTATTATTATTTCTTAAGCTATGATTTTTGGTTTTATTCAATGGTAAAAACTTAAAGGAACTGTGTTAATGATGAGTGTGATGGGAAATGAAATAATTTTCCTCCTGATCAGTCAAATGTTATAGGAGTTGGAATGAAAAATATCATTACTATGATCACACAAATTTATTAAGATATTAATCATGCTGGAATTCTAAATGCACAAATGAAGAAATAATATTTTATTGAGTCCTTTGTGAGGCAACATCAACCTTCCTTCAATGGAATAGTTGGTCTGATTGTTTTTGATAAATGGATTAGTACCACTAAAAAGATATTTTCTATTCTCTAGTATTTATAACATGAAAAATTCATTTTGGTTGTCTACCATTTGGAAGGTTAAGTGGATCAATGGTGGACTCTTATCAAGAATACAAGGTAATTGGATGAAATTTACTCCATGGATTGGGATGATTTCAAGAACTTATTTTTCAACAATTAATTTCCTCGTATTCACTGTATGAAGATGGATAAGGGGTTCCTAGAGATAAAGAAAAAGTATGATAAATATTTTTGGTACCTATGAGGAAAATTTTACAAGAATTGGGATGTGATATTTTGGTATTATCATCCAACCTAAAATTAATTTTGATCATTTCTTCATTGGTTTAAAACCAAGTCTCTAAATTGAGTTATCCATAAGAGACTTCAAAAGTTATGAAGAGGATTTTCAATGTGTTTTCAAGGTGTAAATGGAGTTTGGAGTTACATATCAATCCCATAGTTTTGATAATAAGATAAAAATGGAATTCAAAGGAAAATCTAGGATCCATGGAGAGAATAATATGAAATTTTCTTTATGATCAAAGTGTGGGAAGAAGCATGGATAAAATTTTCTTAAGGGGACTACTAAATGTTTTAGTTTTGGGAGGGAAGGTTATTGAGCAGTTGAATACTAGAGTGATGGGAAAAAGTTATCTAATTAAATGACTAATGAGAAATAAACATATAATGAACCACCCACACTCCAATGTTTCAAATGAAAGTAATTTGTGAATTATGATAACAAGTGCCCAAATATGAGGGTTAATGATGGTGACCAACACCAGTAACCTCTTAAGCTGAGGGATAAGGGAAAATCTCATGTGATCACTATTTCTGATGAGTGTTGTGATAATGATGTATTGAAAGGTATAGTTACCATCTACTATAGAACTACTAATGTTTATTTGACTCTAGATATACCAATTCTTTCATATCTGAAGAATTTTCTAATGGTATAAAAATTTCACCCAAATGATTAGATATAGAAATTACATTGAAACCCCCTCATGGTAATATGATAACATCTCAATTATATGATTACTCTTCATTTTATGTCGGTAGAAACATGCTTATTTCAAATCTTATCATTATTCCTCTAGTTAAATTTGATGCTATATTAGGCATGGATTGGCTTTCTCTACATAAATACCACATCAATTGTCAAGGAAGGGAAGTTACATTTGATATTATAAATCTAACTATTATTATCTTTCAATGTGATAAAAAGTATGAAATTATAATGGAGATCATATACATTTTATGGGACTTAATTCTCATTCGGAAGGGGTGTTTATCTCAAATGGTTTGGGAGAAACTTGACATCAATGATATTCCAATTTTTTGGGAATTTTTTTACGTATTTTTTGAAGTGTTTCCTAGGCTTCTAAAAAAATGTTTAGTTGAGCTCTCAATAGAAATCATACCTGGTTCCATTCCAATTTCAAAGACTCCCTATAGAATGACCCTAATTGAGTTGTAAGAATTGAAGAATAAACTCTAGGAAAACATTGACAAGGTATTGATTAGTTCAAGTGTGTCACCTTGGGGTGCACTTTTTGTTTTTGTTAAAAAGAAATATGTATTAATATGACATTGAATTGGTTATTGGGAGATGAAAAAGAACACCATTAAGAAAAATTATTCTCTTCACCATATTAATGAATTAATTGATCACTTATGTGGATCTCAATACTTTTCCAAGATTTACCTTTATTCTTGATATCATTAATTGAGTATTGAAAAGGAGGATATAACCAAGATAGAAATTAATACAAGGTATGGATACTATGAATATATATTGAATAAATTCATTTTTATTAATTCCACTATTATCTTCTTGTATTTAATGAATAGAGTATTTAGAGATTACCTTGATCTGTTTGTGGTAATCTTTATTAATGATATTATTATCTATTAAAAGGGAAAGTAAGAGCACGAAGTTCATTTGAGAATTGTACTAAATACCCCAAGGAAGGAAAACCTATATTAAAATTTTAAAAATTGTGCATTTTGACTAAAAAAGTTTTTATTTTTTGGTCATATAATCTCACAAGAGGGTATATCTGTAGATCCATCAAAGATGGAGGCTATTGAATGTTGGTCCAAACCAACCATAGTGACTGAGATATGTAGTTTTCTTGTTTTAGAAGAAAATTATCAATGGTTTGTGAAAAATTTATCATGATTGTCTAATCCTTTGACTACATTAACTCTAAAGGAATCCAAATTCCTCTGGATAGAGGAATGTGAGTAAAATTTCAAGGAACTGAAGATAAGATTAGTCACTTCACCGGTTCTTACATTACCCTATAGTGGATAAGGATTTTTAATCTAGGTTGATGCATCTAGGAAGGTATTGGGATGTTTTATCATGTAAAATGACATGGTTATAGCTTATTCCTCATGAAAATTTAAGTTTTATGAGAAAAATTACCCAACTCGTGATTTGGAGTTAGCGGTGGTAATTTTTTCATTAAAGAAATGGAGGAATTGTTTTTTTAGAGAAAAGTGTGATATATATACTGATCATAAACTTTTAAAGTATTATTTTCATAGAAAGTGTTTAATATTTTTCAAATAAGATGGTTAGAGCTGATTAAATAATATGACTTCTCAATACATTACCTCCCTAGGAAAGTGAACAAGGTGGAATATGTTTTGAATCAAAATGATCATGATAGTTATTCCATGATGAGGATTAAAAATAAAACTATATTTATATATTTAAAAAGTATGGATATAGAAATCCTAAAGGGTAAAATATTATATTACTCAATTTAATTCTCAACCATATATTCAAGTTAAGATTAAATAGGTGCAAAAGAATTATGTATAGTTACAACATAAGGTTATAAATATTTTTGAGTTTAGCCTTGATCATGATGGAATGATACAGTTTATGAACTTTGTATGTGTTCTACCCATACCAAAATTAAAGAATGATTTGTTATAGTAATATCATATTTCATCATTCTCTATTTATCCTAGAAGTATGAAGATGTATAGAGATTTGAATGAGTACTTCTGGTGGGATGGCATGAAGAGATATATCACTAAGTTTGTATCTCAGCGATTGGTATGTTATAAATTTAAGGCTAAGAGGAAAAATTATAAGGGGTGTTACATCCATTACCCATACCAAAATGGAAATGATAAAAAAACACCATTTATTTTGTTATCAGAATCCCCAAAACATCTAAAGGGAATGATGTTATATGGTTGTAGTGGATCACCGTGGAAAGTCAGTACACTTCATCGCTATTAGAGAATACTTATCTCTAGATCACCTTTCCATGATATACATTAAGGAAGTGGTAAGTTTACTTGGAGTACCACATTCCATTGTGTCTAATTAGGATCTGAGGTTTACCTCAATGTTCTATAAAATTATTCAACAAGCTTCTAATACAGAGTTGAGTTTCAGCACTGTGTATCACACTCAGGTAGATGGTCAGTCTAAGAGAACAATTAAAACTCTAAAGGATATGTTGAGATATTTTTCTTTGAATTTCAATGGTGTTTGGGATAAACACCTTCCTCCAATTGAGTATTCTTACAATAATATATTTCACTCAAGATTTTATATGTCTCCTTATGAATTCTTCTATGCAAATAAATGTATATCTCCAACATGTTGGAATGAAGTTATAAAAATAAAGCTATTAGGACCTAAGATAGTAGAAAAAATGGAAGATATGGTTAGATCCATTAAAAACACATCAAATAATATCATAGTTGGTAAAAAAAATTATTCTAACAATCGTTAGCATGGTCTAGAATTTGAATTTTGTGATAAGGTGTTTCTAAGAATCTCTCCATGTAATAAGGTTAAAGATTCAGGAAGAAAGAAAAACTAATATCTAGGTATATCATTCCCTTTGAAATTATTAATCGTATCAGGATGATGGACTATTGGTTGGTTCTTCCACTAAACCTTTCTGAATTACATGATGTATTCCCTGTATCTCTCTTGAGTAAGTACATACCTGACCCTTCACATGTACTTGATTAAGAGGTCATACTTAGGGAGAAAGATATTTATTATGGGGAACAACCAGTGGAGATTCTGGATTATACAAGGAAATTTATATGAAAAATACCACTAACTTAGTCAATGTTTTATGGAAAAACCACTAGTTTGAGGAATCAATGTGAGAACTTGAGTATATGATGAGACAGAATTATCCTCATTTTTTTATATCAGAGTGACAAATTCAGAGGGAAATTTTTATTTTAAGGGGGGTAAAATGTAAAACCAAAAGTTTTTAAGAATTATTTATTTTCAAGTAAATTAAATTTATTTGAAGTCTTATGTTACACACAACACCAATTCAAGATTTCACTACACTCAACACTGGGTTAGCATGATTTATACATGAAATTGAGTTTTAAAAAAACTATGACGTATTATTAATATTATTGTTCAAACACGAATGTTATAACCTATTAATTAAACTTAGTGATATGAATATTAATAAATAATTATTAAATATAAATTATAATGGATTTATATAAATTAATCATATTTATAAAAAAAGTACTTAAATTTTTGTAATGTCTATATGTTTTGAAAATACTATTTTCTCAAAAAAATATTTTTATTTATTTTTGTGAAAATTAATAAAATTAATTTTTCAAAATTTTAAGAAATTAATTTGATATAATAAACATAAATTTTAAAATCATCATTTCAAAATTATCTTAGGGTTAATTTTTGTGATTTTTTTAAAAAGTTTCATTTTTTTGATGAATATTGAAAAATACCGAATTTTAATTGAAAAATTCCTTTGTGTTTAATTTATTTATAAAGTTAAATTATATTTTAAATTGGTTTTAAAGTAAAATTGGTTTAATTATACATCCATTAATCCAATTTAGGTCAATTTAATCAATTTCATATTGAATTTTTATATAAAAACATTTCAAAATTTTGAACATTTTCTCTTTAAAACCCCGCTTTCTTGTCCCGTCTGTAGGATTATTTTTGAATTAAATTTTTCCACTTATATGAATTAAATTTGGAAAAATT